>CM077173.1:13621646-14249979 GCA_039654105.1 Coreius guichenoti | reverse complement strand
TTTAATCTAATGGCTTAAGCTTAAATATTTAAAATGTATATGTGTGATATAAATTGACAATGTAAAACACGGGTTTACAAAACATTTTATTTACTTTAGTCATTCAATTAGTCTTCAATACAATTATTAGTACACAATTATTCTAAAAAGTGTCTGACACCTATACCCATTTAAGAAAATATAAAAACTATAACCTAATAAAACATGATTTCAACATAACCTGGTGAATTACATTGATGTATCTTAAAGTCTCCATTCCAGTCACTGTAGTTCCTTGTGGCCTTGCAGTGTGCATAATAATGTGATCCAATTAATAAGAACGCGAGAGAACTGAAACCTGACATATGCATGCTTTAAAATACACTTTATGATCTGCAAACTTGGCAAATGCTGAGATCAGGAGTTATGGTGTTCACTGACCTGGGTCTAAGGCCTTTGAAATCAGCGGCAGACTGGTAAGATGAATCCCTTTGATCAGGGCCTGCCTGACACTTCCTCATAATTTGTCCTAAGGTCCAAAGCACTGGGCAAAGACAAAATCGAACTAACATCAAACTGTGCATTCATAAAGCTGATGTTTTCAGTGACAGTAGAGCAACTGGTTTTTAAGACATATCCTAAATATTTACAGAATATTTAACAGCCATAAAAGTCAAGTTATTTAATCAGTGACAGATTTAAATAGAGCTTAAGTGAAAAAACAAGAGAATACACTTATCAAACAGATCTGAGCAGGGTCAAATGGAAGGAATTTTAACAGGGGTCAGGACCAGAGGTGCCCGGCTATGGGATTTGAGCAATACAATGTCAGCAATTATTCTAACACAGACAACTTGCAGACCTCATTCACTAAAAAAATAAGAAATTAAATACCAAACTTCTTTTATACTCCATACACACCATATCAAGATAAGCAAAATCTACCCAAGATGAGCAAAAGTATACCCCATAAATGTGAGCCAGATCAACTGGCCTCTCATAAATTAAACACACATCAATTACAGCAATCAATTACAGAACCATGCATATTCAAACTGTACCACCACCCACTCTAATATCTATATTCAAAGAGTAGTAAGTACTTTTTAAAATTTCCCAGGGGATCATCAGAGGAATTAAATCGATATGCATTGCATCCAGTTCCAGGCACATTAGCTGGTGCTGATTTTAATATCAAAGCCATTTCGCCATTAGGAACAGTGCTCGAGATCTCATTACCAGGCCATGATAGACGAGAGGCAGAGCGCACCTGCCACACGCCTCACCCACCCACCTGCTAACAGAACCCTCTGGGACAGTGGATCAGAGCAGAGCTTCTCAACCGGTGGCTTGTCACCTGTTCTAAAAGGGTCATGGACTAAAACAACGCAAAAACAATGCAATGCAAAAGACAAAAAATAAAATGCTACTAAGTATACACCGATCGGGCATAACATTATGACCACTGACAGGTGAAGTGAATAACACAGATTATCTCTTCATCATGTTAGTGGGTGGGATATATTAGGCTGCAAATCAACATTTTGTCCTCAAAGTTGATGTGTAAAGCTTGGTTTATACTCGACGCGTCTGCAAGAGCGCACGGCAAAAATGACGTCATCGTGGAGTGGGCGGTCGTGCGCGTTGAGAATGCGAGTCCCCATTTCGCTTGGCGGTGTGCACGACAAATTTTGTTACTTTTGCGCGGCTTCGCATCCGAAGATGCACGACTTCGAGGCGAATCTAGCCGAGCGGTACAGCTAACCACACTGGCACCCAGTTTGCGCGTCTAAATTAGTTGCTTATGTTTACAAAATGAGCCTACAAAAGCAGAAATAAGCCCTTTTAATGAAAATAAAAATCCATGTTTAATAAAAATGTTCACGAAACTAAATGAAAATGTTTAGTGAAATTAGAAAATATTTAAGAAATCGTTAATTTAGTTGTATTATACATGCTAGTATTATACTCCTGTCCATATTTTGTTTTAATATCACAAGTAATAATCTCAAGGTTTACTGGGTTTTACACGATTCTTTTGCAGTGTTTTTGGTGAAGTGTACTAAAATAAACATCGTAACGTGTCTACCTTACTACTTCTCACCGCTGATTCCTAATGGTTTATAGAACAATTACTCCAAGTCGCCCTCTGTCGTTTCAAAGAATAGTACAACGGCGAGCGCGTCAAGTATTAACGCCTCGTCCGTTTGGGGAGGAGCGCGTGCAGTCAGCGGAGGCTCGCGACGCGGAGCTAGGCGAAAGTATAAACCAAGTTTAAGGATTAGATTGAGTTTGACAATGGCCAAATTGTGATGGCTAGACGACTGGGTCAGAGCATCTCTAAAACTGCAGCTCTTGTGGGGTCAGTATCTATCAAAAGTCGTCCAAGGAATGAACAGTGGTGTGAACGAACCGGTGACAGGGCCAAGGCTCATTGATGCACATGGGGAGCGAAGGCTGGCCCGTGTGGTCCGATCAAAGAGACGAGCTACTGTAGCTCAAATTGCTCAAGAAGTTAATGCTGGTTCTGATAGAAAGGTGTCAGAATACACAGTGCAGTTTGTTGCGTATGGGGCTGCATAGCCGCAGACCAGTCAGGGTGCCCATGCTGACCCCTCCTCACCGCCGAAAGCGCCAACAGTGGGGACGTGAGCATCAGAACTGGACCACGGAGCAATGGAAGAAGGTGGCCTGGTCTGATGAATCACATTTTCTTTTACATCACGTGGATGGCCGGGTGTGTGTGCATCGCTTACCTGGGGAACACATGACACCAGGATGCACTATGGGAAGAAGGCAAGCCGGTGGAGGCAGTGTGATGCTTTAGGCAATGTTCTGCTGGGAAACCTTGGGTCCTGCCATCCATGTGGATGTTACTTTGACACGTACCACCTACCTAAGCATTGTTGCAGACCATGTACACCCTTTCATTTTCCCTGGTGGCTGTGGCCAAGATAGAAACGCTTTGATTAAATATGAAGACAATAAACACGACTGCGACAATATATGGTGTATTTGAGTTCTTCAAGCCTTCTCGGGTATTTTCATAATAATAAAGTATATTATAATGCAGTGCTAATCGACATAGACTTCATCACTGTATAGAATACTATAAAATAATTAATCGTCTGCCTCATTCTGTGATAAGAAGCCACATCAGCTCACAAAAAGGAAATATCAAAAACTCGACTGACAATATGAAGTGAGTTAAAACGTTATTAAACGTTGTTCTTTTTTTTGTTTTTTCAAACGCACGTTATAAGCGACTCAAACTCGCAGTGCTTTCAGACGGAGCAGCATTTACTACTGATCACAGAGCCGCTCTTCACTGACACGCTGGGCATATATTTATTTATTAAAATCGCAGCCTTTACACTTTCATAATCGCACATAAGCCAAATCGCGATTGCGGTTCGATTTCGATTAACCGTGCAGCCCT
Source organism: Coreius guichenoti (assembly GCA_039654105.1). Taxonomy (NCBI): domain Eukaryota; kingdom Metazoa; phylum Chordata; class Actinopteri; order Cypriniformes; family Gobionidae; genus Coreius; species Coreius guichenoti. Next base: position 14,246,561 of record CM077173.1, on the reverse strand, counting down.
ACCTCCGTATAAAGTAGTGTTTATAAGCGGAGCTTACAATCCGTCTGTTGTTTTGTACAGGTGTGTCTTATGTAACAATTTTACAAAGCTAAAGTCAGACCATTCTGTATTTGCTCCGTCTTGAAATTATGCAAACTAATTTAAAATCAAAAACAACTGCTCATGCTACATGTGTGTAGCATCTTTGTTTGGATCATGATTAAAATGCAGTGGTTGCCTCTAATTTCAAATGGCTACAGATATTTGTATTTATTTTTTAGGCCAGTTTGGCCTGTTATAGAGCAAATAAACAACAAATAAATTTGCTTAAAGAAAATAAATAAACAACAACAAAAAAATAATAATAATAATAATAGGCAGCCGGTATTGGAATTGGCCAATTTGCTTTTTTCTTTTTCTTTTTTTAAATGGAATCGGCCATGAAAAATCATGATCTGTCTGCCTTTATTGTCCAGACAGTGCGAAAAACGGACAGAATTCTTACTGGTAATTTTAAAAGACAGATGGAAAATAAGCTAATATGCATTCTAAAAATCTTAACACTTCGGATAATGAGGTAGCCTTGTTTATGGAGCAGATAAAATGACAGCAATTTATAATTTTGACTCCATTTTCATAAAAAATTTTAAAGGCTGAAATGTGAGGTTTACCTTTTATAAAACTTTTTTTTGTGAAAACTTTATTTGAACTTGTAGCACATGTTAGTAGATAACATGTTATGTTGCAATACACTCTGGCCAGTTATTTTAATGTTTATGCAAACAAAAAGTGGATAATGCTGCTATTTTTATTTGTTGTTTGTTGGTTTTCGACAAAACTTGGTGAACTGATTTCATCAGTACTTTTTGAACATATCCAGCGCATTTTAACAATACCATGATAACAATGATCATTTTTGTCACTATAATCATGAAGTGAAATTTTCATAGTTTCATCTCTAGTTATGATGCACTATAAAATCAACTATAGTTATGTGTTTTTACCATAGACTGTATAAAACAATGGACGTAGTGTCCGTGACGTTGCCCGTAGGTTTCTGAAGAGCATTTTTGAAGCCCAAAGTGGGCGGAGCCGGCCGTCGCCATCTTGGCAGCGTGTCACTGCGCGGCACTCCCGGATAACCGAAAATGGGCAAAGAGGCGGGACGTGGGTGGAGCTGAGGTGCCTGGTTGCTGAAGGTTGCTGTCACTCAAGTGGCCACGCCCTTAATTATTTAGAACTTTAAGGCTTAATATAATTTAAACGGATGAGATATATGGTCACTTTCATTTTTAATAAATAGCTCTCACCCCTGTCCTAAACCAAACCCTAATCCTAACCCTATAGTAAGTACCTGTAGTTAATTAATATAAGTCAGTGCTTAAAAGTATAATAACACTGTAACAAGGACACCTTAAAAAAAATGTAACCCAAATTTGTCAGTTGGTAAACAATTACGTAAATACCAATGGAAATGATGCGTAACATGACATTAACCTTTAATCATTGAAAAAATAGAACTACTAGGTAAAAGGTCATTTTTGTTGTTGTTTTTAAAGGCACAGTATGTAAGTTTCGCCGCTAGATGTCGCTTATTCAAAACAATAACAAAGGCGTAACTTGATGACACCATTTTGTTTCACTCCAATGAAACAGCCGCAAGTGCTGAATAACTACTCATACAGGTCACTTTATATGACAAATTAAAATTGTTGGGTAACGCAGCACTGTTTTACTTGGTCAAAACAGTCATACTAAAAATACATTACTGTAAAGTTATTGTGCGTTAGCTCAGTGGCTGCTATGAGACACTTGTTGTGCACTGTAGTAAGCTAGATCAATATTAGAATATCATTTAAATAAAAGCTGGATGGCTTATGTTGCTAAATGGCATTCAATTCATTTTAAAACATTGTACAGTGGATAAAATGTTGTATTACTGTTACTACAAATAAAGCGCTTTCTGATTATGCTATGTTAGCCACTTGACTAAATACTGTTGTCTGATAAAATTTTGGGGTACAAACATGTAACTCACAGTAAATCAAGAAAACGAGATTCAAACAATAATACTAACCGTATTGCACTATATAACAATGATTATTTTTTTGCTGATAAAGGTATCCAAACAGTTGCTCACCTGTCTAATTATACACATAATATATTAAGGCGTCTTTGGTGTTTCCATGGTTTCTACGGAAGCAAAACCAGAAATCGAGGGTAACGCAGATATGATGTCATTGACAGGTGAAGCAATGACATAGGACGTTACAATGGGTAAAATAGCTGATTTCTCTGGATTTAAACATTGTTGGAAACATTTGGGATAATAAGTACATAAGTCAACAAAATATACAACATTGTTCTAGTGGATTTTGGATATTTTAACCCAAAAATATCACATATTGAGCATTAAAGTGTTTCCAGCATTCCTTTTTTCATATTTAAAAAAAAAAGATTTTCCTATGATAAAACAAATACTAAAACTCTGTTGAGTTATCCAAAGAAAAGTCATCCTGACTTTGATCATCCTCTAAGGTCAGGATAAACGGTCCCTCTTAATGAGTGCAACTGTTCTTTTGATGTTACATATATGATTAACACCAGGGGCTCAATTTTGCAATGTGTCACAATTTGCACGGACTAGTAATGTCTTTGAGGCATGTGGTCACTGCTGATGAGAGGGAGACAGATTAAACCTGTTAAAATAATTAACATAAAAAAGCAAACAACATTAAAATCGAAAGACATTCCGGCCCTCCTTTACCCTTGACATTCCCTCAGTCAGGCGCAAGATGAGTTGCAAAAGGATTTAATTTGAGAAATTACAAAACAGCAGGACTCAGGAGCCCCACAGGTATCGCAGACTGAATCTCTCCCTTGCCAATTTAAAACATAGACGTTAGACAAAGAGGGTGTGAGGCTTGGAGGAATAATTCAGTCTTGCACTACGCCTACAATGGGATTTGGCTCACCGATCTATTTGGCCTCCTGTGGAGGGGTTTTTGAATGGAAGGACACCACGATGTGCCTTTGCAAAAAAACGGAGTCTTATTTCACACATGGATCGTCCCTCATCAGCACATCAAAGACTCCTTAATGCATTAGCATTCAACTGAAGTGAGCTCGAGCTTCTGCAACACTACACGGCCACAAACAAATGATTGCCAGTTAATGATCCCAGCTAACCAGCCAAACACATGAAACCGTGCCGAAAAGCCTCAAGCCAATAGTTCATAAAACTCTGGATGTTCTGATATAAATCTGGCAATTAGGACAAATCTCAGACCTTACTGATGACAAATCCAAAGGAACTATTTCACTCTATAGTGCCTCAAAGAATAATCTTTCCATCATGTATTGGTGGCTGACATTTAATTTAAAAGTAATTCAAGAGGAAGTGTAATTTTTACTAGAGATGCACCGGTCAACCAGCTATCAATCATTTGTCCGTTTTTTGCTCCAAACACGATCGGCAACCGGCTGTTTTTATGTTTTATGTTGGTCGATCTTTGTTCCGGACATGCACACAAACTGGATTGCAATCATTTCTCAAAATGTTGTTTGAGTGGAAACATTACAAAGTCTGTAAACAAGACGTTAACACAGGCCAGAGACGGGACATGCTGAAGAAGCAAGCTCACTGTTGAACTGGGGGTTGTGTTTTATATGAATGTATCTCTGAAGGGAATTGTCTTCAGGAAAGTTTCAATGGCATTTTCTTTTCCCCCAAATTTTATCACCAGAATAGTTTGAAAGCCGCCCAACACCAGTTGTTCTGGACCGGGCCATTGTTTCACAGTAAAAAAGGAAACTAAAAAGAACGGGAACAACAACAACAACAACAGACACCCACATTGACAATGTGGGGGGTTGAGATAGCCGCAACTTTAGTTTAAAAGAATAAAGACATTTTTATCGGTCATAACTAGGGATGGTACGATTACCGGTTTCACGATAAACCACGATAAAATGTACTGACGGTTAGTATTATTGTTTAAAATGTGTTTGATTATAGCGATTTTGAAAACTCGCTGTAAATCCTGTCCAGCCAGCATCAGTCTGGTGCAGGCACAGCGCGCAACGTTGTTTTTTTAACGAGAAGAATGGCAGAAGGCAGTGACAGCGCCAGGAGATTTTTCCGCCTTCTGAAAGGACCAAATCTGAGGTGTGGTCATATTTTGGCTTTTACAAAAGTCCTGAGGGAAACTTAATCGAGGATGGTCACCCTGTCTGCTGAACATGCAAAACGAAAGTCGCGGCAGGGGGAAACACTTCAAATCTGCCGCGGCGTCTTCGTGACCATCACCCACTGTTGTATAGCGAACGCAAGGCACGTTAAATTTGACCTCGATACCAAAACTACATCTGGGAAATAATTGGCCACAAAATGTTTTGAATTGAAATATTTTATCTCACTCACTTGAAATTAACGTGAAGCTTCCGCGAAGAAAAGTTTGCAGCAAGTGGCTTTGAGCCAAAGACGAACAAACAAGTTCAGACATATTATTAAGGGTGACATTTAAAGGATAATAATGTATATTCATCGTACACTTATTACACAGATTTTTTACCACATAAAATATTACGGGGACATACTGAATTGAGATTAATGTTTTATATCTTACCGGTTTATAAATCCATTTTGCACAGCGTAGCCTACATAATTGTCCAGACAAGATGATCACAACAATAATATAGTAGTATTAATAGTAAAGTCCTCTGATTTCATTTTCAATACAATCAAAAATAGAGATGCAAGACGGCAAGTTGCATTTGAATTAAACGAGAGAGCGCATCCCTTGTGATGCATGGATGTGCGCTGTTATAATGCGTTGCTATTGACGACGGTCATTATAATGAAGGAAATGCCACAGAATAGAATCTTGTTTAAAAAAGTGAATAGAGCTGCTTGTTTTATTTGTTGTTTGTTGATTTTCAAAAATAACACGTTGAAATGTTTTTAGTGTGTGCATTAATTCTTTTTGAACACTTTAATCTCATTTTAACAAAACTGTGATAATATTGATAATCGTGATAATTTTGGTCACTATAATCGTGATATGAAATTTTCATACCGTCCCATCCCTAGTCATAACATCTGGAGAAAAATAGTACAGACACTGGACAAAGAAGAAACTTTCTAGAGTGCATGTGTCGACCACCTGCGTTTGCGCACACTATCAAATGGAATATATTTTGAAAGGCTACGCGTTCCGACTGTATAAAATAGCAAAGTATACTTTAGACTTAAGTAAAGTTGCTTTGTGTACAGCGTTCCATAAACATTCCATAAACGCCACCTACTGTCAAAGAGTGAATTCGCATTTTCATTCTATCCGTCTGGTGTTTTTGTCTTTGTGCAGGTATGTTTTATGTAGCATAGTGTCACAAAGCTAAAGTCAGACCATTCAGTTTTTGCTTTAAATCTTGAAATTATACAATACAAATATAGTATAAATCAAAAACAACTGCTCAGGCTACATGTGTGTAGTATCTTTGGATCGTGATTAAAATGCAGTGGTCGCCTCTAATTTCACTTAGTTAGATTTTAAGACCAGTTTGGCCTGTAATAGAACAAATAAACAACAAATAACTTTGCTTATACAATTGGCAATTAGAATCAGCCATGAAAAGTCCTGATCAATGAATCACTAATTTTTACACACTCCTATCTAAACGTGGAGAGACAACTATAAGTAAGACATACTTCCTTGAAAAGCATATTTATTGCCAATTCATGTGGTGCTGATAGTGGCACACAAATTACATATCACCTTTAAGAAAAAACTAAATACCTGTTAGGAAAATAACATATGGTACATTCTCTTGACAACCTGAAAATTGCATTTTTTGAGGTTTTAAACTAGTTGTAATCACATATTTGTAGAATAAACACTCAGACGGTCACATTAAGAATATATACATGCTGACTTCAAATATGTATTTTTTTTTTCTACACAAGCAGTGTCGTCTTTTTTATCTAAAACATTCCAATTGTGTTGAAATGTATAAAAAAAAACGTTGCTCACTTGCTTTTGAGTTTCTCGGGCTGATCCATGCAGAACAATGTGGTTTGATGTTTCAGGAATGTGCTGTCTTGGCTCTGTGCACCCATGTCAATACTCTCACTGTCTGTGCATGTAAAAAAAAAAAAGAAAGAATGACAGGTTAGCATTATTGAGTCTCAGTTCCTACACTGGTCAAATCGATTCCTCCACGTATCTATTTTAATGACTGAGAAATAAATCGAGCCACAGCTTCTGCCTCCTAATGAGACTGGTAACAGGTGCCAGTGCAGGATTCAACAGCCTTATGTTTTTTGTTGTGAGCACAACAGTACTACTGCACACCTGACCCTCAGCTATAGTAAACAATGGGATACACCAGAGCAGAAGCTGGGAAAGAAGGTTCCTGAGAGAATCTTTTTCATTTTTTATCTTTTTGGCGCATATCATCCTGATTTGTACTACTGTGGGCCAGTAAAAAAAAATCTAAAATCTAACACAAAACTTATACAAACCATAGACTTCTACTCTTAAAGTTACCATGAAATCCAAATTGACAAAAAGGCCTATATAATTTTAGTAATATTATTATTATTATTATTAATTTTTAATTGTATTAAGAATGATGCGTCTCTTATAAGCACTCTTGACAATTTGTGAACAGATCACCTTGCAACTCAATTTTAATGTGGGATGTAGTTTTGTAGTCTACTTTGAATATAATAATTGAATACATTAATGGGAAAACGAGCCAATTATCTTCTTGATATTGTCAAAAGCACCAGCCATATATCTGACTATCGTCGATACACGATACTATCATCTATTGGCACAACCCTACAATATTCCATAAAAAATAAGATTTGTCCATTTTGATTTCATAGTGACTTTACAGCAGGGGTGTCCAGTCCTGCTCACAGAGGGCCACTGTCCTGCAAAGTTTAGTTTATCAAGTTTAGTTAATCAACTGTGGCAGCTGCCGTTGACGAGCGGCGGTAACGCTTGTAGTGGACTTTTTTAAAAGTTGTATTCAACTGCCTAAAAACAAAGCAGGGTTCACAACCTGTCGAATCATGTTCACCATGGTCCATTTCTGTACATAATAAAGAGTATAAACTTTATAAAATATATAAAATCGCATTCTTGGTACGATACAAGTCAATATTTAAACCGCTAAGTAGAACCCAATAATTACATTTAAAAAGTGTAATCCGACAATTTCTCTCCAAAAAAACCTGTTGTCACTGCCGTTCAATGAATTCTGGGGTACGCGAGGCTGCAAAGGGTCCATCTGTTGTATCCTTAATTTCCCGCAAAATGTTAATTAAAGTGCATTATGATAAATACTTTGCTTGATACATATACGTGCAACATTTCAGCCATAAATAAATTAAGCTAGCTAGATTATGTTCATTACCAGTCTAGCGATGTACTGTATGTTTATGCTAAAATACAATTAAATAAATAATGGTTTGTATTTTAATAAATGTATCGCATGTCATTATGTGAGGTCAGAACTTCCATTAAGGGAACACAGTGAGCACTGATGCTCCCTGGTTTTCACTGTGCACTGTGGGACTTTTTAGGGAGCAAATGTTTCAGTGCACTGGTAGGATTTTGCAATTGAGACAGCCCTTAAAGGTGCAATGTAAAAAAAAAAAAAAAAAGGCCTATGTAATATTGATTTTATGTAATATTGACAGTAGAGATGCACCGATTGCAATTTTCTTGGCAGATTCCGATTTCCGATTTTTTGGAAGTGTGACCTGCCGATACTGATTTTTGCAGATTCCGATTTTCTTTCAAAGAACTATATTTGACAGCACATACAAACAAAAATCTACTTTTCTGCAATGCAAAATTTTATTTTTATAAAACAAGTAAAAATACATTAATAAAATAAGAAAAAACAAACAAATTTTAAACGGCACAAATAAATGCAATTGAATAAAGAGAGATATGAAATAAACACGGCTTTAAGTTTTTCAGGTGGGTATACAGTTTTCAAAAAGCATATCTAAATAATTGAAATCATGAAACTTACACAATTTAACAGTAATTTATTAAAAGTTTAACAATGATATTTTTAGGGCTCTATGAAATAATTTTTATTTTTCTCAAATTCCGTTTTAACCAAATTCAGTTTTTTTCTGGATTCCATTTTAATGATTTAATCAAAATCATGTCTAATTAATTCAATTACCAATTTATTAATTTGTTTACAATAACAGGGCCCTGTGATTTTTACATTTATGTATTTCTACATTTCTTTATTTCTACATTTCCTTATTTTTACATTTATGTATTTTTACATTTCTTTGTCCTGAGGGTAATGAGGAGGGCGTGGTTTACCTCAGACATAACAATCGAGCTCAGAGTAGGCGAGGGCGAAGCGTTGAGGCCACAGTGACACCTTGTGGTGTGGCCGATAGCCTAGTTACGTTGATACTGTCTGTGATGCATGACTTGGATAGGTATATGGGCAAAATCTTAAATCTTACTGTGTGACATGGATAGGCTACTCTTTATTCTGGACATGGCCATAGAACATTGTCTGGTCTGGATTTGTAAAATGTCCTGGGCTAACAAACATGAACAGCAACATCTTCAACAGATCTGATAACAGGGACTCTGAAATGGAAGCGCTTGATATTTTCCATTACCGGTCAGAACACACGGAAAGGAAGCAGCGCACATATAGGCTACAGTGAAGTCGACGCAAGCATATTGATCAATGCATTTGAAACGAGACCAACTTTGAAACTTCACATTCATATTTCCTATTTGTTCCGTCGGCGTTTTCTGCATCGCGGAAATCATAGAGCCCCAAGAGCTGAGACTGAAAAGCGGCTTGTGTACCATACACTTATTTAGATCAGTGGTTCGCACGCTTTTGGTGTGAGCTCGAAACCTGCGAGAATTAGTAAAATTATGCGCAATGAGTGCGTGAGAGTCCTGAGGCGGGTGTGTGTCATTTCGCCGCCAGAGAGAAGAGAGTGAGAACGAGCAGCTGACGTTATGGCCTGTGCCGCTGGCAACAAAACAGACCAGCTCGGAATCGGTAAGAGGTGAGACTGATCACGGATCCGGGCCTATCATGTGGAAAATCATCCGATTGCCTGGCCGGTCAATTGGTGCATCTCTAATTGACAGCTATCAGTTGAAATAGGTACTGCAGTTGAAATTCAAAATATTGGAGAGAGTTGTTTCTCCCGCCCCCTCAGGAAAGAGTGCAACTGACAGAGGTAGGAGACATTACACAGACTGAAAAACAAACAAAACGCACATTTCAAAGTAGAATAACTGTCTGTAGAATTGTTTTTCTTAGAAAAAAGTATGTGAACTTAGCATGTTGCTTAAATCTCTCCAAACATATTATGGTTTTTTTTAATGCTTTAGCACAGTAAAAAAAAAAAAAAATTACATACAGCACCTTAAAAATGGCCGACTCCCTGATCAGTGCCCTGACTACTGAACTAGGGAGCTGATTGAGACGCACCTAAGGTGCTGCATACTAGAAACTTCCAGGTAGGTGTTGAGACAAGTTGGAGCTAAACTCTGCAGGACATTGGCCCTCCAGGGGCACCGCGAATCCAAATGTAGACTGGTCTGTCGGCGCCTATGTCCCGAGATAGCCCTCCCTGTACGTCACCTAGCAGCAGCAGGGCCGCGTCAGACACGTTTCTGGTGTGCAAAGACATAGAAAACGCCACGCTCACGCCACGCAGCCAGTGTGTAGCCGGCCTAAGACGAGCGCCAGTATCAAGCGCACAAACAGCGCGCCAGAATCGCGTTCTCTTTCGCACTTGAACAAACAATAACACACAGAATGTCCGTTTTTGTCGAGTATTCTCATAAGAGCAGTCTTAAATGAGTTAAATAATGTCTTGAACTCAAAGTTGTGAGAAAATGGGAAGCGTGTGAGATCCGCGTCATATGCAGAAGCGGCAGATCTTAAAGTGACAGGAGCCACTTCTTCTTTGATTTTACTGGCCGGCTACAAACAAACTTTAAAGGCGCATGCAGGAGCCACTAACGCTGTCTGTCATTAATGTTCATCAAAGAATAAAGCTAACAGAGAAAATTACTCACTGCTCAACTAAAGAACTTTTGTAGCTTTAATAAGGATTATATTAATCTACATTTAATTCATAATTTATGCAGCGCAGACTGTTTGATAACTTTATTCAATTTCTGTATATTTCCTACCTGTTAGACCACAGATAAATATGACATTTATTATGGGTTTATGTGAGGATTGTTTTAAGTTCACTTAAATTAAAAGTTGTTATATTTTTTTGAAGCCTAATAAATGTCATTACACCAAATATTTAAAATATACTGTCTTTATGGTTTTTTCTACATTAATTTGGAGATTAACTGTGAAATTATTACATTATAAAATATAATAAAAACGTATAAAACGTAAGTGTTTTTAATTGTGATTAATCGTGATTAATCACAGAAAAAATGTGATTAATCTAGTTATTTTTTTAATCGATTGACAGCACTAAAATAAACTAATAAAATAAAAGTGAAATGAAAAACGGAAAATATAAAAATAAAAATAAAAAGTATTAATAAAAACTATAGTATCTCAATGATACTAAAATTATTCATTAATATTTATAGCTTGGAGTAATTACTTTAGACTAACAACAAAATAAATACAAATACAACCCTAATACTACACCATATTGTTTGCATTTCTGAAACAATCATTTATCAATCAATTTTACTGGACTTAAGTATGTTAACATATACATACAGTGGGGAGAACAAGTATTTGATACACTGCCGATTTTGCAGGTTTGCCCACTTACAAAGCATGTAGAAGTCTGTAATTTTTATCATAGGTACACTTCAACTGTGAGAGACGGAATCTAAAACAAAAATCCAGAAAATCACATTGTATGATTTTTAAATAATTAATTTGCATTTTATTGCATGACATAAGTATTTGATCACCTACCAACCAGTAAGAATTCCAGCTCTCACAGACCTGTTCGTTTTTCTTTAAGAAGCCCTCCTGTTCTCCACTCATTACCTGTATTAACTGCACCTGTTTGAACTCGTTACCTGTATAAAAGACACCTGGCCACACACTCAATCAAACAGACTCCAACCTCTCCACAATGGCCAAGACCAGAGAGCTGTGTGAGGACATCAGGGATAAAATTGTAGACCTGCACAAGGCTGGGATGGGCTACAGGACAATAGGCAAGCAGCTTGGTGAGAAGGCAACAACTGTTGGCGCAATTATTAGAAAATGGAAGAAGTTCAAGATGACAGTCAGTCTCCCTCGGTCTGGGGCACCATGCAAGATCTCACCTCGTGGGGCATCAATGATCATGAGGAAGGTGAGGGATCAGCCCAGAACTACATGGCAGGACCTGGTCAATGACCTGAAGAGAGCTGGGACCACAGTGTCTCAAAGAAAACCATTAGTAACACACTACACCATCATGGATTAAAATCCTGCGCACGCAAGGTCCCCCTGCTCAAGCCAGCGCATGTCCAGGCCCGTCTGAAGTTTGCCAATGACCATCTGGATGATCCAGAGGAGGAATGGGAGAAGGTCATGTGGTCTGATGAGACAAAAATAGAGCTTTTTGGTCTAAACTCCACTCGCCGTGTTTGGAGGAAGAAGAAGGATGAGTACAACCCCAAGAACACCATCCCAACCGTGAAGCATGGAGGTGGAAACATCATTCTTTGGGGATGCTTTTCTGCAAAGGGGACAGGACGACTGCACCGTATTAAGGGGAGGATGGATGGGGCCATGTATCGCGAGATCTTGGCCAACAACCTCCTTCCCTCAGTAAGAGCATTGAAGATGGGTCGTGGCTGGGTCTTCCAGCATGACAACGACCCGAAACACATAGCCAGGGCAACTAAGGAGTGGCTCCGTAAGAAGCATCTCAAGGTCCTGGAGTGGCCTAGCCAGTCTCCAGACCTGAACCCAATAGAAAATCTTTGGAGGGAGCTGAAAGTCCGTATTGCCCAGCGACAGCCCCGAAACCTGAAGGATCTGGAGAAGGTCTGTATGGAGGAGTGGGCCAAAATCCCTGCTGCAGTGTGTGCAAACCTGGTCAAGAACTACAGGAAACGTATGATCTCTGTAATTGCAAACAAAGGTTTCTGTACCAAATATTAAGTTCTGCTTTTCTGATGTATCAAATACTTATGTCATGCAATAAAATGCAAATTAATTACTTAAAAATCATACAATGTGATTTTCTGGATTTTTGTTTTAGATTCCGTCACTCACAGTTGAAGAGTACCTATGATAAAAATTACAGACCTCTACATGCTTTATAAGTGGGCAAACCTGCAAAATCGGCAGTGTATCAAATACTTGTTCTCCCCACTGTATGTACACATTTACAAACAGATGCAGTTCTTAGATTGTTTGTGATAAAGAAGTGTGGGGTGATCCATTAGATTTATTGACTATCCTGATTTCAGTGAATTTGAAATGTCCATCCATCCATTTTCCAAACTGCTTTATCCTCTAAAGGGCTGTATGGATGCTGGAGCCATTCCCAGCATCTCTGGCCACAGGCATGCCACAAACACCCTGGACGGATGGCCGCCATCTCTACACAAAAAGGCCTTCTGGCTCATCCGGGACTTAAACCGGTGACTTTCCCGCTGTGAGGAAACAGTGCTACCCACTGAGCCACTGTACCGCCCGGATTGAAATGTATTAAATGTAATCCAAACACTGATAATGCTTTGCTCACAGCTCACCAATCAGCAGGTGCACACCTCCAAATTCCTAATGCACACCTAGATGTGTCCAAACAGTTTACAATAGCACCGTTTTGTTAATGAACAAATCAAATCAGCGTTTTGAACAAATGTTTTTAGTAAAAAAATCATTTGGACGTTTCAACACTCTGGCTGAATTCAGAATAGCATAATTTCTGCCATATAAAGACATGCCAGAATCAGTAAGACAGCATCACTACAAATGATGAATACTTTGATTGTTACATCTTCATAAATCTAATATAAATGTTAGCTAGATTGTTTATTACCAGTCTAGCAATGTATGTTTATGTGCTGTGAGTTGGCTCGCAGGATTTGTTTTGCACTTCAGAACTTCCGGTAAGGGAACATAGTAGTGAGCATCGATGCTCCCTGGTTTTCACGGTGCATTGTGGGACTTTTTAGGGAGCAAAAAAGGAGCATTTTTAGTGCACTGGTTTCTGTGATTGAGACGGCCCTTAAAATGGCCGACTCCCTGATCAGTGCCCTGACTACTGAAATAGGGAGCTGATTGAGACGCACCTTGGTCTGGAGCGCCAGAGTTGCCTTAAAGGTGCAATGTGTAATATTTTTGAGGATCTATTGACAGAAATGCAATATAATATACATAACTATGTTTTCAGTGGTGTATAAAGACCTTACATAATGAACCGTTATGTTTTTATTACCTTAGAATGAGCCATTTCTATCTCCATACACCGCGGGTCCTCTTACAGTGAAGTCACCATTTTGCGCTGTCATGTTTCTACAGTAGCCCTAAAAGGACAAACTGCTCTACAGAGCGCTAGCTACTCCTGCTGTCTCAGACGACGACATCTTTGTCCTGTGTCGGCCACCGTAGCTTCTTTATGTGCTTCGAAAGGGAGGGGTGAGCGGTGGGCTAGATGCCGCTAAAATTTACACAGTGCACCTTTAAATTAGATCCTCTACGCTTGTGTGAACCAAGCTGTGATGGCAAGGTTTCTGCCAAAATTAACTCTTGTGTAGTGTTAAATTCTGATCATTCAAATCAAGTCAAACTGCATGTAGGAAAAAGGAAAAAGAATCAGCCCGGTTTCTGACCAAATTAATCATTGACTACAATAAAAACTATTTTATTAGTATTTAATGTTCTGCGAGGCATGTTAAATTTAATAATAATAATAATAAACAAACTAATTATCTTATAGTTAAATTTTGATCATTAAAATGAAGTCAAACTGCATGTAGAAAGGACCAGCCAGGTTTCTGCCAAAATTAATGACGAATCATTAACTAAAATAATAAAATTTATCAAGTCAAAGTTTTTTTTATTGTCACATGTACAGGGAACAATATAAAGTACAATAAATTCTTACTAGGTAACTATAAAGACAACATACAATGTGCAAAAATTAACAAGCAGTGCAAACATTAATTACATAGACCATAAAGCGGAATGCAACATACTGTACATATGTATAAAGTTTGTCAATAAATACATTTTATGTAATTTAGTTATTGACAGCCCAATGTACACTGTTTTTAGCATGTGTGTATATGAACTTGCTGGCCTGTTAAATTGTTAATGTGCAGTTTTGAGCAGGTTTAATCTCTGAGAGCACGAGTGGCGTACGGCAGACCCCCGGAGGCCGATCCACGTGTATCGATTAACCCGCCTGGTGGATGCAGAGGAGACGATTAACCTCTGCGGTCATTTTACAGTCTGCTTCCCTGCATCGCCAAACGCAAACCACCCCTCTCATTCTACTCTCCATTTGCACTGCAATAATACCAAAATCCTGCTCTCTGCCCTACTCCACAACACTGAGCCCAGAAAATTACCCCATCTTTCCAGCACAGGTTAATCGATACACTGCATATCTCACCGTGCAGACTCCAGCACATCTTCATTCTGCAAAGGCCTGACAAAACTTTTCAATTCTGACCCGCATATGCATTCACACTGCAAAACATATCTCCTGGTAAGGGTTCATATGGGGCCAGTGGTGAAAAGACTGCAAATAGGTTATCATGCTCAGAATAAAGCTCACTGCTGGGTGTGTTTGGCAGAGAATGCTCCTGAAAATATTCCTTAATGCCAGAAAAGAATAGTTTATAGGAGGAATGTTGAAAGCAATCTCCAGGGAGAAAATATGCCCACGAACACCGGCATCGATCACATTGAAGATGACACAGCAGTAAGAAAATGAGACAAAACTCAATTCCAACAGTTCATATTCCATTTTTCTCCCTTGCAGCTGAGGACTAAAAGGGCAATTACCTAGCACTTCAGAAATGCCTCTTTCTTTACAAAGAGATAAAGAGAGACGTACCCCGGGCTTGTTGTTTTATTCTTTGGGGATTTGTCATATCTGAGACATTTAGCCATTTTCTCAACTGTCAACTCATCTTCTCACTCAGCTCCATCATTCTAAGGCAACATTCATCATCTCCCGATATCAGCAGGACAGTATGTGTGTGCGGCCTGGGAAAAAACACTCAATTTGATGGGCTATTTTGGTGCGGATTTCAGCTTCACAGTAGATCTCTCACCTCCTTGAATTTAGTATTCCACCGTAAATCTGCAAAAAAGGACAGTGAAAGTGCAAACGCCAGTCTTCCATGTTTTAGAGTGGGAGTGGAATGGCAGGGCGAGGGGTAGGTCACGGCAGAGGTTAGTGCTGAATTACGGACTGTCACTGCTTGGACAGGGAGCGCAGACGTCAGGGGACCCTGTCATTGCTTCAGGCTGACAGACTCAGTGTCCAGACGAAGAACAAGCCACAGTCAGACTGAACGGCCAAACGTTCTTTCTATAAAACAGTACTGGACTTTGGCTTTCCTCCTGTCAGACACAAGACAGCTTTAAATAAATTGCACTTGTTATAGATACCAGGTTTAGTGAGAGCGTATTTAGATAGCTTCATCTTCCTCTGCAATAACATAAAAAAAAATCGATTTTAATAATAATAATGAAATATTAATAATAATAATACAAATAATATATTAATAATTAATACATTAATAAATGCTTATTTGGAACAATCGGTACCTTTCATTTGCAGCATATAATTTTATAATATTGGCCATTGCATAAAAAATATTTATTTCTTTATTTATTATTACTATACATTATATGAATTTATATATTATATAATATTATTTTATTTATTTATTAGTTTATAACATTATTATTTAATAATAAATTATTAGACAAGAGAATTTTGAACAGCCGTTGTCTTTCATTTATAATATCGGACGTAGCAAAATATAATATATAAAGTAATAATATATAAAAAAAATTTTATTATTATTTTATATTATATTTATTTATATATTATAAATTAATGTTATTTCATTTATTTATTAATTTTATAATATTATTATTAAATGTTACATTTTTAGATAATAAAGTAATGTTTATTTAGAACAGTCGATGACTTTTATTTGGGGTTTTAGAATATTTCTTTTGTATTATTCACCATAATATAAAAATAATAAAATATATATATATATAAGTATAATATAATTTATAAAAGCAATTGACTTTCATCTGCAGAAATACAAAGTGATTTCTAGAATATTCCTTTTCAAGGTGACTTGCTTTCCTGCAGTTAATATGGTAATTCATTAAAAGTCTGATTAAAGCTCTATTCACCGCCCCCTGATAACGGCCTCATAACACACAGTTGAAGGGAGAAGTGAAAGACGGCATTGTATTACCTCAGGGGGTCCTTTTAGACCGGTCATCTGTGTGTCCCTTGGTGTTAACATTTGAAGAAACTTAAAAGGTGAAGATGCTGATTCTCTTCAACTGCAACTTCACACTTTTCCCCAGGAGTTTTTTTTTTTTTTGTGCCGCTTCAAACACCTCTGGACTCTGACTCTTTTAAAATTCTCACTTTCATCATAGATCCTCACAACACTTCTGAGAACTACTTCCTGCTCTCATTTGCCCACAAGGACCTGCATCCTGTTGGATTGTTTAGTTAAATAAACAATTCAGCAACGCTAACGACAACGAGAAACGATAGCATACCTAACTGAACTACACACCTGACCTGTACATTTTAATCTGCTCATAATAAAGCCCATTACAGTTATCTGATGTCTAATACTTCTTAGCAAGATGACATGCATAAGGAGTCATGTCATTGGGAACTTTTGTTTTTCCGCTGATGCCATCAAGAGCGAGGGCCTGGCAATGGGAAGCTATATAAGCAGCACATTTGCATCCCAGTCCTGACCACTCTTAATTGACTGTGGTCTCTCAGGAAAGTACCAAACATTTTTGTTCATTTTCTGGATTATTTTGAAGTCTGTAGGTGTTAACCGTTAAAATAAAAATACAGAACACAATTTTTTTTTTATGCTCTTCATTCATTCCAGGCAGTTTGTCACAGCTTCTGCCCATCATGGTGTTGCTACAGGCCGCAGCAATAATCCTGCTGTTGGCCTCCCTGCCTGGATCACTCTCTACTCCATCACAGCATCTGTGTGGCTCCAACCTGGTGGATGCGCTTTACCTTGTGTGTGGGCCTAAAGGATTCTTTTACTCTAACAGAAGCAGGAGGGACCTGGATACCTTGCTGGGTGAGGACTCTCTATAATGTACATATATAGGCTACAGTATGAAACTAGTTTTAAAGAAGACCTATTATGATTTAGTTTTTGGGGTCTACTGGAATAGGTTTTTATGCTTGCATGTTAGTTAGCATCGCACTGGTTCCCTCGAGAAAAACCCAATAGGATTTTCCCATAGGTGTCTGGATTATCGCTAAAAACAAGCTCTGTGATCAACAAAAGTTTATGATACTTGCACGTTTTGTCCATCAAGATAATTATCACAGATGAACACAGCTTGTATGAATTTTGAAGTCTAAAAAGTCTAAAACGAACTACACCATGGTCCCGCGATTTCAATGTCACCATCACTAATCTTCCGACAACTCTTTCAGTTTTTATCTCAAAACATTTTTCCAGAACGTCTGAGTTAGACTAGTTTATAAGAGCACAATTATGAGCATAATGAGGCTGTAAAAGCGGACTGAGCGTACCTGTTAGGCGTGATGACGTTTAATCTCCTCAACAGCCTCTGTAGTCACCATTTAGCCACTTGTTAGCGACCGCCTTTTTCAAGACACATAACAGCTTCAAAAAAATCACTGGGGTAATACTGATGTATTTTATGTCGTAGAATAAAACGTGAAAGTGTCTTGAGCTTGTGTTCACCACAGACCTTATTTCAGCCATTTAGCCAAAACCCCATTGAAAAAACCCATTGACTTCGGGAACCGGAAGTGCTAAAATGCTAACTCGCTTCCTCGTTTTGGCCTACAAAGTGATGTCATACCTGCACCACTCTGTATGCTCTGATTGGTTGGCAGGATCAGTGTGTTGTGATTGGTCAACATCTTTGAGCATGTTTCGGAAATGTCATGCCCCTTACCATAAACATAGCATTATGGCTGCGTCCAAAATCGCATACTCCCTTGAGGTTCTTCTTTTGAATTAGTAATTACTTCACGTCCTCTAAAACAGTATGTTCTATATAGTATGAGTGTGTGGTATGAATGTAATCCAGATGTACTACATTCACCATGTTGTCATTATCATGTGACCTACCAACGTCGGTTACGTCGCTTCACTTCCATTCATAAATCCTCTCCTGTGGCCTCATGGGATAGTAAAGTGTCCATCATATACACACTTTTCTCAAAATTCTGGCCAGCTGATAATACCTAGAATATCAAAATCAACTGCAGGCGGTCGATCCTTTTCCTATTTAGCACCTAAACTCTGGAACAGTCTTCCTAGCATTGTTCAGGAAGCAGACACACCCTGTCAGTTTAAATCTAGACCAAAAACACATCTCTTTACTATGGCATACACATAGAACATTTTTAATTTATATTATTCAAATCAGTTAAATGATTGTTTTAGGCTGCATTAACTAGGTCAGCCGGAATCGGGAACACTTCCAATAACACCTGATGTACTCGTTACATCATAAGAAGAATGGCATCTACGCTAATGTTAGTCTCTCTGTTTATCCCGAGGTTTACTGCAGTCGGCCGGATCCGGGCCATATCCAGATCAGATGGTGGACCTTAGCCTGGACATGACCAACGCATCCCTGAAATGTCTGCAGAGACCGTGTCAATTAAACTCCCCGCTGTAAATGCCGCATCGACACGACATCCTCATTAAACCCGTCCCCGGCGTGATGACTCCGATCTTTAGAATATTCCGATCTAATATGACTTCTGACCTGTAATGTTAAATATTCAACTATATTACTGATCTGCCCGCATTGACACTATATGATAATTGAAATGAGCTGGATGACATCACCGTTTTCACCAGAGCGGCTGTACAGCCGAATCAAATTCTGTTGCATTATTTTCCTGTTAACACTGTGAAGCTGCTTTGAAACAATTGGCATTGTAAAAAGCTCTATATAAATAAAGGTGACTTGACACTTTAGAATCTCGCCGGAAGAAGTAGGTCATCTGGGTACTTTCTGCCAACTCTTTTCTGAGTACTGTGAATTCAGACATATTCAGTTTGTCACAAACTGTTTCTTTCACCTACTATGTAGTAGGGAAATATGCGATTTCGGATGCAGCCTAGCCCTCGCCACTTTTTTGCGTATGCCTTATAGGCGGGAATTATTTAAATGAGGAACATTGTGACGTGTACGTTCCCAGAAGAAACTTTGTGCTTTTGAGCATGAAAAGATCTGAAACGCTACAACAGCAACATTACACACAAAACCATAATAGGTCCTCTTTAATGAAAGATTTAGTTTCAAGAATTAATATCATCCACTTCCTCTCCCAGTCTTGCTCTCACATTTAGCAGATTATGAAGTAGCAGAGGCTGATCCGTTAAAAGAGAAGGTGATGAAGATGAAGAGAGGAATTGTGGAACGGTGCTGCCACAGGCCCTGCACCATCTACCATCTGGAAGACTATTGCAGCTGAACAAGCATAAACGCTATGTGAAGGTTAAAGATGTTAATAAACGATCATTATATGCAAGAACAACATGCTTAATTGCTTGTCATTTTAAATGGAAGCTTGTAGAAGAAATGAGGAAGGTTCCTTTAAAAGCAGCATGAAATAACAGAAACATGTTCTGGTTTTGCCTTGTGTTCTAGCGCCCTCTGCTGGACCATCCATGATTTTAAGCTCAAACTGATGAGAAATGCATGATAATACAATGTCCTTCTAATGTTAAAATGATGGCATAAAAATTACAATGACAAGGCAAAGAGAAAGAAAAGTGAGTATTTTATTTCAAAAAGTTCTCACTGACATTTTCTCTTAAAATAAGAACATTAAAATTAAAAGACATCTATAGTTTTGACATTAAGCTTAGTGGCAGAAAAAGCAAACTTTTAAATAAAATAATATTGCAAGAACTAAAATGTCATAAAAAAAAAAAAGAAATTAAACCGAACACAAGATTCGTTGGACATACACTTAAACAAAGAGTGGGCTAACTTTGAACTTTTTAAAGAGAGTTTAAAATAATAGCATACCCGGTGCTGAACAAAATCAGATAACAGAAAATCCTAAGTGAATCCAAGCCCATATAAGCATATTTTCACCATTGTAGTCAAATTAGTCCATCTAAAAAAGGGGGTGGTCAGTTATACATAGATATTGAGTGACAATAACAATGTTAATGCCACTGTATTAAATTCACACACACAAACAAAAATAAAACATACATAAATAAGATCTACTTTGTCAGATTCCGAAGAGGCACAGTAAGGATGTTTGAGTGCTGTCACAGTGTTCATGTTGACCAGTCATCCATAGGCCAGGGAAATTCCACAAAAGTCCATAAGTGATAGTTTAATGCAATTTGTTGTTGCCTAGAAAAACAAGGAAATAGCAGAATTAGATTTTAAATGTATAATAAAAAGAACAAAAAAAAAAAAAAAAGAAGCAAAAATTAGCCTATTGTGTGCTGTTCTACATGGGGTGGTTGCACCAGCTGTGCGTAAGATACAACTTAAAATGGACACCAAGTTACAATTTACGCACTACTAAATATTTTTGCGTTGCACAATTAAACTTGTTTAATGAAGAATAACTACATATAAAACTAAATATTTATGGAAGCCTCTAATCATGAGTAATGGTTGGAATAAAATAGACTAACTAAACTGCATCAATAAGCTCTTATTACTCGATAGACTACAATTATTTAGACATAAGATAAATGCTGACATCTACAGAATACAGATAGACATAAATTATTTTGTTAGCGGCTCATCAATACAAACCAGTCCACGACGCTGCGTGCATCGCTCCGTGTTGTGAATGTCAAATAAAATCAGTCATCATAAATAAATATCATTCATGCTTTTTTGTTTCAGTAGTTATTTATTGACCCTTATTCATTTCAAATACAGTTTCTGAATGTTATTTATGCTACATATAAAAATAGCTATTATGATCACGATTAAGTAGTATCGTATTCAATTTAACTTATTTTTACCGTTAGTTATGCAAGGCAAAAGTTAGAATGAAGGATAAACTGAAATTCACAGCAACTTCTGCTCACGTAATTGAAGGCTATTACTGGAATATTGAGGCAGGTAAACGTCCTATTATGCGACTATGCATTGCATTACGGAGCGTTTACGACCTACTAGCTAAGTTCTGCCTTAAAAACAAATTGTGCAACCGAAAAAAGTTTGTTCTTTCTTTTCATTTGTAGAGCAAAAATAGATGTGGCCCAAAGTGATTCACAATCAAAAGATCAAACACTTAGACAAAAAATATAAAATAAAAGGAAACTAACATATGCATAGTAAAGATCGATACCTGATTCATAGAAGTTACCAAATGGTATTTAAGAGATGCATTTTTAACATAGCTTTAAACTTGGTCAATGAATTGGCTGATCTAACAGAGAGACGGAGTTTGGGACCAACTCAGGGAAAAAGCTCTGTTGCCCTTATATTTAGTTAGTTACGAACTAGCTAGTAGCTACTAAGCCTCTAGTGTGGACTTCACATTCCAACTGAAGTAAGAAATTACAAATAACTGGTAAAACCCTACCCAGGTCTCTTTCATAATTCACCTTGTGTAAGAGCTGAGGTGGGCTGCTGGTTTTCTTTGAGCTCGTGTTTGAAAGCCTTGCTGGGGTCGAACCTCCGTGGCATCTGGCTGGACTTGAGTCGATCCAGCTCTTGTTTCTGTTTCCCCACTTGTGCCTTTAACTTAGACACTTCCTACAGAACACATGGACATGGTCAGCTACGCACCAAAACCATCAAATCAAACAAAGACAACTGCCTTATGACTAATGCCTTACTTGTTTGAGCTCCAAGTTCTCCTCTTTGAGTTTGACCATGTGCTTGATCTTCTGCCGCTGGTTTTGATGGCCCATCAGATTAGCATAGGCATCGGCTAACTTGTTCAACTCAGCCTGTGTGGCTCCTTTCTCATTCAACAAAGCGTTCCTCTCCGCCGCAAAGCGGTTCAGCTGTTCCTGATGACCAGAATAAGAGGACAAATGAGAGAACTCATCTAGCACATATTTACCATCCATCCAATGTTAATTTATCCGAGTTAATTCTGCTCGTTTTGCACTTTAAAAACAAACGGTGTAGCACTAGCCACTCTGCACATCCTTCACAATGTCTGGAAAGTGGGTGAAGTTTATATTTACCAACGTCACTAATCATTCCAGTGACCTTAACAGCACATTTGTGAATATTGCAAAGTGCTGTTACCCATTTCACATGTGAAGCTTGTTCGCAAAAGGCATCTTAAAAGCCAAAAAAAAAAAAAAATGGCCTGTTTAGCAGCAAAAGTCGAAATAAGCATGGTCATGATTATTTTATCATAAAAATGAAATTACTGGATTTGGCAAAGGGAAAAAAATTCAAAGGATTTTTTTAAAAAAAATATAAGTGCATGGAAACAACATGAAATAAATAAACACATACACAAA
Source organism: Coreius guichenoti (assembly GCA_039654105.1). Classification (NCBI taxonomy): domain Eukaryota; kingdom Metazoa; phylum Chordata; class Actinopteri; order Cypriniformes; family Gobionidae; genus Coreius; species Coreius guichenoti. Next base: position 14,223,861 of record CM077173.1, on the reverse strand, counting down.
TAATATAAGAGGAAAAAAAGACCACTTAAAAACATTCTTTGCTTACCTGGAATGGTTTAACTTTAGCATAGAGCTCTTCATACAAGTTTCTCCAGTGTTGAGTCTCAGCATCACACGTGCTGGGGTGAACAAATGACAATACTGGGATTAAACAACAAAAACAATGCAATACACACAGAGACTGAGTACGTGAGAACACTATGATGGACTTGAGACCTGTTGAGTGCATCCTACTTTCTCACCTCTGCAGCTGAGCCTCAGCGAGTTGTTTGTGAAAGTCTTGTCTTTCCTCCTCCATCTGTCTGCATAGCTGTCGCCTCTCCTGCTGCCACTCCACAGCGTGACGTTGAGAAGAGTCTCTTTCCTCCTGCACCTGCCTGCGCAGCTCAGAAACCTTGTGTTCCAGCTCCTCCACGAGCCCCCGCAGCCTGCTGGCTTCTGCAGAACGGCCCTCCACTGACTGCCTCCTCTTCTGCTCCCTCTCCAGCTGGGTCTGAGCCCGTTCTCTCTCCCCTCTCTCCTGCTCCACCTCCGCCTGCAGGTGTCTCAGCTCCTCACTCTGAGTCTCTGCAGCTCGCTTCAACTCGTTCTCTCTCTGAGCCAGCTTTGTCTGAACTTCTAAAAGCATCCTGTAACACAGCAATACCACCAATTGTTACACAGTAGTTTTCATTTGCTTTTAAATTCAAAACAGTGTGTATTTTGACAAGATTGACAGCTAAAGTATGATATTTACAGACCTCTGATGGTGTTAAAACAGTGTTTGCAGCCTAAACCAGGTGCCATTATTAGTGATGAGAAAAATAACAGGTTAGGTTATAGATTAATATTTGCCGTTTAACCTATTACTGTTAATATAATAACTAATGCAGTTATTTAAAATTCAAATATTATTTAATGAGTGAGTACATCATGAATCCATCTTTCAAACTGTTTTTGTCTTATCCTGAACCACTATGGTACGCCTATATTAAGGGTTTATATTCAGACCGAGCAGGACGACAACCACTGCAGAGTATCCCAGTACGTGTGACTCGTCAGACATAAACAGAGAGAAGTAGCTCCGGCTACAATGTTCTTCCGCAAGATGGATGCAGTTTTGTTTAACCACTAGAGGATCAAAAGTTACATAGTGTACCTTTAATACAAATATTTAAAATATAAAATATTAAGGGCCAGATTTACTAAACAGTACAAATTAGCATGAGAATGCAATTCCATAAAAGCGCCGATGGGAGTGGAAAGTTCTGCGTGTGATCTACTGATGACGAGCAAATTAAAGAACACAGACACAATCGGATCATTTCCACAATGACCAATGCAATCTACCAAGAGCAGCGCAAATTAGAATCTGGTTTTAGACATGCATTTTTGGGCGGTAAATAATGGCGCAAATACAGGTAAAGTGACAAGCGCAAACCTTAGTAAATCACCTTGTATGATTCATTTAAATATTCTCCTCTCATAAATTTTGCGTCTGAAAGGGAAACTCCTACAAATGCATATGCAATAAGGTCAGCCGTAAAATAACCCTGTCCACGCCTTTTCAGCGCTAATTTGGTTGGTTTGGTAAATAATCTTTAGTAAATCCTGACAGTAGTTTTTTTTTTAAACGCCAAAAGAGGGTGTGTGTTGGCGCAAGCTGTTAGTAAATCCGGCCCTAAAAATACTGCCTTTATGCCATTTCCACATTGTGGAAATTCAATGTGAAAATATATTTATGATAACAATTTTTAATTAAATTTTTGTACATTTACAGCCATAATCAATATACTTACCAAAACTGAAATTGTGTACTGCCACTTTTATCTACAGCTATAAAGGATTTTTTTTTTTAAGTTTCCTCTAAATGTATGTTAATGTTTACATCTTATAATAATAGATAGTGATTATTCATTAAAGGGATAGTTCACCCAAAAATCATTTACTCACCCTCAAGTTTTCAAACCTGTATGAATTCCTTTCTTCTGCTGAACACAAAAGATAATTTGAAGAATATGGGTAACCAAACAGTTGATGGGACCCATTGACTTCCATAGTATAGGGGGGAAAAGAAAAAAAATAAATAAATACTATGGAAGTCAATGAGGACCATCAACAGTTTGGTTACCGACATTCTTCAATATATCTTTTGTGTTCAGCAGAAGAAAAATTCATTCAGGTTTGAAAACTTGAGGGTGAGTAAATGATGACAATTTTCATTTTTGGGTAAACCATTTCTTTAAGTGGTTTCATCATTGGGGCGTAACAACAATAATAATAATAATAATAATTACACCATTTAATATAATTCTTTATTTATGGGTTTATTTTATCATGTTTTATTCAATATTTAATTTAAATAGTCATGAATAGTTGATTTGTAAATTAGCCATTTATTAATAATGACTGACATTATCACAAAATAAACCCCTTCAAGAAATCACAATCAGGATGATATAAGACCCCTCCGTTTTGTGTCGGGGTCCTGTTCAGCCTGTTTATTTATTTTGTGATAATGACGTTATTTCTTGGACCACATCATCAACTCTGTGGCAGCAGTACATATATTGGAAGCAGAGCAGATAAATTACTGCAGTTCTGTGAGGTGGGATACTGACCTAGTATACTCCTCTTGCTGTTTATCCTGCATTTCCTGGTAGCTTATGAGTTTCTGCTGCAACTGTTGCTTCAGTTGGTTCATCTCTTCCTGCAGCTGATTGGCTTGAGTCTCTGCCTGGTCCTTCTGCTCTCCCAGAGACCGTCTTGTGCTTATGAAATTTAAAAAGAAAACACTTGATAGAGACACTTGATGGTTGAATGGGCATTAGAGATTAATAATTTCTGGGTCATTTCTGGGAGACGTTACTACTTAAACTTCCATAGACATCAGTAGAGACAAGTAGAGCGGAACTTGATTTTGTCTTTGGGAACTGATTAGATGGTTGCTATTGGCCGATCTCATGTGAGTGACCGATTGTCCTGCCCTCACACCAGTAAAACACACAATCAGAGAAAAGAATAGATGTTGCAAGAGAGAGGGGAAATTATTTAGATTAAAGATTGAGGGCACATGAATTATAAAAAAAATAAAAATAAAAAAAAAAGAGATGCGCAAGGAATAAATAATTTATAATAAGCAATATTCCACAAAAAAAATAAGTGTCAAATTTGATTTTATGGTGTGTTTAAATAAACGTAAAGGTGTTTAAAGTAATACCTCTCAAAGTCAGTAGTAACGTCTCCCAGCTTGGCAAGACAGCTGTTGTGATCCTCTTCCAGTTTTTTGATTGCAGTCACATGAGCCTCATCTAAAGCCTGCATTTCAGCACACTTCCTACAAACACAGACAACAACACTGGTCAGTTTTTACCAAAGAGACGTGATTCATCTCAACTTCATTACAAGAAGTTCTCACTTTTCTAACTCAGCACAAGTGTTCTTCAGCTCCTGCTCCAGCATCTGGTTCTTCTGTGTGAGGTGCTGGATGGCTTCCTCACTGCATTGCTCCTGCTTCTCCAGCTCTGACAGCTCCTCGAGCGCGTCCTCCAGCTCCTCGCCGAGCTGTCTCCTCTCCGCCTCAGTCTCATCTCTCAGGCGCTCAAGCGTGCTAGCCAGGGAGCCGCTGTGAGCCTGCAGCAACACACATTAGAGGATCTTAAGAGACATTAGCCTAATCCACAAAGACGATCAAGGAGACTTTGACTTCCTGATTGAGAGACGACACAGTACAACCCAGTTAAAGTCTATTAAGTTGCACTCTTCACTTAATTGTCCCACTCATGCTGGTATAAATCACATCACAATTATATTCACTATTGATTTTTCCTCTCGAAGTACCACAACAAATCACAAAATGGCATGTTAGTAAACTGTTTTCCTTGTCACGGTCCAAGATACATATACTCAAGCTAATGAAATGAATAGGAGAATTTTTTTTTTTAAATAATGTCTAAATCCTTCACAGCAAAGGTCCAAACAATAAATGTACAGAAATTAATTGGGGGGAGGGAATCCCAAATAGTCCCCCTAAGACTTATTATAAATAGTGTTCTTGCATGCATTAAGTGAACACTTTCACAAAAATGTTAAACTCCAGGGGTTGGATTGCATAAAGTGAACCTGGTTAAATAGACAAAAGAAACTGGTGAGTACTAAACTCAGTACTAAGCCCTTTTAGTAGCGACTATCCTGTGTGTTTTTATGGTACCATCAGTTGTAATGACATTAAAGGAACAGTTCACCCCCAAAAAAGATTAAATTACTCATATTGTTCCAAACCTATAAGACATCTGAAGATTAATTTAATATTCACCTATCATCTTGTCCATTGAAAGTTCATGCAACCAAAACTTCTACACAAGCACAAAAGGACACAGCATTTTCGTTTTTTTGTCCGAAAGAGAAAAAGGCCGAAAATATATGCTGCCCCGTCCCTCAGTGTTCAGCGCTCAGGATTCACTCTTGAACAGCACTTTTTGTAACTCCGCTTCCAAAGATGCAAAGCTTCAAAGCGACTCTGGCCGAGAGTTCCACTCCATGTGTGCACTCTCTGCTCAGTCACTCACGGCCCATGCGAACGCTCCACTCACGCTCACCGGAAAAGCGAAGTCTGAAATTTCAAGGTAGTACACTTGTTTCTGTTTGCAATAGTCCTATACTGTGCTGTAACATGGTGGTATAGCCGTGTTGGCTAAAACTGACGCATCCCTCTCGTTCATTGATCTGCTCCCCACTATCTGCACATACTCTGCCTAATAATAGTTTTCTAGGACTATACTTTATTTTAATAACTGGTCAATCTGTTAAATCGTTTTTTCGGCCAAGTGCATCCAGAATTTTAATTTTGGTGTATCCCTACGTAAAAGTAATTCATAAGAATTGAGCGGTTTTATCAAAGTCTTCTGAAGAAACAATTATTTATGATGAACAGACTTCATTTAAGCTTTATTTACTTATAAACACTGATCAGTGCACAAACAAAAAGCTCATTTAAAAAAAAAAAAAAAAAATGCTTGAGTGTGAGAACGAACCTCATTGGTTCTCACACTCCATTTACCATATTTGATAAGCTCCATGCATGTGCACTGATCAAAGTCGTATGGGTTTGGAATGACATGAGGATGAGTAGATGACAATTCAGTTTTGGAAGCTTTCATTTTTAGAATGATTAGTCACATGACATTTAGAGCTCAAAAATGGGGATTGACTCATAAACAACCGAGTCCAGAACTAAGTACCCACAAGCAAAGATTTCAAATCACACACTTCCTGTGCCAATCGAGCAACTGCTATTGAAATGTATGGGAAAGTTACGAAAGCTAATACTGGTGTAAACACTACCTACACATTCTCTTGATTACCTTCTCCTCCTCTAGTTGTTTGGTAAGTGCAGAGTGCTCATCCTTCAGCTTTTCATATGCCTCTGTCTCAGTCTGCCTGCTCTCCTCCAATGCGTTGATCTCTGCCTTGAGCTCTTGAACCCGTCGCAGACCCTCCTCCTGTGTCCTGGCTGCACACAATCACAAACAAACAATCCTAAGAGGTGTCATCAAATAAAACCCACAATGTACTTATTTATAATGTGCATCTCATAAATACTCAAGCTTAGTTTCATGCTGCATTTTAAAACCAAATCTCATTCACCTCTTTCATCCTCCAGCACCAAGCATCTATCGCCCATGAGCGCCACACGCTGATCCAGCTCTTCCTCGGTCCTCCTCAAGATCTCCTTCACGCGGGCCAACTCCTGCTCCTGCTGCCGAACCACGCTCCGGGACTCCTCAAGATCCTTAGCTCCCTGCTGCATCTGCTCCTCCAGCTCTTTTAGCAACGTCTGCGAGGCCTGCAGATCCTGCAAGTGCTGCTCCAGCTCCCTCTCCTTCTCTTTTAAAGCCTTCTGGGAGTCCAGTAGCTCTTGCTGAGACATCCGCAGCTCCCCTTTTTTTACTTTCAGCACCTCCTGACAGTCCTGCAGCTCACCGGTACATTTCTCCAGCTTCTGTTCCACTTCACTGCACAGGCCGGGTGGAGACGGATGAGGATGTGAACACTGATACCGTAACAGCAACAATATGAAAATGCAGTTCTAACCTGAGGTTCTCTTGAGCATCAGAGACACGGCGCTCCACGGTGGATTTGTCCTGGAGCTTAATCCGCAAATCCTTTGACATTGGAGAGTGAGACAGACATCTTACCTCAAACCAAGCAGCACTTCAAAGACTGATGATTCAACCTAAGCGGTGAGTAAATGTCAACTGGCTTAAGAGAGTCAACTTCTGTTGACCAAAAACGATACCTGAATCTCTTCATTTGCTGAGTCCAAGTAAATCTGCAGGGCTTTTATCTCCTCCCTCAGCTCCTGGATTATGTCTTCATTTGAAGAAGATAGAAAAAAGTCAGATGTAGCCAACCCAAATGACATAAAACAAACAGTTCTTAGCAGCATGCAAACTTACTGTGCAATTTATCCATTTCATTCTCAAGCTGCTCATTCTGGGCTCTTGTCTCCTGATGAAGATCCTCTAAAACATTGTTTAGTAATAAGCAAAAATGTTAACTCAAAGTCACTAATGATATCTGATTCACAACTACATTTTAATGAGTCATTTGAACCAATTAATAAATAGATTCTAAACCATTTTACTCAGTCAAAAACTTCTTAAATGCCACCTTATGGTACCAGCATGCCTGTACAATTTTACTTCTAAACAAAATAACATTAATGCTAAAAAGTTTGGGGTCAGTACATTTGATGTTTTTGAAAAGTCTAAGGCTGCAGTTGTGGTGCTTCATATTTTTGTGGAAACCGTGATACATTTTTTCCCCCAGGATTCTTTGATGAACAGAAAGTACAAAAGAACAGGGCATTTATAATGTTACAAAACATTTTTGTTTGAAATAAATTCTTACTGTCACTTGTGATTAATTGAATGCATCCTTACTAAACAGAAGTATCAATTACTAAAAAAATAAATAAAATAAAACTCTTCTTTCCCAACTTCCTCTGTCAACCTCAAATAAACAAAGTGGATAAAATTTGCACTGCAGGCAATACTTGCTGCTTTTGGGTATCAGACAAAACTGATATTTTCTGATGGGATCTGGTAAAGAAACTGGATTCAATATTCCTGGCTTCTCTGAACAGAATACTAAAATGCCACAGGGTCTTCTGGGAACACTTTTGAATGACTCAATCACTGGATCATTTTCATTTGCGTGGCAAAAGAATTGGATGTTCGGAAAAGCATACTACTCTTATTGCTGCAGTACATGTATACAGTGCACAGTATGCAAAGTCTCTATGAATAGACACCTAGATATACAGTACATTTGGCAAAACGATTAGCATACAACAGAGCTTACTGCATGAAATAATGTGTCCCACAGCAATGCACATCCTTCCATCTGCAGTTTTAACATAAATAATATTAACTATGACTTTTACCATCTTTAACTCTTTAATGTTGTCATTTTTATATAAAATTAAATCACGCAAAATATCTACTAGTAATTCCAAGATAACCAAACACCACTCACTATTTTAAAAATGTGATGTGATGAGGTCATATGACTATGCATATTATTAGCTGCGTTTACATGGACCCTTATAATCTGATTGTAATCGGACTAGTAGCACAATCGGAATAAAAAGAGTCACATGTAGCCACGTCAATCGGAATGAATTTGCCAGATCTGATTAAAATTTAATTCGGATTGTAAGAGGTGGTTTAGTCCTTTCGTAATCCGATCAAGAGGACATATAAACAATAGCTACGTTTACATGGACAACAATACTCCGATATTAACCTGATTAAGACAATACTCTGATTAAGAAACTACCATGTAAACAGCGATTTCTAATTACCTTAATCCGGCTAAAGTCATACTCGAAGTAAAAGCAAATCGAATTAAGACATGTGGAATATTCCTATTTTGGTCGCATTATCGGAGTGCATGTTTATATGGATTGAAAACCGAAACTGGAGAGCACTGCGCATGTGCAGTGATGTAGAAACAGCGTAATAGCGTAATGACGTATGACGCGCGGAACTGTTGAATAGTGTCATAAATGAGTGTCCTGTCAGTCTAAAATTCTTTCCACTCATCCTCTGTGAAGTGGAGCAGGACAACGTCCCACCAGTCCTTGTTTTGGACTCTCATCTACAGTCGACTGGTTTTGGGTGCGGGAAAGGGCGTTTACTGCTTGATAAATAGAAGCAGCACGGTATAACGGTTTAAATGCTCGTTGTCTCATAAGGACCCGAAATAGATCAATATTAAGTCTGCTTTATAAAAAAAAACTAAGAAAAGGAGGTTAGTTAGTATGCAACAACAGTGGGAAACTGTATATTTGTGCAGTGTGCGCATGTCAAAAAATTCAATCCGATCAGAAGCTTGTGACAAACGCACACATCAACCCAATCACTTTATTACGCGTTCATGTAAACACTAATTCACTCCGATTGATAAATCCGAATGTAATTCAGATTGAAGCAAAAAGTGTCCATGTAAACGTAGCTACTGTTGGAAACACACTGAAATAATGTTGTTTCACTTTATTTATTTGAATAGTAGATGCAGTATATATGCACACACAGTATTTACTCCTCACCAAGATCCTTGTTTCTTTCCTGAAGAACTCTAAAAGTTGTTCTGGCAGTCTCTAGATCTGTTTCCAAGACCTTTACTTTCCCCTCTGAGCTGATCTGTAGGAAGCTCAGCTCCTGTTCAAAAAGCACAAGCCCAAAATTACACTAAGCAACTTGTGACGTTACACAAACTCCTCTCCATAAAGTGACTGAGATAACTTACCTTGTCTTTGGCATCCAGTTTATTTTTAGTCTCAATGAGCTCCATGGAAAGAGCATTGATCTTCTTCTTGGTGGCATCCGCAGAGACCTGAGAAAATGAAAGTGCCAAGACATCCCTCAGTAAACTTAAAGCAATCTACAAAACAACACTTAAGAAACAGAGATTGCAAAACACCCTGGTACAAAAAGACTAGTCACCTTGGTCTTCAGGAACTCATTAGCTTTCTTTAACTCTGCAAGCTGCCTCTCGAGAGAAGCCACATTGGCAGCAAGGCCAGTCTTCTCTCTGACAGCCACAAGCAATTTAGACTCCAACTTCTTCAGCTCTTCCTCCAGGTTCAGCAGCCTGCGGTCCTGCTCTCCTCTCTGCTGCACCAAAGAACGGATCTATACTCCAGCATTAGCAGTGACAGTCAAGGTTAGGGGGAAAGGCCAAAGAAATCGATCAGGCCTCAAAAGCAACAAATGGCCATCCAGGAAACGCTCAAAACATTTTGACATCTACCTCTTTCTCCAGTAGTCTCTGATGTTTCATCTCAAGTGTGAAACTATTTTTGTCCTTTTTGGAACTTAATGTATCAGCCTATATGAGGAAAAAAAACAAGAAAAGCAAGTAGTAAAACAGCATAGTAAATACTACTGACTTATATACAGGTAGATATTCAATCTACTGACAAATGGTCTGTTTTTAGACACTTTGGTGAACTCTAAAAAGGGGACTGACACTATTAGCTCACCCAAATCAAAGTTTTACAAATAATCTTCAAATAATGTGGCTATTAAAGGGATAATTCTGTCATTTACTCAGCCTCAAGTTGTTCCAAATCTGTATGAATTTATTTCTTCTGCTAAACACAAAAGATGATATTTTGAAGAATCTCAGTAACCAAACAGATGATGGGCTCCATTGATTTCCATAGTATGGAGAGAAAAAAAAAAAAAAAAAAAAAATATTATATTATATTATATTATATTTATATTTATATATATATATATATATAAAATGGGGTCCATCAATAGTTTGGTTACCGAGATAGTAAATGACAGAATTATCTTTTTTTTTTTGGGTGGACTACCCCTTTAAATCAATTATCTTATCTAAACACTTATGTTTTGTTGTTTTTACTACTCATGTAATAATGTAAGAATTATATAGTAATATTAGATAAAAATATATAATTTTACCTCTATATTATACTAAAAGTTTCCACTAAGACAAAAAAGTATTTTCCAATGTACAAAACAATTAGTCTAATAAGACAAACACTGGAACAATACAGCTACATTACAATACAGTAATTTTACAAAGGATAATTCAGACCAAAAAAAAATATATATATATATATTGTCTTCATTTACTTGTTTCCAACCTGTATGGCTTTCTTTCTTCCGTGGAACACAAAAGAAGATATTTAGCAAAATGTCTCAGTATAATTGTCCATGCAATGAATGTCAAGGGTGTGCATGTTGTTTCAGACTAGAGACTTTCATTATATGGATAAATATCTTATTTTTTGTTCTGTATAACAAAAAGCATGGAATAACATGAAGGTGTACATCTTTTATTAGCTAATACTTCAGGTATGGTCGACGACTAGGCACTAGCAAATAATTACATACTGTATATATAGATCTTACCAAACCATCAACAGACATGGTCCTCCGAACTGGAGACATGGGCACTTCTTTTGAAGGGGATGGCAGGGGTGCCTCTGCTGATTAGCATTTTCAAAATAAATAAAGATATTAATCAAATGCAATTTTTCTTATTCTTAAGATACAGATGAAAAATGTTAACTGGTTAAAGAAAATCTGCTCTCACTTTTGGGAGCTATTCTAAAGCGCTCTGCTTTATGAAATGAAGCAGCTCCCTTCAGCTCACCAGACTTCACCTCATATGTACCAGGTGGAGGAGCACAACCTAAATTCAAAAATACCAAAGATCAATAATCAAAGACTATGAATATGAATTTCTCAATCATTGAAGTAGCCGACTTGCATTTCACACAGCTGAACAAACATATTCAGCATTCGTTTTCATTTCTTTAACTCTTAATTTTGTGATTTCTATTTTTTTGAGCTAAGAAATGACAATGGATGGCGTACAGTTATTGCGTCGAGACGTACTGTTGTGTATTTGATAAATAAACTGTTTTGATAGTCCGACACAATATAACGATCGCAGATGCAAGAAAACGTTATGAAATTATAAACTGAGCATGAAAGTGGGTTTTTGAAAAGTGAAAAATAACCAAATACTTTCATTAAGATCACTTGAATGATTTGTATTAATAATAAAACTGTTTAAAGCACATAACAAATGCATTCAGCTTCATTCACATCGTAGAATAATGAACAGACGTATGAGACTTACCAACATGCTCGTTAAATCTCTTTAATGGAGCTCTTGAGAAAGACATGATGACCTATAAGAGTGGTCGAAAGCCCAAAGACTGTTGAAAAACTTACTTAAATTGTTTAATTGTTTAAAACTTCAAACCGATGGAGCGTCAACAACAAATCGTTTACACCCGCTGAAATTTTGAAATGGTAACTCCGCCCAATAGATCCGGCGAAACGACATTAGCCAATGAAATTGAAGAATATGTGACAAACCGAAATGTAAACCAATCAGTAACGCCATCGTACTTACGTCACATCTGGTAACGAAGGCGCAGCATTCTCCCGAAATTCAAACTGCATGCATGTGATGCAGAGTCAGAGATACTTGAATGCAGCTAAATTATCTCTGACGTGTGACCTACAATACATTTACTGGGCTTATCATATTTGTGTCTCCTGATGACTAATTGTTTTGTATTAACAGCTGTAGTAACTATGGTAGTTAAATATGCATGGATGCAAATATTAGCTTTTGTAAGAATAATGCTACGTTCACGCTATGTTGTAATTACAAGATTTCAACTTGTAAAAAACGTTCACGTCCTCGCTGAGCTCGTAATTACAGCTTGTAAGATGTGAATTTTCTTAGAGCTCCTACTTGCAGCACGTGACCGCTGTAGATTCATGATGAGTGTTGCCATAGAAACGCATAATTCCCAGTCCAAGGACTTGAACAGCTCCGAATAGAAAGTCACGTGTTATCTCAAAACTACAAAAGTGTCTCATGTGAACACGGCTTTTTTTTCAGAGCACGTGGTAAATATGTACTTTTGTTAAAAAGCACAGATAATGAATTACAATATATATCGTTTCAAACAGGATATTTTCTTGTGACTTTCCTAATTTGTAAGCGACTGAATAAAAGCATCTGGCAAAAATGAATAATGTAAAAATCACACAAATACACTAGAAAGATTTGTTTACTTTTATTCAAAAACTTACTGTCTCCAGACAGATACAAATCAGAAACATTACAGTGGATAACAGAGGACAGGGAAACGGTTATGTATGAGTTTATATCTCTGAACAGGGAAAAGTGATAATATGTTTTAAATGTTAACAGAAAAAAGCACTAGAAAATTAAGCTTTACGTTTAAATGCATGTATTATTTACACAATCTATTCAGCAGTTCAATGAATGTAGTGGTGAGGAACAGAAGACAGTTTAAGCCAAAGGGCATTTACTTTCATAATTCAAAATCTGTCTGCACACCTTCTTTTAAATAATTACACTCATGCCATTTCAGAAATGCACTAATCCTTTTCTGATACGAAAGGAATCCAATGTACCTCACATAAAAGTTTCAACATGGAAGATTTATGTTTGACAACCACCTTCTTTTCCTTTTTAAAACAAGGACATTTTAAGGCTAAGGCATGGAATGATTAAAAAGTATTCCCCAGACAAAATGCACGTCTGCAATATACGTTCATGTATTAATGTATTAGTTAAGCTTTGTAGAGCTGCCGAATGCAATGCTGTAACATTTAGGATCTCATAGGATGTTATGTTACACTTTGACTATTTCATATTGGGAAAAACAAACTTGGAGCTGAATAAAATAGTTCTGTCTGTGAATTGCAACCAAACTAATTTACAATTAGGAAAAAGGTGAAACCTAAAAAACCTCTTAAGACTGACAAAAACAATCCAAACAATACACACACCAAAAAAAGGAAAAAAATAAAATCTCAAAACTTTACTTGCTGCATGGCTACACACTTTCATGTTTAGACATGTTATACATTTCAAAACCTTTTAACTCTAAAGTTGGAGTTTTAAAAATAAGAAAAAAAAGCACAATTATAAAATCAGCACCAATTTATATATTTATATATAACTTTATTTAAATGTAGATGTCTACATAGCTCTAATCAGGGAGAAGAAAATCTCCACCAGACATACTACACTAAGTTCTGTTTTATTAGAGACAACACAATGGCACTACTGGAGAGATTTCCTCTTCTTTGCTTGATCTTAGGATTTTAGAGGGACACACGAGCAGATCTGATCTTTGGATAAGTGACTCTGCGGAAGAATTATAGTCCTTTCTGTGCATCTCCACAGACTGACTGGGATTGTAAGTGCCGCATTTACTAGAGCAGTTGGCACATAAAACAGTTTTGTTGGTGCAAAGAGAGCAACAGGGCCACTGAATGGTTGAGGTATTTAACATACACCAATCAGCGATTGTGTCACTGAAATTGCCCCAAACTTCACACATGCACCAAAGGCAGTAATAAATCAGCTCAGAGTGTTTTGATTTAGGTTTCGTGTTATGTCATGATTTTTGAGGGTGGAATTAAAAGGAAACTAAATTCTAGATATAAAGACCTGGAGGTTTTTCTCCATTTCACATATTAGATAAGAAGAATAAAATATATCAATACTCACTATGATGAGCAAAAACCTGCTTATAAATTACTACTTTACACCAGATTACTCACTATTACAAAAGGGCTATACATAACAAAGTTGTCTTTAAGTTAAAAAAAGATGCATTCACCCCTGGCTTCAAGAAATACCACAACTCTAAGAGATCTCACATATGTTTCTTTAAACATGATTACGTTCAACTGTGAAATATTTTTATATATATATATATATATATATATTTATATATATAAATGTCTATATCTCATATACTCATGTATGGCTAAGGACAGTCCGAGATTCCATGGCGTTCAGTATCTACTTGTCATGGTTTTGCACGATCAGGGAAAGCCCACACAATGATTGCAAAGACTTTGAATTGTTCCTTTATCCGTTCTGTGTTTTAGTAAGTGTCAATGGTACAAGCTGATTTGGATGCCAATCACTCCATTGAATTTAATTCTCTTTAGAGAATCAATGTGAATTCACACAAAATGTCTCTTCTCTTCACACTCCTCCAATTATAATCTTAAAACATGGGCACTCCCAGGACCTACAAGAGAAAATGTTCAAATTCAGTTCAGTGTTTAGAGTTACCAAACAAACGTTTCATTCAATCACCAGTCCAGATAGGTCTGATTACTATTTATAATAGTGAGATGCTCTCCCCCTCTCTGTCTTTTTTGCACAAGGGCAATTCAAACTATCTGAAATCACTCCTGCTAGTGCCATCTAGTGGTGATCTCTCTTTCACGTCCTTAGTGTCGGAGTGAACGAGTCCCCATTACCGCTGAAAAGCATCATAACCCAGGAAATGAGTGCTTCTTACAGACTCATCCATGATGGAGGCAGGGTCGAAAAAGTCAGGCTTCAGTTCCGATCGCTCTCGTCGATTCTTCGATGGGGGCTGCAAGATACCAAAGAGCAGACAGCAAGGATGAGATGTGCAAAAACAAGTGGTATTTAGTTATTAAACGTGACATTAATAGTTATTTAATGTGAATTAAATCTAAATACACACACACACACACACAAAAAAAGTCTGGGGTCAGTAAGATATTGTTTAATTGTAAGATTGTTTGTTTTGAAAGAAAATAATACTTTTTTTCAGCCGGGATGCATTAAATTGACCACAGGTGACATTAAAAAGACATTTATAAATGATTTCTAGTTCAAATAAATGCTGTTCTTTTGAACTTTTTATTAAGAAATGGTGAGAAAAAAAAAAAAACATTAAACCAGCACAACTGTTTTCAACAGTTTTTGATAAAAATTGTTTCTTGAACACCAAATCAGCATATTAGAATGATTCAGTGTTTCTTTTTCAATACCTTTTTAAGGAAAAACTTAAGGAATAAACTGAATGGAATAATACTCCAATGTTTTCTATATGTAAATGTCTAGGGAGAAACACAATGAGTTGTATTAGAAATGATTCAAAATGTGAAAATACAACTTCCAACAGATCTCCTTTACATTTTAATTACTTTTACAGAAAAAAATGCTTATGGCTTCGATACCTCTGCTCCCAACCACTAGAATATACAAATAACTAACTGTAAAAAGTGATGTTTTTGCTTAGTATTTTTGTCTTGTTTTCCAGTGCAATAGTCTAAAGATTCTTAAATCAAGATGCATTTACTGGAGAAACAAAATGACATATGACAGCCTGTTTTCTGAAAGAAAAAGAAAAAAAAGATCAGAATAAATGAGAAATCTCATATATGACAAATATTTGCCAATGGGCATAGTTCAACAATCAACTTAATACAAAGGAAAAACTAGTTTTTATACCTCATTGACACATTTGTTCTTGTTTTAAGCATAGACTTAAGTCTAAAAACAAGACTTCATATCTTGCATCTCAAGTAAATGTATTTTGGTTTTAGGATGCTCAGATATTTGTATGGGAAAACAAAAAAATACTGAGGATGATCGTTTTCATTTTATGCAACATTAAATGTCACTTTATGAATTTAAGACTTTCTACTCTGATTTAAGACATTATTAAGGCCTTAATTTGCAGAAGGGTGAATTAAGACTTAAGACTTGCAGAAACCCTGTTTTCTGAAGGATCATGTGACACTGAAGACCACAGTAATTACTGCTGAAAATTCAGCTTTGACATCACAGGAATGCATTACATTTTAAAATATATTAAAATATAAAACAGTTATTTTAAATAGTAATATTATTTCACATTATTACCGCTGTGACCTAAGTTTTGTTCAAATAATGCAGCCTCGGTGAGCGCAAGATACTTCTTTCAGAAACATTAAAAAGTATTATCGACCCCAAACCCCAAATATTACGTAATAATTTAGACAAAAACCTAGAGACCAAAACCATAAATGCAATTGGAATTAGCATAAGCTTATTACCAGATCAATATCCATGGTGTCAAAGTCCATGCCTTCATTGAGATCCTCAATCCGGCCTTCTGATGACATCATCACATCTTCCACAATGGGTTCCTCATCATCCTCCATCAGGCCTGTGCCTCGACGACTGCAAGAATTTGCAAACCAATGACACAATGTTTTTGTGTGCATTTAAATGGCATCTGACCGCTGGACAAAATGCAGTGTAAAGTTACATTTTGAGAGTGATTTCTCTTACATGGCATGCTGAAGGTTGCTCCTTAATTTGGCGTAGTTCATAGCTCTCTCCTGTTGCTGTCTGGCCACCTCCTCTTGTTGCTGTCTCTGTGCTAGCATCCATGTGACTTGTGTGCTGTAAAACAGTACCATCACACCTCACTATATCCCTTCAGTTCCAAACTAGATGCTAAACAGCACACATGCATGAACATTTCATGGCTAAAATTAGTCATCAGTCATGACATCCACAGACATGAAAAACTCATCAATGCTCTTACTTGTAGTCCATGGGTGTTTGGTGGTGCTGTGGCTGAGGGGTCTGAGGGTGTGTGTGCTGCTGTTGCTGATCGGGGGTCATGGTGTACACCCCCATGTAGCTCTCCTCAGGACGCAGGCGTTTGGGTTCTCTCATGATGGTGGAGGTGAGGTGGGGTGACGGCATCATGATGGGCGTCTGCATGCTCTGCTCACGGCTCATCCACACCTCGCTGCTGCTGCTGCTTTCCTCTGCACACAGACAGCAGGACAATCATTAAAGTTGATGAAACTGAAGTAGCAAGTAGCGACAGGTCTTTTCTTCCGTATTGTTACATATATCAGTGTGTAATGAATTATAGAAAAAGAAAAAATGTTTCTGTTCATTGGTTGCTGACTGGATGTGCACTCAAATGGCAGATTAACATGAGCTTGCAGGGGTGATGATAGGTGAAGTGCATACGTCACCAGAGAGAAGTCAGATATTTTCACAAGAACATCAAGTTATAACATTTTGACTAAACATTACAAGGTCAAAAAAAAATTAAAACTGAAACATATACATGTTCACAATTGTTCACAATAAGATCTATAGCATGCATTTACAAATTAGATAGAGTGAGTTTTTATTCCATGCTGATTTGCCATCACCATACATAAAAACTGGCATGACTTACTTCCTTAAAAATGTCAATGGTGTTGTAGTGCACATTCCATCAATGCATGTTATCAAGTGACATTACATACATTATTTGTCTGATTTCTTGAATTCAAACTGTTTTACCTTCCGGTAATTTCCTCTTGCCGGTGGCAGGCTTAACTTTTTTACTCCTGACAGAGGAGCCTCGGCTACTGATGCCACTGACCACAGACATAGTGTCGTCATCACCCCCCGCCTGCAGTGAGTTTCTGTAAGAGATGAGCGGCAGCCAGCAGTCTTCTCTCTGCAGGGCCATCTGAAATGTCATGAAGCGCTCCAAATACATGTGCCTTTGGGAAAAAAAAGAAGAGGACCAACATTAGATCCAACAGCTAATGAATGCTCCACAAAGTCCAGTTACGCACCTAAGCATATGCTGAGGTCAATAAATGGTTGCTTACACAGTCCGCTTGTCCTGACGCATGAGTTTGGATGAGAACTCGCTGAGAATGTCCAGAAAAGCCAGGTTGACGGGAGGATGTCCCTCACCCTGAGGATTCGGCTCTTTGAAGGCAAACTCAATTCCGTCCCTTTAGACAGAGAGCAACATGTAGTGTAAACATGCGATGTAACTCCACACACAAAGTTTTTTCCACCCAAGAGGAACTAAATGGAATCTTACTTGTGTAACATGGCGATAGCCTCTCTAGTCTTGAGCTGGTCTAGACCAAAAGTCAGAGAGAAGCGCCGAGCGAGCTCTTTAATGCCGCAGAAAGCTGAGGATGAACGGTCAAAGCTGGGTCCCAGATCTGACAGCATCTCATTGAAGAGCTGTATAAAGCAGAAGGAAAAACACGTGAACAACAGGCAAATAAAATCTGGTTTTATGGAAGATACAAAACATTGCCACTGACCTGTTGTAAGCTCAGAATGAGTGTCTTTGCACATTGGATTTTGTCGATCTGTCTCGTCTTGCTCATAGTTTCCTTGATGATGTCACCATAGTCATTGTAATACTGGACAGGACAAAATTTTAGTTAATTTTTGTGTTTTAGTGAGCATTAAAGGAAATGAATGAACTGAAAATGCATATTTAAAGAACGTTAAGACTCACCCTCATGTATTGCTTAAAAATATCCGCACCAGTGTTCATCTCAACTACATTGTAGATAATGAGTTTGCAATATGCGGCCAGCAGATTCCGCCTCTTGTGCAAAGCTTCGATTTTTCCAGCTTCATCATCCTGCTGCCCATCTGCTTGAAAATAAAGGGAGACAGACTTTCAAATAATGCTCACGAATGTGACTATGAGCAGCTTGCACTACAAGGAAAACTGCTGCCCTCTATTGGTCACCTTAAACCCTGGCAACAAATAAAGAAACGGAAGTTGATTGTCCAAACAACTGTCCAATTAAACTAGTCAGTCTACTTCAGCTAAAGCTCAGTGCACAGCAGGATTAAGTGTTGCTAGAGTCTCTAATCTCTAAATCAATTAAACGCTTCTAAAGCCAATTTCCTTTGTGATGTCTTAGTGTTAGCTCTAACTGAATGTCGTTACGCTATTAGCAGTGATAGACCTGTGCTGTTGCTGTCTTCATCCTGGTCAATGAAGACATGGTCCAGGATGAAATTGAGAAGCTCAGACTGCAGGGACGCCTCAGATGTGTATACTAGGGGCTCGAGAGCTTCCCTCCCCCCTGAGATGATCTGATGGCTGAAGATCAGCAGCAGGTCACAGAGGATGGTGAAGGCCTGAGAGAGAACATACAGTCAGGTACAGCCTGTTCGTGGAGTGAGGGATAATGACTTCTTGTGACCTTTGATACGGACCTGCTCTTTGACGGCGGTGTTGACGCTGGTTAGGTAACGCTGGCACATTAGACAAAACGCCCTCATCTGTTTCCTTAGAGTCAACATGTCCTCCTACAGAGACCAAATGTATTGTTGACATCCAACAAACCACAGTAAACAAGCGGGAAGAATGAATGCATACAAACCATATGAATGGGAGCTACCTTTTTAGAAGTGCCCTCAGAGACCTTGGCTAAGCTCCAAAGAATGACGTAATGTGTGCACTGCAGTGCATGAATGACAATCTGAGAAGTCCAGAGAGACAGTAACGTTACCCAACAATCATGAGGCAAAAGCAAAGTTTCAACTGAACTCAAGGTGTTATTTCTATGGGAGCCTGTTTATTCATTAAAAAAATACAAATAAAAACAGGTAATTGTGAGATAATTTAAAATAATAAAAAAATAAAAATAAAAAACATATTACAAATTGCAATTCTGAGAAAGAGTTCAAATTGTGAGAAAAAAAAAAAGAATTACATAAAACTCATTTGTGAAAGGTGAAGCTTCAACTGTCATAAAAATTGCAATTAAGAGAAAAATATTAAATAAAAATGAAAATAAAGTCATAATTTCAAACTATAGTTGCAATTACAAAAAAATGTTAAGTCTAGCCCAGTCAGGCACTACTTCAAGAATTCTTCATACACCTGACTTGCTGTTTTAAAATGAATACCTGCTCAGGCATGTCTCCATTTTCAATACCAGTGTTCAGTAACTTGTAGTTGCTGGTGAAGAGGTCCCATTTCGAGAGATCATGAGCACTACAACGTACATAGGGATGAAAGGGGTTTAGAAAAGTCAATAAATGACAGCCTTTGCCCATAAAGCAGGGGCTTTTAAACCTGTCCTGCAGCACCATCAGCACTGCACAATGTACATTTTGTATGTCTCCCTAATCTGACACACCCACTTAAGGTCTTTCAGTCTCTACTATTGAGCTTATGAATTCAATCAGGTGTGTTAGATGAAGGAGACATACAAAATGTGCAGTGCTGGGGGTGCTCCAGGACATAAAGTGATAATCTGTTAAAGAGAAACACTATATGATGGTACAGGAAAGCCTTACTTGTGGAAAGCTGTGATCCTCTTCAGTGTGGACAGAACTTGGTAAGCATCATCTTCATCTGGGTCCTCACCCTGTGAAAGAAACAAGCTGCTCATGAGACAACTGCAACTTTCTGGGCTTCTGAATTCAGAGGAAAATAGTTTGGACTGAGTACTAAGGATGTGTAAAAATTACTTGTTTCCAACTTTCCATAACTGACTAGTTCAATTCTCTGTCTTAAGGAATCCCTGAAGGCTATGCACCAAAACCTGATCAGATGCATTTCTTGGGGCTGCTCACAAAAGACTGCATATTTTGTGAGCAGCCCTAAGAAATGCATCTGATCAGAAGAAAAAAAAAAAAAATATTGCATTTGAATTATTTTACCATATTACACACACACACAGAGAAAATATATCTGTGCTAAAAGTATTCTTAGCCCCTAACTCAATCACTGGTGAGTAAAATCTAACAATTATATATATCAGGGGTCGGCAACCTTTTTTGTCATGAAGTGCCATTTTTAAGTGTCTGAGGTAATCACTCTGTCACTGTTACTTTTAATGAAGATGACTGTGTGTTGAGTTTGAGGATGTGACGGTGAAATTTCAGATTCAGTTGTGGCTGCAGTAGCACTATCTGGGTAGAGCCGTTGTAACACACTCTTGCATATTTAGTTTTTACCATTTTAGGAGTAGTAAAATTTACACATGTGGCTTCAACAACCAGACGAATTTTGTCCAGTTTCATCTGAAATGCAAAAAAATGCCCTCTCTTTCAATCTTTTCATGATTGGATAGCTATCTGATTAGAGAAAACACGAGGTATGCATAAACAGAGTTTCCACATGCATAACAGTCATTTTGATGTGTGTGTAACGTTTAATAGGACTCAATATACTTGGTTGAATATCTCTGAAATGCATAGCATTGACTATGTACAGCAGAACAAGCTGTAAGCTGTCAGTCTCACACTTCAATAGTTTTTTTTTTATAATTCCTAACTTAAACAAGCTGTGTTACTATGAGGAATGATTACGTCAAAATGTAGACCTGTATGCAGGTACGAGGTACTTTATCTGAATGAAAGACATACACCTCTATCGCTTTTGCTCACGTGCCAGTGATTACCCCTCCAACATTGTCACGTGTGACATAGGTTGCTGACCCATGATATAGATTTTACAACTATTACGAGACATTTTGAGATGCAACACATACTACACCCTTTTAGAGCACAACTGCTAAAAATATGAACAATTAGGGAAAAAATCTAAATAAACTAGTGCACCTCACTAATTAACTTGTCATGTTGGAAATGGAGGCCAGACCATCCCCAAAGAGACCTCCAGAAAAACAGACAACACAGTGTTGCAGTAGAAGCATAGCAGAAATACTCTTTCCAAACTTTTGTCCTATGCAAACATAGAACAACAAAGTGCTCCTGAATCTCCACCCTGAGCCACCCGCTGTCCTCACCTCCTGCAGGAAGTCCTCCAGAAGCTTGTTGAACTTGTCCACTTGTTCATCCAAGAGCTGGCTACGGGCGATATCCACCCGGTTAAAGATGGTGAACTCCTCGTTGCACAGGGAGTGGTAGGTTTTGGAGCAAGCCTCTAGCACATCTGTGTCCGTGTGCTTCTCCACAATCTCCCTGATTTGTCTCAACAATGAATCCAGGTGCTGCAAGGGAAGAAAAAAAAAAAACGGCTTTCATTCACATTCTACACAATCAGTCTATTGTCGACAATCAGTGTGCACTTATTCTAGGGCTGCAGCTATCAATTATTTTAGTAATCGAGTATTCTACCAATTATTCCATCGATTAATCGAGTAATCGGATAAGAATGACTTTTTCTTTATTAAAGAGCAATACTAAATATACAAGAGAAAATAAGAGGTATCTTAAAATGAACAACTAATTTGTTTCCTTTTTAGAAAAATTAAGTTTTATTGCTGAAATTGCATACATTAATATCTGTGAAAACCATACCAATTTAGTGCATTCAATTGCCATATTATATTCAAAATGAAAATACAAATATATAAATAAAAAAAAATCATAAATAAAAATATAAAAATCAATTTCAAATTACTTTAAAAAGGTAAACATAGTACAACCTAAAACTAAACCTACAACCTATAAATCAAAATAATAGTAATATAAATAATAAAAATGCCTAAACATTGCATTTATGTTGTGCAGATTAACTTTCAAGTTTCAGCTTCAGCTCAGGCATGACATAAGCCTTTACTGTCTTCTGAAGGCTTTGTGGCTTTTGTAAGAAGCAAAAAATACTGGACAGGAAGGTAACTTAGAACAAGAACAAGAGTGGAGATGGGCATACTAGAGATGCGCGGATCAGCTCTAACGTCACCGAATCCGCTGTTAAAAACAAACCATCCACCAGCACATGATTTTCTCTGATTTAGATATCCCCACCCAATCGTCACATTACAATTGTTCAAATTCTCAGTGTTAAGCGTGATGCTATCGTAACATATTAGCTAATCTGAAGTAAGTTGCTTTAAAATAATATTCTTTGGCGAAATTACATTTCTTAAATGACCTAAACCAGGGTCGACAACCTACACAGCACACGGAGGAGGAACTGCTGGAACGTGAGCAAAAGCGAGAGATGTGTTTGTATTTAATTCAAATAAAATACATCGCACATACAGATTTACATTTTGAGCTAATCATTCATCATAGTAACACAGCTTGTTTTATTAAGTTAGGAGCTATAAATATGATTAAAGTGTGAGATTTAAATTACGCAAATCAATGAAAGCACAGCTCTGACAGCAGGAGCGCT
This sequence comes from Coreius guichenoti, assembly GCA_039654105.1. NCBI lineage: Eukaryota > Metazoa > Chordata > Actinopteri > Cypriniformes > Gobionidae > Coreius > Coreius guichenoti. Next base: position 14,201,084 of record CM077173.1, on the reverse strand, counting down.
GCGCATCACGTGCACACAAAAGTTACAGCTTGTTGTGCTATTTGTTGCGCTTAGCTTTGAGAATTTTAATGGTGTATTTCGGTGATATCAAGTATATAAAGTCCCATTTCACATACACATCACGATGACGGCGATGCGTGTGCAAACTCCATTCGTGCTGTTCATTTGTTTCGAGTACTCGTATCTCTTCAGCTGACGCGCAAACTGCCGCAAATGAAACTTAAATGTTCAGCGTCGCATCCTGAAGCTCAACACACAGTTGTCTTTATTTAAAATAGCGAGACTAAATTATATTAGCAGTGCTGATGCCGCTCTCTCTCGCATTGCGGTCTTTGATCTTGAAATGAGCTGAAAACGAAAGGTAAAGAATGACACACATTCATTGCGTTTGACCGTGAAATGAGAGTTCCGCGTCTTTATTAAAATCAACACATTAATGATTTATCTCTCATCCACCCGCAATTTTTGGAATGTTACTTTTTATTACTTTACCCACCTGACCCCCGGATATAACCGCAATCCGCGCATACTCAGAGTCCTTACACAAAAAATGTCTTTCTGCAACATGACCGTGTGTAGTTAAATGGACTAAACGAAGCTTCGAGGCAAATGATTTTGCCTCAATTTTTTGAATTCGAGTAACTCAAGGAATCGTTTCAGCCCTAATTTATTCTGTTTAAACGACATGCGGTTCAGACCTTTTCCAAACGCCCTGTGGTGTAGATCTCCAGATCAAAAAACTGGGGCAGCTGCAGCAGATTTGTCACTTTCTCTGCATCTACAGAGTACTGTGTGAAAGAAAAAAAAGTATATCTATCAGTTTCAGCGCTCTTTAAATACCATTTCATGTTGCCTTTGACTTTTAATGGATTTAACCTTTGCAAGTAAAGCTGGCAGTGCTATAGCGAAGAGCTCCGTCATTCTCGTCCGGTCATCAAGCTGAGTCTTCTTCTCCTTCGCTGTAAGAACCTGAAACCAGATCAAGTGAGAATTGAGAACAGCGTGTAACAGGTAATGTGTGAAAGCAGGGATCTGTCATCAAGGGCTGGTCGATGCGTGTGGCATCAGGTTTTACCCTCTTGCCCGTGCCTCTGCCCACAGGAGGATGGCATTCTGCAGCCTGACGGATGGTGCACAGCATGATCTCTATCAGAGCTGTCTCCTGTCTGTCCGACAGAGCTGGAAAACACACAAAGGTAATTAATCTCTCAACCCCTTTGGAGCAAGTAAAAGTTCTGCTGGTGTGTCACTGAGTCGGACCTTCCTCTCCAGGCAGTGGCTCGTCCAGCAGCAGGCTGATCATGCACTCCCAGTCCTTCAGGATCTCTGCTGCACAGTCCCACATACTGTCCACTAGGTAGGCTGCATGCTCGTGAAGCTGAGGATCAAAACATAACACGATATAAAATCTCAGTGTATGTGCATAATTAGAACATAATTATATAGTGCTGACATATTAGACTCATATCATGGTTCATTAATGAAATGTATTTCACTTAAACTGTTGAGAATAGAAGAGAACTGAAACTCTATGATGTATAGAGGGAGCGTGTTTGAGAAACTTGTTTAAAAAGTCATAATTTTTTGCAATTCTGTTTGGCGACATTAGTCGGACAGAAATTGCACCCTTTAACATGCAAACAGAACTGACTTGATTTAATGTCACATCATTTGCAAGGATGTTGTTGATGTTACCTCACCTCACTCTCCAGGAAGAAAAAGACAGTGGTTTTGATGAGGTTGGCGTTTGCGCTCTGTCTGCCTCTTCTCTTGGGCATGCTGTCATCTTCAGGGTCTCGATGACTGAACAGTCTGCAAACAAAGATGAAAATGTTTTACTCAATCTAATATTGTTTAACAACCACGTCTATTCATTCATGTCTCCAGATAGAGTTTTGTCTTGTATCTTTCAGCAGGTCAAAGACTAGGTTTAAAGAAGCTTCTGTACAACTTCAGATATGAAAAAACATGAACAAAACTCACTTTTTAAAGAGGAACTCTCCTGCTGCCACAGCGACGGGGCGGTGGGCTGAATACACTAGGTGGTACACACTCTCACAGTCTTCTGCAGTAAGAACCTCATCACTGCTACTGCAATACCAAACAAAAGCATACAAGCATCCCGTCATACTGGTTCTCACAGCTAGTTCTGCCTGCAGTGTTTCAAATGTTGATTCAATAACCACTCAGATTCAGTGAGATCATTCAATGAAACATTTGACAATCAAGCGATAACTCATGGGTTCACAAGTCTTTTTGAGCAATTTTTTTCATAAGTGTAATTTGTTTGTTAACTGCAATTAAACAACCATTCAAAGGTTTAGGGTTGGTAAGATTTTTTTTTAAATGTTTTTGATAGAAGTCTTATATGCTCACCAAGGCTGCATTTATTTGATCAAAAATACAGTAAAAAAAAAAAATAAATACTGTGAAATATTAAAATAACTTTATTAAATTAGCATATTTTAAAATGCTGAATTTTCAGCAGCCACTACTCTGTTCTTCAGTGTCACATGATCCTTCAGAAATCATTCTAATATGCTGATTTGGTGCTCAAGAAACATTTCTTTTTTAATTATCAATGTTGAAAACAGTTGTGATGCATTTTTATTTTTCAGAATTCATTAATGAATATTAAGTTCAAAAGAACAGCATTTCTTTAAAATATTTTGTAAAATTATAAATGTCTTTACTGTAACTTTTAAGTATTAATTTCTTTCATAAAACAAAGATGTTTTTACAATATTTTATAACCCAAACCTCAAATCACCAATTTATAAGAAACTCTGCTATAGTAGAAAGTGTATTCAGGGTTTTACACGTACTGTAACACCAGCGTGAGCAGTTTTATTGCTTGCACTGCAACATCATACTCCTTGTCCAGCGTCATAGATACAATACGGTCCTGATGGAGACAAACAGATAACCCGTGTGAACAGTGAAAAAGCATATTATTTTATTTTCAAATATTGAAACGATACATAATTATTTAATTAAATTCTTAATTTCACAGGAGTATTTTAGATGACTAATTTCTGTGTTTGCTCTATTTTGGATGAAGCTTCCCCAGATGGTTCTCTCACCTTGAAGCGGCTGGTGAAGAGCTCCAGTTTGGCATTGAGCTCACGGTTATAGTACAGCCCCTGCAGCGCTGTGAGACACTTCAGACGCACCTCACCTTGCTGAGAGAGAGAGAGAGAGACAGAGAGAGAGAAAGAGTTACAATTTTGTTCCAACTCCAGGAATGTGTCGTGACTAACTCCATCTGACACTATATTTAGGGATTAAAGAAAAAGGAGAGGAAAATTATTGAATTCTCACCTTGTCGTGCATGGTCCAGCCCACATACTTAAGATAGCTGTCGTTAAGGAATGCATCACTGTACATTTTCATCCACACGCCGATCTCCTCGATGCAGATTGCCCGGATCTCTGCTATTGCATCACTGAGGAGGAATAACAGAAGCACTTAAGCCCACAGACACCCACAGGAACATAGAACATTTCTGAGTAAACACTTGAATGGCAACTGATGATGAGAGTTTGTGCTGGTAGAAAATCAACGCTTATCAGTGTGCATACCGATATCGGTGAACAAAGACACCCTTGAAAATGGCATTCATCATGTTTTCAATTTCATCTTGATTTTCTTGTAACTGTAAAGAAAAAAAAAAAGTTCATTATTCAATCATTGCTGCAGGCAGGGCATGACGGTAACCTGCATTACTAGTCAAAGGTTTGTGTGTATGTGAGTGAAATCAATAGTATCTTGTATGCAAGCTTCTTTAACATCACGGCCCTTTCTCTTGACTCCCTCTTGGTTTTCTTTCTTTTTATCACAGTCTCTGCAAAGGGACTCTTTCAAGGTAAAGGGCTCCCCAATATTTGATTTTATTATATATGGCCATATGTGATTGTAATGATGTTCATCTTTGATGTTCTTTTAAGAAACAAGCTGCTTCTCCAACAGGGCCTTAAGACGGAATTAAATTATTTATAAATAAGACAAAACAACTAAACGTGAATTTCTTATTTTAATCCACATTTTTAAAGAACTCATGGCCTTGGAAAACTTGGATATATGAGGTAGCCCAATTTTAAAAATGTAATTTCTAGACTTGGAATAATAAATAAATAAAGAAAAAATTTTTCTAGTTATGCCAAGTTCTGAAAGATATTATTGGGCAGAAAATGAAAAATAAAAATAATAATTAATAATAATAATAATAATAATAATAATAATAATAATAATAAAAACCCCTTATCCAGTCATTGGTTAAAAAGAATGGGATCCTAGAAAACCTGATTTTTTTTTTAAATCAGCTATTAACTTCAGAAATTCAATTATTTATAATTAAAATTAAATTAATTAACTAATAATAATTAATCATCTTAGTACTAATTTTAAATCGATGGACAGCTAGTTTCTGTAAATTAAAAAAAGTTTGAAAAAAAACAAACAAAAAAAAACATCATTACAGCTGATGTACCAGAGTAAACCTACTATCCTTCTTGGGGAGGGGTCTTTGAATATTGTTGTGGAAGTCAAAAGGTCTATCTGTTATCTGTTACTCCAGAAATCAATTTTGAATCACATCTCAGTTCGTAAAAACAAACAAAAAATCTATGGGGTGATTGATGCATGCTTGCTCTCCAACCACCTGTAAGTGTTTTTCTGTACATATATAAATCAAGAGCATGACACTTGTGTTGCACGATATACCGGTACTAGAAAAGCATCATGATACCCTGCTATTAAAAGCGGTACGATATGAAATTTTATTAGTACCGATACTTTAAGAACGACAGCATTCTAATAAGAGCAGTGTTGCTTAATTCGCATCGATGTGTGACACCAGGAGTCAGGACGTGTGTGCAGAGCTCTGCTTCCACCGTTCACTAAACAACGGAAGCAGAACAGTCAAATATATACGGGCAGCGCATAACAAAGAAAGCAACAGAAACATGCATGAGAAAATAAAGCGCGGCACGGGACGTGCTCGTGCTGCCGGACTCTGACCTGAAGCGCGCACAAACTTTTACTCAAACAGCATGCGATCGCGACGTCAGTTTCGCGGATTATTGGGTTTGAATGGTCAAAAATATGTAAAAATGCACATCCTGGCGAGTATTCAGGTAAACACAGTCAGGTATGTCTTTAATGAACGTATACAGAGTTGAGTGAGAAATCGGATGTGTTACAATGTATTGGGTCTGTGCAGGTCTTAAAGGGCTGGACCTAATATTCTGTGTGATTTAATGTTAATCAAACAACAAAAGAAAATAGAAAAATCACCCCATGCTTGACCGAATAACTTTAATATATTTATTAAGAATCAGTGTATAGTTCATTTATAGAGTAAAGACTATGCAGCTGTTTTTTTTTATATTTGATTATTTAATTTCTTTCTTGAATGCTACTGTTAAATAGACCTACTGTAGCTGAAAGTAAAGCACTGTTTTTGTCATATTGTTTGTAATTTACATTTTTGCTTATTTTTTAAAAACAAAGATAAAATTAAATTAAATATCTATATTGTAATTATAAAATTACATTTAAAAAATATTAAAATTACTCGTATCATGAAATAAGATTTTGGTCATCCCAACCTGTTCAGAATAGTGAAAGGTTAGTGAATGTTAACATGATTGATAATAATGTGATTGTTGCAAACATCTCTGTAAGGATGTTCACACTGGCATGTAGTTATTATTATTATTATTATTATATTTTCTTTTTTTTAGAATAAAGAGGAGAGAATGGTCAAAAAGCAGGGCAGGAACATGCTGGTCAAATGAGTTTTTAGTTTTAAAATTTTTTATAAAACAATGAATAGTAAGTTCTGTCATATTATTCAATTACTTTTACTGTTTTTTGCCATGGTATCGATTCAGTATCGTATCGAGGAATTTTAGTCTGGTATCGTATCGAAATCATAATTTTGGTATCGTGACAACACTACATGACACAGATCCTGTCAACAGAGCTGAACCCAGAATATTGCTCTAAATTACAACTCATGTTTTGTGTGTGTCCACGTGGTTTAATTCAACACTATCAAGACATCAATAAAACCTCACACTCACAAACGCAGATGGCATAACAGCAGGGTCTGTTATTACATAACCCAGTTAATTTACAGCGCCAGTTAAACACAGCTTTCATACTCATGGCCATTCAGGCGAGTTCTAACCCCATGGGTGCTGACAGAGCGAGAACACTGCAGTTAACCTGACAGCCCACAATTACACAGAGTTCTCATTAGAATAGGATCCTTTTTTAATTACTTTATCCATGTTTACTCAGCTTTAAAGTAGAGGGAAAGAGTACAGATGAAATGCACTGAGTGTTTGGCTGATCATGTGTTTTTGTTGCTGTTGGCCAACAGAGGCGTAGGTGTTGGGAAGGAAAGCAGCTAACACTGCAGTGACCTGGCAGCCTCACGCAAAGGGAAGTGAGTCTCCACAGGGAAGAGTGAAACAAATCTCCTGTGCCTCTGAAGGCTTCATTTATTCACTCTGCCCCTTTCACTTTCAGCTTTTATGGTTGCTCTAAGACAATGACAATGTGATGAATTTATTTAGATGCGTACAGTCCCGGGTTCAGAGGACACTCACCTCCTTGCGCTTCTGAAGCAGAAGCTCTAGTCTGTCATTGGCCCTCTTGCCAATTATCTTGTTCCTCTCTGCTTCGTATTGCCGCTGAGTGTTGTCCATGTTGATGCTGAGGTTCAGTGCTACATTCACGAGGGCCGTCATTAGCTTCATAGCTATGGGAAAAAAACAGCATCTTAATACTTATTTGAATCAATCAAAACAAAAGGTTCAGATTTATAGAGTAGCAAAGATACTGACCTGCCAGTGTGCTGGTGTGTCTGAAAGCGCGAACTTGAGAGTCTGAGAGGCCGGTGAGCAGTGAGATGACCGTGTCCATCATGTATTCGTCATAGATGATGCTATACTGACATTGCCGCACCAACACGCCGATAAACTCGCAGAAACTAGACTTGAACTTCTTCCACTGCGGCCCCGCCATTGTAAGTGGGTAATCGCCACTGTCCTGCAATAACATCAACTCTCACTGGTTAGTGTGGGCACAAAATAATTCATAAAACAAAGTATGTAGTGGGTGAGGAAACACATTTTTGAGGAGAGTCATGTTTAGGGTTGGAGAGTGAAGTTTACCTCATCAAACTCTTCTGTCATCTTCCTGATGATCTCAGAGTTTTGCATGTTGCGGAACATCTCACCAGTGACAACACCTGCAAAACAGTTTGGTATCTTAGTGATAAAAGTAATAACATTATGAAACAAACTTGATATGAGCTTAAATGTATACTTTGCTCAGGTCAGGACTTAAAGGTGTACTTAAAACTGCTCACATCAACAATGATAACTATTAAAATAATTATAATGCTCACTATATTCACATTCACTCCAAGCGCATGCTGCAGTTTTGTCGTATGTTGCTTTAAATTATTCTGATAGGCTGTCAATCTTTTTTATTGTTAATCAAAAATCGTTCCTCTTTGCAGCGTTCGTACACATTTCTACCAATAAATTTCAATGACTTTTCCATGACTTTTAGGCAAATATTCATGACCTAAGCTTCCATGGAACGTCTGTGTATACATGTATAAGAATAAAAATCCATGTTCAAATGTCAAATCACCGCATATTTTAACCAATTAACGACAAGCTATGTGGTTTAATACAAAATAAACGCTGACACACCAGTAAGATGGTTAGATAAAATACTGTCTGACCCTAGCAAAGGATTAACACACATCAATGGGAGGCAACAATGATAAATAAGTAAATTAAAAGTGTCCAGTAACACTGACAGTAACTTTACAAGGTGGCAGTGCCAGAGACAAACTCTTGGAATACAAAATTGGGTAAATAAGAAGATTTTAAAACAGCTTTGCCTCCTATTTACCATTTATCTCATTGGAAAACCATCAGTCATTAACAAGATAACGACCCTATTTGAATTCCCCAAAAACAGGCGAGTTTATTTTCTAATTTCAGCAATTTACACCTATATAAACTGCAACTGCCAGACGTTCCCCCATGCCAGGGTCAGAAATTAACTTTTCCATTAAGGGGCTCCTTGCAATTGATTTCCAGGAGCATTTTATTTATTTACAAGTTTAAAATTTTGCAATTTTTACCTGTGTTGTTGTTTGTCAAATACTTAAATTTAACCAATTACTTAAATCAATCAGAATACTATATAGACTGTTACCAATAAAATTTAACAAAAGTTAACAAAAGCCATCTTTACACTGCAAAGGTGGAACAGAAGCTGCATCTGAAACAGCATAAATGTTTATTTACACAGACTGTTTAATGTTACTCAAATTATAAAATTAACAGGAACTCTTTACAGAGTCATTATTGTCAGTTAATGGTCTTGATATTGTAATGATTTAATAAATACATAAAATGTTTTTGTTCGGGGAAACTGCACATCATATTCTGACTACACAGATAAAGCAATCTTACAACCATTTACAAATTATTTTAATGCTTTTTATGCATTAGATAATGAAGACTTCATATGATCTTACCAGAATGATGAATAAATTATATTAACCGGAATAAACGATACAGAAAGGGAGCAGAGAATGTGACCGATTGTGAGGCTGTCCATAACTTGGGTCTAGCGCGAGTTTAAGCGCTCTCACAAACACTCCCGTTAAAATCACGGAAGCTGACAAAACTACGACATGAATCTCTTACATCCAATCTGGACTTTGTTGTTTATGATGACGGGAGAATTTGCGAGTTTCAGTCAGAATTCAGAGCGCGCGCACTGAACAAAACTCTTCGTTTCAGCGATGACTAATCTGAACTCTTCTGATTGGCCATCACGCTCGACAGAAACGTGTGTGATTGGTTATAATGCTCAACGCTGCAAAAGGAAATCTGACGGAATGCATGCAATGTTTACGAAGTTTCAAAGTTTAACCAACATTATCACTTAAACATATTTTATTACATAAATATTTTGAAACAAATTTCCATGACATTTCCAAAACTTTCTGGTTTATTTATTTTTCCAAAACTTTTCCAGGCCTGGAAATTGCTATTTTAAAATTCCATGACTTTTCCAGGTTTTTCATGACCATACGAACCCTGTCTTTGTTATGGTTATAGTTGTGGTGTGGACTTCCCTATTTCCATAGAATTAGAACGATTATTAAAACTTTATAGTTGTAGTTATGATTATAGATATTGCCCTTTATATGAACTGCCATAACTGTCAAAACTGTCAACAAAATTTTCAAGGACAGGTTTTTAATGACCTAGGCTTAAATTTTGGTCTTTCCCTCATACAAAGCTATCATACAGTTTAAAACAGCTTGGAATATAGCACTACTTTTGTGATGGTTTTTGTCCTTTTTGGAGCTTAATAGCCCCTGTGCCCATTCACTTTCATTATGTGTAAGAGATCAGTGTAAACATTCTTCTTTTTTCTGTTCCACGGAAAAAGTAATACCGGTCGGAACAAAATGAGGGTGAGTAAATGATGACAGAATCTTCATTTTGGGTGAACTATCCCTGTAACTATCATGATTCTGCCTGTCACACAACATTTGCCATCTGCGAGCTCAAACCAGATCACATGAGAAATGACATTCAAACCTTTGCAGCCAGAGCACTGGATGAAGAAATTGATCAAGTCTAGAAGTGCGACGTCTCTGTCATGTTTATAGGACTCAATCCAGTCATCAACGACCGACTGCAAAACAGGAGAGCAGAAATCTTGCAAAGGTCAAAATCTGCTCGACTACACAGTGGTACATCTGTCTGCATATTCTCCTGCCAACAATCGAATCCCTCCAGAAGCCACAAACCCACATGAGGGAATTTAAGATGTGAATGCCAGAGAGTGACAGAGGGCAGTGTAAAATCCGGTAATATGCTCACTGACCTGCATGGCACTCTTCCCCAGCCTGACCACTTCAAAAAGCATGACATTTTCCATGCCGTTTTCCTGGTGGTGACCGTTCATGCGTCCAGCTCCTTTCCCCGCTCCTTTCCCTTTCTCTCCAGGGCCCTTCTTTCCTTTCTTCGCCTGAAGCAGAGTAAAATTACAGGTCAACAGTAAAGAACTGGATCAAACTCTTCACAACAGCTGGAGGACAGGATGACGTCCACAGCAAATACAGTTCCTGAGTTGCAAATTTCATGTGCTAATTGTTTGCTATGAATTTTATACATTTAAATAATTTGACTGATGGATCAGAAACAGCTGGTGCTTGTATAAAGATGCTTAATTCAATTATTTAAGTTAAGTTAAATTCTTTATAAAGCCATTTGTTTATAGGCAGGTTACATAGAAATGTGGTTAAGTCATCATTCAGTTTTGAAGTCAGAATCTCAAGTTAGGAAAAGTTCACAATCCCTGGTCAATTATTAGCTTTCAGTGGAAAAGGGGCAAAAGGACATTTAAAAGGAACCTTGTGAAATCCTGTAAAGATTCTCGATAATCACTGTCCACTAGAGTCCACACATACCTTGCCTTTCCCAATGATGACATTCCTCCCATCAGGATCATCGAAATCAGTGTCTGATGAGAATCGGGTGTCAGTGTCCCTGTTCACACAAACAGATCAATGTCATCAGAATGAGGCAGAATATGTGAGCACATGCATACACACAATGTGCATTTATTACTCATGTTTGTGTACTCACTGAGCGTAATGAAACTCTGTTTGTAATTCCGGTGCGGCTATCATTTCTTTAACATCTTCTGGTCCACTTCAACTTGTCAAGGGCTTTGTCTTTATACACACAGGGCAACAGTGGGTACTTCTGTCTCATAAACCTAAAACACACAAAATTGGAGAAAAACATTAGCAAGTTCTTGTGTCCTAGAGGTTAAAAACAAGCACACCTACATCTGTAATCTATGAATCCTTATTCAATATTATAAAGCAACTCATCAGTTTTTTAATTAAATTTTTTCATTGTTGGTCTATATTTATATGCGTCAATGGCCAAATGCATAGCGTCTCAGTTTTCTCATGTTCTCAAGCCACACGAGTCGCATTTTAATGTGAATTATGTACAGTGTTGACACAAACTCCCATCTGACAAATCAGCTTGCAAGGTCTTATCAAAAATAAAGTGATAACCAATCACAAAATTAAAAACCTGGCACACTTGTGTATAGCTGTTATTGTTATTGGTCCGGCCATGTAATTATTGGGCCATATTTACTTTCGTAAATACACAAGTAAATTCAGAGTAATTCGCAGTTTTCTTCTGAAAACTCTCAGAAAACCTTAGATTTGATAGTTAAATGCGTGTTAATGAATTTCAATCATTTCTAAATAGGGCATGTGTGCGCGCTGATTCATAATTAGCATAAAACCCGCCCATGAGTTACAACTATATAAATTATGGCTGCGTCCAAAAACTGGAAAATGCTGCCTTCGAAGAACACATTTCATTGTAGGAAGGCATCAAGGCACGTCCAAATCCAATGTTAGCTTCACTTCCTGTCTCCTGAGAGACCTTCATCTGATTGACTTTTGAAGGCAGCATAGATGTATCCTTCCCTGTCTTTAATATCCCACAATCCTATATGTTCCATTCGGCGACAGTTGAGCTAGAAAAAGAAAGATGGCGTCTGAAAGTTGCGGTTGCTCGTCAGTTTGTGTGTAAATGTACGTTTTTGACCAACGTTTTCCACTTCTGATGTCATTTCTAATGAGAAATTACTACTGTAATAATTAAATATTTGTTTATTTCTCACCAAAGCTTGCTATATTTTGCTGTAGATCATTAAACTGTTGCACTGCCTCAGAAGTCTGTCCGAAATCAGTTTCATGAGGTACCTTTGTGCGCTTACGCTGCCTTACAAGTCATTGCCTGATAAAGGCAGCGAAGCAACAAGTCAGCTGCCTAGGTTTTCAGATGCAGCCTAGGTCCAGGTCGCTGTGGAATTTTCTGGACTTCCTTCTCTGGTTTGGCTTCAGTATAGTGCATAAACGCAAAAGAGACTAATTCACCATACGCCAAACAAAATATATTCAATTAAAGTGTGTCCACCAAAGCATTTTTAGCCAGATAAAAATGCCAGGCGCGCTTCTGAAAATGCCCAGCTGGAGGCGCTTTGGAGGCGCAATATTTTTTTCCCAGCTGAAAAGCTTTGGTTGCTATGATATTTTGATATATAGTTTGTTTCATCAGCAATTACTGAATATAAAAATGCAATTATACCGACCAGATTAACTTCTCCACTGTCGTTCAGTTGTTGTACAAGAAGGATGTGACGGTTGGTTGGTGTGGTATTTGTCCCAACCCTCCTCCACTGTGATTGGACGGCTGGGTAAAAAAAAAAGTGAAGTAACGAGCGCTGCGTTTTACCCAAAGTTGAAAATTTTTCAACTCTTCAGAGCTTGAGATGAAGCCACTTCCTCGAGCCCCTCCACTGCGGACAGCAAGCTAGATACATTTCACCTCAATAGTAAAAGATTACCTATATGGGCAAACAGACTCGAGGCATTATCAAAATGAAGTCAGTTTGCCTAAAAGAACACAAAATGTTCAGGTTTTACGCACCATACACGTGGTAAGGAGCAGGTGTAAATTTGTTTTCGTACCAGCTAACAAATTACATTCACTTCATGAATCCAACCATTTACGTCAGAGCGGCTTTACGCGATATACACAAAAATTAGTTCTGCTTGTGTTTCATGAATAAGGCCCATTGTGTTTTCATGATTAGTGAATCCTTGCTGTCACTTCTGAGTATTCATGATCATCCTTATTATCCAGAAACGATGTAACTAACATAATCGTAAATGTTTTAGTGCAGCAGTATATGTGGACTACTAAAATTAAAATGACTCTAAAAACACTTATCACAATTACAGTTTGGTCCTTTTACAATGTCTACAACTTCAATCAGTCTGTCACTACAGCTAGGCAGAATAAATGCAGTTATGTTGTAACCACAAGGGGGCAATATGGCACCATGTGTGACTCCTGAGCTGATCACTCAGACAGACTCTTTCAGTCTGTGTGAAGGAACCCGAGTGAAAGCAGCAGGGCAGGCCGCTGCACCTCTTTAAATAGAAATAGTACCATTAGAAATAATAACAATAGTAATAATAATAATAATAAAAATACATAAAGTAGATATTTTCCCTTTCATGATTATTTTTTCAACTTCAGTTTAAAATCTTCATAATTTCCATAAGTTTGTGATTTTTAAAAGCACCACTTTAACTAAAAGCTTTAGACCATATTTTCCGCATAAGTTTACCCTCCAACAGAGGGATTCAGACCATCACATGACACAAAACACCTTTCTGACAATGATATTACAGTGAAAAATGAAATCTGTCATTTTCTCTCCACTGTCGTTTCAACAAACCTGTATGACTTTCTTCATTCTCTGAAAAATAAAATGAAATTCCTCAAAATGTTTCAGTGTTTTTTTGTCCATACAATGGAAGTCAATGGACCCCAATATTGTTTGGTTACCAACATTCTTCAAAATGTCATTTATGTTCCACAGAATAAAGTCACAAACAACATTTGTTAAGTTTTCACATAAAATGACAAACCCTTTAACATCTACAGCAGAGGAGAAAGATATCAGAGCAATGTGACAAATCGACCCATGAGTGGATCACAGCTCTAGTGAAACATGCTTGAAACCACCTGTTCATGTACACAACCACACACTGTAATAAGCCATAAGCAATGTAATGTAATGCTCACTAAATGAATGACGACCATATTTATCCTTAAAAGACCTCATGAAATGACGTTGGGCCGGGGCATACTGAATGGCACACTTGTAAATAATCAACAGCCTTTAGTTTACATCAGAGTCAAGAATAAGATTTGCTATTGCTAGTCAAAGGCAGACAGTATTAGAGAAAGGGTATTGAGATAATTTCAATGAACAAAAATCATCAGCACAGAATGAGCTTACGTTTCCTCCTGTACACTCCTGTTCATCCGCCACTGATCAAACAAAACAGTCACGCCCTAAACTCACACCTTTGGTTGAGATGTTTCAAAGCCACTGGAATATATTAACTTCCAGGGTACCTACATACAGCTTAAACATATCTGTCTTAAGCTGGGATAGGAGATGTCCTACACATTCCAACTTTACATTGAACCTTTAAGAAAGCATAAAATGAACAGTCATTATCCTTCATGGACAGAGCATTTCTCTGATAAATGCTAAATCTCTTAAAGCAGTGCTACCGCCTTAATCTATCATTCTGCATCATTTTGGTCATGTGAATATATATTTTGAAATATCCAACTGCCTGCCCTTGAGAGGCACACATGAAAACTGATCATTTTATTCATGCTAAAAAAGCAAACAGAAAAAAAATGCATATAAAAAGATGTATACATTATTCCGCTAAAGATTAGGCATGAATTATTAAATTAAGCATTTTTCCCAAAATGGGAGATGTGGGATGTGTGCTTTGGGGGATGCTGTGTTAGGGTCAGCTAATAGTTAATATGAATGCTATTAAATAGAGTTTTAATAGCAGTTCCCGCCCACTTTTTCAGCTGCACTGGTTCTAGAATAGGGATGTCAATTTACATGAATTCCCATAATCGATTGTTGTTTAAATTAACAATCAATTAATTGATTAAACGCTAACCTTAACCTCTTAAATCTGAAGCGGGGGCTCTACTAAGTTATCATTAGGGTTGGGTATCGTTTGGGTTTTTTTACGTTACCAGTGCCAAATCGATACTTTTAAAACTATACTGGTGCCTAAACCGATACTTTTTAAAAATTTTTTTTTTTTTTTTTTTTTAAAAAGAGCCACAAAACGACGGTGGATGACATTAAAGAATGGCTTTTTATTGAAAAAAAAAATTCAAGTTGAACAATTTATTAAAAGTTTAAAGTATACTTAAATATATAAATATAAATAAATACATAACAAATTGACTGTAAAACCTACGCCACCTAACCCAACTACGATAATTTAACACTAAATAACAGTACTAATAAAAGCAAAGTAGTCTGTATTCTTGGTATGCTACAAACCAGCTTCAAGTTTCAGCAATTCTTTTGCAGAAATATGACCATATTGCCTTCTCTGGCTAAATATTTTAGAACACATCGCCTTATTATTTCCATGGCGACGCGTCATGCTTGTCACATGACACCGCAGTCACAATAGTGTTGTATGACAGATGTATCGCTTTTATTTCGTTTTTCCTTTTTTTTTATTCAAAATATTCACAAACTTGTTAACTATGTCATGAACCATCTGATATTCCGATTCTCAAATAGGGTTAGGATTAGGGCAAATATGTGTAAGTGAATGTTTTGTCATGTAAAACCCTTTATAATGATCATGTTAGTTGATCTATAATGCGTGATGGGCGCTGCCATGTTAGTTTGCGCCTCAGAGAATCGGACCTGTCGGATTTACATAACGTTACATTACGTAAATTCATCCACGACTCACGAAATACATGAAAGTAAGGGTGCTTTCACACTAGCAGTTTTGGTGCGCATCCGGGTTCGATTGACGTCAGAGTTCGTTTCGTTTGGATGATGTGAACGCTGTCTTCCGAACTCGGGTGCGGACCTCCGAACCGTACCCGAGTCCGCTTAAAAAGGGTGGTCTGGGGTACGGTTCATGTGAACTCCGGTACGGTTCGCTGCTGATGTGAACGCAATCGGACTAAATCGCGGAAGTGAACCGCTATTAATGACGTATGACTTGATAAAAATGTGTGTTTGTGTGTGTTCATTTTCTGGCGAGCGTGACTGACGTACTGCAAGCAGAAAGCTGCAGATCTCATTTCTGCTCATCTTCAGCGTTCTTTAGAGCATTTGCAGTACATTCGCGGCATATAGACGCAAGTGCCATTACGTACTGAAGCTTTGGAAACAAAACCAACAGTTCAAAAACAAAAATATAAAAGTGAGGTGAGCAACGCTATGCATTTTGCCGCCTTCAGGCTTGCTGTCAATACTAAGCAACCGGGTAAACAGCTGCTGCTTTGATGACGCAAACGTCAGTTCGGACCCAAATAATATAATATGAACACAGTCCAGTGGGGGCAGGGGGAGCAATCAAACTCAGGTTCAGTCCAGGCAATCGAACCAAGTGTGAAAGCACCCTAAGTGACCGGTGAACTGGGAGAAATAAACTATATATAAGTTAACTATAACTATTACTAATAGTTATCTATATAATGTGTATCTGATATGAATAAAACACAAAGTCAAAGTATAACTGAAAGGATTGTTATTGCCTCTTCCATAGACATCAGTGTGTATTTAACAAACTATAAATGTATTTTTGCTAGTACTTACTGTAAATGTCTGAAACCTAAAATAAACATTATGTGGTTGAAAAAACTGCATAGTTGTGATATGTGACAAGCACTGAGCGTGTCTCTCTCTGGCTCGGCGCCAGCCAAAGCGTGAAAGCACCGCAAATCTGCGTTCTGATTCGGTCCGGTTACATACCGGTTATATAGGTACCGGTGCCATATTGGTACCCAACCCTAGTTATCATGTTACTTAACAACCACTTGCTTAACTAACACAAAATAGTTGTGGTTTTAAAGCTTAGAAGCTTGGCTTTACAGTAAATATAGGGAACATGACCATCACTTAAGTGCTTTTAAAATCACTGACAAATTAGAAGTGCTCTATTTTCATAGTGTGCAAAAATAACTGCTTTACATGAAAATGTGATCTGTAAAATCATAGTACATAACAAATAAGGCCCTTTCACATGCAGACGAACAGAGCTTTCACAATGAATGCAAAACGATTGATCGCTTTCAGCTAATTCACGCCTGCACGATAGGTGGCGCTGGCCGAGAATACATTGTTCCTCATGTATGCTTCTTGTAGGTTTTCCCATTTGGCATTCTTTATTGTTATAAAAATACACAGAGCTGCATAAAAAACACATCTAACATATCGTTGTAATCACATTTGTTTGGCTACATGTTTCATCTGTAGAAACGTTTCTCTCAGCTATAGAGCTAATGAGCTCTCTGAGTCATAACAGACACGCATGGAAGAAAATAGCGCTCTGTACGCTGTTTCAAGCTCTTCAGATCACATAATTCAGTGGAAAATGAATCGAAAATGATAATCTGTGTAAGGAACATGTAAGAATAAATCTGTTCTCAGACACCAATGATAACACTCAACATCCATTCTCTTCTCTTTTCCGGAATACTTGTCTTCTGTGTTTACACAGGTTTTCAAAACAGTGCCACCACTCTCACACTTTTGTGCAATAGCTATGGAAGCTTGTTTCCTCCACAGAATAAAAAAATTAAAAAAGGTAATTGCGACATTTTCTTCTCACAATTCTGACTTTTTTCCTCAGAATTGCGTGATATAAAGCCGCAATTGCGAGGTTATAACTTTGTCCTGACTTCTTTTCCTCACAATTGCGAGTTTATATCTCGCAATTCTGACTTTATAACACGCAATTGCTAGATATTGAATTGTGAGATATAAACTCGCAAGAAAAAAGTCTGAGAAAAAAAAGTCTGTCTTTTTTACCCCTCAGGATTGGACTTTATAACTTGCAATTGCAAGTTTATATCTCGCAATTCTGAAAGTAAGCCAAAAGATGTAAACTCACAATTGTGAGATAAAAAGTCGCAATTATCTCTTAAAATGTTTTATTCTGTGGCGGAAACAATCTTCTATAAACAGCAGAGGCTCGGGTAAGCTCACACTCAATCTTTGTCACGCTGCGATTGATCACGCACAGTGTGAATAGCTCTATAAGGATCTACTTTCGATTCAAGAGCGGCACTGCGACGTACATTCAGGCCGTTTAATCGCGCTCAGTGTGAAAGGGCCTATAGACTTGTGTCATGAATCTTTGAAAGGTCTCAACTAGCATAATACAGCAAGCATATTTGTTTCGGTTAGACTATACCAACTATACCAAGTATTTGTATAAAAAAGCACCGCCAACGCACGTGTAAACATGCGATTCTTTTGTGCCATGTTTTGGTTTGTGAACTTTTGAGATACATTAGTACACTATTGAAGATTGCATATCTTTTTTTAGAGCAGGTGGTCTCGAACGAGCCCAAACACTACAATGTGTAGATCACGGAGTGACATGATATGCTGCTTGGCTAAACCTATATTACTTCCGGGATCCGGCATTGCGATAATGACGCACTTCACATTTTCTAACATCATTTGAAAGTTCAACCAGTGGAAACTGGATCTCAGGTATGGTGAGTAGGAACAATGTGTAGAGACTAGGGATGTCACGAGAACCGGTACCAAGTCGGTATCAACATTTTAAAATCCTGACGGTACTTGTTTTTCTACAGTACAGTAGTACCGATGGTACCGAACATTTATGCACTTTAGCATGTAGGTTGAACCAAACAGATTATCAGAGCAAATCAGTAATTAAAATCAATAATTTTAAAACTTACTGTGAGACATAATTTCACAAACAGTATTAGTGATTCAGCGGTAATGCACCTCTCTCTCTCTCTCAAAATGCGCAAATGGCTTCATAGTATCCACATTACTTTTGCTCTGCAAGCGAGATGCACGGTGCAATACAAGACTTTATCGCACATTGTTTTACATCATGCAAGTTCAAGCGATTTTAAAGTATAAAGTACTTGCACGCTCTCTGAGAGACGGTCTTCAGTCTGTGCGCGCTCAACCAAAGCACGCGAGCGCATGCGCGCGCGCACACACACACACACTTGTATCTTTACTCTATTGTATTTATTTATGCTACTGCTTCTAATGTGTTTATTCATTCTTGTTTTATTACTGACTATTGCAACAAATTACCTTATAAAAACACAAATACATTGAGTGAGCAAACAGTTTGGTGAGAATTGTAATTTCTTTTTAAAAATATCTATAAAAAAAAAGTTAACGTTTAAGTATTATTATAATTTTTTTTACCGTGGTATCGACTTTGGTATCGAGTACCGTCTACTTTTGGTGGTATCGGTACCGACTACTAGATTTTTGGTACTGGTATCCCTAGTAGAGACCGATCGGACACTGTTTTAAAGCTGGAGTGCACTTGGATTGGTTTGATCACTCAGATTGACAGGTCTTAGTTTATCATGCGCCATAGAATAGGAGCGCACAGCTTAAACAGTGCTGGAATATCATCACTCATCAATCAGGATCTTATTGTTAATGCTATGTACTTTTATTGTGGTGTTTACACAAGTAGTTTTAGTAGTAGTAGGTTTTTTGGACGGTTGGTTAATTATTTTTCGAAATAAATGGCTAGCCTACCTAATACATTGCATGGCTTGAGGACATGAATAAAATTTTTTATGCTTATGTCATTTGTAGTGCTTCATGAGAGTGAGCGGAGCTAACTAGGGGCCCTATTTTTACGATCTGAGCGCATGGCGCAGGTGCACTTAGGGGCACCCGAATCCACTTTTGCTAGTTTAATGACGGAAAAAACGGTCGGCGCATGGTCCAAAAGGGTTGTACCAGGTCTCTTAATGAGTCATGGTTGTGTTTTGGGCGTACCATGCAATAAACCAGATTCTCATCTCCCATTCCCTTTAAAAGCCAGTTGCGATTGCACCATGGCGGATTCGCTATTTACATGGCGGTATTTGCGAGCGGAAAGACTGAGCGCTTCTCCAGAGAGGAATCCTTTTATTTTTAATATTTAAACATGTTTGTGTGCTGCTGCGCATCTTTAAATAACAAAGAAAATACTGCGCAGTAAATTTCAGATGCCTCAAAATAACGCGCCAACAATGCACCTGAACACACCTCGTTTTAAGACCAGCACGTCCATGTGCGAACAGATGGGCGTGAGTGCATTTGCTATTTAAACAACGTGGCGCTGGCCGTGAAAATGATAACTGCGTCGGGCTGAAACTAGCAAAAAACAAGTGCGTCGCATTGCCCTGGGTGTTTGATAGGGCCCTAGATCTTTTGGAGCCTTTTGCTCGTTTCGATTCTCTGATCAGTGGAATTTTCTGTACAGCATCATGGGTAATGTAGTTTTTCACCACAAATTCCAATGTTAAACATGATTATTTCAAAACTAAGCTGAAATAATGCAGTCTGACGTCTTTAACAGAAACAAATACCATCGATTAACAACCTCATAGCTCACAGTAGTTGGCTTAAAAAGTTTTTAATTTAAGGCTTAAAGGTTTAAAAGTTATTGTTAACAAATAATTTTTCTATGGAGAAAATGAATTGAGTTTTTACTTCTGGAACCCGACTGTTGCACTTTATAATATTGCTTTTTTTGTTTGATTGCTGCGTCTAAATATTCTAAATATAAAAAACCTTTCGTGGTTTTATGAAAATGTGAATAATATTTACAATGAAGTTGTCAAAAAGGATGACTTCTTTAATAGCTGGTAGTAGATATCCTAAAAAGTATTTTGTTAGAGACGTTACAGAGCACTCTACTGCACCTCTTGTGTGAGGAGCAGATGACATCTGTATTGTCACAACAAAAGTATTTTCATAAAAGATTTAGCAGGTTTGGCCTTCACTATAGATGCATTCAATTCTTCAGACAACATTGTTGAAAAATACGTGGAATGACACTGAATGAAAAATGACTTTAGGTAAAATAGTACAGCAAAACAATAGCAAAAATGTGAATTACAGTGCCATGAAAGTGATACACGCTGTTGTGAGCTGTGCGCTGAAGATTAGCCCGCGGTACAGAATGAAAACAAGTGGGCGTGGGTCGCAGAGTCTGTCATATCGCGCTGCTCGCTGATTGGCTATCCAGATTCCACCGTTTCCAGGAAACATCTCCGAGAGCGGAGCTTCAGATCTACCTCTGTGCCCATACAAGGAAATAACACGTCCGCCCTCCTTTTCACCGCATCCAATCAAAGGTCGGCAGTAACATTTGTGGACGTAAACATGAACAGGGAGAGAAGGAACCCGGCCACCGCTGTAAAAATGACGCATTCAGACACTGCCCGTTATTTCAAACGGATCATTTTGTTTGTTTAATATGCATGTTCAACTAATATTATGTTTCGGCCATATCCGTGCATAATAAAGAGGTGTGACTTTCAGTACTCCAATTAAATAAGCTTTAAATAGCACAATAATAGAGTACATTATCACAAAAAAATAAGACGACCCTCTCTGTACCAAATGCAGGGCAAAGCGTGTGCCGAGAACGTGAGATAACAGTTATGTAATAACCAGCAAGTAACAATAAGCAGCATATATGCGCGGACGGTGCACCGACGCAATAAAGATAAATGTTCTTCACAGAATAATAGGCGAGCAGGCGGGAATTCAAAAGCGATAGCATCATCACCGACAATGTGTTTGAAGGAAAAGTGGCGCCAAACGACGTTTTACTTCCACAGTCATTGTGACTTATACGCACACAGTGGATGACAGTGACAGCTAAGCCCTAAACTAACACTGCACCATTATTTCATCCAATGCTTTCCGGTCCGCTATCAATATGTGGACGGATCAGCTGTGTAAATATTGTCTCAAATACATAACTGTAAAGCTGGGCTCAATGTAGTACAAAAAAATGAGTGAGTCTCCTTCCTTTTTATCATATACCAAGCATATAGATCATCTAAAACAACTGGTTTTCATACTGGACACCAAGCCAATTCAACAAAACATCCTTAAAATCAAACAGCGGAATGTATATTGCAATAAACAGCACAGCTCCAGCAATATACAAACAATCAATTTGATGTTGTCAGTTTTCCTGTTCATCTTAAATGCAAATAGTGTATTAGTATTAGCAATTTTACCAAGTGACAGATGAATTTGCGCCAAAATGCCGTAAAGTTTGATTGGACACACGGCCTCTGACGTCAACAACAAAAGATATGGGAAGTGTCTTTCCCCCCTTTTAAAAGTTGATCAGCAAATTTATTTTACTGTCGTACATAAGCACTATTACACAGGTTCATCTAGCATTGTTTTAGCACCCTGCCAAAAACAGAAGAGAGACCCGTTTTGGGTCACGACCCACTGGTTTACAGAAGTCAGAAATAATGTGATCTAGTAATGTGTGGAGCTAGTGTGTGAAGTTGAGTGCTGACTAACAGTTACTGAAATCAGGCGGACGCTCGCAAACTCCTCCTCGACGCACTTCTTACCACGATATTACTTCATTACTCGCAGAGTTTTACGCACAACGCCACTATTATCAACGTTAAAAGACGAGCTTGTTAGCGCAAATGCAGACTACGGTCACGAAATCGAACAATAATTTGACGAAACGACTAAAAACACGTTCAGAAGGGGGAAAAATCTCCATCTTGAAGTCGATCCAGCACAGCTGTTTTCGGGATTCTCCATTTTGGCTCCGCTCGTTTCCAGTCATTATGCACGCGTATCTACCACACGCGCACATAAAACGGGTAAAAATGGCCAGCGAGTGCGTTTAATATTGACAATGTTACGAAATTAGCATAATAGGTGCGACATCTGCTTTTCCATCTCGGAAAGAGGGGGGGAAACATCGCGTCCTCGTCCTCCATCTTGCCTCTCAATTTGTGTTCCTGACTGTGCAGGGTAAGGTTAGCCCGCTAGCTAACTGTTTACCAATGAAAGGCCACGCAATATATAAAATATATTAATTCGTGAAGCCTAGTACGCTTGTTTAAATTCCCAATGAGCCACGCGAGTTGGTTTTTATTAACTAAATACGACAACGGAAGCACGGCGGCTCGTTTCGGATCCTGTCCCTCGCTTATCAGGCTAGCGCGGCTAACACATCATCCAAATAACCCTAAAGCCACTAATTTCTATAAATCTCTCCGCCATTTTACCACTTACCCGATCGTCAGGGTCGATTCCGGGTTGCTTATAAGGACTTCTTGAAGAGCTAGATGGACTCCAGTAGCTTTAAAGTGCGCAATCGCGGCTATTTCATGGATGTAGTTTGAAAGTGGCGGTCAGAGGCGGTTTTGGACACGCTCTTACCCCGCTTGCTCCGTTCGGTTTGTTGTTCCGATCACTCAAGAGAGAAACTGCTGGTGTAGAGCTGCCACCTGGTGCTCAGTGGAGAGATTACAGTGAGCTCGAGGCCCTTTAGTGGTCGAGGCCCTTAGGTGCAAATGCTCAGTACAGTAAACGCTAGTGTCAGAAATTAACTTTTTTTTATTACGGGACAATGTTTACCCATTGTAACTGATTTTCAGGGCACTTTTTCTATTCATACATGTAAAATATAATTATTTTTTTTTACCAGAACACAGGGCTGAACATAATTATAAAAATAACAAAAAAAGTATTGTAATTCACATGCTATCATAACACTAATACATTTACATGACTGTTTTTAATTATTAAAAAAAAATATATATATATAATAGAAAACTAATCTGACTGCAACAGGCCACTACAGTTTGCAAAGCACTTACTAAACCTATATAATATATAACAATATAATTAAATTTATGAAATTATCTTCATTGTCAAGCAGGCAGAAATGATGATCCCTATGGAATATACATTTTGATATCTAATAAAGTAAATTGTGTTCTGCTGTGAACATAACAGCTTTTAGCCTCACATTTCCAGTTTATCAATTTTAAAAGTAACAGATGAAACAGAAAAAAAGATTGATTGTGAATTCCACTTTATTATCATTGCCAAGTATGATAAAATCATTATTAAAATAATTATGATTACAAAAACTATCAGAAGAAAAACAAGTTTGGACTGGTAAAGTTTAATCAACCTTGAACATGATTTAAAGTCTTAAGCAATTATTATTTTGTAATAAATAAAAGAGCAAATATTAGGTACATTGTAATACATGATTATATACAATTAATAAACAGAGTGAAAATGTTGATTAAAAAGTAGTCTACATAAAGGTACTATGGTAATTTTATCAATCTGAGTGTGTATTTGAGGGAAGCAGCTATATGGGGGGTATGAAGAGATCTATACAATGAAGATGTATTTCCCTGCAATATATTATAAGTTAAATTATGTAGTGTTGTCCATGTCTTGATCAAAATCAAACACATAAAATGTACAGTGTGTTTTTTTTCAGGTCTTAATGAAAAAATAAAACTATCATTTTATCAGAGTTCAGTACATCTACAGATATATACACACACAGCTTAAATCAAATTTTACACATCTATGTGCAATTTTAGGAATGATTATATTCTTCCACTTCCAATGTTTCATTTGGAGTGCTGGTTCCTTCGTCTTTTAGGCATTGTAGGTCTTTATCTTCTGTGTGATGGTGGAACAGCAGATGGGACACTTGTTCAGGGACACTGAACATTTTTCACAAGTGACCAGGTGTCCACAGGGAATATAGACCATGCTAATGTCACTGTCCATGCAGACTTTACAGAGTTTCTCCCTCTGGAGTTTCTCAAGTTTCATCATGGGGTCCTCTGCAGAAATTATGTAAAAAACAAACAATGTTAAAACAACAGTAATGGAGTGGAGGAATGAAAAATAATAATTATTAATAGTAACAACAATAAATGGTTCTCTGCTTATTTATATTATATGATTTTCAAAAGTTGTTAATAGGTTAGTTACATTGTATTTGCAGGTTAAAGACTTATGCAAGAACCTGAAGCATATACACACGTGTGTGTGTGTGTGTGTGTGTGTGTTCATGTTTTTCTATCCTGGTGGGGACTTCAACCTGATTGCACACTCAATTTAGGTCCCCATGAGGAAACAAGCTTATAAATCATACAGAATGAGTTTTGAAAGTGTAAAAATGCAGAAAGTTTTCTGTGATGGGTAGGTTTAGGGGTAGGGTTAGTGTTAGGGGGATAGAATATACAGTTTGTACAGTATAAAAACCATTACGCCAATGGAGAGTCCCCACAAAGATAGCAAACCAGACGTGTGTGTGTGTATACTTCATTTAAGAGTCCCTTGCATACAAATCAAACTTTCAAAAAAAAAAAAAAATATATATATAAACCAAAACAAGCACTTGCCACCTTTCTTAGGCACGTCACTGGTGCTCTCCTGTGCACTGATGTCTTGAATAAGGGTCTGCACTGAAGTATAGCCCTCACTGTTCTGACGCAACTTCTGCAGAATGGTGCTCTCCACTTTGATGGGGTCAAAACCCATATCTACAGCCTTTTGTGCTATCTCTGATTGCAGGACTTTCTGTGCTGCTGCAGACAAAGTGTAACTCAAATGTCTGGTGAAGACAGCATGTTTCCATGCAGTTATAAAAACATTGGATTTGTACTTAAATACCCTTACCTTGCTCAGTACTTGAAAAACCATTCTGACTTGACCTCTGTAAGTGCAAATAACAAATATCTAAAGACTACATATACAGTGCACAACATTTATTGCAGAATAAAGGGGTATTTTCAAAGGACATTCATTATGAATTCTATCAATTCAACATATTCACTAAAATACAAGTGTTTGTTATAGGTAATGACTCACTGAATGGTCTCCTTTTGGATATCTCAGGTGTATACTGTTGACATATTCTTCTCCTTTTTCTGCCAGAAGGAAACTGCAGCTGGGGGTCAATTATTAATATTTCACAATTAGAAATCATATTTTTCACTATGGTTCATGCTTAACACATGATCTAAAATATATAGATACATATGTATTTTAAATGTAAGGAAAGATGGTGACATTTACAATAAGGTTCCATTATTTAACATTAGTTAATGAATTAACCAACATTAACAATGAGCAATACATCTGATACAGTATTTATTCATCTTTGTTAACTTTGGTTATTAAAAATACAACTTTATTGTTAGGCCATGTTGGCTCAGGTCCATTAAATAATATCAACAGATACAACATTTGATAATAATGTATTAGTAAATACAGACATTAACATGAACTAATATTAATAAATGCTTTAGAAGTGTTTGTCATCGTTCATGTTAACTAATGTAGTAACTAACTAATGTTAACAAATGGAACCATACTGTAAAGTGATTAAGGACAGTTAAATCAAAAATGAAAGGCAAGATTTTCAAAGTATGATTTTCACATAATGAAACTAAATTTTGCCATATGGACTAATTTTCTTTAGGGACACACAACACATCAGTACCATATCAGTTATCAGACAATATTAGAGATTGTAATGTAATGGTTTTTGTCAGTAATGGATATATTTATGCCTTAGCCATCATATAAAACACACTAAAAGATCATTTAAACAAGTAATTTAATAACACTTAAAGCAAACACTTTTTAGCAAATCTCAAAATTAAAAACCCATTTTCATGCTGTACATTATAATGTTGTGACACCTAAATTCACATTTAAATGACTGACTATCCCCTGGTTTCACAGACAAGGCTTAAGTCTAGTCCTAGACTAAAATGCATGTTTAAGCTGTTTTAACTGAAAGCAATTTGCACTGACATATCTTAAAATATCTCACTGCCAGTGTTTGTAGATGCACACCAGTAATGTTTCTTTCTAAGGCAAGTTTGTAAAAGCTACTTAAATATCCTAATTGAAATAAGGCCTAATCCTGGTATAATCTAAGACCTGTCTGTAAAACCAGGCCTTTATCTTTTAACGTTTTACCTTAAATGAATTTACTATATTTACTTACTATAAAATGGGTATTTATTCTGCCATAAAACTATTTTCAGACAGAGTTTTAATTTTGGTGCATTCCTACTTTTCTTGTTGCTTTTGGAGCATGAGTTATCAGCCTGGACATTAAGTTAAATAACTCTTAGCATTCTACCAAAGAAAAAGTAGCAGAATAGATAGCAGAAATGTTATTTTGGGGTGAACTATTCTATTACAAGTGAACATAGCTCAATATATGAAAAAGTAATTCACCCTGGATAGTACTTGGCATGCTCCTCCCAAGGGTCTTCATCAGACATCCAGTCCTTCACTCCTCCTCCACATCTAAAGCAGATCACACGGTCTTGTTCTCCTGTATGACAAAACACCAGAACAGTTTGTTTACTGTGTTGCAATAGAGTGCTGCAGGGATGACGTATTTTTGTAGGCAAAAACCTGGAAACTAGTTAGCATTTTAGCACTTCCGGTTCCATTGTCCCCAAGTAAATGTGTTAATTGAATGGGTTTTTGTTTAAACATATGAAATAAGGTCTGTGGTTAAAACAAGCTCAAAATATTTTTTTTTATTCTATGACACAATACATCAGTAATACTCCCTTGTAGTTTTTTTAAAGCTTTTACTTGTCTTGTTAAAGGCAGTTGCTAAAACGTGGCTAAACGGGACTACAGAGGTTGTCACACGGAAATAGGGATGTCAACGATTAATCGAGCATCGATTAATTGTCGATAATACATTTAAATCGATAAAACTTATTGATCATCGATTAATCAGTGTCATGCGCGTGCGTGCTGCTCAACAACCGCGAAACAGGAGGAAAAATGAAGCGAGCACGCAGGAGTTCTGTTTGGGACCATTTTACTGCTGGAGTTACACCATCATGACTACAAGTTTGTGTGTGCATTCACAGCCTTTTGCTTTGTGTAAATGCAAGTTGTAATGTTGTGTTTATTTTGTGCAGGCCTATCTATATCTGATTTATCTCATATAGGATGCGGCAGTGAAGCGTGGCAGTGATCAGCTTCAGCGCAATGAGCGCATGTAGCTCCAACAGCAATGCACGACTAATAATAACTATGATTGAGACTGTCATATTACATAACACTATAAAGAGAGCAATATTGTAATAAAACATTGAATTATTTTTGTTTAGTTGCCCGTTTCATCGCGTTGCTCCAGGAAGAGCGCGTGCACAACATGAGTCACGCATTCTGACTCGCACATAACTTAGCTCAAGTTCACTTGTACATTCGAGTCATTTTGTGCAGATGTAATTTGTAATATTAGGTTTATTTTGTATATATATCTGATTAATTTCATATAGGATGCGTTTCTTTGAGTTAAATAACGCGCTAGCAAAGCATTGCACGACTAATAATAACTTTGATTGGGACTGTCATATTATATAACATTAAAGAGTACACTATTGTAATAAATGGTTGTGAATTCACTGGGTCTAGTGGCCGTGTTCAGCGCGTTGTTCCAGGAAGAGTGCGTCCACACATTCTGAATAACACGCATCTGAGGCGGCGTTGGCGACACGCTGTATCAGTCATTATATTTGATAATTAAATAAGTAATTTAATTAAATGATCAATCACATCGACTCATTTTACAGTCATACTAGTCCTTTATTTAGACTAAAAACCCCTCTCATTCATTTGGTGAGGAACATTGATCGTTAATTTAAACGACGATCGATCATGGGAATTTTTGTAAATTGACATCCCTAGGAACATTAAAGGGTTAGTTCACACAAAAATGAAAATTGTCATTAATTACTCACCCTCATGTCATTCCAAACCTGTAAGACCTTCATTCATCTTCGAAACACAAATTAAGATATTTTTGATGAAATCTGAGTGCTTTCTAACCCCACATATACTGCAACACAACCACTTTCAAGGCCCAGAAGGGTAGTAAAGAGATGGTTAAAATAGTCTATGTGACTACAGTGGTTCAACCTTATTGTTATGGAGCGACGAGAATACTTTTCGTGCGCAAAATAAACAAACAAAAACAACAAATGTATTCAACAATGACTTCTCTTCCACTCTCTTAGCTATTCACGTTGATGGGCTATTCACACAGTGCAGCGCTTCCGGGGTCTACGGCAGAACGCCGGCTCACTATTGGCTGAGCACCACATGCATGCATTGCGGTGCTTACGTGAATCGCGTAGGAGAGAAGCGCTTGTTGAATGAAGTTGTTATTTTTGCTTGCGCACAAAAAGTATTCTCGTCGCTTCATAAAACTAAGGTTGAACCACTGGAGTCACACGGACGATTTAAACGATGTCTTTCTGGGACTTGAAAGTGGTCGTTGTGTTGCTGTCTATGTGGGGTCAGAAAGCTCTCGGATTTCATCAAAAATATCTTAATTTGCGTCTAGAATTGTGATTTTGCAAACTATTCTGATTTAAAATTTTAGGAAAATGTTTAAAAAAAAAAAAAAAAAAAAAGACAAAGAGCTGTTGGAAGCTTGATGTCATGCGACTGGTGTAAATTTGTTTTAACCTACATTTAGATTTTTACTTCTGCTGATTGTATTGTGCTGATGCGATTAACAAAATGTGCAAACATCATAAACCTTTGTTAGACACAGAGATTATTTTCTGCAATAATCCAAAAGCCAAAAAAACGTCAACACTGCGTCAAGTATATTAAACAATGCTAATTTTTCTATAGACTATAGATGTAATTTATAAATGAACTAAATAAGCATTTTTACATGAAGAAACTTAAGAGTAGTTACCTGTGCTGTAGAAACCAGCTCTGGCCAGTATCTCAGGATCTATAGGGTGTTGTCTGCCTCTGAAACTATCAAGACGCCCCTCAAAAGTCTCCACAGAGGCTATGCGACCATTCACCCTGGGTCTAGGTGTTGTAAGCGGCACATTGCCCGCATCATGGCCCAAGATGAAGAAGCAGTTTGGATAGTGCTTTTCATGTTCATCCCAGGCATCGTCACCTTGCTCCCATCCTGCTAGAACCCCCCCACAACAGAAGCACTGCACATTGTCACCTGTCCCACAGTAAAACATCCCTGCTCCCGCCAGGTCATCGGGCTGAACTGGAGCATCTGCAGGCCAGTCACTGAAAGTATTCAGCCGAGCTTCCTCGCTCTTCATATGTGGCACAATGGGATAAATGGTCTGATCCACCACCCTTCCCGTGCGGAGGAGGAACTCCCTGGCTTCGGCCACTTCGTCGTAAGCAGGGCTGTCGACGAGGTTGGAGGTTCTCAAGCCGTGAGCACAGCTAAGGAACTTGCAGTTGGGAGATGCTTGCTGATGTCTCTTCAACGGAGTATCCCCTCTGTTCCAGTCCTCCACCATTGCATGGCAGCTAAAACAGCGCACCTTGTCCGCTTCGCCTGTGAAATAAAAGCCTGCACAAGCCAGTCGCTCCGCTGAAACTTCTTCAGTACGAGGAAAGTGCTGGAAGGAAGTCAGACGATCATTCATGGATGACCATCCAAGTGCATCATCAGTTTCATAGTCGCCATCTTGACTTGAGTGTGCCATAGTAGCAGTAACAAAATGTCTGTCAGAAAAAAAATATAAATATATACAATTAGCAGTCAATCGTTTGGAATAATAGTTTGTATGTTTTTTGCTTACCAAGGCTGAATTAATTTGATCAAAAATACAGTAAAACCAGAAATAGTGAAATATTATATGAATAAAATGTAATTTGAATGTTTTAACATTATAATTGATTCAATTACTCAATTTAATGTGTCTTGGTTAAATTAAGTTTTTTTTTTTTGTGATTTTTTGAATTGTAGTGTAGCATGGTTTGCACAAAAAAATATTAAGCAGCAATGAAAATAATACATTTCTTGAGCAGCAAATCAGCATATTAGAATGATTTCTGAAGGATCATGTGACACTGAAGACTGTTGAATTAATGCTGAAAATACAGCTTGGTCCTCATAGTAATGAATTGCATTTAAAAAAAAAAAAAAATGATATATAATATATATATCTATATCTATATCTATATATATATATATATATATATATATATAATAATAATAAAATACAATATTACAGCTTTCACTGTATATTTAATCAAATAACTGCAGCCTTGATGAGGAAAAAAACAACATTCATCCAAAAACATTAAAAATTATTTATGTTAATATATCATGAGCACAAGCAGGTACAAAAGAAAACAGAACGATAAAATATTAAGGCTGGTAGCTAGGATATCGATACATGGTTGCTCAGGTCAATACGATCAGGCAAGTTTGAGCAATAAGTGTTTCAGGATCACTTATCTGTAGCCAAGGAGGCCATGTGTCACTTCCATGACAACTGTGTCCATGACAATGTAGATGTTGCATCTACATTGTTTGTGAATGATTCATATCCACCAGTACAGTGTGAACATGATGGGCTAAGCAGAACATTCCGTAGCTTTTATGAAACCGCCTGCGTGTTGCATCTACATTGTTTGTGCATGATTCATATCCACCAGTACTTCACTGAGATACTGAACAGATGTCTATAGCTGCAGCTGACCTATACGTTTGGAGTAGTCTTTGAACTAGGAATGCAAAAAGTAAGAAAAATGTTTTTTTTTAAAAAAATAAATTAAATACATAACCACTGGGAGTTATTCAGAGTCGATGTCACTTTAAGAGACAGAGGCGTTGTCGGTCACATGTGCACCACGCCTCCAGCTTGCGTAGGGCTTCAAATATAACACTTCTTACTTCTTCCTCAGGCCAGACTACACTGACTGATATGGACATAACGTGATCATCATCATTACATCATAATAGTTGTACATTATGATTCAAATGTCTTATGTAATTTTCTTAAACACGTTCCTTATCTCACCACCTCTTGATATGTGCATGACAATTAGCAACATTATCACACCTCTAACATACCACTCCTAGTGTCAATAGATGTCCTGCCCAACTTTTTTTCTGCTAATGTCATTTTATAGCTGTGCTTTTGAACTGCAAGAAAATTACATTTAAAAGGCACTGAAATAACTTTCCACCCTGGATTAAGACATTCTGTACATCTAATGTAGAAGATAAAAAGTTATGCACTGTAATACAATATAGTATAACAATATATTATAAATGCAATCTCCATCATGTAATAATAAAGAGCCTTCACACAGCTCAACCTGTCCAGTTCATTTTTTCACACAAAGACCACTTTAGATATATTCATTGTATAACATAACATCACACACACACACTCACATCTGAAAGACCATATTGGACATATATAATGCATAACATAACATTATATACATAAATACATACATGCATGCATGTTGTTTTATGCATTATATATGTCTAACATGGTCACTCAGTCACAGGTTGACCGGGTACCATATTCCAAAAACCAGCTAACGTTAGACCACCATTAACTGGTATGACCAGATGGTAGCTGGTCTAGGATAGTCTACCAACTTGCACCAGCTCATGACCAGCTACAACTGTTTCCAAAACACGCAAACACCGTCTTAATCCTTAACAAAACCATCTTATAAAACGAGAGTTAATAACAGCAAATGTATGCATGTGTACCTCGTGGCACACCATTAGGCAGGTAAAAGGTTTCGGTTGACTTTCGTCTCGGAAAAACTTTCACTTTTCTCAATTTGCGATCAACAGCAGCACGACCAAGGCAGACAAAACATTCAAAAGGAGGGCGGATCAGAGAGCACAGTCGGTCTTCGACCTTAAACTGACAATCAAGCTGTTAGGATTAAGTACAACGTTAGCGTTAGCATTAGCTAACATTCTGTTGTGCCATAAACCTTGCTTACCTTCGGTCGGGAAACACGTTATTCAGGGTACATCAACTTCAGTACTTCAAAACGCAAGCTGCACTCCGTTTTGCACTTGTACGAGGCAACTAAATGATTACTAGTTGACGTAGAGAGTGGAAATATGTCAATGGTGACAACCCAGACTGGAATCCACTACGGTGAAGACCTTGCTCATGAATATTAATTCAGTAATGTGACGTTCGTATAACTGATTGGCTGTAAAGGGTAGCTTGAATCAAGTTAATATTCATGAGCTAAACCTTTGCAATAGTAGGATTAGACGTCATGAAAGTGGACAGTGGTCGGAAATTTGACATCGTTTTCGCTCTCTGCACCCACTTCCAGGGACTTTTGTATCGTGTTACGAGAAAACCAACCACAACATTTTTCACTTTGCCATTGCACCTAAATAATATATAAGTCAGGCCTACATGGCAGATTGTTTCCGCCACTGAATAAAAAAAAAAGATAAAATAATAGCGACGTTTTAATCTCACAATTCTCTTTTTTCTCTCGCAATCGCGAGTTTATATCTCGCAGACTTTATAACTCGTAATTGCGAGTTTATATCTCACAATTCTTAGTTTTTTTTTTATTTATTTTTTAGTAGCCCTAATTTAGATAAATATTAGATAAAAATTCGCAATTAACGTTACCCTTTTCATTCCGTAGCGAAAACGAGCTTCCATATTTAGCCTATTAGTAATTGAGATAGGCGACAATGAGAGTGGTGGTGTAGTGAATAATGCCCATGCATTACATAGCCTTATGTACTTTATGCATGGCACTACTTGCATTTATTAAAATCAGAAACGAACAGGCTTGGTAACATGAGTCCACATTTTTGTCATGCCATTCACATTTCAGTTTGGTGGAATAATTTCAGTTATGTAACTGGAAATTTGCACTCAGCAACCTATACATTTCCACATTCAAAAACTTTATTGTTGTACACGTATCATGATTATTTGCATATAATTACTATAGCCAAAGCACTAGTGCAACCTGAAAGGCTATTGTTAGAAAACCAAGAGATAGCCTATGACTACTTTAACAATCTTCACTCTGCTGCCTCTGAACAGCTGCCCTTCATGTATATGAGAAGAACTCCACACATAGAAACAGTGTATTCAAGAGTCTTTAAAATTTAAAGATACTGACATACATCTTATACACTAAAAATGAAGAAGCAAAAATTAGTAGTATTTATGTCTTGAAAAACATTCACAAATAGAATCTGGGCTATGTCTGTGAAGGGTCTTCACACACTAGAAGTCTAATATTCAGACTAAAAGATGTTTCTGAGTGGTTCAGAACTGACTGATCCAGTTATGAGTAGAAGCAAGCAGGAACAAAATGTGTTTGAAACTGACATTCTTGAATTTCTTACTACCAGTGAAAATTGTTGGTCAGATAAATCTAACCATTCAAGCTTTACATTCCATCTGCATTTATTACTGTATGTCCCATATGTGACTCTACATATGGGACATACAGTAATGAATGCAGATGGAATGTAAAGATTGAATGGTTAGATTCGTATTAATTAATTCTTGTGTTTGTTGGTATGGAGGCATATGTTCCCAGGGTCAGTTGTGCATCATCTGTGGTTGCCAGCACTTTACAGTAAAAAAAACACAATAGCAACATTTTAGGTTTTATGGGACTGAACTTAAATTTACAGTACAAAATTGTATATTTCATTAACTGATATAGTGTTAATATTCCATAAATAAAAACAATTTTGTACCAGGATATTATACTGATAACCACCATAATAATACAGGTGGTAAAAGAGACACATGATGAATTAGAGTTCATCACAAGCCTTTCCACAAGCTGAGGTAAATATTATATAAGGTGGCCAGACTCATACAACTACAAAACACCACCATGGTAACATGATACTAAAATAATGCCATAAACATGATTTAAATAACATAAGATATAACATAAAACCTTAATGTAGCTACATAAAAATAACAATTATTTAAACAAAATACAATCAAATGAAAAGTGTCACACAGGGAATTGTGGGGATAATCAGTTTACTTTTTGACTACCTACAATTTACAAAATATGTAGCCTACATGTAAAAGCATTTTACTGTAAAATTGCCCAACAGATCTATTCGTTTTTCACTATATAGCATAAGTAAACTTGCCGTTTTTTACCAATAAAATTATAAACATTTTTACAGTGCATTATCTGCTATTTAATATAGGACCCTGGCACATAGGAATGACCCCATATTATAATCCAAATACGGTTCCCTAAAATGTAAGAAGAGCAGTGGATTGATAGGGATTTTTTAATAGTCACGGTATGAGATATTGCCATGGGGAATTGTGCCAAGCGGAAGGTTCGTGTCTGTGGAAGTTCTCTTTACCACTACCCGTTTTACCCAGTCAAGCTTTCGCTGACAAGCTGGTGGCTGGAACTAGCACTGAATGACATGCATTCATAAAAATCCATGTGTGGTCAGTAGTTCCTTTTAGTAACCGATAATGTTTAACAGCAGTTGATGTAAGAGGAAGTCTGTCTGATCTGTAACACTATAATGATGATCAGATGATCAGGGTTCAAAATTAAAGTGAATATTTATTAAATAAAACAAACTCATGTAAATTAACAGGAAAACAGCACCAAAACAGTGCGCTAGGCACAAACATTACCGGACACTGAACTGAATGAACTGAAGGACTTTAATACATAGGGTGAAGGAACTCAATGACAATCAGGTGACAACTAATTATATCAATAACCATTGTAACAAATGAAGAATGGGAAAAATGGAACAAAGGGAGCAGGTATCTGCCGATTCTGTAATTTTGGTCAAATGCAGGCTATTTTTGCTGTGTATAAAACATACAATACGCTTCAAATGATTACTCATATATGTAAATATGCACTACATTAATGACAAGACAAGATGATCTAGCTGTTTTGGGGAAAAAAACAGCTAGATATAATAAATCATACCTGCACAGCATTAGTTCTCCCCGCCACCATGTTTAAAGTTTATGGCACGCCCATCTCGGGAATTTGGGTATCAAAATTATTACCGAACTTCCCAGTGGTAAACACGACATCAGAGGGCGTTCATGTGCAATTTTTACCTAGGAAACTCGTATTTACGATAATTCCGATAGCACGTGAAGGCAGCATTAAATACACAGGTTGAATGAACTCAATGATGAACAGGTGACAACTACTTAATCAATAACCATGGTAACAACTGAAGAGCAGGAAAATGGAACAAAGGGAACAGGTAACTGAAGAAAAACAAACTAAACACCAACAGAATGTGACAGTACCCAATATATATTAAAAATTGGCAGAAGCAGTGAGTGTGAAGAAAAAAAAGTGTCTTATAATTGTGTAATATACCGTTCAAAAGTTTGTGGTCAGCAAGATTGTTAAATGTGAGAAAAAAAGTTTCAAATTACAAATTTCAAAAAGCTTCCATATTTATGTATAATTGACCTATTAAACAATGAGAGTGGTGTAGTGAATAATGATCATGTATTACACATGTACATACTTTTTAACACAGAAACGAAAAAAGAATGGACTTGTGACAAAGTCCCTGAAACAATCAGGTCATCACTTTTAGCTTTTATTTCATGATGAGTGATGAGCTAAGAAAAGAGCAGGAGGAATGCCAAGAAAGTGTCTCAGAGCTGGAAATAAATGTGACTGTTTTATCTCACAGTATAGATGCAATGTGCAGAAGTGAAATGCATTGTTGTTGTCCACACAGGAGCTACCAACAAAGCACATGAAACTCATTTAGTCTTTTCCAAGGCCCATATTATCAAAATATAGGCTTCTGGTAATCCATACTCTGGTCTCATGAGACCAAATTAATCATTTTGGATTTAACAGCATCCAAAATGTATGGCATTGTAAGAGTGAGGAGTACAGTGGGAAGTGCCTGGTCCCCACAGTGAAGTTTGGTGGTATTAAAGTTCTTATACAGGGATATATATATAAGTGCTGAAGGAATTAGGAAATTGTGCAAAGATGTTGAGATGTAAGGAACATGTCTTGGCAAAATCACAATGACCGTTACAAGCTGGTGGAACGACCTGTTAATACTAACACTATTCTACATATTTTTTTTTAATTATTATTAAAAAAAAAACAAAAAAACAAACAAAACAAAAAACAAACATGTGCTACATGTACTGTGCTAGACTAACTGGGACTAGTCACAGCACTTACATATTGTTGCCCTAATGTTGAGAACAATTGAAGCAATCATATCATTTGTAAGTCGCTTTACATAAAAGCGCCTACTAAATGGTTAAATGTAAATGTTTGATAAATTTCAATTTTATCATCTTTCCATGAATTGTAGTTAGTAATCATTAAGAAATAGAAAAAATATCTTTATGTTTAGAGAGGGTGTACTCATTTATGCCGAGTGCAGTATATGGCACTATTTGCATTCAGAAAATCAGAAATGAATACATGTAGGTTGGTAACATAAGACCACATTTTTTTGTCATGACTGGACTACTGTAATTCATTGTATTACGGTGCTTCCCATGCCTCACTGTCACGCCTGCAGCTGGTTCAGAATGCTGCTGCTAGGCTTCTGACTGGAACCAGGAAATATGCAAGCATTTCACCTGTATTAGCTTCTCTTCTTTGGCTTCCAGTGAATTTTAGAATCCAGTATAAGATATTACTATTTGTTTTTAAGGGTATACATGGCTTGGCACCCAGCTATATTGCTGATCTTCTTCAGCAACACACGCCCTCTAGACCTTTAAGATCTTCACAGAGGTTTCAGTTAACTATTCCCAAGTCTAAAGTCAAAAGGAGACAGGGCTTTCTCTGTTGCAGCTCCTTGATTATGGAACAGCCTACCTCTTCATATTAAATCCTGTACCTCTCTCTATGTTTTTAATCTCACTTAAAGACCCATTTATTCTCACTTGCATTTGACTAACTTACAGTGATTTTCTATTTTGTTTGGAGTTGTCCCATACTTTTAGGTTGTGTGAATTAGTTAGGTCCTGGTACGTAAAGCACTCTGGCCTACATGTGTTGTTTTTAAATGTGCTATAGAAATAACATGATTGATTGATTGGTATTGATTCAGTTTCACTTATGCAACTGGAAATTCAGCAACCTGTACACTTCCATATTTAGTAAGATTTTGAAATGTTTTTAAAATAAGTCACTTATGCTCACCATGGCTGCATTTATTTGATCAAAAATACAGTAAAAATGGTAATATTGTGAAAAATGATTACAATTTAAAATGTTTTGTATGAAATGGAAATATTTTGTAATGATATAAATGTCTTAACTGTTACTTTTAATTAATTTAAATGCATCCTTGCTGAATAAAAGTATTATTTTCTTAAAAAAAAAAAACAAATCTTACTGACCTCAAAATTTTGAATGGTAGTGTACAAGTCAAGATGAAAATGTCTATGTATGTATGGGTCTATGTCCTTTTAATACAACACTCAGATATGACTGCAACATAATCACCTGTATTAAATTACAATTTATTTAACTTATAAAAAAAATAAAAAAAAGCAAGCATCAAGATGGAAGAATACTCTATGGTGCTCCTTCGCACAAGCATACAAAACTAGAAAATTACATTTTAAGTGACTAACAAATGACAAAACTATGTTTAGGTTTAATAGAATTAAAGCATTCATGGCTGAACTAGACAAATAATAACCAGAATGTTATGTGTAAGCCTAAAACTCATGTACTCGATAAAAAGCATGAAAAATGACCAACATATCAAGTCACAAGCTTTTTAACTGCCAAAAGAGAAAGCCGACCACAACATTGTTCTTTTTAGCAGACATCTTTAAAAGCTCCCACCAAAAAGCAGTTTCTCTACTGTATTTCGTTCAAATATCCTTACAAACATCATACTTGAACAGCAGCTTAATTAAAAGCTGCATTGCTCCGTTTCCACTCGGGGTCCCATCAACCCTCTACGACCCGTTTCAACATAGATCCCAAGCCACCTTTAGCCAATTGTAGAGGCGTCATCTGTTCCTTGTTCTCAATGTAGATGCTGGCACCATGTTCCACAAGGAGTTTTGCAGCCTCTGCTCGCTCCTCATCACATGCAAGATGACTGGCAAAAACAATAAAAATAGTTCATGCAGGTCTGAGGAGGCATCTATACGTATTCATGAGCAATAAAGAAAAACAACACTACTACACAGTGGTTTTACACTACTTACAGTGGCGTGTTTCCTTCTGAGTCTTGAATGTTGGTAGAAGCACTCGCTTTCAAAAGAAGCTGAATGAGTCTGTAGTTTCCCTTGGCAGACGCTCTGTGCAGAGGTGTGGATTGAAGTTTATCTGTTGCATTGGGATCTGCACCATTTTCTAGCAGAATCTGGGCTATCTGTTAAAAAGTACAAGATAAAATTATTATTATTAATATAAAACGTTTCACATTTAAGTTTTCACAATTCTTATTAAACATAAGAAAACTTTTATGTAATAATTTAATATAACCGATAAAAAAAAAAAAAAAAAATTAGCAATATATGAAATTAATATAATATAATATAAATATAAAAAAAGTCACAATTTTCAGAAAATTGTATGTAATAATTTAATATAACTTTAAATTAAAAAAAAGGGCTGACAATATATTCATATAAAAAAATAATATAAGATAATATTAATATAAAAGGTTTCACAATTTCCAGAAAGATTTTATGTAATAATTTAATATAACTTTGATAAAAAGAGCAATATAGTAATATAAAATTAATATAAGATAATATTAATATGAAAATTGTACACAATTTTCAAAAACATTGTATGTAATAATTTAATATAACTGGCAATATATTAAGATAAAATGTATATAAAATAATATTAATAACATTTTTCACAATTATCAGAAAAAAATATGTAATAATAATTTAATATTGATTAAAAAAAAAAAGTGACCTGACAATATAATATAAAACATGAATACAAGGCAAAAGTAATATAAAAAGTTTCACAATTTTCAGGAAAAGTAATAATTTAATATAACTTAATTTAGTATAATGCATGTGGATGTATCTATGCATATATGTATGATAAGTGTCAAAGACAAATTTCCGCTCTGTGACAAAAAGAATGGACAATAAAGTTAAACTAAGCTAAATTCTTTGATTAAAAAAAAAACCTGGCAATATATTAATATAAAATGTATGAGATAAAATAAGTAACATAAAAAGTTTCACCATTTTAAGAAAGATTTTATGTAATAATTTAACCCTCTGTGAGCTGACATTTTATGCTAGCTGACAAACATAAAATCTACCTCATATCGATCTTTAGATGCTGCGTAGTGTAGTGCCGTACAACCATTCTGGTTCACAGAGTTCAATTGAGCTCCTCTGGATATTAAGGATCTGACAATTTCTTCTCTCCCAGCAGATGATGCAATATGAAGAGGAGTCCAACATGCCTGGAACGATATAAAATGGTAAATAACTCCACCAAGAGGATATGCAGTGAATGACAAAGTATCTACTCTCTAGACATGTAACCACATAATATCGATGTCATGCATTAACTGCACTTATAAGTGCACTGGAGAGCAGTAATAATAATCTTTTTAAAAGCAATAACATTCAGTGACGCAGTATAAGGCTTCGGGGCTGTACCATGAAACAATGCTGACTCACATCATCTTTGAGATTCACTTCAACTCCAAGATCCAACAGAAACTGCACGATATCCGCATGTCCAGCTGAACAAGCCCAGTGCAGAGCAGTCCTGCAGTCCTGTGTGAAGAAGCAGCATTCAGAACACTTCAAACACGTGACTCAATAGAAAAACATCAATATAGCATCATGCTAACAACAGTGAATGTGCACCAACACTTTCTCGCATACCTGGTCTGTTTTCGACGCTAGTGAGCTGTCAGACAAGACGCACCTTTTAAGCTCTTCAAACTTTCCAGTGTAAGCTAAATTACAGATTTCTACATTTGATACGCTTCCCTCCATCTCAAACTTCTGGGGAGCACCAGTGTGACAATTCATTCAACCTAATGGCCCCGCCCAAAACATACAAACTGCAATGTCATTGGATAAAACAACTTTGTTTAGGTGGCGCAGAATGGTGCCTGATTAAAACAAATATCTAACAAAAGTACAATATTGTATGTTTCTTCAAGCAAAAAAAAAAAAAAAAAAAAAAAAACCTACCAAAAGTACCTCAAATGAAATAAAGCCGATCGAGTCATTCAGTTAGTAGTTTGTAGGTTACATAATAGCTGTATGAATTTCTCAAGCCACATTCTTTATATTTAGGGATTTTTAAGGATATATGTTGTTGATTATCCTAAAACGTTTATTTTGGCTTTGTGTTACATTTTAGTGTAAAATACAAAGATTGATTGTGAGAAATCTACGGAATCATTCAGATTTCAAGACCCACCTTACTGTTGTGGGAAAATGTACTATTTTGGGTTATCTTAAAAAAAATATGCAAAGCTTTTTAATAATAAACCGTATTATAATTTACTAATTTACATATGCAATTATATAAATTTAGCCCAAGCCTATGGCCATGCTGAGGAAAACTATAGTAGTGAAATGAATAAAACAATTAAATATTTTCTTCCTTTATGCATTTTCATCCTTTATGTATCAATATTTTTATATTTTCACCTTTTTGTCGTCGTCTTGTGTATTTTTATTCCCCGTGGAGTTTTCTATTGGAACTCTGGTGGGAACTTAGAATGAAGGTGTGGTTTTCCAGCGGAACAATAATCGTGAACACACACACATTTGAGCACATTTTTTTCTCGAAAAGACTAAGATACGTAATTCTGATATTTTGCACGCAATATCATACCTTTCGAAGTGCGTATAAACTACAATTTCACTTTATTTTCTTACTTCCCGTAATTTTACTCTATGCAGCTTTGTTTTCACCTGGCTCGTACCTACATTTTAAATCGCATTAGTCATTTTATGTTTTATTAGTACGACTAAATATCGACTGAAGATCGGTGAAGTGTCCGTTTAGTACTATGGCTGCTGCAACGGTGGTAAGTCTGTTCATTGATATCAACATTCATCAGTTAATCTTATCAATACGTTTCATAACTTTACTCATCAATTCTGTTTGATATTGATCAGGACTTCAGGGCTCAAGTTGATCAGTCATGCAGATACTCGGAGGAATTCGTCAATATCTATTATGACTGTATGGATAAGAAAAGAAGGGTATGGTCATCTCACGTTTTGATGTTTAACCTCGCTTCTAATACCATGTGTGCTGATCTATTATGTTAATTAGCTGTGCATTCAAAGCCTTCATCATAGTGAATGATTGCTTTAAGACTCTGACGAGGCTGTATCTGGACAAAGCAACGCTAGTGTGGAATGGCAATGCTGTCACAGGTCAAGATGCTCTCAGCGAGTTCTTCGAGTCTCTTCCCTCCAGCGAGTTTCAGGTGCACACTCTCGACTGCCAGCCTGTGCATGGTATGGAAACCAAGACTACATTCGTTGTTCTTTCATTTAAATGTGTAATTATTCAATCTAATATATATATATTTTTTTTTAAACAGAACAA
Organism: Coreius guichenoti; assembly: GCA_039654105.1. Taxonomy (NCBI): domain Eukaryota; kingdom Metazoa; phylum Chordata; class Actinopteri; order Cypriniformes; family Gobionidae; genus Coreius; species Coreius guichenoti. The sequence continues at coordinate 14,159,141 of CM077173.1, read as the reverse complement.
GCAACTCAGGGCCAAACAACCTTGCTGGTGGTTACAGCTGGCTCAGTGAAGTTTGAAGGAAACAAACAGAGATACTTCAACCAGAATTTCCTATTAACTGCCCAAGCTTCTCCTAACAGTGACCAGCCGGTATGGAAGATTGCAAGCGACTGTTTTCGCTTTCAAGACTGGGCAAACTGAATTGCTTATTTTTTTTGTATAGTGTTTTTTCTTTTTTGTAAACTCATTGCAATTGAAGTATGTGCTGTAAATAATAATACAAAAAAGTGACTGTTGAATTGTTTCTGAAATGGAATACCACAAAATTTGAGTAGAAAACGATTTTACTTGTCCTCAGTGTATATTACATACAGTAAATAACAGTACTCACAATAAAAATAATAAATAAGCATCATAGAACATTCTACAAGCAAATTCACAATTTCTCAATGCAAACACTTGACTGCTGTATAGTTTTGCTTATGGTGGTGATAGAAACCCTGAGGGCCGTGGGGAAAGATCATTCCAAAAGGGATGAAATAACTGCTGAACTTGTTGGATTAATGGCTATTTAACAATGGCTAAAAATCCCTGACAAAAAAAGAATAGTGCAAATGACAAATATATTATAAATAAAATACACTTCCTAGAATGAAACAAGCCAAGATTAGACAGATTACAGTGCCTGTACAGATCATGCTTTCTCAAAATAAAACAAAAATAAATGAACAAGGGTACAAATGAAATGTATCGTTTTAACCAAATAAATTAATAAACAGAATAAAATATTAAAGGCAAAATTCATATTCTGGGGCTGAATTTACAAACAGCTTTTTTTTTTCCTTTTCAACTTTATGCATTATTGAGAGCTGGTTTAATGACATTACCAAATATATTAAAAGCCTGCAGAAGTGGAATTTGAAAGAGACAAGAGTTTGTGACAATCAGACACCGTTAGCACAAAAATTTGTGGTTTAAAAAAAGATACAGATACAAACTTTACTGCTGTGGTGTAAGAAGGGAATATTACTCCTAAAAAAAAAGTTCCCTTCATTTAAGTTGTTTAACTGCACAAATAAGCAACAAACCACTTGCCGGTTATCTCAACCTGTCCTGAGTCATTCCATGGGCAAATATTTACTAGCAATTGTGTGAATTAAATGTGTGAATCATAACAACAAAAAATCTCATTAGTAAATAACAAAGAACATGGTTTGTAACCATTATGAAGACACTAACGCCTAATGCACTGCATGGATGAAGCACAAGGAATCTAAATCTAACGTTTAAAATAGTGACCAATCAGAAGGCACAAAAACATCACTATATATTACTTGCCTCTAAAAGGAGGCAGAGCTCCGCAGTGCAATGACTTCACCTCAGCTAGCAGTGTTCAAACTCTATCAAACCAAGCAAATTAACATTATTTTTTTACAAAGAAAATAAAATTTTACACGTTGAAAAAAAAAAAAAAGCACGAGGTGATGGCAGTATATTGCTGTTTTATGGTTGAAATCCTCTTTACAAGAGACTCCTTTTGTATACTAAAAGGAGAAATAAGTGGATACTTTATGCTGGATAAGATGAATATCGTCCCTTGTCTCACAGGGCTCAAGCTACAACTCTAATTGTAAACTATTTCAAAGCAGAGAGACTACAGAGCTCGGAATGAAAAGCCCACAAAGCTCAGGAATAAAAATACATTGTTCGTCTTTGAAAATTTGTGTACGTCACTAAGCAATGGGCAGTGGTGAAATCGGTGGCAAAAAGTGATTTTTTAACATTTATTGATATACAGCAATGTTGCACGGTGAGGAACTGATGAAGATGTCTTTGGCTGTGATAGAAGTCCTACTTGTGGCCATACATTCTTTCGATGTCATTGAGATAGTGGTTCTTCAGTTCCTTCCTCTTCAATTTGAATGCATCTGTCACCAGGCCCGTTTCAGGGGTCCAGGGCTCTGGACTCAGATGGACCATGACTGGTATCTCAAAGCGCTGGAGTTTAACTAGAATCATAGAAAGATTATTAGAAGACAAGTTCTGAGACCAAAACCTTACTTACAATTCCATTTTATGTACATTACCATTCATAAGTTTGGGGTCTGTAAGATTTTTTTGTTTTTGAAAAAAGTATTTTATGCTCACCAAAGCTGCAAGGCTTTAATATTGTGAAAAACTATTACAATTTAAAATAACTTTGAACTTAAATACATTTTAAAATGTAATATATGCCTGTGATGATAAAGCTGAATTTTTAGCATCATTACTTCAGTTTTCAGTGTCACAATCCTTTAGAAATCATTCTAATATGCTGATTTGCTGCTCAAGAAACATTTATTATTATTAATGTTGAAAATAGTTGTGCTTCTTAATATTTTTGTGGAAACTGTGATACATTTTTTTTCAGGATTCTTTGATGAACAGAAAGAACTGCTTTTATTTGAAATACAAATCTTTAGTAACATTATACATGTCTTTGTTACTTTTGAACAATTTAATGCATTCTTTCTGAATAAAAGTATACATTTCTTTTACAAAATCTTACTGAACCAAAAGTTTTGTACGATAGTGTATTTTAAGTAGAGTCAAGTTAAGGTCAAGTGTGCACAAAGTCTGATGAACTAAACAACCATATAAATGACAATATAAACAGTTGTAAGCTATTTTATGGTACCAAAATGTATTTACAACAAATGTAACGCTGAATTTGTGCACGTGAATCTTGTGCATATGTTTGTGCTAAAAATTCAGACTTGGTGTTCAGCAGGCCTTCAGGGGACTCATTTCAATTAGCTTCAGTAAATTCCTTGATACAGTGTCCACATTTTGAACTTTTACATCATGTATCTTGCTGCAACAAAACCTGGAAGTTACACTCACTTGAAGTTGCGACTTCTTTAATTTCTCTCAGAACTTCCCTTTCCATAACTGGGTGGTTGCAAATATCTTCCCATGTGCCTTCAATGCCTTTCTGATTGGCGAGAGCTGTCAGCTTCTTCTGATTAGGAACAATGAAGCTGATAACGTAGTTCTGGTCACTGGTGGGCAGAGAGAGAAAAAAAGAGGTCTGTATACAGTACGTCTGCTGTTCTAAAGAGAGGACCTTTTGTTAGGGTCAGTAACATCCCATATGCATCAGACAAAGCCGAGTGTACAAACCTGTTTGCGTAAGCGCAGATGTTGTCAATGAGAGAGCAGTTCTTCAGAGCTGACTCAACTTTGCCTAAAGAGACGTACTCCCCAGCTTGAAGTTTCACAAGGTCCTTCTTGCGATCTAGGTGTTACAAAATACATGTGAATAATACTGATAGATAAAATAAATGTATGATTTTGACTCAAACAAGAAACAAGACTTCCTTATGATGCTGAATAAAGACATACCAACAATCTGAAGACAGCCGTCAGGGTGCATCTCTCCTACATCACCAGTGCAGAACCACCGCTGTCCGTTCTGATCCACATAGAAGTCCTCATTATTACAGCTCTCACTCCTGTAGTAGCCCATGGTTACATTAGGACCTCCGATGAGGATCTCACCACGTGGATGAGGCTTGTCATGCTTTGTATAGCCACCTGAAAGAACGGATATGATGAGAATCATGACTGCTTTAACAATAACTAAAAGATAAAGGAACGGTTCACCTGAAAATGACAATTCTTACTATTCTTTTTTTTTTGCGCAGCTCATCACGCAACAATTCATAGAGAAACGGATTGTAATTTAAGCCATTATTCACTGATACTCTTACCAGCTGTGTTATTTTAGGTGTTATTTAAAAAATTAAAAAATGTTTATATATCCTAATAATTTGTTAACAACATGTATTCTTTACTTCAATTAGCTCATTGTTTCTGCCTTAAATTAATACATTGTTTATTAATACATTGTTAGCTAACTGTGTGATTTGTATATGTACATTTCTGAAATCCATAACTTGGACACAGTCTCCTCTGATAACAGACCACTCTCGATTGTAATGTAGACACATGCATTTTCTGTAAAGCTGCTTTGAAATGATATGTATTGTGAAAAGCACTATACAAATAAATGTGAATTGAATTATTTTAGCATTATTTATATACTATTAATTATAATAGTTTTAGTTCTTGTTAACAATAACAACACTGCTTAGCTGAAGGTCACATGACACCAAAAACAATGCCTTTGGCATTTTTTTAATCTAGATGCCGTCAGATTATGCATTATTACATTTATGCATTTGGTAAATACTTTTATCCAAAGCGACTTAGTGTATAGTGTACATTTTATCAGTTAATGCATTCCTAAAGAATTGAACCTATGACCTTGGCATTGTTATCTCCATGTTCTACTAGAAGTGAGCATTGGCACACAGCAAAGTTCAATGAACATTGTGTTCCTCAAACAAAGCTATTGCATGACTTCAGAAAACTTGGTATATAGTGCAAGTCTATGGTGTTTTGAAGCTTGATAGCCAAGATGGTCAGTTTATACTTTGTTTTTAGCAAGAGCTGAGTAACTATTCTTAAAAATATCTAATTTGTGCTTTGCACAAAATATAACAGCATACAGGTTTGGAACAACATGAAGGTGAGTATATATAAAATTTTAAGTGGACTTTTTCTTTAAGATATTAAGAAGTATCTAAATGGAATAGGGTACATTGACCAACCTTCAGCCCAGTCTTTGAGTTTGACCTCACAGCAGATCAAAGGAGCTCCTACTCGTCCTGTGCTATAATCTGCAACTGCACAACAAAGGAAACAGATGTCATCATTACTGCCACGTCATAGCTTGAAGCATTGGGACAAAGCTCTGAAGATATTTCAAAACATATGACTATACAAGTAATGATAAAATGAACAGGACAGGTTGGAAAAGATGTTCAGATGCATCAGGACTACTTACCTTCGGTTATAGTGCCTGCTCCACAGGTCTCAGTAAGACCGTATCCTTGACCAACAGGACAGCAGAAACAGATGTTCATGAAGCGCTGAGTGGCGGGAGACAGAGGAGCTCCTCCGGACAGCATCATACGCACATTCCCACCCAGCAGAGCTCTGACTTTCTTAAACAAACTGAACACACATAAAAGGAACAAAGACGATTAAAACTCCAGACTCATTAACAAGAGCAAATGTGATTAACTGAAGGCCTATTTTCATCTCATCTTACATATTGCACAGGGGTGCATCATAACCCTTCTTGATCTGCTGGAGCTTGTAGTCGTAAGCCAGTTTAAACAGGGTTCTTTGCGCGAAGCTCATCTCCTGCACCTTACTCATGACGTTCTTATTGATCCGGTCCATTATTTCCTGACAGAAGAAACGAAAGTGTGAGATTTTAACATGATTGAAGTGAACAAAGCAAGATGATAATGTTTAAAGGAGTCCGACTTACAGGTACGGCTGCCATTAAAGTAGGTTTCAGCACACTGCAGTCACCTTTACTTCCCTTCTTAATTTTGGTTGACTACAGAGCAGAAACAAGCCATTCAATCATCTGAGATTAACATCATTTCATTATGTTGTAAAAACCTCACAAATCTGTAAAAAATGTGTGACTAATCTGATCCAGTAACAAATTCAAATGCGGTACCTGATCAGACAACGTTTGTGGCGTGGAATAGCCGATCCTGCAGCCGTACGTCACACACGAGATCTCAGCCGTCATTTCCAGGACATGAGCAAGAGGAAGATAGGCAATATATGTATCCTTTGTTCTGTGGAAGCATACAGGCATTTTAATGCAAAACTACCACTCTATTTCAGTCAGGCACTTTTGCATTGCAGTGTTTTTGGTTGCAAATCCAATTCATTTTTTCCACTGAGGAATGGATTTTTAATTATAACTTACAAAGCTTTAAAGAGAGACCTACTGTAAGCTATGAGGTTGTTAATCAATGCTTTTTTTAAAAAGTCATCAGCCCGCATTATTTCAATCTATTTTTTAAATAATTATGTTTAACAGCTGAATTATTGTTTAAAAACTACATTACCCACGAGTCTGCAAAGAAATTTCCACCAGAGAGCTGAAACTAGCAAATCAAGAAGACTTTAGCATCCAACCACTACTGTGAAGCACTGCGAATGAAGAGCCATTACATACAAAGTCTTGTACCTTTGTGCCCTATCATACACCCGGCGAAATGCGACGCCGGTGTTTTTTGCTAGTTTCAGCCCAACAGTTATCATTTTCACATCCAGCGCCACGTTGTTTAAATAGCAAATGCACTCGCGCCCATCTGTTCGCCCATGGGCGTGCTGGTCTGAAAACGAGGTGTGTTCAGGCGCATTGTTGGCGCGTTGCTATTTTGAGGAAACTGAAATCAACTGCACCATTGATTGATCAACAAACACCTGGTCTAAAGTCAATAGCACAGTATTTTTTGTGTTATTTAAAGGGCGCGTTAGTAATACGCGCCTATAGGCGGGTGCACAACGTGCGTACACTCTGCTTATTACACACACAGGGATGCGCAGCAGCACACAAACATTTTTAAATATTAAAAATGAAAAGATTCCTCCCTGGAGAAGCGTTCAGTCTTTCCGCTTGCAAATTCCGCCATGTAAATAGCGAATCCGCCATGGGCCAAGCGCAACTGGCTTTTAAAGGGAATGGGAGATGAGATTGGTTTATTGCACGCTATGCCCAAAACACACCCATGATTTATTAAGAGACTAGGTACAACCCCTTTGGACCACGCGCTTGGCGCACAGACCGTTTTTTCCATCGTTAAACTATCAAAAGTGGATTTGGACACGCCCTAAGTGCACCTGCGCCATGCGCTTCAGACCATGCGTTTAGATCGTTAAAATGGGCCCTTTGTCTTTTTGAATGATTTTCAAATACTTTTATTCTTCAAATCAATTCAACTCATAGCTGGTTGGTTTGGTTCATGGCTCTTTTCTGAAGACTTTTTTTTTTTTAAATCCCTATGGGGAAAAATTAATGGGACAAATACTTTCGGAACCAAGAGCGCTAAAAAAGTGGGTGGCCACTGTTGCACTCTATTTATCATTATACACACCCCAATCCAGGTATCCTCTCGCACTGGCCTGCCATTCCCCCAATCAGGTTACTGTGAAAGATCATCACCCCTTTAGGTCTCCCGGTGGAGCCGCTGGTGTACATAATAACAGCGAGGTCTGACGGGACAGGCTTCACTATTGGTATGTTCACTGCAACACAAAGCACACAATATTTTCTTCACTGGTGATAGAGATCGCAAATCTCGATTCAGGTCGATACTGTGTGGGTGAACAGTGGGTAAACTACAGGCAATCACTGAACAGGTTAATTAGCATATAAATAAAATGTCAACCGTAAAGTCTGTTTTTAAGATGTATCAAAGCGTGCTTACGGTTTTCTGGCTTGGCTCCCAGCTCTTGCACAGAGTGCATGCTGTGGATCTGGATGCCCTTTGGAAATCCTGCTGTGCTGATGCCCTTCTTGTCCACATAGATGATGTGCTTCAGTTTGGGGATTTGAGGAAGAACACCCTGTAAAAATTTAAAGAAAACATATTTTTCATTAAATGTTCTGTTTCCATAATTTAAATATTTCAAGTGGCAGGGTAAGTTAAAGCCAGCTGGCACTGGGTGTCAATTCCAAGTTTGGGCAGACGATGAATTACTACTACTTAAAATCAACAAAATGTCAATGTCAGCTGTTGTCAGATGTTAATTTGGTAACTGTAACAGATTTAGTGTTCATTTAGTGAAGAATTCATCAGTGATTGAAACTGACAACTCATGAGTTCATGAGTACATTTTTGCAATTGTTTAAAAGGCAATGTTTGTTTGTGGTTTATACTGCACTGGTTTTTGAGTGAAGCTAGCAAAGACAATGCAATTCAAAGTAATGAGCGACGAGAATACTTTTTGTGTGCAAAAAACAAACAAAAACAACGACTTTATTCAACAATTTATCTTTTTCGTGTCACTCTCCTACACGATTCATGTAAGCACCTCAACGCATGCATGTGGTGCTCAGCCAATAGTGAGCCGGCGTTCTGCTTAAGAACTCGGAAACGCTGCACTGTGTGAATAGCCCAACAATGTGAAATGTAAGACAGTGACTGGGAAGAGAAGAGATTGTTGAATAAAGTTATTTTTGTTTTTTGCGCACGAAAAGTATTCTCGTCGCTCCATAACATTGAGGTTGAACCACTGTAGTCACATGAACTATTTTCTTTCTGGCCTTGAAAGTGGTTGTTGTGTTGCAGTCTATGTGGGGTTAGAAAGCTCTCAGATTTCATCAAAAAAATCTTCATTTGTGTTCCGAAGATGAACGAAGGTCTTACGGGTTTGGAACGACATGAGGGTGAGTAATTAATGACAGAATTTTCCTTTTTGGGTGAACTAACCCTTTAAACCCATTCAATTCAAATAAATTCAGACTACAAGTTCACAACTCAGCTAATAATTATTATTTTGCCTTGGATCTGTAAGTACTGGCTTTTGACAGTAAGTACACTGGATTGTTAGCAACATGTTTTTGGCCTTTGAATAACAAGCTCACCTTTAGTTTGGTTTCCAGCAGTTCTACACTGGTGACCAGATGTGTAACTCCACACTCATTCAATCCGAAAGCCACTGCCTCTTCTCCTAGAGTCGCATAAAAGGTGACCACTACAAAAAAAACACAAGAAACGCAGATTAACAAAAGAAGATAAAGATTAAAACAACACATTCATTCAATTTTGGGATGTCAAAAACATCTGAGTCATCAGAAATTAAAAGAAATTAAGGGATAAAACCTATGACTCATATGGATTATTTTTCTTTGGAAAAAAAGAGAAAGTGAGAGTAAAAATAATCTATTTCCTTACATGGGAAATTGTGTCTGAAGCAGGCCTGAGCTGTGATCATCCACTCTGCCCGCGTCTCACAGAAAATTGCGATGGTGCATTTTGGCTGTTGGCCTAGTGCTGTCAGTCCGCTCCCTAACTGACTGACCACAGTGTCCATCTCCTCATAGGACAGCCATTTATAATCACCCAAAATTAACTGCCAAGACAAAACCATCAAAAACCTTCATATTAACACATATATTATTCAACATGGAGTTTCTTTTTATCATTTCTCGTTACATTCACATTGTATTTGAACGTGGACCAAATGTTTTTTTTTTTAGGACGACAGTGTGAACAGCAAAAAGCACACAGATTCTGACATTTTCTATTTATTTCTACACGTCTAATTCACAATTTAATTCCAACGTGAATTCACTGTGAACTCTTGGGTAGGAATTTATGTGATTTCTATGTCAATTAAGCCAATTTCATTGTTGTGGAAAAAAAAATTTAAAGTTGCAAATTTCACTATTATCAGGTATTGCACAACAAGATGGAAAAATATATGACAGTGTACTGCAACACTAGAAAATGCCAATACAAGCTGTTAAAATGTATATTTTTTTTTGACAATGTTATTCTAATTTCATATAATAATAAAACATGATTTATAAATATTTATAAATTAACATTTATAAATGTATGCATATCCATAAATATAATATTAATATACAAGTTCATATTCAAAGGAATATATACACTACCTTTTAATTTTAATTATTACAAAAAACATCCATTTCAAATAAATGCTGTTTTTTTTTTACTTTCTATTTATCAAATAATCCTGAAAAAAAGTATCATGGTTTCCACAAAATTATTAAACAGCGCCAAATCAGTATATTAGATTGATTTCTGAAGGATCATGTGACACTGAAAACTGGAGTAATGATGCTGACATTTCAGCTTTACATTTTAAAACGTATTCAAATAGAATAGATAAGCGCAATATTTCACAATGTTACTGTTTTGACTGTATTTTTTTTATCAAATAAATGTAGCCTGGGTAAGCATAAGAGACTTCTTTCAAAAACATTAAAAAAATATTTTGAACGGTAATGTACCTTTATAAATAAAATTTATTTATGATGTTATGTGGAACTTGTTTAGACCAGCGTCTGATACGAGCTAAATTGAAAAGGTCAGGTGAAAATTTAGGTCAGTAAAAAATTAAAAATAGGCGCCTTGGCTTGCAGTGTGAACATATAATATGCTTTTACCTTTTTTTTCACCATTACCTTTTTGAAGACTTTCCCAGTTGGTTGAGTCTCATTTTCTTCACTCAGAACTTCTCGGGTTCCCAGGCAGTCCGCTTTACCGAAACGCTGCACCGCATAGTCAAACAGCTTATCAAGAGTGTCTTTTCCAGGGAAGTCTACCGTGACCAGGGAGTCGAAGTGATCCACCGAACGATATGGTCCATCCGCCTGACCGGTGGTCGACTTGGATTTGAGCCTCTTTGCCAGGGCTTTCTTTTCCTGGGCTCCAGTCAGGAAGTACCATGGCAGAAAGCTCAAGAGGGAATAGAGCCACACTACTGCGTGTACTGGGAACAAGAGAACAGTACTCAGGTCCATGCTGAGAAGCTGAATGGGACTAAAAGATGAAGGGATCAGGCCAAGCCTGAGGTAGAGCCAATTTGTTGCCCTGTGTCCAACTGATAATCGAAGGATCGGGATCAAAGTTCAGTGTCCAAAATGTGCAACCTGATGAGAAAGACAGTCACAAATAGAGGAAATGTATTATATTCAAGTCTACTCAACCAAAGCACAGTACCCTACTTTGACTTGCTTAGTTGAGGTTTAAAAGATACTTATTAATATTCAGTAATACAATGGTCGAATTGACTGCACTTGACACTTAAACTGAAGTGAGCTGAATGATGACACCACTGTTTTCTGCAGAGCTGCTTTATAGCTAATTCGACTTTGTTTCATAATTGATACATTTTGCAACATCTACACTGTTTTTGAACTGAACTGAATCAACATTAAAGCTGAATAATGACACTATTGTCTTTTTTGGAGCTGCTCATTATGGAATCTTGTTTCTGCTGTGGAAAGAAAAAATAAAGTTAACTGTGACTTTTTAATCTTACAATTCTGAATTTTTTTTCTCACATCTGCAAGATTATCTCGCAATTCAAAACTCAATTCAGAGAAAAAGAATTCACAAGTCAGAATTAAAAGAATTTTCTTGCAATTGCAAGTTTATAACCCCTAATCCTGACTTTATTTCTTGCAATTCCACATTTTTTCTTTTTTTCTCAGAATTGTGAGGGAAAAAAGTCAGAACTCACAATTAAAAAAAAGGTAATTCTAACTTATCTTGCAATTCTGAAACGTAAAACTCGCAATTGCGAATTATAAAGTCCGAATTGTGAGATTAAAAGGCTGCAATTTTGTTACTTTTTGTTCTGTGGCGGAAACAAGCTTCCACAGCTTATAGCCGAATTGAACTCATTTTATAACTGATGAACGTCCCAGTTATTGAACTGAATAATGACTTCTGTAGAGTTGCTTTCCAGGTAAATGAATTTCTCATTTAATGAAGTTTAATGGTCCTTATTTTCATGTTTATCACTGTGAAGCTGCTTTGAAACATTCTGTATTATTCTCTATGAGTTTGAGGCCTCAAGGGGAACAGTTTTTATTCATTCAGATACTTTAATGAGACAAGCGAGGCTTATTAGAGGACATTCCAGGCCAGTGAATAGTGTCTCTCTGGTTCTCATTTAATTGCACAAGTATGAAGTCACAAACATCCTGGGGGGACTGCCCTAGCCTTAAGACAGGGCGGACAAACTATCAACGTGATAATAAGGCACACGGTTACCACACATCCAGTTTTTTTGGAGATTAATGTTTGTAAAAACTTGATACGCTCATATCTAGTGTTCCTGTTGCTGGTACAGCATGCCTGTAATGCCAAGGTCATGGGTTGATTTCAAGGAAACACCCAAAATTATCCAATAAAACCATAAACAAATCGGTTTCCTTGAGTTATCTCCGCCATTAGCCACGTAGGTGAACTCTGATTTAAGATGACTTAAATCGTAGGCAGAAGGTCATCTCTTGATCACATGACTGGTGTCAGATTAAGGAAGCAAAAATTATTTGCTTATAGGAGGATACAAGAAGCGACTTCAACCTAACACAACATGTACACAAAGACCTAGGCACATTTGCATAGTTTTGCATCTTCCTGTCGTTGCACTACAAAACTGTGCATTGTCTATGAAATTTGATCCTCTAAGTCCTTACTGACGGTGAAGACAACTGTGACCAACTGCAGGAGCAGTTGCAAATGGCACAAGGTTAATGTAGGACATATAATCAAATATGATAACCAAATAACCAAAGTTCTCTTACTATGGCAGTTAGTAATCTCTCTCTGTTTGTTTAGGCTCACAACATTTTGGCGTATAGACACCAAGTCATGATCAATCCTGGTGAAACAGCATGTGATGTTGACATAACCCACAGCCTGATTTACAGTTCAGGGCTGGGATCAAACAAATTTCTGCTATTCCAATGCAAGAAAGACAACCAACTAGTGGTCAGCTAGTGTTTTTAGTAGCTGATTTCTAGACACTATTTTTGTTAATTATTTTTGTTACAACCTTAAATCGATAAATTAGATTTAAATTCAGAACTTTTGTGTGTAAATAAAGTTCTAACAAAGTTAATTTAGACATCACAATTACAGTATGTAAAATGGATATTCATTTGCTAAAAATTTATATATTTTTTTTTTTTAAAGATTAAAGGCACAGTATGTAAGTTTTACCTGATAGAGGTCGCTTATTCAAAACAAAGGCATAGCTTGATGACGCCGTGAATGAGCGTGGAATCATGAGAGTTGTAGTCTTGACTCTTCACCTCCACAGCCGATGGAAAAGAGTCCAACAGACTCGAGCAGAAATCATGTTCATGAATGAGCGAATGTATTAAAGTTTTATTAATGTTACGGTGGTATGAAGCAGGACGCGCCAAGAGCCCTTGGGAGCGAAAGCTAATGAGAGAGACCTGCACGAAACACTGGTCTCAGAGTTTTTATTATGCTTATGCTGCAGTCGGCTGCTTCCGTTCTTTTCGTTGCGTACGTGGGGTAACGCAGCGCTGTTTTACATGGTTAAAACAATCATACTAAATACATTTGAGTGTGTTAAAAGTTACGTTATAACGTTACTCTGTGCGTTTGCTCGGTGGCTGGTATGAGAAAATTGTTGCACTTTGCAGTATTCTCGATATTAGAATACCGTATTAATAAAAACAGGATGACTAAATGACTAAATGCCATGCAATTAATTGTAAAATATACTGTATGATGGAGAAAGCCAAAGTCCCTATCAAGGAAAGTCTGTTCACTTGGTGGCCATATTTGCAACGCCTCTGGGCAGCTATTTCGGGCGAACAAGACCAAGTCCTATCTATTTGAATGGGGGAATCCTGGAATCTCAAAAACTGCTTGCCGAACTCACAATTAAATAACATATTAGCAACAAAATCTAACATGAACTATCCCATAAATGTTGTTTCTTATGCTCAAATAACATAAAAAAAGCATATTTTTCAGGCTAAATGAGCCAATGTGCATGTGCAGTCCTAAGCGCAAGTCTCAGGTTTCAATGGGAACCGGAGCTTTTAACGGCAGCTGCAGTAACGCAATGACTTTAACAATCAGCGATTGGCTCTTTTACTTTAGAAGGCGGGACTATTCCGACATATTGCACGTTGTAGTCTCTCCCATTCATGAGTAGTAGGAGTGAACCATCTTTCTTCATCTATAGTCTTTGAGAAAGCTCTCTGATTATGCTATTTTAGCCACTTGACAAAATAGTGTTGTCTCTGAGGCATGGTAAAAACGTTACTCGCGGTAAATCAAGAAAACAAGCGATTGAAACAACAAGACTAACCGTGTTGCGCTGTATAACAATGATTCGTTTTCTGCTGATAAACGTATATCCAAACAGTTGCTCGCCTGTCTAATAAAATACATACTATATTAAAGCATCTTTGGTGTTTCCATTGTTTTCTACGGAAATCAAGGGTAGCGTGGATATGACGTCATTGACAGGCGACGCAAGGACACGGTCCGTGTCCTGGTTAAAATAGCTGATTTCTCTGGATTTGTAAGTAATGCAAGATACACAGGTCAACAAAATATATAACATTGTTCTAGTGTTTTTTTTGGATATTTTAATCTAAAAATCGTACATATTGTGCCTTTAACGTTTAGTGAGAGTTTGATGACAGAAGTCATTTAAATGTAAAATAAGAAAAATTAGTATCTACAATTAAATAGAAAATATTAAAATATTCACATACCTCCATACCTGGAAATATCAGGCCGAATCAATTACAGCTCTACCCTTGCTCATGCAAAGTTAATGACATTAACCAGTCACAAATTAACTTACGAAGAAACAAACGCTGATGCTAACTGGTTCATTTTTTTTAATCTGCCCTGATGAGTTGAAACCCGTATAAAGGTAATAATCAATCTGAAGCCTTAAATCCTGGTGAGAGTGGTCAGTGAGCCGAGACAGCCAATGATATCCATCCCTCCAGCTCACCCCACTCACGGACCAGATCTTCAGCAGGTGGACAGACACATGGCAGACTGGAATAGAATGATTTGACCCTGGATCTTATCCCATTATCTTTGTAGTACTTGTTATCATGCGTATCTTTTACAAACTGACCTCTGTTTACTAAAAGGGCACCTTATGGCAAGTTGACCTGAATGCACACTTTCATCAAAGTATACATCAATACTGCTAGTGAGCGGCTGTGATTACAGTTCGTTTACAAATATTAGCATAATTGATCTAAACATTGATTAGGTTTGTCATGTCAACTAACGTTACACCTTTGAAAGTCCAACTTTCTGCTAAGTTGGCGTGTAGTTTTAAAAGATTTAAAGGTCAGATAAAGTAAGAACTATCATAATAAATTAATAATAAGACGTTATTTAATAGACTGGTTTCGTTAATAAAAACTATGACTCGAAACCTAGCACCACTAATATATTTGCACTTGGCACTATTTTTGGACGCGATCACATCAGTCTCAAAATGCCGTCTAGGCACGACGCAGCTCTGACACAAACACACGTGTTCCGTCCATCACCGTGGAAACGGCTCCGTTTAATAAAAGAAATACGTTTAATTTCACCCAGATCGCCCAAAACTATTTTATTCCGCCTAGTCTGATCATTTGAATGTGATGATGATGATGATGATGCTCTTTGTCGGATGCGAACTGCGAAACGTCAAACGCAGCATCATCATCATCATCATCATCATGAGAGGATGCCAATACATGCTTTCCCATCACCTTGCCTCATATCAATGAATTCTGTACAAAAATTCCATTTAAAATTCCAATTCCATTCCATTGTCATTCAGACCCAGTAATGACGTGTAATATTCCGATTTGATGAAGCACCCTGCCGTTAGCCAGCTAGCGCTCCCTTTATCGTTCAGTCATCTATAAAGTCGCAGTAAACAAGAAAGAAAATGTAAAAACAATCCCATCATTAAAAGCCTCTGAGGTTTTAAGATTATAGTACTGTAAGAGTAGCTGGCTAGAAAACGATGCCCGTTAAATCTTACCGGCGTTTAGTCTCTTACCTTCAGAGCCGGATCGACTGCTCGAGTTTCTCCCCGCCAAGCGCATTGACCGACAGTTACCTCCAGCTCGTGCTGTTACACCCGGAAATATTGCGTCATCTGACTCCATATTTTTCAGCCAATAGTCGTCTGGACAATGAAGGAAAATCGCATCATCCACTTCCTGTTGCTTGTAGTGCACTTCAGGTCATGGCTACAATAGTTCTAGTGATAATATTAATAATAAGTTAACAAATAAGTTTCTTGTTCTGTAGTTTCATAAATAATTGTAGTCTATATTTTCTCTGAGAAAAGTTAATTGTAAAATCAAAATCATATTCTAGACAGTAAAGTAAGACAAAGTATTGGTGTTTTAGAGTAATATAACTGTAATTTTAAAATAATATTCTTGTTCTGTAGTTAAAAAAACAACAAAAAAACGTGTAATATATGGAAAGCATCAGAAGTGTAAACAACAGAAGGCTCACTGGAAATATGTTACAACTAAAAAAACAATGAGACAAATGAACCAAAAACAGTTTGAGATAATTTTTTATTAGCTTCTATTTACATAGTGATATAAAAAAAGCAACGTTCCATCACTGCACAATGCATTGTTGCTATGTTGTAAATGCTGTGTTGTTGATTGTACCACAACATAAAGCTGTTCAGTCCATTTAAGAGGGATCACTTTTTGCCTTCAACCATGATGATGTGGTAACCAAACTTTGTTTTCACAGGAGGATCTGTGTATACAGGTTTGTCCATAGTGCTGATGGGTAGTGCAAACGCTGCATCCTGAAACGGTCCCACCATTGATCCTCTTGTCATCCAGCCAAGGTCACCCTGTCATATACAAACCAAAACTTTAAGCTATATAAGGCACCATTAAGATATTTAGGCTGTCTTGATACTTTCAAAAAAGCAGAATTCAAATAACAAATTACTGAGTACATACTTTGATCAAAACTGTAAAACAGTAGGTATATACATTTAGGTACTAGGCAACAGATTCTTCCAGGTGAATTTTTTAGTTTTCTACCTCAATGCACAATTCAGGTGAAGTGTGATAATACAGTACTTTAAACTTATAGACACTTTTTTTTATAATTTATTTATTATTATTATTATTATGAATATACACTTTTATCTAACTTATTTTTTATCAGATTTAGAATAGTGAGCATGTAGGAAAGCACATTTCATTGTCAACAAGTACCACTGTATGCTGTGTTTGTGAACAAATAAAACTGTTGTAGCAGTTTATGATACAGAAAGGATGGACAGAATAAGTGCTAGCGAAATATTATGAGAACTTTTATAGAATAGTATGGGTTCAGTGTTCGATGCAAATTAGATTTTGAGGGATTTCCCTGCATGGATAGTGCATTGAGTGGCATCTTCTGATAAAACAAACAATATTTCTCATATCATACGCTGTTATATACATGAAAAATGTCTTACTCCTTGTCTGGCCTTGTCCTCACTGTATTGTGTTGCTACCTCACTGAAGCGCATACCAGATTTGAGTTTCTCCATTGCTTCCATACACTTGCCATGTTTTTCACACAGAATATGCCGAACCTATCAGAAAATAGACCAAAAAAAAAAAAAGGGATTGATATGAACAACAAAAATGTCATTTATTTAAATAGCAGTTTGACAGTGACAATGAGACTTCACATCATTCATTAAAAGGGCTTCTGAGACACCTTATTTGCATACTGCACTATATTAAAACAAGATGGAAAAATTTAAAGCAACAATAGACAATGCAAATACAAGCATTTGAAATGTAAAATAAAAAAGTGAAAATGTTATTCTAATTTCATATAATGATAAAATAAAAAAAATTAACATTTATAAATTAGCATTTAATAAACAATGAACACAATACATATTTACAAACTATATTTTATAAATATATTCATATCTATAATACTCATATTATCATATAAATGTACAGTGGCAAGAAAAAGTATGTGAACCGCTTGCAGAATCTGTGAAAATGTGAATAATTTTAACAAAATTAAAGAAATCATACAAAATGCGTTATTTTTTATTTAGTGCTGTCCTGAATAAGATATTTTACATACACATTTTTTTACATATAGTCCACAAGACAAAAAAATAGCTGAATTTATTAAAATGACCCCGTTCAAAAGTTTATGAACCACTGATTCTCAATACTGTGTGTCATTACCTGGATGATCCACGGCTGTTTTTTTGTTTTCTGATGGTTGTTCTTGAGTCTCTTGTTTGTCCTGAGCAGTTGAACTGCTTAACGTTCTTCAGAAAAATCCTCCAGCTCCTGCAAATTCTTCAGTTTTCCAGCATCTTTTGCATATTTGAACCCTTTCCAGCAGAGACTGTATGATTTTGAGATCCATCTTTTCACACTGAGGACAATTGAGGGACTCAAACATTCACTGATGCTCCAGAAGGAAACGCGATGCATTAAGAGTCGGGGATGAACACTTTTGAACAGGATGAAGATGTCCAAATTTTTCTTATTTTGTTTAAATATCCATTTTTTTCATTTAGTACTGCTGGAAAGGGTTCAAATACGCAAGAGATGCTGGAAAACTGAAGAATTTGCAGGAGCTGGAGGATTTTTCTGAAGAACGTTAAGCAGTTCAACTGCTCAGGACAAACAAGAGACTCATGAACAACCATCAGAAAACAAAACAGCCGTGGATCATCCAGGTAATGACACACAGTATTGAGAATCAAGGGTTCATAAACGTTTGAACGGGGTCATTTTAAAAAATTCAGCTATTTTTTTGTCTTGTGGACTATATGTAAACATCTATTATGTAAAATACTGGATTTTACAGATCTTATTCAGGACAGTGTTAAATAAAAAAAATAATATGCATTTTGTATGATCTCTCTTATTTTGGTAAAATTATTCACATTATCACAGATTCTACAAGGGGTTCACATACTTTTTCTTGTCACTGTATATTCATAGGAACTTAGAATCAGTTAAAACTCCTGTTATTCAAAAAAAGAAACAAAAAAAAAACCTTTAAATGCTAAGATTGGTGGTTGTAAAAACATCTGAAAAGGACCATATACCAATTCTTTTTCAAGACCAAGTAAAGAAAATTTAAGGAATATATTGAAGGGAACACAATATGTCAATATGTTTTCTAAATGTAAATGTAGGGAGAAACACAATGAGTTGTATTAGCAACACTTCAGAGTTTGAAAATACAACTTCCAACAGATCTCCATTACTTTTTCATTCATTTGACAAAAAAAAGTAGCTTGAATACCTTAGCTCTCGACCACTAGAATATGGACATAACATTTACTTTTCCTTCTGATCACACAGCATAAAAAAGTGATGTTCTTCCTCAGTATTCTTGTCTTGTTTTTCAGTGCAATAGTCTAAAGATTCTTAAATCAAGATGCATTTACTGGAGAAACAAAATGAAATAAAATATGAAGTCTTATCAAAATAAAGTGAGTTAAAGAACAAATATCTACCAATGGGCTCAGAAAAAAATTAACTTAATTCAAAGGGAAGTTTTCATAAATCACTGAAAGAGATTTGTTCTTGTTTTAAGCATAAACTCACTTCATTCTGTTCAATTTTAAAAGACTTCATTTTACATTTCAATCTCAAGTAAATGTATCAAAGATGTTTAGAAATAGGTATTGGAAAAGAGGACAAAAATACTGATGACGAAGATATACATAACTTTATGAATTTAAGACTCCAGGTCACTCTGGTTTAAGAGCTTTGTAAGAGCGAATTAAGAACCCACAGAAACCCTAGTTATAGTTTTTATTAATAGAATTCATTTTTAATCTTTATATTTTCTGCTTTCATTTTAATTTCAGTTAAAGTTATTTTTTGTGTTATTTAAATGTCTATATAGTTTTTATTAATTCGTATTTCAGTTTTAGTTTATTGTAGTACATCAAAGTTAAACTAAAAGAAGAGAAATGTTGCCTTGGCAACTAGCTGAAATATATATTTTATTTTCAGCTAACATTTATTTTATTTTTAAGTGACGATGGTTTTAGTGAACTATAATAACTCTGCAGAAATACACACAGACGTTTACCTTTACAGCTGTACCTCCTTTCTGAACCTTCTCCTTCTTATCACTGTCCCCACTGCCTGAAGCAGCAGCCCCTGCAGAAATACACATCTATGTTAGCATCTAAAAAAGTACAACAAGGCAACTTAAATAATACTTATCCATTTATATGTATATTTTGACATTACCACATTAGGCGAATAGGACATCTGGACGCATTCTTCACGCATTTCACACATTTATACTGTTATATACTTATATAGCACATTTAGTACAATGGCCAATACAATATACAGTGGGCTGAAGTGTTTCATTAACACTTGTGTAAAACAAGCTGAAATAGTATAGCAATGTTTACAGTCTGTTAGCCACAGACACTAAGCTAGCTAGCTAGCAGTCAGCAAATATTAGTGCAACACTCAAATAAGCCAAAATTTGGGGTATGTTCGTTAAATTTTGTTAATTCAGCATCATATATTTGTTGTTTACCTTTAGCACCTTTGCCACCCTTTCCTTTTGGTGGCATTTTCTATCTCCTCGTGTCGGATGTGTTTCCACTGAACCCTTAGCTAGCACACAGGAGCTACCGTTAGTAACTCACAGATTCCCACGCGGTTAGCCTGAAAATTGCGGGGCAGCTTTTTTTCCAGGTTACAGTTTTACAGTATACGTTATTTCAGTCTGTATTGTGTAGTAAACAGCACATGCAACAACAGAAGCCGATTATAAGAAAGTATAATATAGTGCAAATGCAAACCTTTGCGCAGACATGAGTGGAAAGGATGCGCTTGAATACATTTAAGAGACATGAACAGTTTTCTGTTTTCCCTTCAACGATGATCGATTTTTTTTATTCATGGTGATGACCAGTATATGGGTTAGTATGTTTTAATTACAACTGTATTTTTGCATGTTATTTTTAAAGCAGATTATAATAGTAGGATTATCAATGCTGCGCAAATGTGCCCCAGCGAGGATGCTCGTGAACAACCGAACACAGCCTCATGATGACGTCAATCTAATACTTTTGTG
Source organism: Coreius guichenoti (assembly GCA_039654105.1). Classification (NCBI taxonomy): domain Eukaryota; kingdom Metazoa; phylum Chordata; class Actinopteri; order Cypriniformes; family Gobionidae; genus Coreius; species Coreius guichenoti. Next base: position 14,138,622 of record CM077173.1, on the reverse strand, counting down.
AAAGGTATAGATTTTTATTGCAGAAAAAAGATAATTAAAATGATCGATGTGATTAGTTTTGCGCAGTTATATTTTACATTACGCATTCGTCATTTTAATTAAGCAATTTGTTCGCCTTTAGGCAGCTAAAGTTCGGAACGAATCGGATTCCCTTTTGTTGAGAGCTGTTGTCATGGTAACATGAAGACAACACAGCCGCCTGCTCCTGACACGACGCATTATCTTAAAAATAAAATAAAAAAATAATTTAGGTTAGGTTTTTTGTCCATAATTCATGAGGACCCAAAGGTAATAAAGATTTTAAAGATGTTTGTTTTCGAAAAAGTTTGTTTTCACTTGTCACTTTGGCTAGTTGGCAGAACGAACTAGTTTATTAATTTGGAGGATCTTATAATAACTGTTTGCCAACATATCTGGTGATTCCTTTTCTTATCCAGCAGATTAAGATTCAATAATCATATCCAGATCTCAACGAGACAAAAGAAGATGTTTGGTGAATGAATAGTTTCAAGACATGGAGAAATATGATAAAGTCCTGAATCTTGGCAGAGGAGGAGCAGGTGTTGTAATGTTGATGAAACAAGTTGATACAAAGAAATTATGTGCAGTCAAGAGAATACACGTGGACAGTTCCCGAAAAACAAAGACCAAAGATGTTGTGTTGCAAGAGGCAGATATTCTTAGGAGCTTGAAGCATCCTCATATTATAACATGGATTGACACTTTTTTTGACACAACTAATGAGAATATTTACATTGTTATGGATTATTGTGACGGTGGAACGTTGGATGACCACATTAAAGAGCAGAAGAGCGGGGAATACTTTGCAGAATGCAAAATTATGAACTGGTTTGTGCAAGTTGTCATGGCCGTCAGTTATATCCACTATGAAAAGATCCTTCACAGAGATATCAAGCCGTCCAATGTGCTGTTAACCAAGAGAGGGGTGATTAAGCTTGGGGATTTTGGAATATCAAAGATTATGAACCACACGCTGGATATGGCCTCCACTTGTGTGGGAACCCCCAGTTATCTGAGTCCTGAACTCTGTCAGGATGTCCCATACAGCACCAAATCTGACATATGGGCTGTTGGCTGCCTACTATATGAGCTTTGTGCCCTCAAACCAGCTTTTGAAGCTAAAAATCTCCTAAGTCTGTTTTACAAGATCATAAAAGGGGAGTACATCAAAGTCCCCGAGAGGTATTCAGAGGACATCCATACATTAATTGGGAAAATGCTGTCCTTGGTTCCTGAGAACAGACCGAGCGCGAGCAGCATGCTTAGTATGACCTATGTGCAAGAACATCTGGGAAACTTCATCGAGCATCAGGAGAAAGAACTTACAAAGGTGAATGCTGAATCTAGACCTCAAACAAAAGAAGACTTTAATGTGGAAAACGCACCTATGGAAAGCAGAACAGATACTGCCTCAGCTGTCTCTGACAAGACACTGCAAATAGAGACATCGTGCGGTGCTGAGGAGGAAGTGGCCCATGAAGGAACAGAGTCTGAATATTCAGAGGACTTTGACGAACATGATAGCTATGCGTCCTCCGAGGATGTTTCGAGGGAAGATGTCTCCTCCAGCCTTGCCAATGTGGTTGAAGAGGCATTTGAGGAATCTAGTGGTAAGGGTGTAATGTAATCATATTAATACTCTTTTTCATTGTTTTATTATCATTATTATTATGCGGCAACATCCAAGACAACAGGCATAGGCAGATGGTGATCTAAGAATGATTTCATATTTTTGCTGGCTTTTCTAACACCTTTGATTCTCTGCATGTATTTTTTTTTACAGTTGTGCCTGATGATGAGGACATCTCTGACTATCCAGATGACTTTGAAGAAGCTGAGGAGGATGACCTGGCTGAGGTAGTCAGCTACGCCAGATATGCCATGAACTGTGTTCCAGAGAATGATCCGTTTGATGTGGAACTGGAGCTCAAAGATGCAGGCGGTTTCTCTGTCACAATGAAACTGTTAAAAGAGAAATACATGGGTAAACATGCACATATACAATTGGAAGCACTTTATTTCGATGGTCCACTTTAGACATTCTACTAACTATAAGTAACTTTGCAACTACATGTCAACTAACTCCCATTAGAGTATTAGCACTTTATTTTGATGGTCCCTCAACAGACATTCTAATGACTTTAAGTAACTTTGTAACTACATGTCAACCTATTATACTAACCCTAACCTACCAGTCTGCTAATACTCTGAGAGTTAGTTGACATGTAGTTGCAAAGTTACTTATAGTTAGTAGAATGTCTAAAGTGGACCATCGAAATAAATAATAACCATAACATTTTATCACAAGTTGATTATTTTTTCTTTATTCACTTGATTTTTCTTGTTATTTCCTTGGTCTGTCTTAATTATATTTAACTTCAGTGATTAATTTAACAACCAGCTTCAAATTTAGTGTTAACAGTCAAATGAGATTTTTTTTAAATCAAGGTCGCAGTGGTCTAAATGAATGATTCGGAGAGAATAATGATTACTGATATTATTGTTTCAGAGCATTTGAATATACAGAAATATCATGATATGATATTCTCAGAGTGTCTCTGCATAGGTAAGTAAATGCTGTTCTGCTTTCTGAATTTATAGAGGACATTGGAGCCTCAGTTTATGAGGAAATCAATGAGCACTTTCTGAATGGCCTCACGCCAGAGGACCTGCAGCCACAGTTCCAGCACATGATCGGGACAGACCATCTGGAGACCTGCTACCTCATTTTCAACCTTGACCAAGAGACCACATGCTGAATCATGCCTGTCCAATTTAGAGAAAGTAATTTTCCTTGTTTTAAAAGTCATTGTTGACGTAATAATGAACTTCAGCAAATGCTGGAATTGAATGACGCTTTCAGAGTATATTAAATACATCATTTTGTAATATATGTATAACTGATATTATAAAATAGTGTGATCTTATAGATATTTGTCATCAAGAAAATTTTTACCAAGCATTCAATACTCTTTTGAAATTGTTACCTAGTATAACCAGTAGGTGGCACTCTATAGTAAGAAAATGTGTAGTCTGGTGTTACATACCAATCGAGATTCCAAAAAAATGAATGCATCATAGTTTCTCATCTTGGCATTATCAGTCACATCACAGGGACTTAAGTATAAAACTGCTGCCTTTTAATACCCTATATAGTGGATACAGAAATTCATTATATCACTGGCAACCCATTTCTCTACATTCTTATTTACAAAAATGATTTCTCAACATATCCATTAAACAATGCTTGTAAATGTGAAAACAGTGGAGAATATCATGTGAACATTCCCTGCTGTGCTTTCACTCCACTACTGAAATGTAAAAGAGAAGACATTAGCTGAATCTGTAAATTTATGGGTCACAGCTGCAGTTGTTTTCCACTTAAGGCGTTTTCCCTTAAACTTGTCCAGATTATTCCAAATGGGGATTAGTCAGTGTGATAGAGAAACTGCCATGTGTAACTGTATGAATGACCCTGTATTATATTTCATATAAGAATGTTCACAATCTACCCCCAGAGGAATGTGTGTTATCAAGCAGGATTAGCATTGGAAAGCTGCATCAGTTATACATTTTGCCATTATAAAATGAAACTGGTCTCCTCACAGTATGTTTTTTGTCTGTAGATGGTCTTCACATTGTGTTTTAATATCTCTAAAAATAAAACAAAATTAAATTAAACCTAAATTGTATCAAGTTTACTTTGATTTTACTCAAAATTGCATCAGTCCCAACCAGGTAGGGCTGTTTTTGATTTGTATCATGGAATGAGAAAAGCCTTTTGATAAAGACATGAGAATCCTTTTTCATCAAAAACCAAGGCAATGTTAATGTTAAAACTAGTGTGTGCTTTTATAGATGGAGTGGTAAAAACAGCTGTAGAACACCTCTAGCCACAAATGAAGACCCATCTTACAAACTTAAAAACCTGTTTTTCACTTAAACGTAAGTTATCCACTGCAAAGAAAAACAACTCTGACCATTAAAAGTGTAAAGTCATTCCCACAAAATACATGTATTTTTAACACAAAGTTCTGAAAGGAGTCAAACATGGACTGAGGAGTCATTCATGGTAGAGCGTTAAAAAATTTCCATAAGCCTGATGGATTGTCTAGCATGTTTCTTTATTTATCTGCCTATGCATTTAGAAGAGTGGATGAGAGACCAGAATAGATGCAAACAGGTCTGAGACCACTTTAAGTAGCAATCACCTCTATGCCTTGTCACTTTAAAATCTGTCAATATTTCATCCATAGTAAAACTAGCTCCCGGGAGAGCTTGTCACTTGTGTCTTCAGGGCTTTGTACAAAGTTTGATGCATTATTGATTGATTTCTGCACGAGTGCTCCACCCTTTAGCTCAACTTTCTTCTTGATTTTTTTGTTTGCATAATATTCAAAAATGAGGCTAGGATCCTAATTAAGAGTATTTATTCATTTTTGAGTTGGAGTTTTGACATGCATTTCGAAAAGTTTCTAAAAAATTACAGTTAGATTTTTTCTTGTTATTGAAGGGTGCGGATTCTGAAATCCACTGCCGCTTCAATATACCTATATATATCCTAATTAAATTTATAATCAAAGCCTTAATCAATATTTATTCTCCTATATTATTATAATGATTTTTAAGGATTCATTCCAGTTATGATATTACTTAATCAATCACTGATTGTTTATTGTTTTTTTCATATATGTTTTCTAAAGTTTGTATTGGGTCTCTGAGGAATGACTGAGGTCTGGCCCATGCCAGGAGTGCAGTAACAGTGCTTACTCACTTAGCCCGGCTTCCAGAGATGAAATATGGATTTGTCTTTCATTTTATATATTATAATTTATTCATTTTATATTTTCTTTTACTGAAACACTAAAGAATTATGGTGAATACTGTCTGTACCTCTTACTGAGAGAAAGCACATGTTATCAGTATGTTTTGGGAAACTTTCTGGTCAGAACTGGAGCTCAATCAACTCCAACCTTGGAGAGACTGTGTATCTGTGTATGTGCGTAGTATTCTGTGTTACAGATCAGTATTGAAGGTGTAGACCTTGAAAAGAGTGTAACTGTTGAGAAATTGTATGTACGAAACTGGTAGAGGGAGAGCGCGGCCTACGAACTCCTTGTGAGACTTGAAGCTGGCTTCTGCTGATGAAACTGCAAACTATTTTTCAGTAAATTTTTCTTTAATTAATTGCACTCCTGACTCTTGGTCTTCATTCTTCACAACTGGTCTTGGGTCCTAAACTGTTTTACCCTAACATTGTTTTCCTTGGTGTGTCCTAATTATATTTTACTTCATGAATTGGTGAACTAATTGATGAATTGATGAACTTCATGAACTAAACAACCTGCTTTCAATCATGACTACTCTTGGAATAGTTTTAGCATGTTATTGAATATGGCAATGCTAATGTATTTGGTACTGGCGAAGACTTGCTACTGCTAATAGACAGACACAATGCTGTGAGCATGTAAGATGCTGCTGTTGCATGAATAGACAAATAAATATTGTAGCTGATCTAGGCAGGTGGAGCTGAGGGAGGTGGAGGGTTTCAGAGGAAGCAGACTGTTTTAATGTTGAGCAAGCAATCTCATTGGCTGCAGGATCAGCAGAGGCCAATCAGCTTGTGCCATGCGGTAATGATGTGATTGCTAGGACCTAAAGTACCTATCAACCTGCTCCCTCTAGAGTATATATATCTATATATACACACTATATTGCCAAAAGTATTGGGACACCCCTCCAAATCATTGAATTCAGGTGTTCCAATCACTTCCATGACCACAGGTGTATAAAATCAAGCACCTAGGCGTGCAGACTGCTTCTACAAACATTTGTGAAAGAATGGGTCGCTCTCAGGAGCTCAGTAGATTCAAGCGTGGTACTGTGATAGGTTGCCACCTGTGCAATAAGTCCATTCGTGAAATTTCCTCACTACTAAATATTCCACGGTCAACTGTTATGGTATTATAACAAAGTGGAAGCATTTGGGAACAGCAACGAAGTGGTAGGCCATGTAAAATCACAGAGTGGGATTGGGCACATGCTGAGGTGCACAGCGCGCAGAAGTCGCCAACTTTCTGCAGAGTCAATAGCTACAGACCTCCAAACTTCATGTGGCCTTCAGATTAGCTCAAGAACAGTGCGCAGAGAGCTTCATGGAATGGGTTTCCATGCCCGAGCAGCTGCGTCCATACCTTACATCACCAAGTGCAATGCAAAGCGTCGGATGCAGTGGTATAAAGCATGCCACCACTGGACTCTAGAGCAGTGGAGACGTGTTCTCTGGAGTGACGAATCACGCTTCTCTGTCTGGCAATCCGATGGACGAGTCTGGGTTTGGCGGTTGCCGGGAGAACAGTACTTGCCTGACTGCATTGTGCCAAGTGTAAAGTTTGGTGGAGGGGGGATTATGGTGTGAGGTTGTTTTTCAGGGGTTGGGCTTGGCCCCTTAGTTCCAGTGAAAGGAACTCTTAATGCTTCAGCATACCAAGACATTTGGACAATTTCATTCTCCCAACTTTGTGGGAACAGTTTGGGGATGGCCCCTTCCTGTTCCAACATGACTGTGCACCAGTGCACAAAGCAAAGTCCATAAAAACATGGATGAGCGAGTTTGGTGTGGAGGAACTTGACTGGCCTGCACAGAGTCCTGACCTTAACCCGATAGAACATCTTTGGGATGAATTAGAGCGGAGACTGCGAGCCAAGCCTTCTCGTCCAACATCTGTGCCTGACCTAACAAATGTGCTTCTAGAAGAATGGTCAAAAATTCCCATAAACACACTCCTAAACCTTGTGGAAAGCCTTCCCAGAAGAGTTGAAGCTGGTATAGCTGCAAAGGGTGGACCAACTCCATATTAAACCCTACAGATTAAGAATGGGATGTCATTAAAGTTCATGTGCATCAGTGCATGTAAAGGCGGGCGTCCCAAAAATTATGGAAATATATATATATATATATATATACACTCACCTAAAGGATTATTAGGAACACCTGTTCAATTTCTCATTAATGCAACTATCTAATCAACCAATCACATGGCAGTTGCTTCAATGCATTTAGGGGTGTGGTCCTGGTCAAGACAATCTCCTGAACTCCAAACTGAATGTCAGAATGGGAAAGAAAGGTGATTTAAGCAATTTTGAGCGTGGCATGGTTGTTGGTGCCAGACGGGCCGGTCTGAGTATTTCACAATCTGCTCAGTTACTGGGATTTTCACGCACAACCATTTCTAGAGTTTACAAAGAATGGTGTGAAAAGGGAAAAACATCCAGTATGCGGCAGTCCTGTGGGCGAAAATGCCTTGTTGATGCTAGAGGTCAGAGGAGAATGGGCCGACTGATTCAAGCTGATAGAAGAGCAACTTTGACTGAAATAACCACTCGTTACAACCGAGGTATGCAGCAAAGCATTTGTGAAGCCACAACACGCACAACCTTGAGGCGGATGGGCTACAACAGCAGAAGACCCCACCAGGTACCACTCATCTCCACTACAAATAGGAAAAAGAGGCTACAATTTGCACGAGCTCACCAAAATTGGACAGTTGAAGACTGGAAAAATGTTGCCTGGTCTGATGAGTCTCGATTTCTGTTGAGACATTCAGATGGTAGAGTCAGAATTTGGCGTAAACAGAATGAGAACATGGATCCATCATGCCTTGTTACCACTGTGCAGGCTGGTGGTGGTGGTGTAATGGTGTGGGGGATGTTTTCTTGGCACACTTTAGGCCCCTTAGTGCCAATTGGGCATCGTTTAAATGCCACGGCCTACCTGAGCATTGTTTCTGACCATGTCCATCCCTTTATGACCACCATGTACCCATCCTCTGATGGCTACTTCCAGCAGGATAATGCACCATGTCACAAAGCTCGAATCATTTCAAATTGGTTTCTTGAACATGACAATGAGTTCACTGTACTAAAATGGCCCCCACAGTCACCAGATCTCAACCCAATAGAGCATCTTTGGGATGTGGTGGAACGGGAGCTTCGTGCCCTGGATGTGCATCCCACAAATCTCCATCAACTGCAAGATGCTATCCTATCAATATGGGCCAACATTTCTAAAGAATGCTTTCAGCACCTTGTTGAATCAATGCCACGTAGAATTAAGGCAGTTCTGAAGGCGAAAGGGGGTCAAACACAGTATTAGTATGGTGTTCCTAATAATCCTTTAGGTGAGTGTATATATATATATATATTCTTGACTATACTATATATAGTTTTAACATGCAAATTGATTGAAAACCTTTGTTCTATGGCAATGAGCTTTGTTTGCCCAAAAATCTGCCATTATTTTTCTTATATGCCATATGTTATAATCTTTGTCTGGCAAACAGCCTCATGCTTATTGGTTTGCCAGACTTAATGCCCATTCACACCAACAAGGATAACTATAAAAATAACTATATATATATATATATATATAGTATTAGTGTGTATTCTAAGCATGTGCTTGTCTGCCGCTTTAAATGCTCGAGCTTGTTACAGCAGGATGGATTCTCATTGGCTGTCAATGTTTTTATCATCGGCCAGAGGAGAACTGGCACCCCGACTGAGCCTGGTTTCTCCCAAGGTTTTTTTTTTCTCCATTCTGGCCCTGAAGGAGTTTTGGTTCCTTGCCACCGTCGCCTTTGGCTTTTGGCTTGCTCAGTTGGGGACACTTAAATTTCAACTATATTACTGATCTGCCCGCATTGACACTATATGATATTTGAAATGAGCTGGATGACATCACCGTTTTCACCAGAGCGGCTGTACAGCCGAATCAAATTCTGTTGTATTATTTTCCTGTTACCATTGTGAAGCTGCTTTGAAACAATTGGCATTGTAAAAAGCGCTATATAAATAAAGGTGATTTGATTTGATTTGATCATTCATCAGCTGGATAAAATCGTTCTGAAAATGATTCCAACGATATTGTTTCTCTATATCGTTATCGTTATATCTGTAATATTGAGAACGATTTTTAGAATTATATCTTTATAGTTATCTTTATAGTTATCGTCCTTGGTGTGAACGGGCCTTAATTCAGGAAAGTCCTATTTAACAGTCATGATATTCCAAAGAGAACGGAAGTGCTGCAGAGAGAATGGGAGGAAACTCAGGCAAACATGTTTCCCTTGACCTTTAATAGACAGCACATGTCTGGCCTTTGGTGTGAGATTTCTCTGCTAGATATCTTAGATTACTATACTGCTCCTCACACGTGTTCCATTGAAAGCTGTATGTTTAAATTCCTTATTTGCTTATCAGAAAATATTTTTATGGAAAATTCATTGGTTCCAGCAGTACTCTAAATCTCTAACACACTTGGCTAGATTAATTCAAGACCACAGGAAGGAAGTAAAGAAAAAGAGTCAAGCTCACAGCATAAGTTTTGTCCCTCTTCCAAGCAGAGGAATTCTATAAACCTCTAGGCTGACCGTTGTATGTCAGAGCTCTAAAATATTGATGTGCCATTGTTTCCGGTGAAACAGCCTCATTGGAGACCAGTGGGTATTAGAGAAGTGAGCTGGAAGATGGTGACAGTAGCCTGCACTCTAACCTGCTCTGGATGCATCTCCAGGGACAGCACAGATCACAAACCACATCTCCCTGTGAAAATCCACCATATTCTAACCCAAGATCAGAGGGACTGAAAGCAGCACTGAAAATTACATCTAACTCATCAGCTACAACTGTGTAGAAAGCAAATTGCTTTATCCAGTGGAAGAGTAAAAGCCACACATACAAGAAAGGTTGATGGCACTTTACCTGATCTCACCATCTGGAGCTGACGTTAGGTTAAAAATAACTATGACAACAGCTGTCTGAATGGCTTATATCAGGACTGCACAACATGAATCTAACCATGAAACCGTACAGCATAGATTTATATACAGTTCAGCTGTTAAATATATAGGCTCATAGGTGTTCCTACTTTGAATAGCCATATGCTCCAATTAAATGTTACTCAGTCATTTAGAAAATATGAGGTGAATTCTATGGAAGCCTTTTTACGCCTCATAGTACAAGAAATGAAAAAGTAATTTGCGATGATCACACAATGTGACTTGATATCTTGCAAGTTGACTAAATCTTGCAACTGCAATATTGTTTCTCATAATTGTTTTATAACGTTCAGTGTGATTTTACATGTTGAAACTTGAAATATGACTATATTTTATTCTCCACAATGCAGAGGTGGACAGTAGTGAAGTATTTTTACTTTCTACTCAAGTAAATTTTTCAAGTATATATTTTATCAGTGTTTTTCTTTGGAAAACTTTTACTTCATTACATTCCAAAGCATAATTTATAATGTCATACTTTTTACTGCACTACATTTCATAAATAAAAGTTGTTGTTTTTTTTACCTTTAATACTTAATTACATTAAAAATATAGTACTTTCTTACTCAAGTAAAATTTTAATTACTTTTACTTGAGTAAAAGTATACAATACTACATTTTTAATGTAATTAAGTATTAAACGATATTCAATATGAAACATAGTGCAGTAAAAAGTACAACATTATGTTTTGGAATGTTGTGAAGTAAACAGCTTCCAAAGAAGAACACTGATAAAGTACATATACTTGAAAAATAAAATTACTTGGACTCTACTGTCCGCCTCTGCCACAATGTGACTTTAAAGCTTGCAAATGTGACTGTTTCTCATAATTGAGAATTTATAACTCACAATATGACTTTATATCTCCCAATAGTGATTTTATCTCACAATGTGACTTTAAATCTCACAGTTATGATGCTTTTTCTCATAATTGCGATTTTATAACTCACAATTGTGATTTTATAGGCCTGTCTCACAATGACTTTATATCTTGCAATATAACTTTAAATATTGCAATTGCGACTTCAGAGCTCACAAAATCCAAATTGTTATTTCTCACAATGACTTTATAGCCCATTGTTTCTCATAATTGCATCTTTACATGTCACAATATGACTTTTATATCCACAATGTGATTTATCTCATCCAGCCAGAAATGTCTGTGAATTATCTCACAATTGTGACAATAACTGCATCCAAAATCGCATACTCTCTTGAGTAGATACTTCTTTTGAATAAGTAATTACTTCACAACCGCTAAAACAGTATGTTCTATATACACTGTAAAAAATATTTTTGCAATTTAGTTATTTTAACTTATTTTTTGGTGTAGAGGTTGTCCAGACAACAAGAAATGTTAAGTTTCTTTATTCTCAAAGTTGAATAACCAAGTGTAATTGTTGTTTTAACTCAAAAACTTAGGTTGAAATAACTGCACATGAGTGTGTGTGGTATGAATGTAATCCAGATGTACTACATCCACCATGTTGTCATTATCATGTGACCTTCCAGCGTCAGTTACGTCGCTTCACTGCCATTCACAAATCCTCACCCGTGGCCTTATGGGATAGTAAAGTGTCCATCATATGCACACTTCAGAATCTCGCCAGAAGAAGTAGGTCATCCGGGTACTTTTTGCCTGCTCTTTTATAAGTACTGTGAATTTGGACATACTTCTTTTAACACATACTGTTTTTAGCCTACTATATAGTAGGGAAGTATGCGATTTTGGATGCAGCCAATGTTTCTTATAAACAGGCTTCCATAGAAATCACCATGTAATGTGACTATAAATAACGCACCCTGTTTCACATTAACAGAGAAAATATAAAGTGGGAAGTTTAATAAGTAGGCCTACTGTAGAGAGTGACTAGAGAACAGCGTTCACGTTTCCCCTCACCCTGCATGACATGTTAATAACAAATGATGAGAGCAGGTCGAAAGCAATTACATGTTAGAAAGCGGTGTCATGGCACATAATTTCACTTTATTACCTGACATGAAGGAGACCTTGAGGTGTGAGTCTCAGTTCGATCTCCGCCTAGACTTAGGGTTGCGGTGGGGCAGTTTAATAAGAGCTACTGTAGATGTCCTTGTAAATGATCAGTGTCAACAGAGTGCACTTTATGGAGTTTGTAGTGTGCTCCTGAGCGGATTATCCAATGACGAGAGGTGAAAGGGGTCTTTACGCCTTTCAGACATAAACTGAGACTGGCAGAATGTAATTTCCAACTTTATATAATTGATTTCAGAGTGCAAAGCTCTGACACCCCTGCCACAATGTGGTAAAATCTACCACATGAGGGATTTCGTGGATATTATCATTGAAATAGGTATTTTAAGTCATGTATGGACAGACTGTTCTCTGGTTCAGTGTTAGTATTTTGTCCTTCAGTGACAGTTGTCTCATGGAGAAAGTGTTTAAAGACCCCCTAGGTTAGATTACAGGATGCAGCAGGGAGCAAGATTGATTTTTCCCCCTTAGATCCTTTAATCCAGTTTATTGGAAGTCCAGTAACACTCAGCACAATATTGTGATATTAAAGGGTATATCCCATTCTGCTATTGTGGTTGCAGCTCCATAATCTTCCTGTGAAGGTATCTCACAGGAGCTGGATCCATATCTCACAATAATTGGTGCAGGTCAATTTGGACCTCTCAAAAGTGGAGTGTTTGATGTATTGGAACAGTAATAAGCCTAATGCATTTTTGAAATCCCTCAGGCATCTCTTCAACATTAGGATTTCCTTGTTGTTTGTTTTTGTTTTGTTGTTTTCACTCAGAATTCACAGTGAAGCTCTCATTGGATGGTCTGACATTTGAAAGCTTAGAAGCTTGTGCCCATAGAAGAACATAGTAACACTATTCCACTGCAGATGGCAGTGTGTGTGTGTGTGTGTGATTAGACTTTGTAACACCAGAACAAGAACAAAACAATTGACAGATATATGCCTACTTCCCTTCTATATGGCAGGGGAAAAGTATTATGTGAAATGACCAGATGACTTCTGCCTACTTTTCTACTACTTCTGAAGTGTACATCTGATGAACATGGGAGAGGAGTTGTGAATGGCAGTGAAGCGATGCAACTGACGCTGTAGGTTACATGACAATGACAACATGACGGATGTAGAACGTCTGGATTTCATTCATAGGCCCATGAGCCACAAGCACCCTTCCGAAATCTAAAATGACAAATGGGACACCCTACAGCTTTGTAGACTTCACAATCACACCCACACGGCAGCCATTGTAATGTCAGTGTGTTGACTTTGGTTGTAAATTCACTGCCTTAAAAATTGCCAAAGGAACGGTCAATATTTTGTCTAAAATGTACGTTTTCAGCACTAGCTGTTTTATAAAAGCAACATGACACGTGCAGTTGTAAACTGTTCCTAACTGGATTTAGATCCAGCATACATAAGGCCAGTAGAACTCACAATGATAACAGTCACTATGAATCAATAAGATTAAAAGTTGTGAGAATACAAGAGCTTTGTTTCAACTGAAGCATAAACTGAAGTGCTTTTTATATTTAATACTGGACAAAGACAAGCAGAACTTAGCTCCGCAGTGACCAAAGACAGCTTTCACCCTTCCAATGGTTATATAAAGTCCTAAACCATAATTCTCCAAGGACCACTTCACATCTCATTTTACAGTGGTATGAAAACCCACATTTTTCTCAGTGGGTGGTAGCGGTTTTGTAAGGGCTTTAGAAGCGTTCTCACTGGGGGAATCCCATGTTGTGTGGAAACGGTAGAGATTCTGAAGATAAGTCTTGTCTAAATGGAAGATCTGCAGAAGGAATTTGATGGACAACTGTGCTTTCCTTTCCAAAATTGCTATCTAAGAAGAATGTGCTGTGCTTTCTCCTACCACTGTAAGATGTGAGCAGAAATCATTAGTACTTTTTGCATGTGTGAACCTTTGCATGAATGGCATTTAAGTACAGTAAAAAGCTAAATAAATGTCTAAAAGGCAAATAAAGTTCATTGCTTCAAGTTTAATTTGCCATTATCGAAAAACAGAGGGTGATGATGGCAGGCATCTTCAATGTGCCAGAGAGTGAATGCTCATAACCTTTTCAGACCTCTCTTGCATAATTATGATTAGAAGGGAAGGCAGACAGACACTTTTAACAAATAACCGTTTACACAGTCACCCATGCAATCATCTTTATGCTTTTTAATCTCAACATCCTTAATCTAAACTCCTTTAAAAGCCATTTCAGCTGACTTCAGATGCTTTCTCAGTATGGCTGTCTGTGATTTACCCAGCCTGCAACAGTGTGATGCGATCTGTGGTGCAAATGATCTAATTAGTCAAATATCTTGATTACTTAGATCCGAGAAGTCTGCATGTCTTGCTCCTTATGGTGGAAGCTTGTCAATTAGAGAGTTGTTTGCTTTGCCTAATTGTAAATGCGTGAAGGGTTCTTGTCCTTTTATGGAGTGCAGAGGCTGCTAGCAGGTGTCACATGTCTGTCTGTTTGTTAGGTCTTTCAGTTGTGTTTTGATTCTGTCACATGTTCTTTTGTCTTAGTTTCCCGCCACTTGTCTGTTTCCTAGGTTACCCTCGTTAGTTAAGTTCTGTTCAGCTGTGTTTAGTTAATTATCTTGTTTCTGTCTGCTATTTAAGTTCCTCTTGTCCACTCAGTCTTTGTTTGGTCACCGTTATGCTAAGTGTGTGTTTCTGTTGCCTGTCTGACTGTTCCTGTGGTGAAGACTAAAGTTTATGTTTGATTTTTGGATCCTCTGATTCCTCAGTTTGTTCCTGGTGCTACACTCTGTGACAGCAGGAGGCTGGGATATAAGCCGCCCTCATTTGGTAGAAAGAACAAGTCACCTCTAGTGCATGAGGTCAGGTCATCCTCTTTTCACCACTCTTTCTCCTTCAAACGCTCTTATCTTTCCTTTGCTACATGAATCACAATGGGTGAGGGTATTTCAAATGCTGTTAAGGAACAATGATGGTTTGGTATAACCACCTGCCTCCAATAGAGGTGCAATATTCACACTATTTGTATAATATAAGGTAGTATGCATTATGGAAACATTAATTGGGGTAATGGAGCATTTGGTCTGTAAATATATTTTGTGTGGTTATTTTGAGGGTATGGGAGAAACTGATTAAACTGATACAATCAAATTGCAACGAGTCAGAGATTAGAGCAGACTGAAGATTTAAGTGCAGATAATTTAACAAACTACTGATAATTCACAGTAAAAAAAAAGCAGAGGCAATTGAGACCAGAAACAAACAGCATGGTTTAAGTGCTTTTAAAAGGGACATGTACATTTACATATATAAATACACATTTACATATAGTTTTTAAATTAATAAAATAAATGCACTTTATTAAATATTACAATTTAAAATAATAATTTTCTATTTTTCTTATTTGATACTCAAGAAACAATTCTGATTATCAATGTTGAACACAGCTGTGCTGCTTAGTATTTTTGAGCAAACAGTGATAGTCTTATTCATACTTATACAGTGGGGAGAACAAGTATTTGATACACTGCCGATTTTGCAGGTTTTCCTACTTACAAAGCATGTAGAGGTCTGTAATTTTTATCATAGGTACACTTCAACTGAGACGGAATCTAAAACAAAAATACAGAAAATCACATTGTATGATTTTTAAATAATTAATTTGCATTTTATTGCATGACATAAGTATTTGATCACCTACCAACCAGTAAGAATTCTGGCTCTCACAGACCTGTTAGTTTTTCTTTAAGAAGCCCTCCTGTTCTCCACTCATTACCTGTATTAACTGCACCTGTTTGAACTCGTTACCTGTATAAAAGACACCTGGCCACACACTCAATCAAACAGACTCCAACCTCTCCACAATGGCCAAGACCAGAGAGCTGTGTAAGGACATCAGGGATAAAATTGTAGACCTGCACAAGGCTGGGATGGGCTACAGGACAATAGGCAAGCAGCTTGGTGCGAAGGCAACAACTGTTGGCGCAATTATTAGAAAATGGAAGAAGTTCAAGATGACGGTCAGTCTCCCTCGGTCTGGGGCACCATGCAAGATCTCACCTCGTGGGGCATCAATGATCATGAGGAAGGTGAGGGATCAGCCCAGAACTACACGACAGGACCTGGTCAATGAACTGAAGAGAGCTGGGACCACAGTCTCAAAGAAAACCATTAGTAACACACTACGCCGTCATGAATGAAAATCCTGCAGCGCACGCAAGGTCCCCCTGCTCAAGCCAGCGCATGTCCAGGCCCGTCTGAAGTTTGCTAATGACCATCTGGATGATCCAGAGGAGGAATGGGAGAAGGTCATGTGGTCTGAGGAAACAAAAATAGAGCTTAATAACTCCACTCGCCGTGTTTGGAGGAAGAAGGATGAGTACAACCCCAAGAACACCATCCCAACCGTGAAGCATGGAGGTGGAAACCTCATTCTTTGGGGATGCTTTTCTGCAAAGGGGACAGGACGACTGCACCGTATTGAGGGGAGGATGGATGGGGCCATGTATCGCGAGATCTTGGCCAACAACCTCCTTCCCTCAGTAAGAGCATTGAAGATGGGTCGTGGCTGGGTCTTCCAGCATGACAACGACCCGAAACACACAGCCAGGGCAACTAAGGAGTGGCTCCGTAAGAAGCATCTCAAGTTCCTGGAGTAGCCTAGCCAGTCTCCAGACCTGAACCCAATAGAAAATCTTTGGAGGGAGCTGAAAGTCCGTATTGCCCAGTGACAGCCCCGAAACCTGAAGGATCTGGAGAAGGTCTGTATGGAGGAGTGGGCCAAAATCCCTGCTGCAGTGTGTGCAAACCTGGTCAAGAACTACAGGAAACGTATGATCTCTGTAATTGCAAACAAAGTTTTCTGTACCAAATATTAAGTTCTGCTTTTCTGATGTATCAAATACTTATGTCATGCAATAAAATGCAAATGAATTACTTAAAAATCATACAATGTGATTTTCTGGATTTTTGTTTTAGATTCCGTCACTCACAGTTGAAGAGTATCTATGATAAAAATGACAGACTTCTACATGCTTTGTAAGTGGGCAAACCTGCAAAATCGGCAGTGTATCAAATACTTGTTCTCCCCACTGTATATTTCTATTCTTTAATGAATAGAAAGTTCAAAAGAACAGCACTTATTTAGTTTACTTCACTGTCACTTTTGATCATTTTAATGCATCCTTGCTGAATAGTATTAACTTCTTTCAAAAAAAAAACCTCACTGACCCCAAAATTGTGAACATTAGTGTATATACAATAAATAAAACCATGTTTAACCATTTTCTAACCTCCTACAGGTTTGCAATATGCATACAATGCATGAACCTAAGATGCACTGAGAAGAATAAAATCAGTTTAGACATGTATAACAGTCAATGTATCATATGTGGATTATTCCCAGGTCACTAGGCTTCTCTAATCTCAGCCTTATTTCTTTATATTTCATACAGACACAAATAATGGTACATTCAACATGACACATTTCCTCAGGAGGAGTTGCAGGGAGCCAAAGAGACTTCACGAGCTATTTGCCTCAAGATGTTCTATTTGTTCTCTCGTATCAATGAAAAAATAAAATAAATGGATTTATCATTGATGATAAATCAGGAAGAGACTGGTATCTATCTCTCAAAGTTAT
The DNA here is from genome assembly GCA_039654105.1 of Coreius guichenoti. Lineage (NCBI taxonomy): Eukaryota > Metazoa > Chordata > Actinopteri > Cypriniformes > Gobionidae > Coreius > Coreius guichenoti. The sequence continues at coordinate 14,121,122 of CM077173.1, read as the reverse complement.
GTCTGAGTCATGATCTCCTATGAGTAGTGGTATATCTATCTTCACAACACAAATTTGATACTTTTCAGACCACAGTCTGTTGTGATGAAAGATCAACTTGATTCAAGGACAAAGTACATCAGAGAGTTCTGAACCATGCAAAACCAACACATTTTTAGTTGTATTGCCTACATTGTTTTCGGTATTTTTCCAAAATCTAATGCTCTAAAAACTGAATGTAGCAACACAGCAGGGGTCTTCAACAGGAGGTCCACGACTGTGCTGTAGGGGGCCTGGCAATTATTTATACTCAATTTTTGTGAAAAAATGGAAAATCTCTATTAAACAAATACAATATCAAGTAAACTTCAACTAAAGTTAAGAAGCTAAAATTGTGTCTCACATTAAAATACATCAAGTAAAATTAAAATGGTACAAGAAATTTGTTCAGTACATATATGATCATTATTTTAACAGCTTGCAATGTAATCATAACACCGTAAGCATCATAAGGTATGTAAACATTAATATGGTACAATATGGAGAGCAAAAGCCTTACACTCTAGAAGTCAATACCTTTTTGTGTTTCATCTGGCTCAGGAAAAATGGCCCATCACTCAATGTTAGGTGCCATTCAAAGAGCTGTCAGTCAGAAAAAAACTGCACAGAAATAAACCCAATGTAACTTGTCCACAGGACAAGTGTTACTTTATAAAGGGTTGTTAGGTACAAACTGTTGAGGCATACACAATATGCTTGCAATGCTATCTGTGTCTGAGGATGTTGTGATGCACATGTGTAAGATTACATGACTCATGCAGCAAATGAGCATGGCAACGAGACAGTAATATATACTGGGACACAATGAAGTTTGAGCCTTTAGCCAATGACTTCACAGTGCTGCAACATTATGAAGCAGACTTGCACACTATCATACAGAAGGCAAAATCAGTTTTAGTTATTTCAAAGTGGGTTTATGGAGGTAACACTTCATTATCACACAAACATTACCCAAAGAACCATAATATTAATGACCTTGATTAGCTTTCCTCCCAAATGCTGCATACTGTATGTAGTATTATGCACGCACACACACACATTTTATATATATATATATAAGTCAACCGTGACCATTGTCTCAGAAGAGCTATAGCTGATATGAAATGTTACTAAAATGTAATCTTGACAAACAGTTAAAGAGATTTTGGTCTTTCTTCTTTCACTAAGGAGCTGCACAAAAAAAAAAACCTGCCACATTTTAATTAAAGGGACTAAAGGGACTGCAATATTGAGTTTTGAATTATAACAAAATATCATGGTGTTCCTTTCCAATACCCTCATTTTACCACAGTACTTCCACAATATGTTTGTAAATGCGTCTACGCACCTATAATAAGCTTGTTCTGGTCAAAATTTTAATTATCTCCTCATAAAAAAGTAATATATATTCTCATAATATTTCTAGATGAATCCCACCGAGGTGTGGCATTTTATTTGTAGTACTTGAGAAGAAATGGCAAGCTCACTGAAGGGCATCAAAATAGCTCAAAAGTTCCCCCTCTTGAATCTGTTGTAAACTCTTACCCAGAATGATGCGAAGCTCTTCTGAGACAATGGTCATGGTTGACTCCAGAGAGAACGACAGTGCGGCACACCGACACAACAGACTGGTGCAGAGCCACTGAAGCCTGAGGAAGACAACAACAACCTGCTTATCTGTCCTCTGAGGAGAAGACACATGCACTGGAGTCTCACAGGAAGGACAGCAGCAGCCTCCAGCTGTGTGCAGGCATTAGCACCCCCCACAAGCACCTACGCTTGATCAATGGCTCAATGTTTTAACTCATCTCTTTTATAGTACTCAGGGATAATGTGGCTAGACAAGCACAGAGGGTTGACATAGAGGACAAACACACCTGGCAGAACTCAACACTGCTGATTGCTACTACAGTAAATTGTGTTTACAGAGCGCTCAGCAGGGGTGCATTTACACATTTAGTATAAGGCTGTCTACGTTTTTAGCACACAATCAATATTTTGTGCTCTTAATTAGCAAGCACTGCTAATTGGCTTGGGAACTGAATAGATCAGGAAATGTGGGCATTACATAGCATAATGGTGCCAGGTGGTTGGAGGGGCTTTAATGTATTCTTGATGCCAACTAAAAAAAGTTGTTTTAGGGCCTTTTCACACCTATAGATCGTTTGTTTTGTTCTGAAACAGGGACTTAATTTGTTACAATTTTGCATTTTCTTCTTGGTTCAGTTCGCTTTCACAAGGCAACATTTAAAAGCATACCAAAATATGTTTATGTAAGTCACAAGCGAGTACAACTGTCCTCTTATTGGTCAGAGTTTCCTCTGCGTCATCCATCAAGATGGTTGACAAGTTCTCTCTGTGAGCTTATTGTGGCTTTATTTGTAACTGTCGAGACACACGCAAACACTACACAAATGTAGCTGTCATTCCCGCTGTAAAATTAGCCTATACTACATTCATATTAATACAGCATCAAATTCAAACATGCTCTCTCTGGATCTCCCAGCGCTGTCTAGAGGTTAACTGTTTCAAGACACACACAAACACTGTCAAGGCTTCATCGGGACACCATTCTTGCAAAGAGAAGCGCAAATACACAACATTTTAAGAAGAAGAGGGACTCTTTTGGTTTTCAACTGTGATAACTAATATGCTCACTTACAGAATCAGACACTATTGCTATTATAGCATTTTCCGTTATGAATTATAACAATACCACTTGGTTCGCTAGTCCGTTGGGTCAGATTGCTTTCACTCCTCAAGCGAACCGCCCCAGAGTTTGTTTGTAATTGGGCAGAGACCACCTCGTTCAGGCATTTTGGTGCGGCTCCGAGTGCGATTGCCGTGTTCACATATGCCTAAACGAACCGACCCAAGGGAGAAAACACACCAGGTTCCGAAACAAATGCTCAGGTGTGAAAGCACCCTAAGAGAGTTATTACATTTTGATGAACATTTTGGCACCCAATTATTGCAACGTTCTTTTTCCCAAGAGAACAGCTCTGAGTCTTCTCCTATAATGTCTGATGAGTTTAGAGAACACCTGACGAGATCAGAGACCATTCCTTCATACAGAATCTCTCCAGATCCTTCAGATTCCCAGATCCATGTTGTTGCTTCTTCTCTAAAGTTCACCCCACTCATTTTCTATAGGGTTCAGGTCAGGGGACTGGGACAACCATGGTAGAAGCTTCATTTTGTGCTTGACACATTTTTGTGTTGATTTTGATGTTTGTTTTGGATCATTGTCCTGATGGAATATCCAACCACGGCCCATTATATGATTTCAGAAGCGGTCAGGTTTTGATTTTTTTATCTGCTGGTATTTACTAGAATCCATGATACCATGTATCTGAACAAGATGTCCAGGACCTCCAGCAAAAAAAAATAGGCCCACAACATTAAAGATCCATTAGTATATTTAACCGTGGGCTTTTTAGTTTCATCTGACCACAGAACCAGGTCCCTTTTGAAGTTCCAGTCGTGTCTGACAACTGAATATGCTGGAGTTTGTTTTTGGATGAGCGAGGAGGATTTTTTTTGAAGCCCTCCTAAACAACTTATGGTGATGTAGGTGCTGTTTGATCTTTTTTTGGGCTTTCTGATGCCAAGACTCAACTAATCTCTGCAATTCTCCAGCTGTGATCCTTGGAGAGTCTTTGGCCACTCAAACTCTCCTCCTCGCCGTGCATTCGGATGATATAGACACACGTCCTCTTCCAGGCAGATTTGTAACATCTTTAGTTGATTATATCTTCTTAATTATTGCCCTGATGGTGCATTTTTAATGTGTTAGCTGTTTTCTTACAGCCACTTTCTATTTTGTGAAGCTCAACAATCTTTTGCTGCACATCAGAACTATATTCTTTAAGGGAATTTGGCCTTTGTGTTTCCTCATATTTATACTCCTGTGGAACAGGAAGTCATGGCTGGACAATTTCATGCTCCTAGTCACCCTGGTGTGCTAAAAAAATGTGAATGGGAATATACTTCAGAGATATTTTACACAAAAGAATTTCTAGGGGTGCCAATAATTGTGGCCAACACGCATTGGAGAAAAACACATATTTCATATTGAGATTTTCCCCCACTTTCAAATGTTTTACTTCAATGACACACACACACACACACACACACACACACACACACACACACACACACACACACACACACACACACACACACACACACACACACACACACACACACACACACACACACACACACACACACACACACACACACACACACACACACACACACACACACAGAGACACAGACAGACAGACAGACAGAGACAGAGACAGAGAGACAGACAGAGACAGAGTAGTGATATATCAAATACTTTTTTCTGGGTCTAAGCCTCTACTCTGTTTCAAGATTACTATCAAACCAGATCTACAATGTAAACACAATGTAAATGTTGTATGATGTAAATCGTAATTTTTTTTTAAAGCAAGCATGATGGTCCACCCCAATCTCACCCCTAAACATAACCATCACTGGGGCCAGTGTTGGGTGTAATTAATTACCAAGTAATCTAAGTACTGTAGTTTAAATACTTTTCCCTTGAAAAAGTAAAGTAAGGGATTGCTCTTAATTTCTGTAATTTATTTACAGTTACTTCTGATGTAATTGCATTAAATACTGTATAGACTATAGAACAATTCTATATAAAACAATAGTGGATTTAACATCAAAATGTAATGTTAAAATATATGTTTTTAATGTAACCTTCTCCCTTTAAATACTTTGGTCAGTCCAAGAATAATTTATGTGTCAGGAAATACCAGACGCAGAGATAAGGATACTGAATACAACAGGCTTATTTAGCAGCATTGGCAAAATGAGCAAATGTGAGTAATCTTGAATATAGCAGATAGTAGATAATGAAATGATGATAATGAATGCCTTTACTGGGTTGCAGGTGATGGTGGAGATCATGGATAAGGTGAAGAAGATTGTGGAGAGCACACACGTCCCAGGATAGACAATACAGGTGAGTATACAGGTAATGGTTGAGGTTTACAGGTGAAGAAGAGGATCACTGGAGACTGAAAAGACAAGGAGCAGGTAGGAGATTGCTGGAGGTAAGTAGTCCAGATAATGAGAGCGTTTGAGGTGTGTGCTTTTTGTCAGAGGTGATGAGTGTGCTGATAAGGTGCAGTTGATGGCTAAGTGAGTGCAGGTAAGGAACAGGAGGGATGCTGGGAAATGTAGAGAGCTAAGGTTACTGGGCTGGTGATGGGAGTTCATGACATTATGCAATTGAATATTGTGTATTTGAAAGAATCAAAAGTGCAGTTTCATGTCTAACCTTGTATTGTTCAACTGGTCAAGGTTGATATGGGATTTAGAAAGTAATTAGTGAGTAATCGAATACTTTTTAGAGAAAATAACTAATACAGTAATCTAATTACACTGTTGAAGATGTAAGATGTAAAAAGATGTACGATTTTTAGAGTAACCTACCCAATACTGACGGGGTGTAAGCAATACGCGAATAAGATCGTAAAAATTCATAAAACTTCAATGGCTATTTATGAGAATTATAATTGATAGTCCACCTTTAAGCTAAGTTTTAAAAACTGACGGTGTACACAACAGTCTCCAGGCTCACAATGTCCCAGACACCAGTATTTTAAGGATTCAGAAAAGACGAATCACTGTCTGGCCGACTAAAATTTTGCTATGAAGATAAAGGTTATCATTATTTTTTGGTAGTATGGAACACTGTGAGTGTACAATAGCACTGTTTTTATGCGCTTTTGGGATCTTGAAGAGTGTGGTGGAGTAATAACTTCTTTTAACCTTTAAATGCACAAATGTTTCACCAATCATTATCACATATTCGGGTCTTTAGCGACCCGGATCTATATCTAACACGTATGGATCTCTATCTGTCTCCGATAATATAAAACTCTTTATATCAGCAATTACAGAAAAATAATATAAAACATATTTTGTTACCTTTTGGAGCTTGGAACGGTAAAATCAGATTTTATACCATTTGAGAACATATTCTCAAAACTATCATTTTAAACATCTTCAAAATAAATATTTTGATCTTTGACAGTTTCTTCACCAGATCCACCAGTGACACTTGCGTTCAGTACTTGCTCTGCAATAAATCGCTGAGCCATTTCATGTTTTGCTGATGATTTTTCCTATTCTTTGGTTTTCTGTCTGCATTAACTATGAGTGAAATGTCACTTCATCATTGTGTATCAGTGGAATAAATGTGAATTGCACTTATTCAGTCATCAAATGATATACTTACACTCTTACACACCTCGGGTTGTTAGTGACCCTATATAATTTTTACAAAAATGGAATGACAAAACAGGCATTCTTTTATAATTTTTTTTTTTTTTTTCTTGTTATATTGTTTATAATGAATTGATTGAGGAATACTAAGAACTGTTAAGAATGGTTACTGAGTTGAGTCCCCAGTTGAAATAATTTTTTTGGTTATGTCTGATTCAGAATGAATGAACTGATATACGCTATACTTTCAGTAGCGAGGCTACATCCCTTATTTAACTGATGTCAAATTACGCTGTGTAATTTAAGGTAAATTATCCCAAAAAAGTTTTGATGTAATAAATGGTACTCTAAAACATTTTTAAAAAATGGAAGTAGTCTACTAAAATGACTAAAATGTAAAATGCAACCAGTGAACTGAGGTGAACTGCTTCTCAACAACCACCCACATTGAGCAATTCTGTAATTTTCTCTATAGAGAAAATCCCCACTTTCATGTACCTATAGGCCTAATTCTGTAACTAATACAATCTTTGCAATTGCATGGCAATGACTTTTGCCTGGGTAAGCACACCAGTAATATACATTTCATTTGCCTTTTTCAGAAGTCCATCATGTGTTGGCCGCATTTAGGATTGTCGTAACCAAAGCTCTTGAAACAGGCACTAATCAGCAATAAACAAATGTAAACACTCATGTCTAAATGGCCAGGAAAATGAGGCATGGCGGTAATAAGCTTCAAGCCATTCAAGCTGTTTTTTCCAGAATCCTGTGACGGTTTTCGAAGAGTCTAGAAGCATATGAGTCAAGGTTGTTCATCCCGTTTATTATGAGCGCCTGAACTAATTAGGTAAACACTGTGCTCTCAATAAATCTGTAGTTAATCTTTCTTTATCCACATGAAAGACTGATTCGATTAAATATCAAAGGGTTAGACAAAACTAGACAGGACACAGGAAAATCATTCCCAGAATGAAGAAGAGGTATTTTTGGAGAGGTGTTTAAGCAGAACATGCGCTCCAAGATCAAAGAGCTCAGGTGCTGTATTTCATTTATTAATCGACTGACATTCAAATTACCTTCGCTCTTACCCAAGAGATCATGTCTCAAAGGCTTATGCTATCTGCATCCATCTCTACAGCATGCATTTCCTCCCACCACTTTCAGGAATCGTTTTTTAATAATTCAGTCAAATAGTGCTGTCTACATTGACATTATAATCATAATATATAATAACTGATATTATTAGAGAAGGATGCTGTAGCATTCTGATCATCTGCTGAATTGAAGTCATGGCAAGCCTTCTTCAAGTCATTTACAATTAGTTTTGTGTCTGGCAAATGGTTCTGGAATAACTATGTACCTTGACAGAAAAATAAAAATAAATCAAGTTTCTGCCAAAACAGCCCTGACCCGTCGAGGCATGGACTCCACTAGACCCCTGAAGGTGTGCTGTGGTATCTGGCACCAAGATGTTAGCAGCAGATCCTTTAAGCCCTGTAAGTCCTGTGCGAGGTGGGGCCTCCTTGGATCAGACTTGTTTGTTCAGCACATCCCACAGATGCTCAATTGGATTGAGATCTGAGGAATTTGGAGGCCAAGTCAACACCTCAGACTCGTTGTTGTGCTCCTCAAACCATTCCTGAACCATTTTTGCTTTGTGGCAGGGCGCATTATCCTGCTGAAAGAGGCCACAGCCACCAGGGAATACCGTTTCCATGAAAGGGTGTACATGGTCTGCAACAATGCTTAGGTAGGTGGTACGTGTCAAAGTAACATCCACGTGGATGGCAGGACCCAAGGTTTCCCAGCAGAACATTGCCCAAAGCATCACACTGCCTCCGCCGGCTTGCCTTCTTTCCATAGTGCATCCTGGTGCCATGTGTTCCCCGGACCCCGCACCCGGCCATCCACGTAATGTAAAAGAGAACGTGATTCATCAGACCAGGCTACCTTCTTCCATTGCTCCGTGGTTCCATCGCTCACATGCCCACTGTTGGCGCTTTCGGCGGTGGACAGGGGTCAGCATGGGCACCCTGACTGGTCTGCAGCTATGCAGCCGCATAGGCAACAAACTGCGATACAATGTGTATTCTGACACCTTTCTGTCAGAACCAGCATTAACTTCTTGAGCAATTTGAGCTACAGTAGCTCGTCTGTTTGATCGGACCACACGGGCCAGCCTTCGCTCCCCACGTGCATCAATGAGCCTTGGCCGCCCATGACCCTGTCGCCGGTTCACCACTGTTCCTTCCTTGGACCACTTTTGATAGATACTGACCACTGCAGACAGGGAACACCCCACAAGAGCTGCAGTTTTGGAAATGCTCTGACCCAGTCGTCTAGCCATCACAATTTGGCCCTTGTCAAACTCGCTCAAATCCTTACGCTTGCCCATTTTTCCTGCTTCTAACATGCCAGTGTCTAAGCTAAAGAAATGTAAAAAAAAAATAAAAATAAAAAAAAGGCTAAATGGCCTGACAATAACTATATATATATGAAGTTATTCATCTAGTAGTACAAGAGTTCTACTGTGGGTCTGTTCACTATTTTATGAGTTCAACTGTATTTTTGGATGTAAGGTGGAAACTGGTTTTTATGACATACAATTTTTTTTATTTGACAACACTAATATTCTATTTATATAGTGAACAAATACTATATTGTATAACTGTTATCTGTAGCATTCGTAACTAAATAGTATGACTAGCTATAAGTTAATACTCAATGACTGTTCCTAGTCTTATGAGAAATTATTAAAATAAAATTTTAACTTGATTTAATTCCTTGAGGAATGTTATGTATATTTAATTTAAAAAAATATTTTGTTACTATAAATTATATTTAGTTTTTTTTTTTTTAAATAAAATAATAGTAATTTATTACTTGTTATATGACATTTTTAATTTTTTTTATATACTCTTCAATCTCAACTAGAGTTATTTTGTATTATTTATATACTATACATTGCCTTATTACACTGGCCGGCCAAAAAAAAAAAAAACGCTGTTTGGATTTAAATAGACGAATGCTTAAGAGTCAATGATTGGATGATTATTGCAGTGATTATTATGTTTCTAGCATGTTATATGTTTGGCAACAGTTCTTCTAACCCTAATTGATGGAGCGTATAGCTTTTCATTTCCATGTAAGAAGACACATCACGGCCATATTCCAGGATGACAATGTCAAGATGCATCAGGCTCAAATTGTGAAAGCATGAAGAATCATTTTCACACATGAATTGGCACCTCTGAGTCCAGACCTTAAATTCATTGAAAGTCTTTGGGATGTGCTGGAGTAGACTTAACCGCTTGCATTATCAATACAAGATCTTGACCAAAAATTGATGCACCTCTTGATGGAAATAACATTGTAAAATTAATTTTCATCAGGAGGTGCATACATTTTTGGTCAAGATTTTGTTACACACTCCATCAATTAGGGTAACATGCTAGAATCACAGCAACAATGATCCAGTCACAGACTGTTAAGTATTTACCTATTTAAATCCAAAAAGTGCTTTTTAAAAAAGTTTTTAAGCTTATAAGATTTAGTTAATAATAACAACACCGATCTCAACATAACATGAGTGTTAAGTGAGTTTTTGTCTCTACACCTCCTGATTGAGAGCCTGTGGTTAAAAGACAGAATTACTCAAAAGTATTGTAAGGAGACACACATCTCAGCTGGATCTGACTGGTCGATACAAACAGAATATTCGCAGAGGAAAAAGTACTAGTATAGTCGACTTTCCTTCGACGAAAAACGACCCCATAGGTCGTTTGTGCATGCAGCGTATTATGACCTATAGTTACGTTTTAAAATTAAGCGCCCTCTAGCAGTCTGATAAATAACGACAGTCTCTTTTGTCGGGTGTGTCGTCATCAAATGACCTTTGACCGTCGTTGTCAATAAAAATGCGATGAGAGGAGTGACCCTGAACCTCGTAATCCAGGTGGGTTTTATTCTTGTTCTTTTTAAGTTATCGTCCTGATTGTCTGCAATTCATGTGTAAGTGCAGTTTGACGTTTACAAATCAGCTGCGAATGCCACTGAACGAATGCGATTTTACCATAGTAACTGTAGCTCAATCCTGTTAGTAAAAGCCCAGTGACCACAAAGCTTACCATATTTTTACCATAGTAGCTGTAGTTTAATTGTGGTATTTGTATTTAAATAAGAGTAATAAAACATCATGCGTTTAACACTGTGGTTTTACTGTGGTATTTGTAGTTAAAACACAGTAACAACTTATACCATGCTTTTACCACAGCAACTGTGGTTTTACTGTGTACTGTTTGTAAAGCATAGTAACACTTACCATGGTTTTACCTCAGTAACCATAGTTTTACTGTGGTATTTGTAGTTAAAGCTCAGTAACCACAACACTTACCATGGTTTTACCACAGTAACCATAGTTTTACTGTAGTATTTGTAGTTAAAGCACAGTAACCACAACACTTACCATGCTTTTACCACAGTAACTGTGTTTTTACTGTGTACTATTTGTATTAAAGCACTATAACCACAACACTTACCATGCTTTCACCACAGTAACTGTAGTTTTACTGTGGTATTTGTAGCTAAAGCACAGTAACCACGGCACTTACCATGGTTTTACCACAGCAACCATAGTTTTACTGTGGTATTTGTAATTAAAGCACAGTAACCACAACACTTACCATGCTTTTGCCACAGTAACTGTTTTTACTTTGTACTATTTGTAGTTAAAGCACAGTAACCATGGCACTTACCATGGTTTTGCCTCAGTAACCATAGTTTTACTGTGGTATTTGTCGTTAAAGCACAGTAACCACAACACATACCATGGTTTTGCCACAGTAACTGTTTTTACTATGTACTGTTTGTAGTTAAAGCACTGTAACCACAACACTTACCATGGTTTCACCACAGTAACTGTAGTTTTACTGTGGTATTTGTAGTTAAAGCACAGTAACCCAACACTTATCATGCTTTTACAGCACTAACCATAGTTTTACTGTGGTATTTTGTTGTTAAAGCACAGTAAACACAACACTTTCCGTGGTTTTACCATAGTAATAGTTTTACTGTGGTATTTTGTTGTTAAAGCACAGTAAATACAACACTATCTGTGGTTTTACCACAGTAACCATAGCTTTACTGTGGTATTTGTAGTTGAAGCACTGTAACCACGACACTTACCATGGTTTTACCTCAGTAACCGTAGCTTTACTGTGGTATTTGTAGTTGAAGCACTGTAACCACGACACTTACCATGGTTTTACCTCAGTAACCGTAGCTTTACTGTGGTATTTGTAGTTGAAGCACATTAACCACGACACTTACCATGGTTTTACCTCACTAACTGTATTTTTACTGTGTTCTATTTGTAGTTAAAGCACAGTAGCCACAAAACATACCATGGTTTTACCACAATAACCACAACACTTGCCATGCCTTTAATGCTTTTTTGTAATTCAATATTTATGTAATTGTAATTTAATATTTTTTCTGTCTTGCAGTTACTTCAGATCACCTACTCCTCCATGTCCATCTCCCACAACAACCTTAAATCCAACAGCTCTTTTAAGAACCCATCTCTCGCAAAAGCTCACTGTCTGTCTGTCTGTCTGTCTGTCTCTCTGTCTCTCTGTCTCTCTCTCAGCTTTTTTTCTGAACTGTAATCTGTAATTCATTTACACATATTTTTGCTCTCTTTCTTTCTCTTGGCATATTTTTAAAACTCAAAATCAAATTTTGACCAATTATGTCAGAAAGATGCTAGTATTAGCTAGTTAATACTAGTTAGTATGCTAGTATTAACAGGGAACTTGAACTCAAAGCTCCCAGTGCTGATCTTGAAGAAGCTGCCAGGGAGGCTGAACAAGTCCTTCAAAGGTTCAGCCCTTCACAGGTAATGTTGAACACATTTAGCTGTAACAGATTTGCTTTAAGGAATGTATCTTTATTATTTTATGTGTTATGAACTTTCCTTAAAGTCCTTCCTCTCAAATATTTTGGTCACAGATAATTTTTAACACACTGTCTCAACATGTATATAAAAACTCGGCGCTCAAGTTAAAATCAGTTCAACTTCTCGTCTCGAGACCTTGCGTGTTTTTTTTTTTTTTTTTCCCATTCCACTGCCCGCGTCTTGCGTTTTTCAAAGCAAACACGCTTTCTGTGTGAAAAAACCCATATTTCATACAATTTACCAAGTCAGCAAATTCATAAGATATTGGACAAGCGTACTTGTACAAAATTCTATGGCTTTTATTCCTGCTGCTGTCATTGGCTATTGCCTCAACTCTCGTGCCGATTGTGCCTATTATAAGTAGTCGGACTGTTTATATCAGAAAGTTTATATTAAGTCCATTGTATTCTTTATTAACCTTTACAAATGGGGAATGTCTCTTCCGTTCCAACAGTACATGATATCTGCCCACACCTCATAGTCTGCCTTTTTTTCTCCATGTTGATTTTTATTGAACACATCTGTTTAAGAAGCAAGAGTATGGAAATGCTAGGTTATGTTGTCTGCCATTTTAAGTGATCAAGCTTTATAAAGTCAGGTAGATTCTGATTGGCTGTCAAGGTTTTTATTGTTCATCAGCTGGAAAAATAGTTTTGAATGATTCCAACGATATTGTTCCTCTGTGTCGTTAAATGTTAAATAGCTGCGGTGTGGACTCGTTCCTTGGTGTGAAAAGGCCTTTAAACTGCTTACAACAATCCAAACCAGTCCTGTTGGGGATGAAGAATGAACATGGCCATATTGTGCCCGAACAGAAAAGACAGAATGACGAAAAGGTGCACATTTCCATTGGTATGTCTGTATTCAAGCAATGCAGTTACATGTAGTACAGCATTTGATGTTGATCTCTCAAAGGACTGTTCAAGTCAGCAGTTATCATTTTTCACTTATAAATCCTTTTTACAGAGTGAGCAAATCAGCTGTGCCATTATCTTTGGAATTTGGGTAGGAAATGACTGAATATGGTGAGTACTGACACCTGCACTATATTCACCAAAACTTTTTTTTTCTGGAATTATTATTGACTTTTATTGTTGATTGTTGAACTATTATTGATTGTTTTGTCTGATTGTTTGAAGGAGGATGAAGCCAGTTGATGAAGAAATAGGCATTTTGTACATATGTACTAAAGAGTTTTCAATACATTACTGATTTATGACTGCTTGTATTATGTTCTCATTTTCTACTTGTATAGAAATACTACATCAAGAAGTAGAGGAGCTGCTAACTGGCACTGAACACACTCAATGCTCAGGTCAGTCTTCACTCAGTTGGTCAGTTTGCATGGCCCAGGCTAAAGAGAAGCGGGTCTGAGGACAGAGATGGTGGAGTCTTTGCTGACAGGGGAGGATTCTGTGGGCACCAAGTGCAGCACTGCAGCCTGAAATCATCAGTTATCTGATGTGAAGACTACATCCCAAACAGCTCTACTGTGACAGCTCAGATGTTATGGCCCATGAAAGTAAACATCACAACCGTGAGACAGTTGTGGAAGGATCCTTTTGGCCCATACCTCCAACAACCTCCAACATGAGTCAATGGCAAGTCCAGTGCAACAATTATAAATAATACTATATATTGTTTATTGATTTACCACCTCCTAAATACATGTTTTCTTGTGTTAGGACTTCATCCCCTGGTTGAGAAAAAGCTACACTGAATCAGTAGTGCTGAGGAACTATTTGAGCTCTGTGTTCATATCACCGGTGACCAGTGACCACACATGGCCCATCCACACTAATGCTGTGCTGAAGAAGGCTCATCAGTGTCTTTTCTTCCTCAGACAGCTGAGGAAGTTCAGTGTGAGCCCCAAAACCCTCAAATCATTTTACACATGCACTCTGGAGAGCATCCTGACAGGAACTGCACCACCCTCAACTGCAAAGCTCTGCAGAGAGTGGTACAAACTGCACAGAACATTGTTGGAGGTGAGCTTCCCTCCCTCCAGGATATCTACACCAGGTGGTGTGTGAGGAAAGCAGTGATCATCAGAGACTCCAGCCACCCGAGCCATGGCCTGCTCTCGGCGTTATCATCAGGCAGACGTTCTCGCAGAACCCGCACCAGCAGACTGCGAGACAAGTTCTTTCCACAGGCAATCAGACTGCTGAACTCGTACCAGTAACGCCACACACAGCACACCTCATATGCACTGCTCTCCATCAGTTACACTGACTGGACTCTGACTCAGTATTATACTGCACCCTGACAATGTATTTGCACTAATTCATACCATACTGCACTGCAAAGGTATATGTATACTGTGATTTATTGTTTTCATTTAGTGCTCTGTGTATAGTATAGTATAATATTGTACCATATATTGTTCTCTACCTGTATCGAGTCCCTTATGTATACTGTGTATATTGTTAATACTGTATGTGTGTTGTGTATATATTCTATACTTGTCATCCGTACTGTCATGCTGTGGAGTTTGCACAAAAGAATTTCATCACCTGTACACTTGCGTTCATGGTATTGTGACAATAAAGTGATTTTATTTACTTTTGTTTATCATTTGTTCTGTACAGTGCTGGATAACAATTGCAAATTGTATAGAGATATGGAAGAAGATTATGATAGGGACATGGACAGGCAAGCAAGAGGAAGAAAACCAGTAGGCCTATAGTTGAATATGATGAAAAGGAAACTGGATGTGATTTCACCATGCATGCATTTGTGTGGCGGCTTCATTTGTGAATGAATGAATATCATATGGTTTTAACAACCCATTTTTATTTCTCTTGAATATCATGTTTTATATGCTACGTTAGCTGTATTCTCCAGTAAAGTTTTGGATAAAGTATGGTGAATATTCTGTATTAAGGATGGTGTTTAGTAAATACACAATTTGATTTTGTAAAAAAATACATAAAATTACCATGTTTTAATTGAGACATGAACATTTAGTCATATTAATGACATGTAGGACAGTAATTTGCTAGAATATAACCACTGCATATGCTTAGTGACCTAGATGCTGTGTCGAATACAGTAAATATGCCACATTTCAGTGAAGGGAAGGCTGAAAGATGTATTAGAAGAGACTGTATGGGCTATATTGTTACAGGCACTTCAGACACACTGAGGGTGATGTACCAGGGAAAGATCAACATGGATCCTGTACTATAAGCAAGATGAACATGCACATAGTACAATGAAGTGTCACAAGGTGTATTGGTTGTTTAAATAGATGTCTTTGTTTACTGTTCACACTGTATTCTTGTTCTAATGAAATAAATTGAGAAGCCTATTCTAAATGAGCATTTATGTTAATTTTGGGGGTCTATTCTTGTTCTGTTGTTAACTATGACTGAATGAACTTAGATTTGTTGATTACAGTGAATTTTTTTTTCCCAAGCAAGGGCCTAATGGTTTCCATTGTATACATTACCCTACTATTAATTAATGTACAACATTTAAGCTCAAACATTCTGCAGTTGTATACTGTATGACAAATAAATATTAAAATAATTCAAAATGTTTCCTTTGTTTTACAAAAGAAATACTCCTCTGATAATTATTCAAGCATGCAGTATTTCTGGACCAAAGATAAGTGCAGCTAATATTTAAATGAAGTGCTTATGTAACATTTACTGTGTATTTATAGTGTATTTAAGGTATAACTTTAATCACTTCTGTGTTTCCTGAAAACCCTTGCCATGCTTAGCTCTACTAGTTTAACTATATGAATAAAAAAAGTTAAAAGTAAAAACAAAAGAAGCATAATGAATACACACATTTTGTAGTCATTTCAGAATGTTTATTGATATGTCAAACTGTTTAAAGACAAACATAAGTGCCCAGCACAGCATCCTCTGTCACCCAGGTACTTCTCCAGTTTGTGCCACTATAAATAAAATAAAAAAAGAAAAACAAAAAAAGTTGATTATAAAAAATGTATTTCAATAGAGGTATATACAATTATATTATGTACATTATTATGTAATGAATAATAGGTGTACAATTATATATTATGTACAATTATAGAGAAATATAAAAACTTTTTAAAAAAACATTGATAAAGTAATATGTAACTGTTACTGTTCGGTTACATAAGAAATATGTAACGATTGATAAGATTAATAATATTTTTACAAACCAGGAGTTGCAAGGCTCCTATTGGAAATATATTATTTTCTTCCCTTTAAGGAACAAACAGGCAAAAAATGATTAAGAACAATAATTTACATTATTAATTTAAAACTATACCTCCTGTAATCATTGTTCGCTTCTATTGCAACTACATGCAAGGTAAATTAAAATAGTTAATAACAATTATAAAAGTCAACTGTTTTCAGCAAGAAAAATGCATTTATAACATTCTTATTACCTTAAAGGTTTCAAACAGGACTACAACAATTAAGTGGCTTTAGTAGCATTTTGTGGTATTTACAATATGCACACACATATACATACATATATATATATATATATATATACACAATTATATAATATGCAACACAGCTATTTAACATTTAACGACACAGAGGAACAATATCGTTGGAATCATTCAAAACTATTTTTCCAGCTGATGAACAATAAAAACCTTGACAGCCAATCAGAATCTACCTGACTTTATAAAGCTTGATCACTTAAAATGGCAGACAACATAACCTAGCATTTCCATACTCTTGCTTCTTAAACAGATGTGTTCAATAAAAATCAACATGGAGAAAAAAAGGCAGACTATGAGGTGTGGGCAGATATCATGTACTGTTGGAACGGAAGAGACATTCCCCATTTGTAAAGGTTAATAAAGAATACAATGGACTTAATATAAACTTTCTGATATAAACAGTCCGACTACTTACAATAGGCACAATCGGCACGAGAGTTGAGGCAATAGCCAATGACAGCAGCAGGAATAAAAGCCATAGAATTTTGTACAAGTACGCTTGTCCAATATATTATGAATTTGCTGACTTGGTAAATTGTATGAAATATGGGTTTTTTCACACAGAAAGCGTGTTTGCTTTGAAAAACGCAAGACGCGGGCAGTGGAATGGGAAAAACAAAACAAAAAAAAAAACACGCAAGGTCTCGAGACGAGAAGTTGAACTGATTTTAACTTGAGCGCCGAGTTTTTATATACATGTTGAGACTGTGTTAAAAATTATCTGTGACCAAAATATTTGAGAGGAGGGACTTTAAGGAAAGTTCATAACACATAAAATAATAAAGATACATTCCTTAAAGCAAATCTGTTACAGCTAAATGTGTTCAACATTACCTGTGAAGGGCTGAACCTTTGAAGGACTTGTTCAGCCTCCCTGGCAGCTTCTTCAAGATCAGCATTGGGAGCTTTGAGTTCAAGTTCCCTGTTAATACTAGCATACTAACTAGTATTAACTAGCTAATACTAGCATCTTTCTGACATAATTGGTCAAAATTTGATTTTGAGTTTTAAAAATATGCCAAGATAAAGAAGAGAAAGAAAGAGAGCAAAAATATGTGTAAATGAATTACAGATTACAGTTCAGAAAAAGCTGAGAGAGAGACAGACAGACAGACAGACAGACAGACAGACAGACAGACAGTGAGCTTTTGCGAGAGATGGGTTCTTAAAAGAGCTCATAGATTTAAGGTTGTTGTGGGAGATGGACATGGAGGAGTAGGTGATCTGAAGTAACTGCAAGACAGAACAAATATTAAATTACAATTACATAAATATTGAATTACAAAAAAGCATTAAAGGCATGGCAAGTGTTGTGGTTATTGTGGTAAAACCATGGTATGTTTTGTGGTTACTGTGCTTTAACTACAAATAGAACACAGTAAAAATACAGTTAGTGAGGTAAAACCATGGTAAGTGTCGTGGTTAATGTGCTTCAACTACAAATACCACAGTAAAGCTACGGTTACTGAGGTAAAACCATGGTAAGTGTCGTGGTTACAGTGCTTCAACTACAAATACCACAGTAAAGCTATGGTTACTGTGGTAAAACCACAGAAAGTGTTGTATTTACTGTGCTTTAACAACAAAATACCACAGTAAAACTATTACTATGGTAAAACCACGGAAAGTGTTGTGTTTACTGTGCTTTAACAACAAAATACCACAGTAAAACTATGGTTACTGAGGTAAAAGCATTGCAAGTGTTGTGGTTACCGTGCTTTAACTACAAATACCACAGTAAATCTACAGTTACGCTGGGAGAAGCATGGGCTGTGCTTTTACTACACATGACATGGTAGAGCGATAGTTACTATGGTAAAAACATGGTAAACGTGTAGACTTTTAACATGATCCCTTTCCCACCACAGGCGAATTTCAAATGAATATTACAATGAAAACTAACTGTATGCTCGCGTCCGTTTGAATGATTTGAACGTCACAGTGCTTGAAAAAATCGGACAAAATGCGTCCCGTATCGATTTGAAACACGATACATAATTTCATTCATAAATACGGGACGATTGACTACTTTACGGGATGGATGGAACCCCTACCTGTTCGTGCCTCGAAGTCATCTAAAATCCATATTTTTATAGGAATAAACCACTTCGAATAGCTGCGAGAGTTTAACATAAATAGCAAGTAGATAGAAAACCCACAATGCATTGAGGCGAGAGTTTCTGTGAGTGACATATCTCCAGCTGCCGGTAGGGGCGCTAATATAGGGAACGCTCGACTGGGTCGTATTTAAAGGTAGTGATAAACGACCTATATGGTCGTATGGGTTGGAGGACTTGTTGAAAATTAAAGTCACCGAGGGTCTCTCACTGAGAGAGGGCCAGAGAAAGCTCACTCACCCTTATCTGATATTAACTGTATTCCAGCATCAATCAGCTGGAGATCTATGACCACACACTCAAGCCGACGACCAGAGGTGACCAGCACGTCAGAGGTCCTGTACCTCCAGAGGTGTGCTGAGATCTCACAGAAACACAGGTCCATCACTCTCTGTCAGACACTACCATAAAGCCCTGAGGCTCAGGGATACATGGGCGACCGGTGTGATTGATGGCTCCTTGTGAGATTAATCTCGATTGAGTCCAGAAAAGTAATGATCTACTGCCTGCTTATTTCCTCATTGCACAGGACTTAGAGCGCCGCTTCATCAGTCTGTTGGCTGGACGCCATGCCTCTGGCCCAGTGTGCTAGTTCTAAAAGACAGGTGGTATTTCTACGCTGCTCCTCCTCACCTCCAAGTATGATGCATTTTCTTGTGCAAGACTGATTGGAAAGATATAGCATTAATATATTGTAAAGAAGCGTGTAGCATGTAGGCCTATGAATTGGAAAAAAATAGGCCATCCAGCAATATTATAAGGCTGTCCATTTTTTACATTCACTGCAGTGAAGCTTGAATGCGCAAGCAAGAAATGGCTTTGTTATGATTTAATGTGAACAGTGATGCATGCTAATGTTAATGACTATTTAATAGGGTGACAAGTTGTCCCTGTTTTCAGTGGTCTCTCCTCGGCTGGAGAGTTTTTTTTTTTTTTTTACTGTGCATTCAAAACATCCTGCCATATGCTATTGCTTTACTTATGTTTTTTTTTTTTAGATTAGATAGACAGAGAGAAAGAAAGACAGATAGACAGACAGACAGACAGACAGACAGATAGATAGATAGATAGATAGATAGATAGATAGACAGACAGACAGACAGACAGATAGATAGATAGATAGATAGATAGATAGATAGATAGATAGATAGATAGATAGATAGACAGACAGACAGACAGACAGACAGACAGACAGACAGACAGACAGAAGACAGACAGACAGACAGACAGACAGACAGACAGACAGATAGATAGATAGATAGATAGATAGATAGATAGATAGATAGATAGATAGATTTCTTTCCATAAATTTCCCTCATATTTCAGCTGCTGAAGGTGGTACAGTTATCAGTGGAACAGATGGGACTAAATTGGGCTGTTTTGGGGATGTTATGAAGGTGTCAGAGAGTCATCAGGTAGATGCAGCTGCCGCAGGTGCTCATGAGCCATCAGCCAGAGCCGCATGGCTTTTACTGCTCATTACATTCAGCCTAAAAAGTCCACTACACCAGTGAATAATGCTACCGGCATAATACCTTTATGCAACGAATAATGCTGCCGGATTTCAACAGAATTTAGTGAATTAAGAGATTTTAGAGTGCAAGGTCAGGTGAGCTGGATATATGCCAGCTATTGTGTTGTGCTAACATGCTACTGCTACTGGAGGCTTTATCTGTAGCATTTAAATGTCATTTCAGGGTCACCAAGAAAACTTTTGACCCTGCGTTCATAATTAGAATGCTTCAGTCTGATATTCATTTATCCTGACAAAGTGCCACTGTGACATATAAGAGTGATGCTAAAACGCACTTTCAGGCAGATCTAATTAATTTGTTGTTTTACATCACAGAGACAAGGTGACAAATTATATAACAAGTGGTTCTGGATCCTCTAATTACTTGTGTAATTAAGATAGTGTAATTAGAGGGTGTTTGACTGCAGACTAGGTGATGAAGCTAAGTGGGAATTAACATTACATTTAGCTATTGGGTACATATAAGACTCTCATTATCACTGGCACTGAAGAGCTTGATCGACAAGACTTGTTGAGGCTTTGATGTGATTCACAACTCCAGTGCAAAATGCTCAGTTTCATGTAAAGACCCAAGAAAAATAGTAAGAAATTGTCTTTTATATTCGTTTATATTGTACTAAAGCCAAAACTATAATTAAAATACAAAGATTTACAAAATATAAATATATAAATTTAAATCAAGATGAACATTTTTTAATAGAATGGCATGAAAAAGTTGGCATGGTAGGAAAAAGGCTTTCCTTCCCTTTTGTGACATTTAACTGAATATAACTGAATAAACTTCTCGAACAAGAAAAAATGTAGGGTGGGACTTGATTTTGTCCATTTGGAATTAATTCGATCATTTGACCGTTGTTGATTGCTAATTGCAGCGATCTCATGTGAGTCAGAGTTGCTGCAAGATGGATGGGAAGTTATTGGCATGTGAATTAAAAAAAATGATGATGTGCATGGATAAATCATTTATAATAAACCCTGCAACATTCCATAAAAAATAAGAATGGTCAATTTTGATTTCATGGGTACTTAAATTTATTTGAAAGAAGAAACTCCATAGAAAAACACAAGTACAAACTATTTTTGAAATCACGTAAGAAGAGATGAATACTTAAAAAAAAAACTATTTGCAGATATTTTTATATACTCTGTTAAAACCTGGGACTGTCAACAGAATAAAATAATTACAATTAGTCTCATGATTTGAGGCCATTTTTAGAAAACAGAATGAATCAGTATAGTATAAATTTCTGTATGTTAAATTACTGTTAAACATTAAATTAATATTGTAAGTTAACTTTAAGTATAATTAATATTGCAAACATTAAAATGTTTTTTTCTAAAATGTTATGTGCTATCTCCCCATTGAGAATATATAGAAAATATATTTTTAAGGTTATAAAAATATACTAGGGTGTCCATGCATGCCCCTGTTCGAAAACAATTAGGGAATTGTGAATTTACATTATGTAGGACCTATTCAAAATGAATACTTTTATCCCAATTACCAAATTTCCAAGGCAAAAGTGATATATTTTATTATTTATTTCATTTAGACCTCCAAAGTAGTTTTTTTTGCTGTTTTTTTGCAAGTTTTTGCATGACAAATCTTTCTTTATCTTACAAATCAATCAATTTACCCTCCCTTCTGAACTTTTATAGTCAGTTATGACATTTCAGAGTAGATTGTATCTGAATACAACTATGGGTTTTATTTATCTGAAGAGACGTCTCATTAGTCAACACAAAAAAAGCAATACATTTTATTTACAGCAATTTCTGAAGATCATTTCTGATTACTTTTTACAGCTCTGCATATGCTGAAAGGGTAAGCTGGGCTTTGCATCTCTTAACAACTTTACTAGCAGACTAAACAGGACATCTTGGAGTATTCAAGGTAAAGGAATAAAGCCTATACAAAAAATAATGCCTCACTGAACACAGAGCAAGATTAACCTGCGATCTATTCCTCGATCAATGTGAAGCTAAGCCTGCGCTGCTTACAGCCAGCTTAACAAATCACACGTTCAACACAACAATATGGCGCATGCCAGCCAGAAGCTTTCGTTCCCACATTTTAATCTTTTCTGCTGACATTCTGACGCATTCACTGTCACTGACACTGCATATTTCAATCTGGAGTCTTTGCAGCCGTAGTGGCAAAGCAATTTAAGGTCTTGTGTTGTGCTGAAGAGCAGGCAGTGGGGTGAGCTCTTCAAGTTGGGCCTGATTTCCATGCTCACACATGGAGTCTGTGATAAGAGTCATTATCGCTAAGGACTGTAATCATTGCCTCCGCTGTGACTGTACTAGTGCAGGACTGAACCAAAAGCAGTGATGAGATACTGAAGCACTGTAGCAGAAACTCTGTCTTCAATTACACGGAAGCAGCAGCTTTAGTTAAATAAAAGGTAAATTTCATTTCTTTGAAAATGTTGGGGTAACATTCATCCTAATCATGATACTAGAACAAGCAATTTCAAAGAACTAAAATAATTCATATATATATATAGAGAGAGTTAGCTCATCCATGAAAGTGAGGATGAGTTTTGGAGATGAGTTAGCCATTTTGAAGGTTAAATGATAGGGATCTACTTATTTTTGGTTTGCATGAGTTCCAAGTATGTAAATCTATCAATTTCTAAAAGAAAGAAGCATTTAAATAGAAAAGAATATCATAATTTTAAAGAAAAACTACTTTTTTTTTCATTGTGGTCCAGCGTTTAGCATATAGCAACGTTTCCCTAAGTACCCCCCAAAATTTAGATTTTTGTATGATTGAAGCTATTTCATGTAATAAAAACTTATTTAAAAAAATATTTCATGGTTAGAACATAATGCATACTATAGAGGATTAACTATGAATAATCAGCCACACTTTAGTTTGGGGAAAACATATTCACTATTAATTCCAACTTTCACCTCAATAAATTGTGGTTGTTAAATTTAGGTATGGAGTAGGATTAAGGGGTGTATATGGTCATGCAGATTAAGGAATTAATATGTGCTTTATAAGTACTAATAAACAGCCAATATGCTAGTAATATGCAAGCTAATAAGCAACTAGTTAATAGTGAAAATTGGTCCCCAAACTAAAGTGTTACCGAACAATCCACTAAAGGCGCAGACTATGATTACACTAAATTACTTAAAGGCATAGTTCATCCAAACCTGCATAAATTTCTTTATTCTGCTGAACACAAAGGAAGATATTTTGAAGAATGTTTGTAACCGAACAGTTGATGTGCCTCATTGACTGCCATAGTTCCATCCTTTGTGTTCAGCAGGACAAAGACATTTATACAGGTTTGAAAGAACTTGAGGGTAAGTAAATGATGACACAATTTTCATTTTTGGGTGAACTATTCCTTTAAAGCAGCAAAGTGAATATGGGTAACATGATATGATTTCACAAATTTGAGTTTTTTTAATAAATGTAACAAAACAGTAACAAATTTAAAATGTTCAAATACACTACACTGAATGGAAGAGAATGGAGCATAAAAGTCTATCTTTAGTGTCACTGCTCTTCGTTTTACGTTTCCATCCAAAGTTGTGAATTTAACTTACTGTATGCACAAAATTGGAATACTGTGTAAAACATTTGCGAATAAAGCAGTTTTTCCATCCCATGTGTTCAAGAGAACAAAATCATCACTTCCTGGGAAATTGGCACAAAATATCTTTAATAAAGGCGAGTTGCTGCAATCAGGGAAGCCACTGTGGCTCTTTTTCCAACATCATAAATGACTTGCGTCTCAGAGCGTGCAGAAGAAACGCAATAAACACGTTCTTTTGCATTCAGATGCCTGATGTTTGGGAACGCAATCATGTGAGACGCTTCTGGGAGGAAATTAAACCAATGATTCTGATGACAGACTTTGGCTCAGGCATTTCAGAATGATCAAACCAACATCTGAGATGCTGTGCAATGAAATTGGTCTGCTGGTTAGTCCAGTTATCCAATCACATCCATTGCTGAGGCAGAGTCACGTGAGATTTTTGTTGCACATTCAGGGGTTTATTCTGCAAATGTGTTTCAATCATAGTTTATGTGCTTTCTTATCAGATAAAAAATGTATCCGCTTCAATTGAGAGCATAAAATATGCATATAAAAATAGAAACATAGATAATGGGAATGTATCCAGATACTTTGTGCCTGCCCCAGTACCCACACTTGTGGTCTTTGCACTTTCCGGTATTTGTGGATGTGAGGACCTCAACTGACCTTTTGATTACTTGATGGGACACACTTACAACATAATGTGAAAAAGAAATATAGCATTATTTACACATTTCGATTTTAATTAGCTAGAACTTTAAAATAAACTTTTAAATGGCTGTTCAGTAGTCCCTATGTAACAGATAACACAATTTAGTAATTAATTAAGTGGAAACATTTTACAAAATCTGATTTGTGGGATACCTTATGGGTAGGGTATTTTTGGACATGAATGTTGTTTCAGAATCAACAAAATATGTTGACCAAGGAACACGTCTAAGTCGGGAAAATCAGGATGTGCTGGGCTTTGGCATTTTTCAGGCCTGTTGTGTGCAGGCACTCTCAAGTGGACAAGACTGATCTGACTAGCTAAACCAGGACCTACTGACAGTAAGATTAAAGTCCATAGTCAATACAAGCATTTATCCGAAAAATATATCATCTGAGCAAATAAGTAGCATATCTGCCCTTTTCCCCGTTTACGGACGTAAAACACGCAAGGGCGATTGATGTAAAACTGCAACTTCCCACTATATCTGTCCCAACCGCTCTTTCAAAATATAAATCACTGTTGGTGATTAATAGGCTTCCTGTTGTTACTCAGGATAAGGCAGGAACAACTGAATCTTCCGTATAGTGCATATACTGTATCTGAGAATAAATATAAATAAGAAAATATGGTAACACTTTATTTTACAGTGTCATTGTTACACGTTACATGTAGTTACTTTAGTAATAAGAGTAAATTACATGCAACTAACCCTATACCACACCCTAATCCTAACCCTATAGTAAGTACATGTAAATTATTATTACTCAGTACTTAATTGTATAAATACACTGTAACACGGACATCTTAAAATAAAGTGCAACCAATAATATAATTAATTATTATTATTATATTGCCTAATGCAATGGCATTTATACACGCTTAAAATGTGACTATAATTTAGGCTTATACTGCAAAAGCTTGTTATAGTGACCTTTGTGTGAAGCATCCTGTGTGTCGAACCCTCCCTCGTGCCAGATATAGCAGCTGAGGAACATAAGCAATGCCTTATTATATGACTGTGGGCACTGAGTGCCCTGCCAGTGCAGCAGGGCTCCTTCTACCTGCCCTTGCTCATAACCTTATGGGCATATACTCATTTGGCATTACTAACCTCCTCCTACAACACAATGTTCTGAAAAATAGGACAATGATGCAACAATACACGCATTTGGGATCAGACTTTTATTTGGACTCACATAAATAACAATAGTTCATATATATTTTTTTTGTATATTATACAATTTTTATATAATATATATTTCCTCCTATGATTTACATTCTTTTTTTGCTAAGTTATATCTATTGAAACATTATGTCGATGAACACACATCTGCTTGAGCACATAATAAAGACTGAAATATCAAAGAAGAGGATTCGGTTCCATTTTTTTATGTTCAGAAATGTAAAAACAATAGCTTGAAAACAAATGTAATTAGTTAATTAGTCTTAAATGCGAAGAAAAGCACAGCTAACTGGAAACCTGATATGCCATAACAATATCTTTCCTGGGCATTTCCAATAAAAAATGTTTATATAAAACAGCAGAGAATATCACAGGAAATGCTTCGAGCCGGACCAGATCGTCATGCAGTGACCCGGTGAATCGCACTTGAACAAATAGATCATGTAGATCAAACTAGACTGACTTCTACTTTCAAGCTTCTCATCTTTTAGCCTCTGAAAAGCCTGAAATTGAGCTTTTACATGATTAGTGACCTGAAAAAAGCAAATCTCAAACAATTCCTCACGATTTGCCTATGGATATCACTAATGATAAGTGGAAATGTTGAAGACTTCCTGCAATACATGTCATCTTGCTCTTTTTAGCATGCAGGGTTGCACTCGAGATTGTCAGAATATAAGACCAAGACACGTGACAGCGGCTTCTGCATTCACAGTGACAACAGATCTGACGACAGTGTGACTGAATGAAATAAGAGAGACTCAGAAAGAGGGACAGTGCAGTAGTAGACATCTCAGGTTTGTGTTCATACAGGAAACACACTGACAATGATTTGATGTAGCTGTGCCACACATCTCCCATACTGTTTGCACTTTCAGCAGTGTACAACTCAGCAAAAAAGCTCTATCAGTCTAAAAAGTGTCTCATGGTGTTTGTCCATTTATTTATTGCCCGAGACCAAGACAAAGTGGATTTAAGAACAAAATGATCAAGTGGAAATGGTTTTGAGACCTAGTCCCATCTCAAGAACTTAGAGGGATAGTTCACCCAAAAATGAAAATTACCCCACGATTTACTCACCCTCAAGCCATCCTAGGTGTATATGACATTCTTCTTTCAGACGAATACAATCGTTATATTAATAAATATCCTGGCTAATCCAAGCATTATAATGGCAGTGAATGGCAGTCCAAAATTTGAAGGCCAAAAAAGTGCATCCATCCATTATAAAAGTAATCCACACGGCAGTGGCGTGCTCAGACCTCCGCGGGGGCAGGGGCAATCGCGTTCCAGGTGGGAGCGAGGGGTGTTGGTTAAATCGCCTCCAGTAGAAATTAGAAATCGTGTTCACGGTGGCACTGCGGTGCAATCGAAAAGGGCACTTTCACGATTAAAGGGGCAGGGGCAGGGGCAGGGGCAGGGGCAGGGGCTCAAGCCCCCCTCCCAATAAAAATATCCATATTTAATGGATGGATGCACTTTTTTGGGCTTCAAATTTTGGGCTGCCATTCACTGCCATTATAATGGTTGGAAGAGCCAGGACATTTTTTAATATAACTCTGATTGTATTCGTCTGAAAGAAGAATGTCATATACACCGAGGATGGCTTGAGGGTGAGTAAATCATGGGATAATTACAAATTTTGGGTGAACTATCCCTTTAATGCAATTGCCCAGAAATCATAATAAATGCAAACAAAAGCTATGCCTGTTCATTACTGCTCAACTACACCATTAATGCATGATTCAGTCACAGATTAAACTCATGAGTTCATGTTCATGGTGTCTTCAAGTGGAAAAAGACTGATGTCTGATGTGATACCAGCTTCAAGTTTACAGATCGACGCTGAGAAGAAGGATGCTGGAAAAACAGTTGGGAGTGACGTAAATGCGACCTGACCTCATGAGAAAACTATTTGACAAGGTGGTGATTTCATATGAATTCATACAATGTGATTTGTACGGAAACATGATTATTTGAAAACACACGAAATCATAAGAATTAGCCACCAATTTTGCCAAAATATAAAATAGTTAGGAATTGCTATGAGAGTGTTATAGGTAAACATCTGTTTTGTGTCCTTATCCAACACAAATAACGATGCTATCAGTGCAGGCAACTTGATATTATTGAATCCGCTCTATATTTTTGTAGAGGATGTTAAGCTCTCAAGATGTACCAGGAGGACTCACATGCTTCCTGTGCTTTCAAAGTGAATCTGATGGTAATGCTCTGTGCTTTCAATCAGAAAGATAAAAAGAGCCAAAGCAATCATGTACATTCAACAGAGCAAAGAGGAAAACCCTACTGACAAAAAACTGCAGCAGGACAGCGTCAGTAGTACGAATACTTCCCAATCTGGATATTTACAATGAACCGAATGGGTACAAACCACTTTTTCAGGGAAGTATCTCAAGTTTAGCATGCCATTGCAAAGATGTCTTGTTATTTTTGCCTGCACTAGCACAAGTGATTGTCTTTGTCTCAACCCAGAATTGGGTGCCCTTATTATAGCCCTGAACATCACACTGTGGAAGATCATGTAAGATTCATCACAGCCATTGAGAAAGTAAATCCACTAAGCTGTATTTGCTTTGGACGCTCATTTGAATCATTACAAATGTTAAACCAATGAAACTAAATGTTTTGTTGCCGATCTTTCAAATATTTGAATATTTTGAATGAATTTTTGAATGAATGGTTGTGTGATATATGCACTATGGCATCTGAATGCGTGTCAATGGACGAACACCTCCACAGATGGGATTTTGCGGTACATCATATTTCAATTATTAAAGATACATGTTAAAAACACCTGGGGAACTTGTGCCTCATGCTTTTCACAAAAAACAAACTGAGATAGTGAGAACAAATCACAGAGGAAATACATATCATGCCATCATCTTCAGACATATTTTAAACTAAAGAATCATCTTTTTTCCCTGAATATGAAAAGAATGTTATAGACCCATCAGATAATAAATGTAACCCTTAGTAGAAACACCAATCTGTCATCCTAATATAATCCACTATATTCGGTCCAAAAGGAAGTCCAACCCTGTCTCAAGTTAGCAAGTCTTTTTATGCACAGGGGCAACAAATTCAACTCTAAAAAGTGCTTTTAGGGATACATTAAAACTGACAAAAAGCAAACGTTTAGTCATAAATAATTTACAATTTAATTTCCCCCATTTCAGCTGTTTAAATCTGAGAGCTCATAATACACTCAACTAAGCACTCATTTATGTGACCAGAACCATCAGGTACAACTAAAGATCCAACTTCGACCCAGCTGTGAAAACCAGGAAAAGAAGAGGAGCTAGGAAACCTTCTGGAATAATCAGCTCCCATGATGCCTCAGTGGCAGCTCTTCAATCCAGACACATAGGGCGAATCCTGTTGGCGACAGATGCCCTCTTGCTGCTCGCTGCAGTCCACGAAGTCAGGCACGGGCAGCCCTGACATGATCATCAACGATTTGTTCCAGATCATGAAGGTTGGTGCCACCGGAAGCAGGAAGGAAACGTCAAAAGTGTATATGTGCTGGGAGTTCATGGCATCGTAGAAGGAAAGGGCGTTGTTGTCGTAGTCTAGCAGCACTCCCACCCTGCGCAGCTGTAGCGAAGCCTCCACGATGGACTCCTTGTTGTTGTGCCGCACCAGGAAGTTGTTGTTGCAGCGTGAGAAAACCCAGGACGATGAGTTTTTACCGCTCCATTCGTTTTTGGGTGCTGACTTGTAGGCCACACCAAGTGCGTACCTGAAAGGGAAATAGATGTACAATGCTATCAATTGATACACCTTTTTAGGGTGGTTGTCCTGACTCGGTGCCTTAGGAATAAAGAAAGTTTTTAACAACTTAGGGCAATGTTTCCCAACCACTGGGCTGCGGCACACTAGTGTGTCATGACAAGTTGTCAGGTGTGCCATGGAAAATTATCAAATGCAAAAATAAATAAATAAATAAAATGCTACAAAAAATAATAAATCGTCGTTGTCAGGCGAAAACCTCGTATCTCTATATTTAGTCATTTTTGTTGTATTTTATTTTTAAAAAATCAATACTATTGGTCTTCATTTACCTCTGTATGAGTTTTACAAATATTTAACCAATGAAAAGCATGTAAAAGAACGTGTGCCTAAACCTCGTAACTCCACTGGCTCCTCAAACTATCAGTCAAACCTCATAACTCCACCCGCCTCTATCGTGAATGAAGTGCTACACAGAGTTTGGAGATAGATTGCTGCTTGTTTGCAGTGCAAAAAAACCTGGTTGTTTGAATAAGTACAGCGTTTTCTGTGCTCAAGAAACACTGTCTACAAAGGCTAATGTTTTTTTGTATTTAAAGAGAGGAGAAGAGTCTTAGGGCCAGGTTTACTATCAGCTTGCGTCAGCGCAAACCTTCTTTTGGTGTTAAAAAACTACTGTCAGGATTTACTAAAGACACACAGTGAAAAATTAGCGCTGAAAAGGCATGGACAGGGTTTTTTTGTGGCTGACCTTATTGCATATGCATTAGTAGGAGTTTCCCTTTCAGATGCAAAATTTATGGGAGGAAAGTATTTAAATCAATCATACAAGGTGATTTACTAAGGTTTGCACTTGTCCATTTACTGGTATTTGTGCCATTATTTACTGCCCCCAAAAAGCATGTCTTAAACCATACGCTAATTTGCATTGCTCTTGGTAGATTGTGTTGGTCATTATGGAAATGATCCGGCTGTGTCTGTGTTCTTTAATTAGAACTTTCCACTTCCATCTGCGTTTTTATGGGATTGCGCTCTCACGCTAATTTGCCTGTTTAGTAAATCTGGCCCTTAAGCCTTGTGCACACCGGGACGATTATCGTGCGCGCTTATCGCCAGCGTTTTTTGGACGCATTTTTGTGTCCATACCCAAGCGATTTTCACTGGCGATGCGCAAAGTGAACGTGCAAATTCACTCCCTGACAGAAGATGGCGCTTACTGAAAAACAGAACTACCCCGGTACACAAGGTGGTGCTGCGCAACTTTATGCTTCTGACACTTGCTTGTTACACAGAAGAAGAAGAAAGCCAGTATTTACGTGACTGCCAAAACCATTCACACACTTTTTGCTAACTGGCAAACACAACATGGATACATTCAGCTACATTCATCTTGCATCTTCTTCTTCGTCTACTTACTTCCTCTTCGTCGTCTTCTTCTTAGGTATCAATGTGTGCTCGGCAAGACCGTTTTGTGCTTGAGCGCCACCAAGTCGTGTTTTACTGTAACTTCAGCAGCTCCAGGAACGTGAACAAAAGCGCCAATCTCATTGGTCGGCCAGTTTTTAATGCGGCGCGTCAAACCAAAAAAAACGAACCAGAGGCGTTTTTTTTTTTTAAAAAATGACGCTTTTACGCCTGCTGTTTTGTGCATCCGTGTGCACACTCACATTGGCGCCCTTTGTTTAGTGATGAGGCGTTACACGTTGGCCATAAGCGCGCGTGATAATCGTCCCGGTGTGCACAAGCCTTTAGTCTGGTATTTGCCGTCTAGTTGTAGCCAATATACTGTTTTAAATATCCTATGCATAGCGCTTCATCTTTTATATCATGAGATGTTGTCCTAATGCATTCAACAACAAGAAAACGGAGCGCCCACATATAGCTACAATAAACTTTATAACCTATAAGTTGATGAAAACGTAATGCGATGCACTGACTGCCTCAGATGCAGCTGTTCCAGTGACGGACAAAACATATATCTCTGTCATTTGCTGGTCAAAAACCTCGTAACACCATCTGAGCTTGATTTTCATAAAATGTTAATATTATAATGACACATCCACGTGTCTGACATAAAGCCACAATACCAACTTTGATGCCACGTTGTTTAATTATTTAAAAAATATGAGGTTTTCGCCCGACAGTGACAATATGTAAATTTGTTGTTTTATCATCACCAACATTATATAGCTACCTATTCGACCTTATTGTGTTCTTACCGGACTTTAGCTCACGTTTCACATTAAATGTGATTACTACTTTTTATATAACATCCAGTCAATGCCATTTGAAGCAATACATGTTCGTGAAATTTTGTTATTTTTAGTGCCGTGGGATTTTTTACTTATCAAAAAAAAAAAAAATGGTTGGGAAACACTGACTTAGGGTGTTTTCACACTGGCAGTTTAATTTGAAAAATTGGTCATGTGAAAGCTGTCATGTGGACCCGGGAGTGCACCATGGTACCAAAATTGAGACTACCTGTAGGAAGTGGTCTGAGTTCAGTTGCACTGGACCTGTGGTGTGAATGTGAAAGCAACTGTGTCATTCACTCTGCTACGCATAATAGCATCAAATTAATAATAATAAAAAAAAAACACAAAATATTTGGACCACAGCAAACGTGCCCAGTGTTCATATAAATGTAAGACTTGTTAGTCTATTAATATGGTTTTTATTTAGCATGTAGGGGACCCGGGTTCCCAAATCTCAACTTAATATTTAATTGTTTTTAATACACCAAGTGAAAATTCCATTGAACCTGACAGTCAGTGAATGTTACTGAATAACAGAAATTATTATTTGTAAGAATGATTATCCAACAGGCACAAGGTGAAAATTATAATGCAATGAGTCTGTGAAGTCAGTCTGATTAAAGTGTGAACTTTATGAATGAAAATGAGCCAGGTGTGATTTTCAAGTTCAAATTGGATGGGCACAACTTGTCAAGAGGAACATTAAAATTAAGATACTATATTATACATATTTTCCACTTCTTGAAATGTCTGTTAACATCTTTACTGCCTTTTATAGTGTGTATAAAAAGTGTCAGATCAATAAGAGTGATGATTTCTTTCTAAAACAAATCAAACACGGTCATCTACAGAAAAGCACCTTATTGTGCAGTTAGGAAGAAATTCTGTTGTCATTTTATATTTCCAATTGAAGCCCAAAGTTCTAATAATCGTTCTAATTCAATGAGAATAGTGCAGTCCACACCACAATGATAATGACAGAGAAACGATATCATTGGAATCACTTTCTGAACGATTTTTTTTCCAGCTGATGAATGATAAAATCCCTGACAGCAAATAAGAATCCATCCAACTTTAAAGAGCATAAGCATTTAAAGTGGCAGACGACATAACTGTAGCGCACGCTTATAATACACAGAACATTATCGTGTGTTGGTGTGGATGCTAATATGGTTATCATTATAGTTATTGTCCCGGTGTGAATGGGACATTACACCTAAAATGGACTTTTGAATGAATACAGACACACTTTCAGTTTAAGCCTGGCCTATATCCAGTTCAATCCAAATATGAAACAGATACGTACTATATACAAAAACGGTGTGCTGGACGCCCATAGTGAACACCACGCATTTTTGTTGTGTGGAAAAAAGCAGCTTGGACATTTTGATACTATTTTTACAAGAAAAAAAAAATTCAAGCAACACAATGATTGGCAGGTAATTGCAAAATTTTCTGTTTATAGCAAATGATCAATGGAAAGAATCACTCGACTGGACCAGGGTACAAGCACAACCAAAACTGCCTATTAACATAACAGTTACATGCGTTACAAGCCTGTAAAATCTGAAATCACTCACCATGTGGAGGCTCCCAGTAAAACCTCCCAGTAATGGCAGCCACTGTCGATGAAGACGTTGCCAGCGGCACCGTAGGATCCAGTTCCACTGAAGCGTTCCGGAGTGTGACTCTTCTTCAGGGAGCTTTCATCCTTCTCCATGGTCAGACAGTCATTGGAGAGGCGTAGCTTCTTATGGGCCGTTTTGGGGTCCAGTTTGAAAGGCTGACCTGAGGAGCAGAGAGGATAGAGATGGGTGAGATACAACAGGAACATGTAATAAGAGCCAGTGGAATGAGTTTAGTGACCTGAGGAGGAACTCTCTGGTCTGCTGGAATTTCCCAAATCATGCAATTTGTTAAATGTCAGTTTTAGCTCTAGAAATGAGCAGTTGTGACAAAAGGCACAGTGTGTGTGAGAGTGAAAGACAGAGATAATCAAATGCCAAATGAAGTCAGCTTAGTATATGTTTTGAGTTTTATATTTCTTGAAAAGCAGAGGTGACCCCGCAGACCCGACATTTAACTTTGGCACGTCTAAATCTTCCCATCCCGAGCGTAATGACTGACAATGCAGGAAAACAATCAGCTGCGCTCTGTCCCTGCCCACAAACCAATCATCTCAACCCAGAATGAGGTTTACTGCGACCAGATATGAAAGGTTCTGGCAACATGCTGCTGGAAGCCAATTACATTAACACGCTCTTGTCTTTGAACTGCTTATCGCTGTGAGCGCAGCCATTTTCAACACTCGTGCAGTCATGACATTTTACAACATGTGTTTGAGGGCACTAGGAAAAGCGATGCAGATGTACACACAAACACACACAAACAAGAGGCTACAAGCGAGAATCCCATGAAATGCTTATTGCCTATAAAACTGATGAACCTTTTAAGACAAAAATGAGTAAAATGGCATAATTGTGCAGTGCAGGTGTCTGAACAAAGGTCTTTGTGTCATTTCTATTTAAAAATGAGTACTTAAAAAAAGCATACTTTTATATACTTAAACTACTAGAAATTATACTGAACATTGTTTTTTTTTTATATTTATTTCTGTTTATCAACATCACACTGAAAGCATGTATTATCTCAATGCTTAAATATATATATATATATATATAGTCACAGAAAAATAAAGTACATCTTTTGAATTCTATGGGATTATTGTCCTGTTGCATGACCCAATTTCAGCCAAGCTTTAGCTGTCGGACAGATGGCTTCATATTTGACTCTAGAATACTTTAGTATACAGAGGAGTTCATGGTCGACTCAATGACTGCAAGGTGCCCAGGGGGCCTGTTGCTGCAAAACAAGCCCAAATCATCACCCCTCCACCACCGTGCTTGACAGTTGGTATGTTTGTGCTGATATGCTGTGTTTGGTTTGGAATTTGCTGGGACATCCACTCCTGGGAAGATTGGCAACTGTCTTGAATGTTTTCCACTTGTGAATAATCTTCCTCACTGTAGAATGATGGACTTCAAATTGTTTGGAAATGGCCTTGTAACCCTTCCTAGATTGATGGGCAGCAACAATTGCTTCTCTAAGATCATTGCTGATGTCTTTCCTCCTTGGCATTGTGTTAACACACACCTGAATGCTCCAGACCAGCAAACTGACAAAACTTCTGCTTTTATAAAGTTGGTCATGCTTGCTGACGATCAACTAATCAAAGCCATTTGATTAGCAGCGCCTGACTGCTACTTACCCTCTTAATTCCTATGGAAGCAGTAAGGGTGTACCTAGTTTGTCACACATGGCTTCTCCATTTTGTTATTTTCGTTTTGTTAAATAAATAATGACACGGTGTAATATGTCATGTGTTGATTTCTTAAGGACCATGTGACACTGAAGACTGGAGTAATGGCCAATGGACAATGACTTTCTTCTAGAGCTGCTGTACAGCCAAAACAATCTTGTTGCATTAACTTCCTGTTATCACTGTAAAGTTGCTTTGAAACAATCTGTATTGTAAAAAGGTCTATATAAATAAAGGTGACTTGACTTATACAGACACATTACGCACAGTGTGACCTCACTTTTGGCTGGGCTCCTGCTCTTAGGCTGGGCTGCTATGGTGTGCTTTCTGCAGGGGAGGGGTGACTGCTGACAGCTTGAGTGATGTCTATGTTGTGCAGGACGAGTAAATATTATTCCGAGATCTTTTAACAACAAATAAACATGGCTGCCCTTGGGGCTGCTTGTCATGTGATATTTCTCATATTGGCTTTATGTACGGTCACCAGCCATGGCAGTTCTGATTAAACAGGAGAGGCCTCCTATAGGAACACAGTGTGACTCCACACACACACACACACACACACCAGTGGCGTGCACAGACCTCCGCCGGGGCAGGGGCAATCACAAGGTGGGGGGTGTTCCCCCTCGGTAGAAATCACGTTCCCGGGGTTGGGGGGGTTCCCCCTCAGTAAGAATTGCGTTCCGGGGGTGGTGGTGGGTGTTCCCCCACGGTAGAAATCGAGTTCGAGTTGGGGGGTTAAATCGCCTCCGGTAGAAATTTGAAATGCCGTTCGCGGGGGCACTGCGGTGCGATCAAAAAGGGCACTTTCACGATTAAAGGGGCAGGGGCTCAAGCCCCCCCCCCGGCCTCCCCCCGTGCACGCCACTGACACACACACACACACACACACACACACACACACACACTTTTCTGTTTCTGTCATTCAAAATTTTACCTTCACAGGCCAGAGTAAACATGCCATTTAAGCTAGTCTCCCGGAAAAAAAAACAAAAACAAAAGCTGTCACTTGTTATTTTGCATAATGAAGTAAAAAACGTTACATTTTGCTTAAAATATCCTACCCTTCTCAAAGGTTTGTGAGCTACAACTTAAGCATCATCTTCAGTTGTGATTTGTTTCATATACCTTCCCTTTTCAGTTTACAAGATCTATCAGAGCTAGAAAATTCATGCAAAATTCCTGATTACATGGATTCCTATTGAAATTACTTGATTTCTCCCATGACAACTCACCAAAAAAAAAAAAAAACAGTAAATGTGGCCACATCTTAAGTCTCAGTATTTTACGGGTAGAAAGTCACAGGACATTTGAACACTACATGGAATGACCATCGAAACGGTCCATTATCCATCAGTGTAGAGTTGCTAAATACAGTGGGCCCAGATTGTATTGGACATTTAAACAACAGAAATGTAGGGATGGCACTGAATTCATACTTTTTGACATACACTGAATCAGTTCTGTTCAAGTTCACACAGGTCTTCAATCAGAGCAACCACTGGTGTAGTTCATCACATTAACTATGAACATGTTGCACCATCTGACAATCAGAAAGTTTTGCAATACATTTTGTCTTTATTTTAAATACTGTATCTATATGTTTATGTTGTAGAACAAAAACATGTTGAGAAATGTGCTGTGCTATCCATCTTCAATTTTTTTTTTTTTATATTTTGTTTCTAATTTAATTAATTGATAAAATTGTAGCTTAAGTGTCGAAATGCTTTTGAGGGCACTTTATAATCTATAAACATTTTTATTCTGGTATAGCTGGGTGATACCATACAAAACTCTAGTAACATAAGAGGAGCAGTGCAAAAAACATCATTAAAGTCATCAAAATGCCTTGAGACAAAAGGAAACACTTGTTCAAATAAAGAACAATAAATCTGGATTAATGATATACTGTCAGTAACAAATCAGTAAAGAGAATACAAGAAGAAAGGGTCCATTTGAGGAATAAAAAATAGATCAGTGGGAATGAAAGAGTGTAGGACCGAGTGTCCAGACTTGAGTTTGTGTGCAGACCTCTGCTGCTGCCTGTATTATATGTCTCAGCAATCCCTTTTGAACATATTATCTCATCCAAAGTTCAGCTGGAAAAAACAAACTTTGATTTCAACACAACTTGCAAAGAGCCATTTGATGTCTTCCCGTTCTTGCTCTGTAAGCCTGGCTGAGCTTCAGAAACAGTCACGTAGACCCCGGTGATGGACTGGGGGATGGAGAAGTAGGAACAAGAGCAGGAGCAGGGATGATAAATAAGAGAAAGTGGATGGAGCACACACATAAACAGTTTCCACTGCTTCTATTCTATTTAGTTCACTGGATTTTTCAGGTTCTCTTTTGGTGCACGTCCATAAAATTCCAAGTAATCAAGTGAGCAAAATGATATACACCGATCAGGCATAACATTATGACCACTGACAGGTGAAGTGAATAACACTGATTATCTCTTCATCACGGCACCTGTTAGTGGGTGGGATATATTAGGCAGCAAGTGAACATTTTGTCCTCCAAGTTGATGTGTTAGAAGCAGGAAAAATGGGCAAGCGTAAGGATTTGAGTGAGTTTGACATGGGCGGCCAAGGCTCATTGATGCACGTGGGGAGCAAAGGCTGGCCCGTGTGGTACGATCAAACAGACGAGCTACTGTAGCTCAAATTGCTCAAGAATTTAATGCTGGTTCTGATAGAAAGGTGTCAGAATACACAGTGCATCGCAGTTTGTTGCCTATGCGGCTGCATAGCCGCAGACCAGTCAGGGTGCCCATGCTGACCCCTGTCCACCGCCAAAAGTGGGCACGTGAGCATCAGAACTGGACCACGGAGCAATGGAAGAATGTGGCCTGGTCTGATGAATCATGTTTTCTTTTACATCACGTGGATGGCCGGGTGGCGTGTACATTGCTTACCTGGGGAACACATGGCACCAGGATGCGAAGAAGGCAAGCCGGCGGAGGCAGTGTGATGCTTTGGGCAATGTTCTGCTGGGAAACCTTGGGTCCTGCCATCCATGTGGATGTTACTTTGACACGTACCACCTACCTAAGCATTGTTGCAGACCATGTACACCCTTTCATGGAAACGGTATTCCATGGTGGCTGTGGCCTCTTTTAGCAGGATAATGCGCCCTGCCACAAAGCAAAAATGTTTCAGGAATGGTTTGAGGAGCACAACAACGAGTTTGAGGTGTTGACTTGGCCTCCAAATTCCCCAGATCTCAATCCAATTGAGCATCTGTGGGATGTGCTGAACAAACAAGTCCGATCCATGGAGGCCCCACCTCGCAATTTACAGGACTTAAAGGATCTGCTGCTAACATCTTGGTG
Organism: Coreius guichenoti; assembly: GCA_039654105.1. Lineage (NCBI taxonomy): Eukaryota > Metazoa > Chordata > Actinopteri > Cypriniformes > Gobionidae > Coreius > Coreius guichenoti. Next base: position 14,082,658 of record CM077173.1, on the reverse strand, counting down.
CCAGATACCACAGCACACCTTCAGGGGTCTAATGAAGTCCATGCCTCGACGGGTCAGGGCTGTTTTGGCAGCAAAAGGGGGACCAACACAATATTAGGACATAATGTTATGCCTGATCGGTGTATATATATATATTCCTTTTGCCATTAATTGTAATAATCCAGTGAGATTTTTGTATGCACAAGGAGTCTGACAACAGCTGATATGATCCACGTGGAGATCTGATTTCACCATCGAGTCCACCTGGGATTACATGAAGAAACAGAAAAAAACTGAGACAGACTAAATACAGAAGAACTGCGGCAACATCTCCAAGACGCTTGAAGAAACCAAAATAATGTTCAAAAATATTCTCATAAATAGATTTTATTTATCAATTAACTTCTATTAACTAAATCAAATCAATATTTGGTGTGACCACCCTTTGCGTTTGTCCAGGTAAATTTGCGCATAGTTTTTTAGGTAGCTTTGCAGGAATGTTGCTTCAAGTGTCTTGGAGACGTTGCCGCAGTTCTTCTGGATTTAGTCTGTCTCAGTTTTTCTGTTTCTTTGTGTAATCACAGATGGACTCGATGATGGTAGTGAGATCAGATCTCACTGGATTATTACAATTAATCGGGTGAACCAATGATTCAATAGCCAATTCATAAAGAGAGCCATTTATTTCCTTGAACGAATCAAATGAATCAACATTTACCAACACTTACTGGCAGTTTTAGTAAGGGGGTAATTGTCACAAATGCCGGTGAAGATCCCACCGTCGGCCACCAGAGGTCTCACTCACCAGAGTACTGACTTTCATTCGGACTCCATTTCCCATGCACCTTCACTCTGGGACTGATTACTGCACACCTGATCATCATCACTCTGCCTATTTATACCCTGAACACACACACACTCATTGCGAAGTCTTGTTTGCTGTGGCTACATTTCTGAGCGTTTATCCCCTGTTATTGATCTGCCTGTGTTTTGACTCTGCCTTGGACTACCGTTTCCTGCCCTTTGATCTGTGTTTGCCTGGACTTTGTACATTCGACTGTTTGCTGCCTGCCTTTGCCTGTTATGACCAAGTTTTCTGCTCTGCCTCTGATATTGCTGTTCGCCCTGGTTCACCGATCCACGCCTGTTTATACTGTGAGTTTGAGTCATCTTAATAAACTGCAAATGGATCCTAATCCACCTTGAGTCCTTGTTACAGTAATTTATCAGCCAAAATTAATGTGCAATTAATTTGATTAATCGGCAAATCATGTAAATAATTAGATAAAACTTTTTCAACTGAGAGCGCAACAACTTTCTTTGATTAATAATTAGATTAAAAAAAAAAAGTTATTGCTTGACAGCCCTAATATATAAAAATACATAAATTATATGTAATTTTTTTTTATTCATTTAATTTAATGTAGTAACTGTATTATCAGAAATAAACATTACTACATGGTTTAACATATAAAACATTTTTGATTGTATATGTACGGTTACTGTGCTTTATATATTATATAGCAAATCTCAACTTCTTGGTTTTTTTTTTTTTTAATTTTTTTTATTTTGTGGCAAATTATAACTATTATCTGCCAGCTCTTTATATAAAGTTGGATAATATAAGTGTCTAAATTTATCAGCATACATACAGTATACGCATGTAGGGTGACATACTATAGTCAAACCAAGATTTATTCAGACACCTTCAACATTTTCTCACATTATCAGTTTATTCGCTATAGTTTAGAAAATGGTAATAAAATGACAAACTCAGAGTTAAACTGTCAGAACAAATTAATCTTGATCATGTCAGATAACTTCGATAGAAAGGTATGTAATGGATTACAATCAACCAATCAGCTGTTAAATTTAAGTACACAATTATTATAACACCAATTACCAAGCAATGCCTATTTTGTTCAGTCTGTGGTGTAAAAGGTCGCATTAGCAATTAAAGAAAAAACACTTTAGCAAAACATGGTCAGGTCAAAGTGTCTGAATAATTTTGGTCCCAAATTATCAATTTTACTGGTAGTCCACTGTATGAAGAATTTTTGGGTATAATATGTCACAGTTTACTTTATTTTGCTATCCTCACTTAAAGGAACTATAGTGTCCTGCACCCACTAGTAAAAAAAAAAATGATATCTGGTGTCTGAATAATTTTTGGTTTGACTGTCTCAACTGCTTGATTGCTTGTCACTGCAAAAACTATATTATTGCCCAGCTCTAACCTGCTAAATGTGACTATAAGGCAAGAAGATATTACGATATTATAAACATTGTGATTTTCTGTAAAGCTGCTGTGAAACAAGGTGTATTGTGAAAAGCACTATACACTTGAATTTATATAAAATTACTTACATAAGATATAACCACACTGTCCACTTACCTCATTAATATTAAATAATTACATTAAAAATCAAGAATGTGCCATTTGAAGCTAAAGGGATCCAGCTTTTTGGCACTAACATATCAAAATCGAGCGACCCTTTGATACGATCACTTCTACATCTTCTCTGCCTTTGCGAATTACAGTTGCCACTTACAGGCTTCTGAGAAATTAACTGTAGATGATAAAGCATGAGCTCTAGGATTCAACTGGGGGTTGAGCACGCTCTCACTCTGGATTCCTCAAACAGGAAGTGATTATGTAAATGTCTTTAAATAGCATTTCTCTTGAGATAGGGGGAGGTGTCTGGACTTTCACGGTTGAGTAGGCATGGCAAGTATGCCAGTGCCAGAAAAAAAATGTAAAACAAAGAATTGCCCCAAAGTCAGTTTCCTTTTTTTTTTTTTTTTTTTTTTTTTTTTTTTTTTTTTTTAATATAGTCAGGTGGGAAGAAGCCACAGCTGTGGCAAATGACTTTCTTTGATGATGCAAGAGTTAAAATGTCTTCTCTGGTGAATACAATAAACAGCAAGCCTTAGATTTCCTACTTTGAATTTCAATGCTACCGTGGTACAAAGAGAGAAAGTTATACTTTGGCTAGATTTCCCAAAGCATTTAGTAGAAAAATAGTGCTTAATCTCCAGTGTTGGGAGTAACACGCTACAAAGTAACGCGTTACTGTAATTCCACTACTTTTAGCGGTAACAAGCATGTAACAATTTTTTTTTTTTTTTAAATCAAGTAACGCAATTACAATTACTGACATTTAAATGAATTTGTTACTCTCTTTTGTGAAAAATAAACACTTGCAGACAAGAAGCTCATTCTCGCTGTAGTATTGTTGCCGCCCGCGCCACCATGTCGTGGAGATGCTGTGTTTTTTGTTGCGAACGCCAAACTACTTTGTTTGGCCTTCCGAAAGAGGGGACAATTAGAAAAGTGGCTACTCTTTAGTTGCTGCTTTTTTTGCGCCTGCTGCACCCATGGTACGGCAGCAAAGTTCCTTGATGATTACGCAGGAATGAGAGTACAGTTCTAGCCATATCGGTCTAGAAAATCGCAACTTTTCATTTTCCGTCGGTCTTAGTACATGGTGTAACTATACACATCACAACATGTAAATAGGATGTTGGCGTTACTTTGTCACTTTTTGAGCAGTAGGCTAGATGGAGCCGTTTACCTCTAGTCTTTGTGCTAAGCTAGGCTAGTGGTAGGGCTGGGCGGTATATCGAGTTTGTACAATATATCGATATATTTTTTTAGAAACGATATGGAATGAGGCAATACCGTTTATATTGATATACAGTAGATTGATACGAATGCATCTGAAAAATAGCGGAGTACGCAGAGTGAGCTGATTCAGGGAAAGTGCATGATGCAATTTGTCCTCAACATGACACATGCTTTATATTAAGGGCTTCAAAATAACTGGTAAGATATAGTTAACACATATAGTTTAAAGCAGCTTGCCCTGTCAGATGCTCTGAGAGATAAGCTACTTGTGCTGACAGACAGATAAATACTTGCGGTGTTTAATGCGTTTGAAATGTGGTGCTTTCCTCAGTCCATAACTTACATTTCACAGGTATATTCTCCATCTGTATGCAAATATGCCCATTTTGCTGTCCGGAGAGGGCGAGCCTTCTGCAAGTGAATCTCCGCTAAAATTCAGGCTTCCGTGAATGAGCGCCGCCGCGTGCATGCGCGGCAAACAGATGGAGCGCAATAGAATAGGAAAGCAATAATTCTGACTAAAGTATACATATTTCTAAAATATCTGTTGTTGGACAATAAATGTGCCATATGTGGAATTTTAAACCTACAAGTATATTTTTATGAAGGTGACCATTATAATGGGGTAATCAAATATAGGCTAATATGCTTTTGTTTTTTTCATTTTTAGTTTTAATTAATTTTGTTTTTAAATTCACTAATTAAATTTTTAATTAAATTTAAATTTTTAAATTAATTATTTTTTAATTAAAAAATGTTTTTAGATTGTAAACCCCCTTTTTGCACATAATATATTGCATAGCCTACATTACATTTCACTGTATTTGTTTATAGCCTTCAATATCAACATTGTTTTTGGGACATCATTGGGCAGGATGTGAAATAAAATTATTAAAATAAATACAGATATTTTTTTTTTTTTTAATCCAAATAGAAAAACGTAGAAAATACCGGGATATATACCGTGTATCGCCATTCAACCAAAAAATACAGAGATATGATTTTTTTGGCCATCTCGCCCAGCCCTAGCTAGCGGTGGGTGCGTCAGACAGAGTTATGGCACGCACGGAGATGAGAATGGTATGTAAGGACTTATCTAGCTCTGGGGGATACGGTGAATAAGCCAAAGTCCCAAAAAGTCAGCGTGTTCCTTTAACAAAAGTGACATTAATAAAGACATTTATAATGTCCATTCTTTTAAAGTTTCTATTCATCAAAGAATACTGAAAAAAAAGTATCATGGTTTCCACAAAAATATTAAGCAGCACAACTGGTTTTAACATTGACTTTCAATGTTTGTTCAAAAAACAAACAAAAATAACGACTTTATTCAACAATTTCTTCACGTCTGTGTCTCCTGCGCTGTTGACGTAGTAAATACAGTACAGCGCTTCCGAGTTATGTCAGCGCTACGCCAGCTGGCTTACCATTGCCGATGCTGTTCATGTGAGCACCACGACGCATGCGTAGGAGACTGACACGGACGTGAAGAAATTGTTAAATAAAGTCATTATTTTTGTTTGTTTTTTGCGCACAAAAAGTATTCTCGTTGCTTCATAAAACTAAGGTTGAACCACTGGAGTCACATGGACTATTTTAACAATGTTTTTATTACCTTTCTGGACCTTGAAAATGTTATTTAAATTGTCTATGGAGGGGTCAGAGAGCTCACCGATTTCATCAAAAATATCTTCATTTGTGTTCCGAAGATGAACGAAGGTCTTACGGGTTTGGAACGACATGAGGGTGAGTAATTAATGACAGAATTTAAATTTTTGGGTGAACTAACCCTTTAATAATGAGCAATTAATGTGCCAAGTTAGAAAACAGGTAATCATAAAATAACATAAGTTTAGGTGATCCTATGATCCTATGCATTATGGGAAAAAGTCTCTCTTGAAAACTCAAAAACAACACAAAACTATTTGAAAGGGCTTAGATTTTGAGTCTAAATATCAGTGAACTGTAGCTGTACACATACAGTTTCCTACATTTTCATAGGACAGGCTTTCACAGCACAATACAGACACTGAAGCCTTGTGTGTGTCTGGGGGAAAATGACATTTAATGGCACTGCTGTCTAAAAACAGCATTATTACAGTAACAAAAAAGACTGTTGGGTGGTGAGTGCTGGGAAAAGAGAGCGAGAGAGAGAGAGAGAGAGATACTGCTGCGGTATTCTTACAGAAGCTTGAAGAACCATGAGAAAGGAGCGGACCGAGAGGAAGACACAGACAATGAAAATGAGTGAGAGAGGAACGTACGCCGTTTCCTCCAGAAATTCCTGTATTTCTCTCTCAAACTCCTCCACAAGGCCGCTGAGAGTCTCTGATGCAATAACACATTTGAACGCTGTCATCTGGTGCCCTGAATCTTGATTGAGTTCTTTGCTGTAAGAAGGCTGGGTAACGTCTGACAGCTTAGGTGAGGGACCTGGGCTTTCCCAGATCTCTCTCTCTCTCACACACACAGCGGTTTGACACCAAACCAACTGATGGCTTCCATTATTTGCATGCTTGGGTGCCTGTCGCAGATGGAACACTGATAAAGGTATTGAGCGGTTGAGTATGACAGAGCTGCTGCATTTACACTGATGTACGACCACCACATCTACTATGACTCTGGATATAAGAGAGGTGCTGACTGGTGTGTTTGGCCTGATTTATCTGCTGATAATTTGAGATTATTTGTGTCAGTCCATACAGTAATTCTCTCCTACCAATATCCTGTAATAATTGGGGTTTAGAGGGCATATGTTCCCATTTACTAGGGGTGTAACGGTACACGTATTCGTACCAAACCGTTTCGGTATATGTATACCGAATGCAATCTTTAACAGTTAATATTTGGCTTGTTTTACGCGCGGAACATACTTCAAATCCGAGTTCCCACACGAACATATGAAGTTTTCTGTCCATTTATCAAGAAATTCAAACGATAAATGCCATTTTGACGCTTTTTAATGTTACGTGACTGATCACTGTATAAGCGCGTCAGTTCAAGTGGCAGCGCGGCGCACAAGTGAACGCGATCATATCTTCCTAGTCAAAGAATAAACATGAATTAACATCTAAAGGTATGTTGAGGATACATTACAACTTACCGAAACGTATCATATGTCGTGTAATCGCTCAATCAGTGTTTCAACGGTTGAAAGACGTCAATAAAACAGCTTGTAAACAATGTCACTCAGTGTCCACAGCTGGTTAGTTCACTAGAGAAATTAACTCTTTCGTTAAATATATGCACTATATTAGCCTATATTCATTATATTCTACTTAACCTGTTAGTGATGTCTTGATTATTTAATGTATGTTTAAATAAATCTGTCATGAAAATGACAGCCACTGTGTATAAATGATTATATTTCAACAACAAATTGGAGTAAAAACATAATTTTATAATTAGATTTAGAAGTTAATGCAAAAACTGCCTAATGTGAAGTTTATATGTTTGCATACAATGTGTTATTTGAGTGTTGATTATTATGTCTAAAAATAAATAGCAACTTAATTTAGGCTAATAGTTTGGGCTCTGTTGTTAACCTTTAATATTATAGTAATGTGCAAGTAAGGGCTCCCTATTAGTTTACAGCATTATCTTTAAGAAACTTTTAGTTATAATTGAATAAGGACAGACACAATTTGTTCAGTAAACCACTGTTTAATAAAAATTAGCAATTTTATGTTTAGTTTTCCTGCTGTACCGAACCGTGACTTCAAAACCGAGGTATGTACCGAACCGTCAGTTTTGTGTACCATTACACCCCTACCATTTTTCAAATATTTTTGAGCAAATCTTGAGTGCATGTGTACAATAAATAATCAATAATATTTTGAATATACAAAGTGTTGCAAGAATGAGTTCTATAATGTGTAAACGAGTTTTTGTTTGTGTTTTGTACTTCTGGAGTTTAATAGGTTTTTGGTTAAATGCCTGTTTAAAAACAAGCTCAAGATATTTTATTTCATGTTTTATTCTACATAATAAAATAGTCAAACCAAAAATTATTCAGACACCAGATATAATTTTTTACTAGTGGATGCAGGACACTATAGTTCCTTTATGTAAGAGAGGATAGCAAAATAAAGTAAACTGTGACATATTATACCCAAAAATTCTTCATACAGTGGACTACAAGTAAAATTGATAACAATTTGAAAAATGTAAAAAAAAATATTCAGACACTTTGACCTGACCATGTTTTGCTTAAGTGTTTTTTCTTTAATTGCTAATGCGACCTTTTACACCACAGACTGAACAAAATAAGCATTGCTTGGTAATTGGTTGATCTATATTGGTATTATAATAATTGTGTACTTAAATTTAACAGCTGACAGCTGATTGGGTGATTGTAATCCATTACATACCTTTCTATCGAAGTTATCTGACATTATCAAGATGAATTTGTTCTGACACAGTTTAACTCTGAGTTCTTGTCATATTTTATTACCATTTTCTAAACTATAGCGAATAAACTGTGATAATGTGAGAATGTTGAAGGTATCTTTTCAACGAAATTTTGGTTTGACTTTACACAGATCAGTACACAGTTGGGTTATTTTTTTAACCCAACCGTTGGGATACACATATTGGTCACTATGTTGAGTTATTTTTAATATTTTTATATTTTTAACATTTTTAAGTGAGTAATACCCCACTCATGATTTTTAAGCTTTTATGTAGATTGTACTCAACTCGGTACTCAACACCATCAGAAGCTTGATGAAGTCATGTGATTGTGATGTAGTCTGTTTACAGCCTAACTTTATCTTTTTATTTCTGCTGATTGCATTTAGGCTTCAAAATTCATATTCAAGTTGTGTTCATTTTTGCAGATTATCATGATGAACATTCACAGAACTCATTTTCTGTAATAATCCAAAAGCAGATGGAAAAATGTTTTTTTTTTTGTCAAGGGAACGAGGGTGCTGATAACATCTGGGTTGCCTGCAAAAATGTATCATCTTTGCAGCGCTACATATTTCTGAGCAAATGTAGAGTAAATATTGTGTAAAATAAATGTTCATTGTGGGAATGTATAATTCATACTACTTTCTAGATAATGGCATCAGCTATTGAAAAAGCCATATTGATTTACCACTAGCATGAGGTTTATTGATCTTTGCATCGCACTGGACTTACTGTTGGTTTTGAGGCGAGCAGGTTCACTGTTTCTGCTGCCTGCCTGGTTGATAGCCTTGACGAAAAAGATGTAACGGGTGCCGCTCTGCAAGCCGTGGACTGTGTAGTGATTCTGCTTGATATTGGGCACAATCATCCAGCTATCTACAGAGTTATACAGACCTGCAAGGCAAGAGAAAGAGCATAACATTAATGACAGATGTCAATGCAATAATCACCACGTGCAAATAAATGTTTGAACACAATGTGATTCTAAGTAGAGCCCTGCATTTCAGCCCGAGCCCGACAGGCCCCGACTTATTTACGTTCCTAGGGCCGGGCTTCGGGCCAATTTTCACATCATGCCTCACACGGAAACAACACGAGACCATGATACCACGACTGTCAAGACTGGCTCGCACGGTGTTCAGAATCCCCGCCAGCAGCAGCAGCAGCAGCAGCAGCGAGCGTTCCTTCAGCGCAGCTGCAAGAGTTATGGCCTTTTTACAACTGGTCACTTCATTCGTTTTCTCTGATCAGATATCTATCCGATTGTGAAAAGATCAGGAGTAAATGCCTTCCGAAATTCTTTTGAGATGGATTTAAATCCGATCACTCAAACAAATCAATTCAGAAGGTGGGCTGGGATGCATTTCAGACGAAACTGGTCTGTGTAAACGCATCTGGTTGTTTAAACCACATATATAAATTTTACTCTGAATACAAATACGGTTATTTGGCAGACAAAAGAAAAAACAACAGTATTTGAAAATGATTCTCCTTTAAACTAACTAATGTATCTGCCAGGGTCGGAGCCAGACATTGTAAATATTCGGGGCTTAGCCCAAGTCTAGTTTGTCCAATGACATTTTAATTTGGCTTTAACAGCTTTAATGACTTAAAAGGAACCTTGTTTTACTAGGCTGGAGTAAAGTTCATAAAATGATCAGTTTTTCCCACAGGATTTTGTAAAGCTATGTTGGGTCGACATCTGTCCCTCTAGGGGGGTTCGGGGGATTTATAGTTATAGTTAATTTATAGAATTATTCCTATGACAGTAATATCCATATATTGTAAAACAAATGCACTGTAAAATAAATGAAAATTAATATTTCATAAGTATATTTTACTTTACACTACAGTATAGGGAAATTGCAATACTTTCATCCTAATTTCTTCACTTGCAAGAGTGCAAAGTGCGCGCAGCACAAAAAGACTCGCTTAATTAAATCACTGTCTTTTGCTGTTTTATAAAGGCATAAATACAAAATACAACATTAGAGACCTTTTATGTTGGGCTATGTTTTACATTTTCGGTTCATTATGAAACAGTGGCGGCACAGGGTCATTAATGGGAAACACTGAATGAATCTTCTTGTGTGTTGGAGAGCGCAAAAAAAAATGTTTATGACAAACACAACAAAAAAATCCCAGGAAAATGGATCAAAACAGGGCAAATACATTAAAGAGAAGTAGCAAACTGTCAAAACGGCAATCAAGAAACTAATTGACTTAACCCCTTTAGAAAAACATCATTTTCAATGTCAACAGTAAGAATAAGCCAATTTAAGTGCAAAAAGTACCAATATAAGAGATCGGAAAAAACAACGTAATTAGCAGGCATTTCACACACGTTAATTCACACCACACACCACTGCCAAAGTGCGTCATTTATCGATACTGTACGATAATCCGGTTTAAAACTTGCAGATGCCCTGATCAGTGTTCACATGATGATGGACAGGAGTCATAGTCATATTCGATTTCAATTCAAGCCCATTCAACTGTGCTCTCAGAGTTGGTTATACTTATAAAGAGTCTTCGAGTCAACATCTCCCACCACAGGTGTAATCCACGTTGGATCACTCTCCCACTCTTTACTGTAGATACAACTTACTGCATTTATGCCACTTTAGCATAGCGATCACTTGAATATACAGCTACAAGTTATCGCGCTAAAAACCTGTCAGTCATGAATGACCGCGTCTGCCTGCTGATCGCTGATTGGCTGGAAGTGCGTGCTCGTCGGCGACGTCAACACCAATGCCAGCTGTCTCTGCGTGTTCCTCTTGAACTCGAACGTGATATCAACACGGGGTTTTTTTAAATGTATTTTTTTTCCCGCACCGCGTGCCAGAACACTTTAAGCCTAGTATATCTATGATTTTATTATAGGCAAGACAAGTCAAGTGTTGATTTGAGAGGCTAAACTGATCAAACGTGGTTAATTCACTGTCGGTCGCTGGCCGCTTGGTCGTCACTTTAAAAAACAAAAACTTTAATTTAACAAACAAAAAATGCTCCTAACATTTTTTCTAAATTACCTTAATAAAGAAACAAAACGAAATATAACTACTTTGACATTAAAAACAAAGCTGAACTATTTTAATGGCAGCAACAGTGTGTAATAGGGAGGATTAAAAAAAAAAAACCCACGGGCTCCAGTCTGACTCGGGCCGAGATTTTTGATAAACTGTCGGACACGGGCCGGGCTAGGGCATGAGCGTCTCGGGCCAGGGCCGGGCTAGGGCCTAGATTTGAGGCCCGTGCAGGGCTCTAATTCTAAGGGCCCTATTTTAACAATCTAAGCGCATGGTCTAGGGCAGTGGTTCCCAAACTTTTGTCCATGAAGCCCCCCCTTCTTACATAATAGAAACTCTAAAGGACAGAAACAATCTTCCCCATTGGCAGATAATTTTGCTTTCCAGAAAACAAGAAAACATATCTTATGTCATTTTACTTATCTAGTAAATGCATCTTGATTTAAGAATTCTTATATATTTAGACTGGAAACAAGACAAAAATACTAAATAAGAAAAGCATTTTTGCAGTGTATAGAGTTTCCTTGGTTATATATAAACACTACTTTAATCATACTGAGGTAAGATTAAAAGAAAATTGTAATCGAAAATTGTGTGAAGTCAGTCATTTCCCTTCAGAAATGCAGTCATATAAGCCCCCACTCCAATTTGATCACTGTAAAAAATAAATGTAATTTTACAGGTAATGGTCTGTATTTTTTTTTACAGAATTTTCCCGTTTTGTCATTATACAATGAAATGCCTGTTGTTTTACAGATATTTGCTGTAATTTAAATTTCGACTATTAAATTTACAGGGAATTGCTTGTATTTTGGTATTACATCAAATTTCTGTTTTTTAAGAGGAAATTTTCTATATTTTTACAGAATAATGTGTAATTTTACATACAATTTTGATTAATATTTTACAGATTTTTTCTGTAAAAATAGAAAAAAGGAAACGAATGTATAACTACAGAAATCAGCAGTCATTCAACATGTTTTTCTTACCATTTAAGATAATGCGTTGGTAAAAGTGAGTTTTTTAGGCTACATAATAGTATTTGTACATACAGTATAGGCTTACGTGTACTATACATTTATGTATTGTTTATTTTACTAATCTTTTAACCTTGTCTTGCAAAAAGATGCTCATATTGATAATTTTTTTGCACTGATTAATTCTCCCCTAAATTTCCTAACCACATCTATTATTGATGTAGTACATTTTATGGTTTTCCAAATCGAGTTGCAAATGCTTAGCTTTGTGTGTGTGTGTGTGTGTGTGTGTGTGAATATAAACAAAATATAACTACTTTGACATTAAAAACAAAGCTGAACTATTTTAATGGCAGCAACAGTGTGTAATAGGGAGGATTAAAAAAAAAAAAAAAACACGGGCTCCAGTCTGACTCGGGCCGAGATTTTTGATAAGCTGTCGGACACGGGCCGGGCTAGGGCATGAGCGTCTCGGGCCAGGGCCGGGCTAGGGCCTAGATTTGAGGCCCGTGCAGGGCTCTAATTCTAAGGGCACAGGCAGCCGAAAATATAACTGTTAGCCTTTCCTGCTCAGCTTCCAGATCACAGTAGGTTGAGGTTTTGCATTGTCTCAGTAAAACATATGCTGGCATGTTTGAATTAATGTAATAGACCTATTTTTTATTTGTATTTATTTATGTTTATTTTTTTGTGATTTCAGGTCATGTGGAAAGACTGGAGATCTACAGCAGATGAGCACTGCCATGCAGGTGTGGAATGAGTGCACTGTTCTTCTCATTCAACAAATTCTTTGTTTACATCTTTTCATGCAGCTGTTTTGTACTGTATTTTTGTTGTAATTGTACCTAGAATCATTCAGAAACATGGCTTTTCCTATCACTGCTATCCTGACACATCTCTACCCTTCATTCCAGCCGGATGATCAGCCGGTAGCTGCTCGCATCTCAGCCTGCTTGATGGAAATTTCCGACCTTCACCTGGATGACCTTTACCTTCAACTCAACCTTGCCAAGACGGAAGTGCACGTGGTTTCAGCCAGCCCATCCTTTGTGTTATAATTGATCAGTTAAACTTCACAGACCACATTGCTAGAACTGCCCGATCTTCCAGATTTGCCTTGTACAGCATTGGGATGATCAGGCCATTCCTATCGGAACATGTCATCTTACACAATTTGTCATCCAAGCTCTTGTTCCAGATTGGACTATTGTAATGCTCTCTTGGTCACTGGCATCAAAGTCAAGGCACTGATGTTTGCTTACAGAACAACAACTGGCTCTGCACCCCTACACCTAAACTCACTGCTTCAGATTTATACGCCCTCCAGAAGCTTGCGTTCAGAAGGTGAATGGCGCATTGTGGTGCCATCCCAAAGAGGCACAAAATCACTTTCGCATGCTGGTGGAATAACCTGACTAACTCCAACCATTTTCAAGAGACTGCTAAAGATGCATCTTTTTGTGAACACTTGACCCATTAAAACTAGCTCTTTTCTGTTTAACTATAAAAAAAAAACTGTGCTAGACTAACTAGAAATTGTCACTGCACTTATTGCTGCTTCCATACTCTTAATTTGTAAGTTGCTTTGGATAAAATGTAATTGTATATGTATAAAATAATAACTGCAATGTTACAGTATAGAGATATACAGATAAATATAAAGATAACTCTTTTAATGTAGATATTTTTGCATATTCTAAATATGCTTGTATTTCCTATAATTCAAGTAACTTGACATAATGTGTTATGTACAATGACTAATACTGTAAATGTGCAGGTTCCTTTGATTAAATGTATTCTGTACTATATTTTGTAAATTTAACAGAAATTGGCTGTAAAGGTTGCTATTTTTTATGTATAAGTAGGCCTACTTAATTTAGAGGTTGAAGTTGTGAGTGGTTCTGTAAAAATAAAGATTAATACTGTAAATATGCAAACATTTGTTTTTGAATGTATGTGCTTACTGCATTTTTATAAATAATATCTTAGTTATTGTACATGGAAAACCTATATTTTAAAAGTAAATTACTGTAGATGGCTTTATAAGCTTTATAAAATAACTCATAAAAACCTTAAATTTGCAGAGATTAACTTGAAAATTAGTTGTTTTATGTGTAATTTGACATAATTTATCAGTTTTTCCACAGTTTAATAAGTGATTATTAACAGCAATATACTGTAATTTAATTAATTTTGACTGTAAAGTCTATTCTGTATTTTTACAGTTTTTGCATGTAATTTTGTGAAATGGTTATTTGCTGTAATTTAACGGAATCCGTCTGGAAACTCTGCTGCCAGACTTTTACTTATTTTTTTTTACAGTGTGTGTAGAATTTTCTTCCAATATTCCAAGCATCGCAACTGTGAGCTTGCTCTGCCCGGTACAGTATTTTCTCCGCTCTTCTCTTTGCGTCCGTCTTCAGCGTGTCCCGTCTCTGGCCTCGGTTAACGTTGTCCACACAAATTACATTTTGAGAAATGATTGCAATGCATTTTGTGTGCAAGTCCGGGACAGAGACCGGACGAAATAAAACAAAAAAACGGAACTGGCCGGTTCTGATTGATGGTCGGTAGACTGGTGCATCTCTACTGGCAACCCTTCACCTGAAGCTCTAATGAGGAGAACACGCTACCGTGTGAGGGAAAGAGTTCAGAAGAGAGTGGAAGAACTCTGGATTTTTTTAATAAAGTAGTTTGAACCATACACACCTTTTCACTGCATTATTATTGAGCCCAGAGACGCAGCCGCTGCTGATCTTTTCATTTTTGCCGCAGCTCTCACAGCTGGTGTGAGCAAGCTTGCGTCTTTTGCGTCATTAAAATGTGATCGGTTTATGTGATCGGCAAGCTGAGAGACCACGTATAGAATCAAAGGAAGTAATTGTCAACATTTTCGGATAAGTGGCCGATCATTTGGAGCATTCCTAGAAATTATACGGAAAGGTTTTTCGTATCCATGTTTGACCTCAAAGCATATAAACTCTCGCGCCCCCCTTGCGAACTCTGGCGCCCCCCTAAAGGGGGAGCGGACCCCAGGTTTGGAACTACTGGTCTAAAGCGCACGGCGGAAGTACACTTAGGGCGTGTCCAAATCCACTTTTGCTAGTTTGACGACAGGAACAATGGTCGGTGCGCCCCGCGCATGGTCTAAAAGGGTTGTCCCTAGTCTCTTAATGAGTAATGGGTGCCTTTTTGGCATAACGTGCAATAAACCAATCAGAGTCTCATCTCCCATTCCCTTGTAAAGGGGCAGATTCACGCCATGGCGGATTCACTATTTACATGGCGGAATATAGACACCTTCAACCTAAAGAGTAAGTTTAAATACATTAAAATACATACATGTGTATTGCCATGATTGGTTAAATAAATAGCCAATTTCATTCGTCATTACTGCAAATAGGTAATTTTGATACATGCAATGACTATCCATTATGTAGGCATTTTTATCTTTATGTACACAATAATAATGTTTTACATTGTAATCCTTTTATTTTTAATATTTGGCATGTTTGTGTGCTGCTGCGCATCCCTGTGTGTGTAATAAGCAGAGTGTAAGCGCGTTGTGCACCCGCCTATTGGCTCATATTACTAACGCACCCTTTAAATAACACAAAAAATACTATTGACTTTAGACCAGGTTTTGTTGGTCAATAGCGCAGTCGTTTTCAGTTGCCTCAAAATAGCAACGCACCGACAGTGCGCCTGAACACACCTTGTTTTCAGACCAGCACGCCCATGGGTGCACAAATGGGCGCAAATGCATTTGCTATTTAAACAACGTGGCACAGGACGTGAAAATGATAACTGCATCAGGCTGAAACTAGCAAAAAACACTTGAGTCGCGCCTGATGCCGCATTGCACAGGGTGTATGATAGGGCCCTAAAAAGGGAATGGTACATATGAAGTTCATTTATTCAAGGAATGTCTATTTCTGTTTGACGTGAAAGCACATATAGCACACGTTTGGAGAGAGACTCGGGATGTTTGCCTTAGGCATAATTAATTATAATAATAACAATAATAATAAAAATAATAATGATGATAATTCATCTAGCTTATAATAATGATTTAAAAATAATACTTACGATAATCCATCTAGCTTAATAATAATAATAATAATAATATTAATACTACTACTACTACTACTAATAATAATAATAATATCAAATATATTTAAATCATTAAAATATACTTATAATAACAATAGGTTACAGGTTATTTTAAAGGTGTCATTGTTACAGTGTAATTTTTTACTGAGTAATATTAATTAACTACATGTACTTACTAAAGGGTTAGGATAGGATTAGGGTTTGGTTGAGGGTTAGTTGCATGTAATTATGCATAATTTACTGTTATTACTATGGTAAGTACATGTACATGTGTTACCCAATATAATAATAATAACAACAACAGTATACACTGAACAAAATTATAAACGCAACACTTTTGTTTTTGCCCCCATTTTTCATGAGCTGAACTCAAAGATCTAGGACTTTTTCTATGTACACAAAAGGCCTATTTCTCTCAAATATTGTTCACAAATCTGTCTAAATCTGTGTTAGTGAGCACTTTGAGGAGATAATCCATCCACCTCACAGGTGTGGCATATCAAGATGCTGATTAGACAGCATGATTATTGCACAGGCTGGCCACAATAAAAGGCCACTCTAAAATGTGCAGTTTTATCATCTCACAGCACAATGCCACAGATGTCGCAAGTTTTGAGGGAGCATGCAATTGGCATGCTGACTGCAGGAATGTCCACCAGAGCTGTTGCCCGTGAATTGAATGTTCATTTCTCTACCATAAGCCATCTCCAAAGGCGTTTCAGAGAATCTGGCAGTACATCCAACCGGCCTCACAACCGCAGACTACGTGTAACCACACCAGCCCAGGACCTCCACATCCAGCATCTTCACCTCCAAGATCGTCTGAGACCAGCCACCCGGACAGCTGCTGCAACAATCGGTTTGCATAACCAAAGAATTTCTGCACAAACTGTCAGAAACCGTCTCAGGGAAGCTCATCTGCATGCTCGTCGTCCTCATCGGGGTCTCGACCTGACTGCAGTTCGTCGTTGTAACCGACTTGAGTGGGCAAATGCTCACATTCGATGGCGTCTGGCACTTTGGAGAGGTGTTCTCTTCACGGATGAATCCCGGTTTTCACTGTACAGGGCAGATGGCAGACAGCGTGTATGGCGTCATGTGGGTGAGCGGTTTGCTGATGTCAACGTTGTGGATCGAGTGACCCATAGTGGCGGTGGGGTTATGGTATGGGCAGGCGTATGTTATGGACGACGAACACAGGTGCATTTTATTGATAGCATTTTGAATGCACAGAGATACCGTGACGAGATCCTGAGGCCCATTGTTGTGCCATTCATCCATGACCTTCACCTCATGTTGCAGCATGATAATGCACGGCCCCATGTTGCAAGGATCTGTACACAATTCCTGGAAGCTGAAAACATCCCAGTTCTTGCATGGCCAGCATACTCACCGGACATGTCACCCATTGAGCATGTTTGGGATGCTCTGGATCAGCGTATACGACAGCGTGTTCCAGTTCCTGCCAATATCCAGCAGCTTCGCACAGCCATTGAAGAGGAGTGGACCAACATTCCACAGGCCACAATCAACAACCTGATCAACTCGATGCGAAGGAGATGTTTTGCACTGCGTGAGGCAAATGGTGGTCACACCAGATACTGACTGGTTTTCGGACCCCCCTAATACAGTAAAATTGCACATTTTAGAGTGGCCTTTTATTGTGGCCAGCCTAAGGCACACCTGTGCAATAATCATGCTGTCTAATCAGCATCTTGATATGCCACACCTGTGAGGTGGATGGATTATCTCGGCAAAGGAGAAGTGCTCACTAACACAGATTTAGATAGATTTGTGAACAATATTTTGTGTACAATATTTGTGAACAATATTTTGGACTTTTGTGTACATAGCAGTATGCAAGTAAATGATCACTGGATAAAAAAGAAAGCAAAGCTTGAAAAGTATTAACCATTTGCTTCCACCATCTGCATGTCTCTAATAATTTTCATGAGCAAAAAAAGTCATTTGATCCACGTCCATAACAAAAAGGCGTTTGATGTTGTTGTTTGATGAATCAAATTAGAATAGCAGACTACAATATGCTGCTTACATTGTAAATTCTCCACTGTTGCTTGACATTCAGAGGGAGAGAGACTTCAAAGAGGGGCAGATGAAGGTATGTGTCACTGGCTTAAAAAACAAAAAAAAAACAAAAAAAAAAAGCAGTGTGAATAGGGATCCTGGACTGTGCGTAAGTGAGTGTGTGTGTTGGCAGATGAAAGGGAGCCAAAACACAAGACTGGAACGGGGCTGCTCCCAATACTGTCGGCAAATCTAAACTAGCCTTTGATGATTCTGTTGTGTGCGTGTATGTGTGTGTTGTGTTTCCATGACTGTGCATGTGCTTAGATTAGAGCCCTGCACGAGCCTTAAATCTAGGCCCTAGCCCGGCCCTGGCCCGAGACTCTCATGCCCTAGCCCGGTCCGTGTCCGATATCTTATGAAAATTCCTGGCCCGAGTCCGGCTGGAGTTTTGCTTTTAATGTCAAAGTAGTTATATTTCGTTTCGTTTCTTTATTAAGTTAATTTAGAAAAATGTTTGGAACTTTTTTTGTTTGTTAAATTAAAGTTTTTGTTTTTTAAAGTGACGACCAAGCAGTCAGCGGCCGACAGTGAGTTAACCCAATGCTTTAGCCTCTCAAATCAACACTTGACTTGTCTTGCCTATAATAAAATCCATAGATATAAAACACTTAAAGCATCACAATGTTAGTTTAAACGTTTAGCCTAATATCACCACCACCACAGTAAAAAGGCATTTTTGACAAGCTGAGGCAGGCTGCATATAAATCCGATCTTCAATTCCCGCACTATATGGACATTTAACGGAGTTCACGTCAACGAAAGCAACAGATATGAGCTGCATTTTATTTATCTTCAGCTCATTTCAAGATCAAAGACCACAATAGGAGAAAGAGCGACCTAAGCACTGGCAAGATAATTTAGTCTCATTAGTTTTAATGAAGATGATTGTGTTTTTGAGCATCTGAGACTTACTTTCAGTTTCACTTGCGGCAGTTTGCGTGTTGGCTTGCTTTACTCATTTGTGGCGATGCGTGTTGCATAGCGCCGTCATATCAGACTACAACATGTCATATATAGCCTATAACACGCTCTCACACGTTTATTTTTATAACAGTTTGCCAGGAGTAAAATTTACATATGTGGTTTAAACAACCAGATGCATTTACACTTGTCCAGTTTCGCCTGAAATGAGTCCCAGACCACCTTCTGAATTGGTTTGTTTGAGTAATCGGATTTGAATTAAATTCGAGAGAATTTCGGAAGGCATTTAATCCTGGTCTTTTCACAATTGGATAGATATCTGGTCAGAGAAAACGAATGAAGTGACCAGTTGTAAAAAGGCCATAACTCTTGCAGCTGAAGGAACACTCGCTGCAACACTAAACACAGCGCGAACCAGTCTTGCCAGTAGTGGTATCATGGTCTCGTGCTGTTTCCACCAGCGCATCACATCTCATTGTTTCTTTTAATTAATGAATGTCTAAAATATAAAACGAAGGAGAAGCCTTAAAAAAGGCCCGAAGCCCGGCCCGTGTTTGAGGTATGATGTGAAAATCGGGCTGAAATGCAGGGCTCTAGCTTAGATGTCATCTATGCCAATAGGACATATAAGAAGAATTAATCCTGGTGCATTACGAGTATGTACTGTATGTGCATGTGATATGATTCCACAAGAACACATTTTCCTACACCTGGAAAAAACATACGGTCACATTGACTGCAATAATGTCCCACTTCTCATCGGTGGCCACCGTGGACTGTTTCTTCATTTCACATTCTTGGGCAGCTCTCCAAATCCCAGTTTATGAATATCTTAAGGTACAAAGACTTAGGCTTTGGCAGTAACCCGGCAAATAATAACGCCCTAAAAAGCAACAGAAACCCTGCAGCACGATCCACCGTCTTACCATGGCCAACGACATCATGCAAACATAATATGACACCTAATCAATGCCTGGCTGACCAGCCCTGTGATTTTCTGTGCTTTGAAATTCACTTCAGGCTGAGGATAAATCATAGAAGCAGGACAGGAATATTGTGAATATTGTGAAAATGTTGCAGAAACAGGTGGCTGCGTTCAACTTTAAGCATGATATTTAAGCAATAAGGTAAGATACATCTTCAAGAGTAGATCTACATCCTTTCTAAATCATAAACATTGTGAAAACAGCTGAATGCCATTCCAAAATCTGACAGGAAAGATTTAGTTATGCATAAAACCATTGCACAAATGGTCTACATTTTCCTAAAGGTGCAGTACTGAACCAACAAATTGTTATCAAACCATTCTATACTTATGTCGACCTTCTAAACACATTATTTTGACCTCAAATAAGCAAACAAAATGTTTCTTATTAGTATTTTTCCTTAAAATAGATTTGTATAGGTCTTTTTCTTACATGTCAGAGCTGATTGCAGTTTCTGAACCAATTTATATGAGCTCCACAATCAATACTTACATTTGAGAATGAATAAACATATATCTGACAGCTAAAGGTCACCCGCTGTCTGCAGAGGCATTAAAGCCATAACCAGACCAGAATACAATATAATGAAAAAATGTGCTATATAGAAGATATAGATACAAAGTTATTACAATATTTTTATCTTGTAATTATTTCACAGTTACTCTCCAAATGAATGTAGAAACAACTTAAAGACAGTATATTTTAATACGTATTTGTTTTAATGGCATCTTTTTATGAATGAAGGCCAGTATCACTGAAACTAATACACTGATGTCTCTATTTTAAACATTAATGCTAGACATTCAACATTACAGTATAATTGAAAGCTATATCAATTTCAACATTTATTAGGTATTAAAAAAATAACTTTTAATTTAAGTGAACTTAACACAATCTTCACATAAACCCATTATAATAACTTTACAGTCTTAATTGCATAAATTATAAATTAAATATAGATTAATCCTTATTAAAGCTACAATTTCTCTGTTACCTTTGTTCTTTGATTTACATTAATGACAGACATCACAGCAGCTGGTTTATTAGGCTGCTGTCACTTTAAGATCTGCCGCTGCCAAACATGACGCGGATCTGATGTGCTGTCACTTCAAAATGTCACGTTTATTTCAATGTTACTTGGAGTTACTTTGTAATTACTTGCTCTTTCTTTTGTGAAATTTACTAGCAATTTCTAAATGAAAATTGTTTCAAAGTAAATCATACCCATTTTTTTCAGTGTAGCAGCTCTCTTACTGTCAACACACTCTCACTGCTCTCTGCGTGGGTTTGTCTATATACAAGATTTGTTGAGTTTTTCAAGGTTGCACAGCCCATTGAGCTTGCGTTTTGTGAGGACATGCATAATCAAATAAACAATAGTTTTGCAGGAAAACAGACCATACAGACTATAATATAGTCATTTGTTATACTAGTTTGACCTCATTGCTGTTTGCAACAACTCTCAGCTTTATAGTTGTTCAACCACAAGTTTGCTAGCCCTCGTAACATTCACGTCTCACCCGTTTTCTATAAACTACCCATGAGTCACGGCACACATCCTTGAGCTAGAGGTGCGTACGTTAAATTAGGTGATGTGGCCCGTTTCTTCCACAAGGACAGCAGCATTTGCATACTGTTGGCTTCAAGTTAGCATGCCGGTCTGGCGGCTTGTATCACTATCAGTCAATGTCACAATGAGAGCGGAGCAAAGAGCATTAGCTCATGTCAGATCTAATCAGGGCTGATGCCAGGCAAGTGCCCTCACTTTCACAGGCCTGACGATAAAGTCCACAGACAAACCTGAGCCGCTCTTTTAACAGTACCTTGAACGACTCTCTTCCTAAATGACAAAGCAAAGAAGATTTCCTGCTTTTAAGTCTATTTTACAGCTAATCTCTTCTATTAGCTTGAGTTTTGGCCGATGCATATGAATTCTGGGCACGTTGAGTCATGGCAGCTGTGCAATTATACACATATTGGGCTTGAGTGCAATGCAGGGGAAATGTATAGATTTTTACACAGCACATGACTGTTATTTTGTACGTCAAAGGAACGCTGATGGCATGCATACTGATGGATCACAATAAATGATCCTTATGAAAAAGATCCTGCATGTTATCCAGCCTGAGCTCTTGAATATTATGCTTTTACTGAAGGCTTGCAAAATGTAATACACTTTTGCTAAAGGGAACATAAAACAAGCCATCAATTTCACTAGCCTGCAAATATGAGAAACAATAAAAAAAACAATATACAAGCATTATTCCATTAAAAATGCCTTGAAACTACATATGACTGAACCTCTTCACAGAAGGAAATCCATCTAAAGCTGATAGATCTTGACTGGGGGCCGGAGTATGTTTTGGAGCCACTTTCCCTGACTTGGCCAACAGCTGAGAAAATGCATCAGCAAAGGCTCACATTTCTTCTCATGGGAGTGAAGCATACGCATCTAAGAATTGCAACATTTAGGTATCCACATTCAAAGACGCAATGCTGTAAAAAGGTCTGGGAAGTAAGTATTGCTCTCCATTTTTGCGCCTGTTTGTTTGTATCCCCTAAGGAGTCTGCGGTAGCTCTGTGGATGGCCCTGGGCTTCTAAACGATCAGCGGTTGAAATGAATATACTGTGTTTGTTACCGAAGCGGGCTGAATGGAAATTGAGGAGCAGGTTTGCAAGTGAGTGAGAGAGCGAGAGAGGAAAATGCTGTCTCTTTACTGTTCAAGCCCAAACAAGTTATGTCTGTCAGAGTGCTTCACTGGCCTTCAAGCAATTAAGCAACTCTTTTACTCCACAGACACGTAAAAACTAGACTTAGTGCTTTTATTTACAAGTGCATCAAAAGAAATGGGGGAACATGTATGTGTTAAAAAATGCTATGATCCCTTTGGAATTTTTATGGGTGGATAGCAGTAGTTTTGGCACGTCAAAATAATGAAAAATATGAAATAAAATGCTAAATGTGTTTTAAAAATAAAAGTCTGTATGATTTTTTCTTATAGAAATTAATACTTTTATTCAGCAAGAACACATTAAATTGATCAAAAGTAAAATTTGATTTCAAATAAATGCTTTCTATTCATCAAAAATATCACGATTTCCACAAAAATATTTTTCAACATTGATAAGAAATGTTTCTTAAGCATCAAATGAGCATATTAGAATGATTTCTGAAGGATCATGTGACACTGAAGACTGGAGTAATGATGCTGAAAATTCAGTTTTACCATCACAGGAACAAATTATATTTTAAGATATATTAAAATAGAAAAAAAATATGGTATCTTTTATTGCATGTTTGATCAATGAATGATTGAATAATTTAATTGACTGCATTGAATAAATCCTCTAATTAAAAGTCCTGAATAAAGCCTTGGTGCATACGAGACTTTAAAAAACATTACAAATTCTTAGAGACCCCACATTTCTGAAAGGTAGTGTATATAAATAAAATAAATTGAAATTAAATAAATGAAAAAAAAAATTGTCACATCCATGTTTTCTATAATATTTAGGTTATAATGTTTTATTTTTTTAATAAAAAATACAAAATGTTCCTATTCTGCCTATGTAAAGTCACTTGATATCACTAGATGCTCTAATGCAAGCAAAACGAGTTGAAAAGCATAAATGAGGGATTCATGGTAAAAGAGTGAGCTACTGTGCTGTGTAAGGCATGTATTTAGACTCACTGATGAAGTTGGTCTGGCCAGTATAGATGGTGTACTGAAGCTCATAGGAGGTGACGCTGAATTCATCTTCAGAAGTCCAGTGCACTGTAATGGTGTCATGAGAGGCCGTGCAGAGCTCTTCACGTATAGAGGGAGGGTTGGGTGCTGGAAAAGAAAGGAAGAAACGTCAAGACAGGATGTATCGATTTGGTTCCGCAAAAAGGATGGATGTAATTCTGGCCATATCCTAGATACACAGTGTATTCTAGAGATCAACCGATATTGATTTTTTATAACCGATACCGATTATTTGCATGTTTATGTGCCCGATAACCGATATACAGAACCAATATTTATTTATTGTGTTATTTCTGTTTTTTTACAATTATAGCCACTGAACTGTACAAACTGTTTTATTTAACACCTTTTAAACACTGTAATTTTTGCAATTTCACTCCCTTCTTACATGCAAAACAAAACACACTTCTACATCAATAAATAGTCTGAAAGAGTGCAAAAAAATACAGTGCAAGTAAAGTCTTTTTAACATTACTGCTGCTGCATCTTTTTATTTATAACAACAGCATATTAACAACAGGCAAAATAAATGTACAAAGAATAATGTTTTCAAATGGAGAACATAAATAAATGACAGGTGAGTCTATCAACTTTCCATAAATATAAGCATTCGTTTTAAACTACAGTTTTAAAAGGTTTATGTGTTGTTTAATAGACTAAAGAGTGAAGAGAATGGAACGCGCTGGAATATTCTCTGGAATACGCAAACATTGTCAGAAAAATTAAACAAAACAGAGCAAATACATCATCGCTATTAGGCTACTTCGCTAGTCCATCTCATCTGGCACGTTATCAGAATTATTAATAATGTTTCTGTCGGTTTGTCTAGATTATGAAATACCTGCTGATGACAGAGCGCTGTTTTCATCTATACGTTTACACAGAACGTCTCTCGCAGAGATAGGCCTGATAATTCATTTCCAAAGATGTAATTATTTAGATGTTTATTATATACAGTGGGGAGAACAAGTATTTGATACACTGCCGATTTTGCAGGTTTGCCCACTTACAAAGCATGTAGAAGTCTGTCATTTTTATCATAGGTACACTTCAACTGTGAGAGACGGAATCTAAAACAAAAATCCAGAAAATCACATTGTATGATTTTTAAATAATTAATTTGCATTTTATTGCATGACATAAGTATTTGATACATCAGAAAAGCAGAACTTAATATTTGGTACAGAAACCTTTGTTTGCAATTACAGAGATCATACGTTTCCTGTAGTTCTTGACCAGGTTTGCACACACTGCAGCAGGGATTTTGGCCCACTCCTCCATACAGACCTTCTCCAGATCCTTCAGGTTTCGGGGCTGTCGCTGGGCAATACGGACTTTCAGCTCCCTCCAAAGATTTTCTATTGGGTTCAGGTCTGGAGACTGGCTAGGCCACTCCAGGACCTTGAGATGCTTCTTACGGAGCCACTCCTTAGTTGCCCTGGCTGTGTGTTTCGGGTCGTTGTCATGCTGGAAGACCCAGCCACGACCCATCTTCAATGCTCTTACTGAGGGAAGGAGGTTGTTGGCCAAGATCTCGCGATACATGGCCCCATCCATCCTCCCCTCAATACGGTGCAGTCGTCCTGTCCCCTTTGCAGAAAAGCATCCCCAAAGAATGATGTTTCCACCTCCATGCTTCACGGTTGGGATGGTGTTCTTGGGGTTGTACTCATCCTTCTTCTTCCTCCAAACACGGCGAGTGGAATTTAGACCAAAAAGCTCTATTTTTGTCTCATCAGACCACATGACCTTCTCCCATTCCTCCTCTGGATCATCCAGATGGTCATTGGCAAACTTCAGACGGGCCTGGACATGCGCTGGCTTGAGCAGGGGGACCTTGCGTGCGCTGCAGGATTTTAATCCATGACGGCGTAGTGTGTTACTAATGGTTTTCTTTGAGACTGTGGTCCCAGCTCTCTTCAGGTCATTGACCAGGTCCTGCCGTGTAGTTCTGGGCTGATCCCTCATCTTCCTCCCGTCATCTTGAACTTCTTCCATTTTCTAATAATTGCGCCAACAGTTGTTGCCTTCTCACCAAGCTGCTTGCCTATTGTCCTGTAGCCCATCCCAGCCTTGTGCAGGTCTACAATTTTATCCCTGATGTCCTTACACAGCTCTCTGGTCTTGGCCATTGTGGAGAGGTTGGAGTCTGTTTGATTGAGTGTGTGGACAGGTGTCTTTTATACAGGTAACGAGTTCAAACAGGTGTAGTTAATACAGGTAATGAGTGGAGAACAGGAGGGCTTCTTAAAGAAAAACTAACAGGTCTGTGAGAGCAGGAATTCTTACTGGGTGATCAAATACTTATGTCATGCAATAAAATGCAAATTAATTACTTAAAAATCATACAATGTGATTTTCTGGATTTTTGTTTTAGATTCCGTCTCTCATAGTTGAAAAGTACCTATGATAAAAATTACAGACCTCTACATGCTTTGTAAGTAGGAAAACCTGCAAAATCAGCAGTGTATCAAATACTTGTTCTCCCAACTGTAAATGTTATATAGCAGACGTTAATATAATTTAAGGAGTTTTAAACGAGTGGGTCTCGTTAAAAGTTACATACGGTGACTATGCTGGAGCAACAACCCGGTGAGTGAACGGCTATGAATACGACTTCACGAGATGAGCATAGACAACAGAGAGAGAGAGAGAGAGAGAGATAAATTCAGCGCTTTTATTTCCAACATGCACTCATTCATGGATGTTTTATTTCATTCATGTAAAATTACTCTTTAATGGGACATGACGGATTACGTGACTCTGTGAGTTCGTCTCTATTTTTAGCGACAAGTTTAAACTACATAACATATCTTATTTGTGCATTACTGGCTGTTATGGTAAATAAAGTTTATTAATTAAGGGATTTACGTTATTTTACCTTTGAACACCGTTGTTGACTCGTTTCCCCTCAGACGCAGTGCTTTAATGGCGGGCTTGTACGCGATTCTCAGAACGTCCACAAGATGGCGGCATTTATCGGTGAATCCGATATTACAAAACCGATACCCGATTATGGGAAAATGCTTAAATATCGGGCAAAATATCGGGAAACCGATATATCGGTCGATCTCTAGTGTATTCATTAACTTTGTAATACATACAGGAAAAACACTCGTGGAAGGTGGTTTCAGATTTCTCACTGATTTTACCTGTCAAGTAATCCAGTCCTTCCAGGATTTTTTTCTCTCTTGAGAAATCAAGCGCAAAATTGTCAAAGGCCTCGTTCAGATTGACGTCTGGGATGAGGACCTGGGAGGAGGCAGTGGCCATGGCAACTCTGGGTGGAAAGAGAGACACTGGCAATTAATTGATAAATGTTTCTATTTACAACAGTCTATTTACAGGCTATATAAGGCTGGATGTGATTTCACCCAAAGTGACAGAATTATAAACAGCATCTGGCAGCACTCAAACGCATAGAAATTTGTGTGACAAATTCAAATAATGCAGAATTTCAGTAGTTACTACTTAAAACACAGAAATTTTAAGGTTCTTGATAAAAAATTGTATTCTACAGCAATACTCAACAGAAACAAAAATGCTATTGACCACACCCCTTGATTTGTACTGCTCGTTTGAATATTTATGATATATATATATAGGTGAAGTCAGATCGATTAATCGCGATTAATCACATCCAAAATAAAAGTTTGTGTTTACATAATATATGTGTGTGTACTGTATATAATGATTATGTATATATAAATACACACTCATTCATGTATATATTTAAGAAATATTTGCATGTATATACTGTATATATATTTATATCATTTTTATTATATATAAATATTATATATATAAATAAATAATCAATAATATTTTAAAGTAATGCCATGTAGCCTTCAATTATTGCTATATTATTCAATATTAAAATATTAATTCAATAATAAATAATAATAAAAATCAAATAATAATAATAAATACAAACCCGATTCCAAAAAAGTTGGGACACTGTACAAATTGTGAATAAAAAAGGAATGCAATAATTTACAAATCTCATAAACTTATATTTTATTCACAATAGAATATAGATAACATATCAAATGTTGAAAGTGAGACATTTTGAAATGTCATGCCAAATATTGGCTCATTTTGGATTTCATGAGAGCTACACATTCCAAAAAAGTTGGGACAGGTAGCAATAAGAGGCCGGAAAAGTTAAATGTACATATAAGGAACAGCTGGAGGACCAATTTGCAACTTATTAGGTCAATTGGCAACATGATTGGGTATAAAAAGAGCCTCTCAGAGTGGCAGTGTCTCTCAGAAGTCAAGATGGGCAGAGGATCACCAATTCCCCCAATGCTGCGGCGAAAAATAGTGGAGCAATATCAGAAAGGAGTTTCTCAGAGAAACATTGCAAAGAGTTTGAAGTTATCATCATCTACAGTGCATAATATCATCCAAAGATTCAGAGAATCTGGAACAATCTCTGTGCGTAAGGGTCAAGGCCGGAAAACCATACTGGATGCCCGTGATCTTCGGGCCCTTAGACGGCACTGCATCACATACAGGAATGCTACTGTAATGGAAATCACAACATGGCCTCAGGAATACTTCCAGAAAACATTGTCGGTGAACACAATCCACCGTGCCATTCGCCATTGCCGGCTAAAACTCTATAGGTCAAAAAAGAAGCCATATCTAAACATGATCCAGACTGTGGCAAAATGGAAAACTGTTCTGTGGTCAGACGAATCAAAATTTGAAGTTCTTTTTGGAAAACTGGGACGCCATGTCATCCGGACTAAAGAGGACAAGGACAACCCAAGTTGTCATCAGCACTCAGTTCAGAAGCCTGCATCTCTGATGGTATGAGGTTGCATGAGTGCGTGTGGCATGGGCAGCTTACACATCTGGAAAGGCACCATCAATGCTGAAAGGTATATCCAAGTTCTAGAACAACATCTGCTCCCATCCAGATGTCGTCTCTTTCAGGGAAGACCTTGCATTTTCCAACATGACAATGCCAGACCACATACTGCATCAATTACAACATCATGGCTGCGTAGAAGGATCCGGGTACTGAAATGGCCAGCCTGCAGTCCAGATCTTTCACCCATAGAAAACATTTGGCTCATCATAAAGAGGAAGATGCAGTTGACAGTTGAGCAACTAGAAGCCTGTATTAGACAAGAATGGGACAACATTCCTATTCCTAAACTTGAGCAACTTGTCTCCTCTGTCCCCAGACGTTTGCAGACTGTTATAAAAAGAAGAGGGGATGCCACACAGTGGTAAACATGGCCTTGTCCCAACTTTTTTGAGATGTGTTGATGCCATGAAATTTAAAATCAACTTATTTTTCCCTTAAAATGATACATTTTCTCAGTTTAAACATTTGATATGTCATCTATGTTGTATTCTGAATAAAATATTGAAATTTGAAACTTCCACATCATTGCATTCTGTTTTTATTCACAATTTGTACAGTGTCCCAACTTTTTTGGAATCGGGTTTGTAATTTATTATATTATTTTATTAAGATAACATTGTTTTTAGGTACAAGTTAAGTAAACAGTCACAAATACGGAACAACAACAAAAAACATTAAGGGCAGTAAGTACTTATTTTCTCTTTCTCTTCTCGTCAAAATCTTTGTTTTATTAATATTTTATAGCCAGCATCAGGTCTATTAGGCTGCATTTCCACTGTCTAATGCACATATAATATTGCAACATTTTATTTGTGTACCTGTTTACATTTACTTACAAACTGACTGTTTACATGCATTGCTCACCAAGACAGGCATTCTAACCAAGAAGTGCATTTGACTGTTCTCACACACAGCTGTGTCACTATAAGGCATGTGCGACTGAACACATGCAAGTATTCGAAAGCAGCCAGCTGTCATTTGAGACTCAATTTATTGCATAAATCCAGATAATAGCAAAGGTTTGATAGATGGCAGTCAGAGAGCATCACAGCTTGGTCACTGTGTGTCACCAACACAGACCCTGTTTTGTAAAATGCATGACACCACAAAGTCTTTCTCTACACCTGAAGCTGCACAAATATTGTTAAATATTGAGTCCTGAAGGCATATTTTGTATTAATGTGAATATAAGCCACAAGCAACAAAACAGAAAGGAGGGGGCGGCACCAGGAAATGTGCAGAGTAGCTAAAAGTTGCCTTCACGCTGGCAGCGGTAAGAAATTCTGGAAGCGGCAGTGACGGTGTTATGTGTGTGTGCAGGTCTCACCTCTCAGCCACATTCCTGGCCGTCTGGAGGAAGCGGGCGTGGTCGTTCTCCTTCAGGCTGTGCTCAGCCTGTGTGATGAGGGCACTCGAGCGCTCCAGACACTGTCTGCAGTTCGCAATCTGCTGAGCCAACTTCCTCAACTTCATCACCTAAACCCACACACATGCCTATTAGAATCTATTCACATTGTTATATGAGAGATAAATGTATGGAGCTGTTATCGCAACTTGCTAAGCTATTAATATTACATATGTTTACGTTCTCCAAGATGTTATGAAAAATAATGGACCCTAATGGAGCTTTTTATCAAAAACTCATTATCGCTGCTTGGCTTATCATCATAGCTAAATGATCCCTTTGCTTTGTTTGGTTTTTGTGTAATTACAGCAGAGAAACAATAAAGTGATGGATTCTAATTCTCTAATTATTAAAAAACATAGAACACTCTTTAAAAACTCATATAAATCTTGAATTAGCACTGTTAAAGACTTTGTCCAAAAGGAAAATCTAATGCATATTTCATGCTGTATTGGATGTCTGTAAAAAAAAAAAAAGTGAGCCAAATTAATTACACAAAGTCTCAGAGATGTTATCAAGAAAAGAGTATGGCCAAATTCAGACCAATGTGCAAAGAATCTCATTTAATGTTGAAATAGCTTTAAATGTTTAATATTTCTAGTGTCTGGCTGGATAGCTTTTCAGATTTCCCCTGTCCTTCTTGTATAGAAATCATCTTTCTGCATTAATATAGAATTTAACTGATATGTGGTCACAGGTGAGCTTATTTCGGATACTTTACTTCAAATGTGTCTTATCCAGTTAGAATGTACTAATATTAGATTCACTGTGCTGACTAAGTTTTCTGATTGTGCTTCGTTTGCACTGATCCAGACTTACTGTATCATACAGTTATACTACCATTAAAATGTTTATGGTAGGTAAGATTTTTTTTAAATGTTTTTGAAAAAAACACAAAAAAGTGTCTTGAATTTGAAATCACTGCTGGTTTGGAGCTTAAGAAACATTTCTTATTATTATCAATGTTAAAAAAAGCAGCTGTACTAAATATTTTTGTGGAAAATGTGATACATTTTTTCAGGATTCTTTGATGAACAGAATTTAGCAACATAATTTATTTTAAGTTGAATTTTTTGTAATGTCTTTACTGTTACTTTTGATCAATTTAGTGCATCCTTGCTGACAAAAAGTATTATTATTATTTATTTATTTTTGATATGACTTTTTAATAGTAGTGCATAAGAATACATTTTGGTTCGTGTCCATCAAGATTGATTACATAAAGAAAATAATCAAATGGGATGATGTGCATTTGAGCTGCAAAGTATATAATTCTCTAGATTTTCCAAAAATAGGCATTACTATATCCAATGCTTAAATATGAAACATACTGAGTTGAATTAACAGAAAAAATTTTAATAATTTCCAGCAATATCAAGCAATATTATATATACTGTTGCCATTATATAAAATACTCATAGCATGAAATAAGATTTTGCTTATACCGCCCACACTACCTGACCACAGATTCACTATGAATTAGCTTGACTTCATATAACTGCATGTTTTATGTGCGTTTCTTTTGCGAGGGAATGAGAGACATTAGCTATGCTTCCTCAATAAGCCAGTTAAATCGGTTAAGCAGGATCTAGCCTATGTCACAGTGTAATTCAATAGAGGAATGGGATGTTTGACAGGAAGGAATCATCAGAAGCATTCAGAGAAAAAGATGTTGCTCTGTGCTGCAGTGGATTGCATTAGATCAAATCCGAATCTGACACCATTTCTTAACGACAGCTTCAAATGATTTGCTTTCAGATGGTTTACTGCCAAAAAGTTTCAGGACGGCATTAAAGAAATTGGACTGCATTAGAAAAATAAATAGAAAATCATTCAAAAACAAACCAGTAGCAAACCAGGCTGAACAGCTAAAACCTTAGATCAAATCTTACAGACACTTTGCATCTGAGTTTATGATTCTAAAAGCCTCCTTAATACTAGAGTTACAGGCACTTTGTGCTGGAGCTGCATTATTGATGTTTGCAAAAGGCCAGACATAATCTCATGTTGCAGGCTGTACATGTCAACTTGGGCTGATGGACACTTCTGATGGAGATTACTGACTCTTACATCACACTACCCTAAAACAGAGAACCACAGGCCTGTCTCGTGGCTCAAATCCCTACTTGATAAGAGTGTGAGTTCAGGCTATCAAGTTAAAGTGCCTGTGTGCTGCACGTTCACTGTCAAACACAAAACACTACACACACTGCACACAGATGAACTGGAGCAAAACATCTGACTCTTCAGTTTTAGTAAAGAAATTAGGACAAAAGTATTGTTATTTTCCTACTGATAGACAGACAGACAGACAGACAGACAGCTAGCTAGATAGATAGATAGATAGATAGATAGATAGATAGATAGACACAGAGAGACAGAGAGACAGACAGACAGACAGACAGACAGACAGACAGATAGATAGACAGACAGGCAGATAGACAGAGAGACACAGACAGAATAGATAGATAGATAGATAGATAGATAGATAGATAGATAGATAGATAGATAGACAGACAGACAGACAGACAGACAGATAGACAGATAAATAGACAGACAGAATAAATAGATAGATAGATAGATAGATAGATAGATAGATAGATAGACAGACAGACAGACAGATAGATAGACAGACAGAATAGATGATAGACAGACAGACATACAGACAGACAGAATAGCTGATAGATAGACAGATAGACAGAGAGACAGACAGACAGAATAGATGATAGATAGATAGATAGATAGATAGATAGATAGATAGATAGATAGATAGATAGATAGATAGATAGATAGATGATAGACAGACAGACAGACAGACAGACAGACAGAATAGATGATAGATAGACAGATAGACAGACAGACAGAATAGATGATAGATAGATAGATAGACAGACAGAGAGACAGATAGATAGATAGATAGATAGATAGATAGATAGATAGATAGATAGATAGATAGATAGATAGATAGATAGATAGACAGACAGACAGATAGAAAGAGAGACAGACAGACAGCTAGATAGATAGATAGATAGATAGATAGATAGATAGATAGATAGATAGATAGATAGATAGATAGATAGATAGACACAGACAGACAGATATAGATAGATAGATAGATAGATAGATAGATAGATAGATAGATAGATAGATAGATAGATAGATAGATAGATAGATAGATAGATAGATAGATAGACAGAATAGATGATAGATAGATAAATAGATAGATAGATAGATAGATAGATAGATAGATAGATAGATAGATAGATAGATAGATAGACAGACAGACAGACAGATAGCAGTATCTCTCTCTTTTCCCAGCACTCACCACCCAACAGTCTTTTTTGTTACTGTAATAATGCTGTTTTTAGACAGCAGTGCCATTAAATGTCATTTTCCCCCAGACACACACAAGGCTTCAGTGTCTGTATTGTGCTGTGAAAGCCTGCTATGAAAATGTAGGAAACTGTATATGTACAGCTACAGTTCACTGATATTTAGACTCAAAATCTAAGCCCTTTCAAATAGTTTTGTGTTGTTTTTGAGTTTTCAAGTGAGAAAGACTTTTTCCCATAATGCATAGGATCATAAACTAAAGTTGTATGTTATTTTATGATCACCTGTTTCCTAACTTGGCACATTAACTGATCATTATTAAGTAGAACTTACTTAGAACTACAATTCAAAAGTTTTGAGTCGATAATATTTTTTTATGTTTTTGAAAGAAGTCTCTTGTGCTGACCAAGGTGGCATTTACAAAAATACAGTGGCCATCGACTTCCATAGTAGATTAAAAAAAATACTATGGAAGTCAATGGCTACCGTCAACTGTCTGGTTACCAACATTCTTCAAAATATCTTCCTTTGGACAAAAGTATTGTTATTTTCCTACTGATAGATGTACTTAGTCTCTAGTGGTTTTGCTTTAGTTTAGGTCATAAGTGCAACACAAAACCAAAAATCCCCCTTTTCTTCATAACTAATGCAAATTAACACTTCATTGTTTACATTTATTTCTATTTTGGCCCTTGAAAAATAAAACAATTCTTTAGTTTAGCATTAGTTATATTCGTAAGTGTCTATTCTTTAGTGTCCAAGAGGAGAACAGTACTGTCCAGTGTACTGGCCTGCTGTTCATGTTTTCGCTGGTGAAGATTATCGAGGCCTGATTTCTGTTACAAAAGGGAAACTTCTTAAGTAAAGCCACATGGCCAGAGTCCGCTTCAACCAGCCAAGCATCCTGTCATAACTTCAACAATCCTGTTTAAGTAGTATCTTTACACTTAACTGCACCCTCACTTTGGCCTGTGGACTTTCTGAAAAGATCTCTACAGCCCCAACTGATGTCCTCACAGCCACATTATTACTCATCTGCACCAGCTTAACATTAACATACGCTCAAAAAGGGGAGGTTTTAATTCACACAGGGGAAATATGCTGTGATTTCCCCAGCCTTTTCTTCATCTTGTCATCACACGACACATCACCTATCTCTCCACACAGCGTAGGGTCCAACAGAGCCTGACAGTCCCTCTCTTGCTATAACAGGGGTAGTGACATGTTCAAAAAGATGTGTTAGAAATGTCAGCTCTGTATTTGACACACTGTCAAGAATCAAATTCAAATAGGTTTCTCTAAGTGAGCGAAGGCTTGAGCTCTGAACATTTTTCAGTTTCTCTGCCATGTGTGCGTCTTAAAGGAAACATTCACCAAAAAATGAAGTCTGTCATTATTATTTTCTCACTCTCATGTCTTTCCAAACCTGTATGACTTTCGCTCTTCTGTAGAACACAAAAGATGATGTTTGGAGGAATGTTTCAACTGTTTTTGTCCATACAATGAAAGTCAAAGGGTACAAAACAACACTGGACACCACTGACGTTCATTATATGGACAAAAAAACAAACATTTTTCAAAAAATCTTCTTGAATGACATGAGTGTGATTGATGAAATTTCTATTTTTAGGTAAAAAGGTAAAAACTTCCACTTTGATATGTATAAATTGAAAAGCAGCTCGACAACCCAAGTGCAAGATACAAATCTCACTTAAAATTACAATTCTGGCCACCCTAATTTTTCTCGGTGGTGCAAATAGAGAGAAACTTTACCTTGGATTCTTTGATCTTGACAGCAATGACCTGTTTTCTCTGGCGAATTATCTCCACCAATTCATCACACTCCTCCACCAGCTTGGCTTCATGCATGGCTGTGTTCACCTGCAAATAAGAGAAAAGATTTTCATAAAAAAATACAATGGCACTTAATCAGTCCACTGGGATAACTAAGTTTCCCCAGCCTATCTGCTTCAGTGTATGCAAAATGTCCTGTCTGGAGTGATGTGGACCATGTCATTACGGAAAGGAGACATTCCACACTGTACTTCAATTCCTTCCTCAGATCATCCCTGTAATTACAAAAGTTAGTGATACCCCATGAAAGATTCCTGTACCCCTCTCTTAAGATCCTGTTTTTTCACTGTACTACCTGATCCATACACAAAGTTTATAATTCAAGATCGATCCACTTAGGTGTTTATCACACACACACACACACACACACACACACACACACACACACACACACACACACACACACACACACACACACACACTCACTGACTCACTCACTCACTGACTTTCACTCACTCACTCAACTTACTCCCTTCACTGACTCACTCACTCACCTTACTCCCTTCACTGACTCACTCACTTACTCACCTCACTGACTCACTCACTGACTCACTCACTGACTGACTCACTCACTGACTCACTCACTGACTCACTCACTGACTCACTCACTGACTCACTCACTGACTCACTCACTCCCTTCACTGACTCACTCACCTCACTGACTCACTCACTGACTCACTCACTTACCTTACTCCCTTCACTGACTCACTCACTTACTCACCTCACTGACTCACTCACTGACTCACTCACTGACTGTCTCACTCACTGACTCACTCACTCACTCACTGTCTCACTCACTCACTCACCGACTCACTCACTCACCTTACTCCCTTCACTGACTCACTCACTCACTTACTCACCTCACTGACTCACTCACTGACTGACTCACTGACTGACTCACTGACTGACTCACTGACTGACTCACTGACTGACTCACTGACTGACTCACTGACTGACTCACTCACTGACTCACTCACTGACTCACTCACTGACTCACTCACTGACTCACTCACTGACTCACTCACTGACTCACTCACTGACTCACTCACTGACTCACTCACTCCCTTCACTGACTCACTCACTGACTCACTCACTTACCTTACTCCCTTCACTGACTCACTCACCTCACTGGCTCACCTTACTCCCTTCACTGACTCACTCACCTCACTGACTCACTCACTCACCTTACTCCCTTCACTGACTCACTCACTGACTCACTCACTGACTGTCTCACTCACTGACTCACTCACTCACTCACTGTCTCACTCACTCACTCACCGACTCACTCACTGACTATCACTCACTCACTGACTCACTCACTCACCTTACTCCCTTCACTGACTCACTCACTCACTTACTCACCTCACTGACTATCACTCACTCACTCACTCACTCACTCACTGACTCACTGACTCTCACTCACTCACTCACTCACCTTACTCCCTTCACTGACTCACTCACTCACTCACCTCACTGACTCACTCACTGACTGACTCACTGACTGACTCACTGACTGACTCACTGACTGACTCACTGACTGACTCACTGACTGACTCACTGACTGACTCACTCACTGACTCACTCACTGACTCACTCACTGACTCACTCACTGACTCACTCACTGACTCACTCACTGACTCACTCACTCCCTTCACTGACTCACTCACCTCACTGGCTCACCTTACTCCCTTCACTGACTCACTCACCTCACTGACTCACTCACTCACCTTACTCCCTTCACTGACTCACTCACTGACTCACTCACTGACTGTCTCACTCACTGACTCACTCACTCACTCACTGTCTCACTCACTCACTCACCGACTCACTCACTGACTATCACTCACTCACTCACCTTACTCCCTTCACTGACTCACTCACTCACTTACTCACCTCACTGACTATCACTCACTCACTCACTCACTCACTCACTCACTCACTCACTCACTCACTCACTCACTCACTCACACCAATGCATTTAAATAAACAGATTATAATAAACAATTAATTCACACCATTCTTTATTACTGTCAAGGTAGTAAGTAGAGCACAAACCAATCTTTTACTTGGAGCAAAGCAACTTTGGATGTCAAACAGTATCCACTAGCATGGAAGAAACCTATGATTGCTTTCAATGCAGTCAATAAATTCATCAAACATAAGCTTCATTATACTCAGAAAATTCGCTGTTGTCGATCCCCTAATGCCTGGCGCAATTCTACCGCTCAGCTACACTAGAGCATAGATAAATAAATAAGCCAGAGAACACATATAGTTAGTCTGAAGCACAGCAACCATCTCTCTCTATCCACCACCATCTCTGAGCGCTCTGGCTCAGTGGACGAATGCAGTGATGGATGTCTCATGCTGTTGATGTGTTCCTTATCAGACCTCTTAGCACGTCGTCCTTCCACTGGGGATTAAATACATCCCCATAGCTTTTCTAGGGACTACAAAGGGCTTTTCTGAGGATGGTAGGGATGTGATGTATGACCCCACTTTACTGTGGTGCCCGCACCTAACCGGCCTGACTCGGCTCGCACTTTGGCAGATTCATGCTGACACCTTTAAAATGTGGTGCTGGGCACAAACGCTTTGTCTGCGCATTTAGACTGTCCTGGACTGGACTGACGTTTACTGGACACTCAGGAAAGATTCTGTGTCATTGTCGATTGGGGTCCTGTACCAGAAAAAACCTGGCGATTTAGTCTGCAATCCCTTACAAACACTTAAGCTGAGTCTTTAAGGGAGTTTAGCATGAATTAAACCTAATATGTTGAAAATGTTGTAGTTAAGTTGCAAAATGGTCCCGATGGAGCAAGCTAGGGTATTCAAAACTACATTGCATACACAAATATTATAATGATGTCATCTTTTTTGGACAAATTATGAAGATTAAACATTCTAACAGTGTCAATTCAATGTGCCAAAAAATATAGATAGAACATATATAAAATAGATACAATTATTTACACACACACTCTCTCACTCTCTCTCTCTAAAATATAAATTATATAATATAAATTTAAAAAGTAAAATTTTTTTTTTAAAAAAACTAATCGCAGGTATTTGCACAAACCCCATCCAGAATATTTTAGCAATATCCATATCCATTTGCAAGTACTATACCACAAAAAAATCTTCATACAGTGGACTACCAGTAAAATTGATTGCTTGGTAATTGCTTGGTAATTGGCTGACCTAAATTGGTATTATCTAATTGTGTACTTAAATTTAACAGCTGACAGCTGATTGGGTGATTGTAATCCATTACATACCTTTCTATCAAAGTTATCTGACATTATCGAGATGAATTTGTTCTGACACAGTTTAACTCTGAGTTCTTGTCATAGTTTATTACCATTTTCTAAACTATAGCGAATAAACTGTGATATATATATATATATATATAACAATCCAAGAGTAAAAAAATCATCACTAATTTTAGTCTTGTTTTCCCATAAAAAATATTGCAGGATTCTTAAACCAAGATAAATTGTGTTAGACAGTAAAAAACAAGACAAAATAGGCCATTGATTAAGAAAACTATGTTTGCGGTGTTTAATTCCACCAGCACAGGTTGTATGGGGAAAAAAATGTGCACATTTAACCAAAAAATAGACTCAAGTATGTCTGCACATATTTATGCAAGTTATTTTCGGATTAAGCCCAGATCATAGTGTGCACTGCATGCAATGACTGCGGCAAGACTCATTATTGACAAGGCTCATCAGTTCCTGACCTTTATCTCTTCATATTGCCACATCTTTAATCTGCTAATCCACAGGGCGGGAAACACTGGCTGCTATAAAAAGGCCGTTAATGAGCTCCAGCGGTTCATTTTGGGTACATAAACAATCTAAGTGCTGTTGAACAGATGCCACTGAGCAGAGGTCTGTTTTTTTTTTTTTTTTTTTTTTGCAGCTCTGATTAATGTGTATCTTTTCCATATGCTGACAGATGGGGCAGGTCTGAGTGCTCTAAGTGCACGGCTGTAGGCGCTCCTATGGGGCCTGTCTCATCACCGGCGAGTCCAAGTGGCCCTGTTAAAAATGGATGAGGGAGAGGCATATGCATCACAGTGTGGCGGCCCTCATTGCTGCACAAATGTCCACTCGGTGGAACAGCAACAAAACAAAGCATCCCTTTGCACCACAGGCCTAATAAACCACAGTGGCCCAGAGACAGCACCTGAAATGTCAAACAAGGGAGTGATGGAGTCCAGGCTTCAAATCACCAAAGCTGAAATGGAAATTCCCAACTGAAAGTGGAAAGTTCCCCAGACACCTCCAGTCCCCTGACAGCATCACTCCTGAGTTATTTATACAGACTCTCTTAGGACATTTCCTAAGACACTTTTGTCTATTGGAATCCATAGAAAACTTTGCCATAGATGCTATGTTTCAAATAAAACTTACAAAGGCTGTAAACATCTCTGCAGATGTTCCTCTGATACTACACGAAAGCCGAAGGGTCTATTTGATGTGTGTTTTCATCTGGATAACATAATTTGTAGAAAGTCTGCATCTGTAATACATTGCATTCATTCACTGTTGAATGCTAGTTGGACTATATTCAAGAAGTTGTTTCTGTGTGAATCTGCTTTGAGATTTTTCAGATGTTAGCAGATGTTACCCTTGAAATAGAAAGTGATGCGTTGCATATGATGCACTCACTGACCGACATTTTAATAGGTCATACATAACTATATACTATAGGGGAAAGAGAATATTATGGATTCAAAGTAATGATGTGCGTTCAATACACATTGACTTTCAAGTCAAAGTTTCATACACGTTATAAAAGCCCCTCAAAGTCTTTTAGTTGGCTAAATTGGGTAATATATTATATTATATATTATATTAACAACATATGTGGCATAATGTTAATTACTATGTAAGATGATTCTGATTTTTATGATTTTTGAGTCTCAGTTTGGCCACAGTAAGGCACTTACAATGGAAACTCAACCATGACAGCATTACAAGGGATTAAAAGTAAACGATGACAGAATTTTCATTCTAATCAGAAATGTGAAATGTATTTTTTGTTAAAGCAGTTACATAAACCATTTGTGACCCTGGACCACAAAACCAGTCATAAGTTGCACGGGTATATTTGTGGCAATAGCCAACAATACATTGTATGGGTCAAAATTAGCGATTTTTCTTTTGTCAAAAATCATTAGGATATTAAGTAAAGATCATGTTCCATGAAGATATTTTGTAAATTTCCTACCGTAAATATATCAAAAAATTATTATTAGTAGTAATATGCATTGCTAAGAACTTCATTTGGACAACTTTAAAGGCGATTTTCTCAATATTTAGATTTTTTTGCACCCTCAGATTCCAGATTTTCAAATAGTTGTATCTCGGCCAAATATTGTCCCCCTAACAAACCATACATAAATGGAAAGCTTATTTATTCAGCTTTCAGATGATGTATAAATCTCAATTTCCCTTATGACCCTTATGACTGGTTTTGTGGTTCAGGGTCACATTTAATAAAAATGTTCATAATTTTAGCTGTAAAGGTGTTTAAATGGTCTTTTTTAAGATGTCAATAAAACTGAACTGAATATACTATGTATTTTATAATGACTACAAGAATGAAGAGGAAATTGGCTGCTTGAAAATAAAACTCTAGATATTGCATTTTGATGCACATTTTCTGTTCGTGCCAGTTCATATTTACATACAATGGAAGAACGAAGTTCACAGCTAAAGGATTTTGGGTCAAACCTTCAGCATTTAATGTCCAAGACATTTAATATGCAGTGTCCCTGAAATCATTATAACACCTCATTCATTTGATCCTCAATAATTTACTGTGCCTTTCAAATAAACATGACACAGCCTTACAGAGACATCTGATGATTGACAAGCTGTTGAATGATTATTCTTACAACATAAGTCCTGAATAATTTATGTAGATTTGAATAATTAAGGAGAAAACCACACAGAATGCAGTTAAACCTTTTTTTTTTTTGGATTGGTTTAATGGTTTTAAAACGAGTTCAACTCTATAATATATGTAGCTGGGGATTTACTGCAGAAAGCTGTTTTGTAAATGCTTCAAACTGTACGCCTTCTACCACATACCTCACTCAGCTGAGGTGTGAGCTACATTCTTTGTGTGCTCAAAGCAGCTGGTGGTATGCGAAGATTTTTTTTATTTTTTATGTGCGGTTCAGCTCAGGTTAGAGACGTGCTACACATGCAGTCTCCCCGGGGTTCAACAAGACTGATTCAGCTAATGAAGTAACAATGCCTTGTCACCTGCTTTCCTTTCTCAAACAGCAAGGACAACCATCCTGACAGAGTCATTAAAAAGGATGCTCACATTTGAATTTCCCTTGTGCCTGATGTCTTAGTGCTGATCTTGAGTCATATCTGGAGTAAGAACAACTTGCTCAGTCAATGTTCAAGGTGACATTAAGCAAAGGCCTAAATATATCCCTGGTGTCTTGTTTGTCTTTCCTTTAATAAGCTCTGATTCAAAGATAAAGGGTACTAATTGACTTTCAAAAAGACTGTTTATCATGTGTGCTAATGGGTATGCATAAATATGCCACATCACCAACAAACGCCAGCTGCAAATATAGACCCTATGCACCAGAGAAACAAGCGTGCAGCCATCTTTAGAATTTTGTCTTTGAACTTCCTTTTTTGCGATAGCTCTGTATTTGGCATCGCTGTAGGGAAGTAATTAGCTGATGAAATAGATTTACTTATTGTAGAGTTAACGTAAATCCGTAAGATCTTACCTTCATGCTGTGAAAATACAAACCGGAGACAGAACACAACGAGTGCAGCACTGAAAAGGGGTGGGGCTACATAAGGTCTGCATTAGGCAGGGGTGTCCAATCATGCTCCTGGAGGGCCACTGTCCTGGAAAGTTTAGCTCCAAGCCCAATTTAACACACCGGAAACCGGTTAATCAAGGGCTGTGTCCGAAATACCCTTAAATAGGGTATTATTTGAGGGGACAGCCATTTGTAGTGGTGTCCGAAACCAGTGGACATTATCGAGTGAATTCATTCAATCCCACAATGCACCACAATAACGAGTGTACAACCTATGTATGCTCAACGGCTGGAGAATACTCATAATGCACTGTGAGAGTCACGTGCTGAATGAATTCCCACATCTGACTAGAAGATGGTGCCCGCAGCTGAATCATCCATCCACCCATCCATTTTCCAAACCGCTGGTCCAATGTGGGTACAGTGTAGTATCATACAGGTATAAATTCCTTTTTAATTGATTATTACATTGTTTAATTAAAGTTTATACATGCTAGTTTCCATGACAGAGTTCAAGATAAATCTTTTTATTGCTACTGCAGCTGCCACTTTGCAAAGTTTCAAGTAATTATTAAACAGCAAGCACAAACTATGCAAAAGCGGCAGCCCTTTCTACACACTCAGTGTCCAAATTCACTTACTCGTTTTCATTCACTCCCTCAAGTAAACTATATTAGTGGACTAATGTAGGGAATAGTGAATGAGGATATAGGAGGCGTTTTCAGACACAGCCAAGGTCTTACTAGGCAGACTAGAAACTTCCAGGTAGGTGTGTTGACGCAAGTTGGAGTTAAACTCTGCAGGACAGTGGCCCTATAGGACTGAGTTTGGACACGTCTGACATAAGGCATTTAACATCATGGAGATAAAACATATAACATCATCAATAAAATAAATACAATAAAAATAAATACATAAAATATGTTGATTTGGTGCTCAAGAAACAGTTCTTATAAAAAACAGTTTTGCTGTTTAATTTCTGTTGAAAAAAGAACAGCATTTGAAATAGAAATATTTTGTAATATTATAAATGTCTACCTTATTTTTGATCAATTTAATACATCCTTGCTGAAAACTATTGAACGGTGATATATATTATTGAGCACACAGTATGAACATTCAGTGTGCTGTAGAAAAAGTATATGATTTAATAACAGCCCTGCGTATTTTATCACATTCCAGAGATTTTTGTAAGTTTAAAGCTGACACTTTAATACTCTTCTTGACATCACTGAGCATTCAGTGCTGAACTTTCTACATTTATAGACAATTTTGTCTTATGGACTGATGGCTAACTTTTAGAGAGATTTCTGCATGTGTTCAGCTTTAAGCAAGTCGAAATTCTTAATCTTCAGTGTTCGGACATCTCTTTTGTTTGAGGTATGGTTCACATCAGGCAATAATATTTGTGAATAGCAAAGGCACATTTTGTTTTCGACTCTGACCAACACCTCAAATCTTGCCTCAC
The DNA here is from genome assembly GCA_039654105.1 of Coreius guichenoti. NCBI lineage: Eukaryota > Metazoa > Chordata > Actinopteri > Cypriniformes > Gobionidae > Coreius > Coreius guichenoti. The sequence continues at coordinate 14,039,021 of CM077173.1, read as the reverse complement.
TGATTGGATTACAAGTTAGCTTTTGGAGAAGTCATTACCATAAAGATTCACATACATTTCCCACTTTGCACTGTAAATCTTTACACGCTGTGTTCAGTAAAGAGATGTAAATGAATAATTGTGTGCATACTATCAGTTAAAGCAGACTGTGTGAGTGTGTGTTTTGATTTGGTTGAAAATTAGATCAAATATATGCAGGAAGCCAGGTAAATCTAGAAGGTTCACATATTTGTCTTGCATAAAAGTTAGGATTAATGATAAACCAAAGGGGAATATTTAGAAATAGGGGGAAAAACAGAAGGAAAGCAGAAAAAACTGTTATAGCAGAAAGTCTTTTGCCTATTCAAGGTTCTTTCTCTCATGTTGACCAGTAAGTTCATTTCACTGAGCGAATTAATGTAAAATCTCTTTTATTCACAAAAAATGAATAAGGCTCTTCTAGCCTTTGGCTCAGCAGTTTAATTTAAAGAAAATGAATCTCAATGCAGAACTACAGTCAATACAAGCCATGCAAAATCTGCTCATACACGTGACCACTGCCACTGGACTGTAAATAAAAACGAAACATTCAAAAATGTTTACATTTTGTAAATGCATTCCCGGAATAACCCTGAATCTGAGAAGCATTTGTTGCTCAAAAGGGCAAGAAATCTGAATCACGTTGTCACTAAAAATAAAATGTAAACTAATTTGTTTGCATAACTGACAAAAACACATTTGCAGATGTGGGACGAATAACTGAAGGTGGAAAGAAATGAATGATGATGATGATGATGATGATGTGACGGATGAAGATTATAATGCTACATTTGCCTGGACTCACCTCTACCTGTTGACAAATCTGGATGAGTTTGGCCATCTGGTTCTCCAGCTCACTGTTCCTCTTCACCAGATTGGTTAAGTTATTCTCCAGGGTTTGCTGTTGGAATGACAGAGACATGGCAATTAGACAGAATGAATCACTCTTTATGTCTGACATAGACAAGCTTTTTACTTTCATCCCATCAGGATATGATATACAGTATACACTACAGGTCAAAAGTCTGGGGTATTAAAAAAAAAATCAGCTTATTCACACATTAAATTGATCAAAAGTGATAAACAAGGAATGTACCTAAACACCAAATCAGCATATTATAATGATTTCTGAAGGATCATGTGACACTGAAAATTCAGCTTTGCAATCACAGGAATTAATTACATTTTAAAATGTATTAAAATAGAAAACAGTTACTTTAAATTGTAATCATATTTCACAATATTACTGTATTTTGGTCAATTTTTGGTCAAGACACTTCTTTCAAAAACATTACAGACATGTCTTACAGACACCAAATTTTGTATTGTATAAAAACTAATTACAATATATAAATTTTATGCCATTAAAGGGATTATAAAAAATAACATCTTACAGGGTTGGAATAGGGCTGGGCAATGTGCCCAAAAAATCATATCTCTGTATTTTTTGGTTGAATGGCGATACACGGTATATATCCCGGTATTTTTACATTTTTCTATTTGGATAAAAAATTTTTTTTCATTTATTTTGATAATAATTAATTTTATTTCACATCCTGCCCAATGATGTCCTAAAAACAATGTTGATATTGAAGGCTATAAACAAATACAGTGAATGTAATGTAGGCTATGCAATATATTATGTGCAAAAAGGGGGTTAAAATCACATTACATTCTAACATTGTAACATTACAATCTAAAAACAAAATTAATAACTCCCTAAACTAAAAATGAAAATAAAAACAAAAGCATATTAGCCTATATTTGATTACCCCATTATAATGGTCACTTTCATAAAAATATACTTACTTGTAGGTTTAAAATTCCACATATGGCACATTTATTGTCCAACAACAGATATTTTAGAAATATGTATACTTTAGTCAGAATTATTGCTTTCCTATTCTATTGCGCTCCGTCTGTTTGCCGCGCATGCACACGGCGGCGCTCATTCACGGAAGCCTGAATTTTTGCGGAGATTCACTTGCAGAAGGCTCGCCCTCTCCGGACAGCAAAATGGACATATTTGCATAGAGATGGAGAATATACCTGTGAAATGTAAGTTATGCACTGAGGAAAGCACCACATTTCAAACGCATTAAACACCGCAAGTATTTATCTGTCTGTCAGCACAAGTAGCTTATCTCTCAGAGCATCTGACAGGGCAAGCTGCTTTAAACTATATGTGTTAACTATATCTTACCAGTTATTTTGAAGCCCTTAATATAAAGCATGTGTCATGTTGAGGACAAATTGCATCATGCACTTTCCCTGAATCAGCTCATTCTGCGTACTCCGCTATTTTTCAGATGCATTCGTATCAATCTACTGTATATCGATATAAACGGTATTGCCTCATTCCATATCATTTCTAAAAAATATACTGATATATCGTACAAACTCGATATACCGCCCAGCCCTAGGTTGGAACAACATGAAGGTGAATAAATGACAGAATGTTAATTTTTGGTTGAATGATCCATTTAAAATTGAATGAACATTACCAAAATGCAGTGCTGGAAAAACAGGCTTTTACATTTGGAATTTAAAACTGTATCACATAATGTATCTGCTCTGAAAGGATTTAAACTGTGTTTTTTGAGGGCGGCAGATTTCTTTTTTGCCCATTGCTCCCATCGGTCTTTTTCATGAATTAAGGAATGACACTGTGCGGATGACAATGTTAGTGTAGGTGCGCATAGATAAATCATACAGAGTCCACAGAGATCCCACAAAGACGGATTAGATTCAAAACAAGCAACTAACAGCAAATTAGTTCCACATCACAACCTCTAATCGTCACTAACGAGAAACTGTGCGCGCTAGGCTGAGACTTTACACCGGGGGGTTGGAGGGGTGTCCTAATTCATGAGCTCTGATGTGTACTTTGCAGAAACAGGTTTGTAGCAATTAAAGTTTAAGAGGTCAGAGCTTGTGTGTTTGGGTCACTGCGAGACCGTTTCTTTAGCTCATGACAAAGGGATGGTGAGGTACTGGTATGTTAAATACCGCACAGTAATAGGTGTTTACACTACATACAAACGATTCATGAGGGTGTTAGAAATTCATTGTTTCTGAATTATGTGACATCACAATGGCGAGAGGTGGAGAACTATGCAATTAGTTAAAAGAGTTGCACATGCTTCACTACAACACAAGTTGGAAAGATAAAGAGGGAAATCATAGCAACAACTCAAAGAGAACCGCCCGCCATGCTACACTAGCAGCTGAAATGATGACCCCCACAGTGGGAGAAATGGAGAGAAAGACATGAACATAGCGCTGAGATGAACAGCTGATATTAATGACATGAGAGGAAACAAAAAGAAGCCCAAACGGACTAAAAGGCAGGAGCGATGGGAACAACATCGACAACATTGGCATACAAAAGCGAGAACAGAGCCTTTATGTTGTCTTGTTTTGTGTTGTTTGGCTATTCATGCATATGTGATGCAGCCTGACCCTGTCCACCTGCATGTCCCGCATCCCCCATCTCTGGCCTGAAACGCTGTCTTGCACACATCCAGTACATAGATTGTAAAAGGCAGCCGGTGACTCACCGCAACGCTTGTCTTTGATGCCTCCATAACCGCTTCAGAAACTCTGGCAGGGCTCACTTGAAAAGCCTATGAACACACACACATACACACAGAGCCTTACTGGTCTGGCCCGCTGATGGACGGAAGTATTATTGCCCCTGCTCTGTCCGACGACTGGTTTTCAGCCTCTCTCATGACAAACCATCTCTCTTGCTGTGCCGGCTAAATGGGCTGGAAGCACCTCGGAGCAGGTGAGGGTGTCTTTGTCAGACTGCCTATTCTCTGAGCGCTGATAGCTTGCTTTACTCGGGGGCTTGTTGCGTCAGGCAGTCGCAGAGGCGCTTGTTTGGTGTGTCAGCATTTTAAAATTCAAACTCACCCGGCAAGGACAGATGGGGGTCATTAATTAAAGACAGAACAGTCGAGGATGATTTATACATCAAAACCAAGCATCACCTCCCAGGAGACAGAAGACAAGCTGCTGGGGGTGTACGAGCTTGGAGCCCAAATGGAGCAAAAGAGAGAGGGAGAGAGAGGGAGTTACAGTGAGAGGATGGAAATGAAAAGAAGGATTGAGAGAAGGAAAGAATTAAAGAATTAAAGAAAGAAAGAAAGAAAGAAAGAATTAAAGAAAGAAAGAAAGAAAGAAAGTAAATGAAGAAAGAAAATATAAAAGGAGGAAATAAACAAAGGAAGGAAGCAAAGAATAAAAAAAGAATGCAATGGGAAGGACAGAGGGAAGAAAGGAATAATAGAAGGAAATGAAAGGAAGGAATTAAAGAAGTAGGGAAAGAATAAAAGAAACAAAGAAGGAAGGATTGAAGAAAGAAAGAAAGTAAAAAACAAAGAGAAATTAACAAAGTAAGGAAGGAAAGATGGAAGGAAAGAAGGAAGGAAGAAAGGAACAATAGAAGGAAATGAAAGGAAGGACAGAAGGAAATAGGGAAATAATAAAAGAAAGAAACAAAGGAAGAAAGTAAATGAAGAAAGAAAGAAAATATAAAACAAGGAGGAAATTAACAAATGAAGGAAGGAAAGAATAAAAAAGAAGGGAAGGACAGAGGGAAGAAAGAAAGGAATAATAGAAGGAAATGAAAGGAAGGAAATGAAAGGAAGGAATGAAAGAAGTAGGGAAAGAATAAAAGAAATAAACAAAAAAGGAAGGATTGAAGAAAGAAAGAAAGAAAGAAAGAAAGAAAGAAAGAAAGAAAGAAAGAAAAAGTAAAAAGTAAAAAAAACAAAGAGAAATTAACAAAGGAGGGAAGGAAGGAAGAAATAAAGGAATAATATAAGGAAATGAAAGGTAGGACAGAAGGAAGTAGGGAAAGAATAAAAGAAGGAAACAAAGAAGGAAGGATTGAAGTAAATGAAGAAAGAAAGAAAGAAAGAAAGAAAGAAAGAAAGAAAGAAAGAAAGAAAGAAAGAAAGAAAGGAAGAAAAATGAATAAAAAAAGGAAGAAATTAAAGGAAGGAAGGAAGAAAGAAAGGAAAGAAGTAAGTAGGAAGGACAAAAAGAATGAAAACACCAAATGAAAAAAAAACAGGTAAAGAAAGAAGACAAAGAAAAAACAGAACGGAAGGGAAGGAAAAGGAAAGAACAGAAAGAAAGGAAAGAAAAGGGGAAAAAACAGAAGGAAAGGAAGGAAGAAAGGAAGGTAGGAAGGAAGGAAAGAAAGAAGGAAGGAGGAGAAAGAGAGAGAGAGAGAGAGAGCAGAGTGGCACTGCAGTGGCCTCAGGACAGCAGGCCTAGTGCGGTTTGGGCTGAACAAGTCTGAAGTACACTCATTAAAGCAGACACTAGACTTCAAAGACACACAGAGCCACACAAGAGGAAGTGCAGAGAAACACAGACCAGAGACAGAAACAGACAGAAAACTCTGCTCTCTCTAATATGGAACAAGAGCAGTGCTGCAGTACACAACTGACACTGTGGAATGGTTGACACGAATAAAGCAATGAGTGAGTGCGAGAGAGTGAATGATACAAAGGACTTACTATCTAGGCTGCATTTTGGGGGGGATTTACTAACATTGAATTATGTCTGCTTATACTGTAATGTCTGTTAATAGCACCTGATTCACTAAAAGAATCAAACAACAGCTTTCATCCCAACCAAATGAATCAAACTCGGGCAGAAAGCTCTAGTCCAAATGATTCACAGTTAGACTAGACCTTGTTATCAGATAAGAGATTATCGCAGATACAGAGGCAAGTGGAGTTGCCGTTTGATGCTCGCATTGTGGGCGTTACACGCTTCAACAGGCGTGCGCCGCGTCCATTAAGTTCTGGGTCAGAGCGGCTACAACAACAAATCCTGAAACAGAATTACATCCTGAGGCGAGAAAACTAACTTCAAAGTGGGTGTGTTTAATTATTCCGTGATCCTCTCCTCTTGTGTTTTTTTCGAGTGAACACAATGCGGAAACACAGCAACGGCGCTAACAACGGGCGGTTGAGTGTGTGCATGTGTCAGCAACCAGAGCCTGCTGGGAAATGTCGCTCGCACCGGATAATATTCCAAACCAGCACTCTCTAGAGACTCGCAAACTTGGTCTAATGAGAAGCCACTGCTGTTTCTTACCAGCCCCCGCTCTTCTAATTAATTAGACAGAGTCATTTAATTCTGTCTACATTACCCTTGTTTGAGGCTTGTCTGGGGAGCGCCATTAAGCTTTTAACGCAGCTGAATACACCCACTTCTCTCCATCAAAAACAAAAAAATCAATCCCGTAATGCCGAGTTTAGAGCTTGACCCCGTCAAACCGTCTAGCATGCTTTTACACTGAATCCAAATGAAAATGTACGGTGGAGTTCAGAGAGCTGAGGTGTTTTTTTCATGAGAACATCTCTTCCCTGACCTCACATTTTCTAATAAGGGCAGGTGCACATCTACGTATTCCCCTGGGAACAGATCAGCAAGCCTGAAGACCACAGGCAGGAAGACAGCTTCCTCCACACACTAACCGGCTTGAAGGTTAAAGGGATGAGTGTCAGAGGAATTACTTGCTCTCCTGGGGAAGATGGATCCCTTGAGGGAAAATGTGCTTCATGCACAACAACTTAAGAGGAATGTGTTTCAGTTAATTACACCCACCGAGGACATTAAAAGGAAAGGAATTGCTCAGTTAGACAATAATTAATTTTCATCAAAAAGCAGAGCTTCTTTGAGCGACACAGCGGCGCCTCTGCCTGTCAGATTTTGAGGGAACAGGGACACTTCAGCTTCTACCAACAGACATTAGTGAGGTTAGTTAATCATATTTTATTTGACGCAAACATAATCAAGGCTGTGAGAGATTGAAGAATATATCATATTTAACGTTAAATATGTCATACTGTCTCAAAAGCCCTGCATAACTGCGTGATGAGCGCAGTTATCTTTCCAGTGTTTACTGTATGTAGTTCCGTTTAAGTGGGCAATATTGAACTTTTCTTTTGAAAAATAGACAATTTAAAAAAAAACTGTTATGATGTAATTTGACCACACCGAACAATTCTTCTTTTTCAAGGAGACAACAGTGTTAGGAAAGACCATGAGGCAAAATACGAAGATTATTAAGAAAAATCAAGGTAAATCACTTGTGTATTGTGCATTTTTTAAGGTATGAAAATATAATTTAATAGGTTGTTTGCACGTGACGTCACTGCTGTGGCGAGAAAATGCACATGAAGGGCAGGAAGCTATTTTCTACATAGGACTCACTATAGGAATCACTAACACAAACTCAAAATGTTTTGCGTCATTTAATGTTGCTCAAATCGATCAAACCGAAAAAAACACAAAGATCTTTTATCGTTTACGTAACTTTTATCACTTTTAAACTTTAAAAGTCTGCGTCTGCTGATACCGGCTTACCTTCGTTTTTGAATTGGTTAAATATTCACATTATTCTTGGTATCGTTTGCAGGGAAGAAAATATATTTTATTGCATTGCATGTTAATTTGATGTTTTCACTGAAGTTTTAAATAATTCGGCTCACAATGCTGATCTGGTTACCGTAAAAACAGTGTCACACGCTGGGCACTTGCTGCTGCTACAGCCATCATTATATGGTAGAAATGTGTCCAAATCAAAATGTGTTCAACAAAGCTGACAGAAGTCGATCTGTTTCTTTGTTGGAAAGGTAGACGCAGGAGAATCTAGAGGGTCACATTCAGCGGACAGACACCGACACAGTATTTTTTTTAAAATATTTATTTCAACAAATGACAACCAAAATCAAATCCATGGAAGCTCGTGAACAGTTTTGAAGTGGCTGCATGCAAGTTCTGCTAATTCACAAGCCGAGTGAGAATCATACTCGCAAATGTAATGTTAATTATTAAGCCAAACAAAATACAGAACTTTCAAAAACACTCAGCAGTGTGATTATTTTATTGAGTGATAGGCAGTAGGTTTAATCAGTGACATTATAACTAGATTTGCTATCCAGCGTCTTACCGTCACCTCCTAAACCTGCTTTACAGGTAGAAAAGGTGGAGAAGTGTATTACATTGTCCAGTTTTCCACCTGAACGATGATGCGAGTTCTTATGGCAATTCTCGAATGACATACAATGGTGACATTTTTCACAATTACGAGTCGACAGAAAATCAAAATAACCTAAACTCACTAGCAGAAAGGCAGCGCGATATAAACAAACCAGACCCAGAACTCAACACAGTGTGACGGCAGCTTCACATTCTCTATATCAACTGTCTAGATGGCAGGCAAGTCTTCCAATTCAGTAGAAAAATCACTCCTTTTCATAAGATAAGGATCACGTCCAACATATGTTGTGATTTTCTGTTTATAGCTTTCTAAACTAGCAGAGTACGGACTTTCCTCCATCTCGTCCATTCTGTTTTTCACTTCCTGCCCTCCATCTGAATTTTGTGCGTCATCAAAACCATGTGATTGCAAACAAGCTATTGTTTATTTAGGATACATAAACTGCTAGCTATGAAATTAGTCTCAGAAATGAGGCTAATACAAAAAAATTCACTGCTGGACAATATTATTAGATAAATTAAATAATCAATTGAGAGTGTGAAAAGGGCTGTTCATACTTGAAATACTTAACCCTGGGTAAACTGAATCCTGGGTTATCTTGATTCACGTTTTACACGGGTCGTTAATTAACCCATGGTTAACAATTATTCCTGGGTATTCGTATGCTGCTGTTTCACACTGTACATTCCTAAACCCTGGGTTAACGTCCTTATTTGCGGTGTCAGTGTCATGGCACACACAGTATGCTTACATAAGGGCTCTAGCATTGTTCATCCTCATATTATACAGTGGGGAGAACAAGTATTTGATACACTGTCAATTTTGCAGGTTTTCCTACTTACAAAGCATGTAGAGGTCTGTAATTTTTATCATAGGTACACTTCAACTGTGAGAGACGGAATCTAAAACAAAAATCCAGAAAATCACATTGTATGATTTTTAAATAATTAATTTGCATTTTATTGTATGACATAAGTATTTGATCACCTACCAACCAGTAAGAATTCCGGCTCTCACAGACCTGTTAGTTTTTCTTTAAGAAGCCCTCCTGTTCTCCACTTATTACCTGTATTAACTGCACCTGTTTGAACTCGTTACCTGTATAAAAGACACCTGTCCACACACTCAATCAAATAGACTCCAACCTCTCCACAATGGCCAAGACCAGAGAGCTGTGTAAGGACATCAGGGATAAAACTGTAGACCTGCACAAGGCTGGGATGGGCTACAGGACAATAGGCAAGCAGCTTGGTGAGAAGGCAACAACTGTTGGCGCAATTATTAGAAAATGGAAGAAGTTCAAGATGACGGTCAATCTCCCTCGGTCTGGGGCACCATGCAAGATCTCACCTCGTGGGGCATCAACGATCACGAGGAAGGTGAGGGATCAACCCAGAACTACACGGCAGGACCTGGTCAATGACCTAAAGAGAGCTGGGACCACAGTCTCAAAGAAAACCATTAGTAACATACTACGCCGTCATGGATTAAAATCCTGCAGCGCACGCAAGGTCCCCCTGCTCAAGCCAGCGCATGTCCAGGCCCGTCTGAAGTTTGCCAATGACCATCTGGATGATCCAGAGGAGGAATGGGAGAAGGTCATGTGGTCTGATGAGACAAAAATAGAGCTTTTTGGTCTAAACTCCACTCGCCGTGTTTGGAGGAAGAAGAAGGATGAGTACAACCCCAAGAACACCATCCCAACCGTGAAGCATGGAGGTGGAAACATCATTCTTTGGGGATGCTTTTCTGCAAAGGGGACAGGACGACTGCACCGTATTGAGGGGAGGATGGATGGGGCCATGTATTGCGAGATCTTGGCCAACAACCTCCTTCCCTCAGTAAGAGCATTGAAGATGGGTCGTGGCTGGGTCTTCCAGCATGACATCGCCAGGGCAACTAAGGAGTGGATCCGTAACAAGCATCTCAAGGTCCTGGAGTGGCCTAGCCAGTCTCCAGACCTGAACCCAATAGAAAATCTTTGGAGGGAGCTGAAAGTCCGTATTGCCCAGCGACAGCCCCGAAACCTGAAGGATCTGGAGAAGGTCTGTATGGAGGAGTGGGCCAAAATCCCTGCTGCAGTGTGTGCAAACCTGGTCAAGAACTACAGGAAACGTATGATCTCTGTAATTGCAAACAAAGGTTTCTGTACCAAATATTAAGTTCTGCTTTTCTGATGTATCAAATACTTATGTCATGCAATAAAATGCAAATTAATTATTTAAAAATCATACAATGTGATTTTCTGGATTTTTGTTTTAGATTCCGTCACTCACAGTTGAAGTGTACCTATGATAAAAATTACAGACTTCTACATGCTTTGTAAGTGGGCAAACCTGCAAAATCGGCAGTGTATCAAATACTTGTTCTCCCCACTGTATGTTGGCTAATTTGCCGATTGTACTATTAAGTTTATCCTGAATGGACTTTTCGGACTATAAAGGTAAGTTTCTTCACTCCAATTGTCGTCGCTTGACATTTTTCCCCTGAAACGCTGAAGCTAATTTTTATACAGCACGCGGTGTTTCCGTGAATGACCGAAGCACGTGGATATTGTCGGTTGCTAAGCAGAATCATAAGATTCTAACACCACTTTGTTTCACACTGTACAAGTTTGGCACTGCAATGCGCGGTTAACACCACAAAAGCAGTGCTAACTTCATAACCCCGGATAAAAAGTGGTGCTAACCCCGCTTATAAATCACAAGTGTGAAACGTTCCTTTACCCGGGGTTAAAATCGGTGTTTAGAACGACGATAACCCAGGGTTAAGCGCAGTGTGAAAAGCCCTAAAGAGTACTTTAAAGGGTCATGAAACTCTAAAACACATTTACAGATATGTACAGGTTGCACATCAATGAAAACAACACTAGCACTTCTTATGTGTGTTAAGGGGAAAGTGGTTATTTTTGTATTTTTTGGAGCTATTTCATTTTTATGGGTTAAAAAGCAAAGTTTAACCAACATCACAAAAAGTGAGGTATGCGTTTATTCGGAGTGGTGATTGGCTGCCGTGGATGGAGAGTATGCGTCTACGCAATCGGTTTCTACGCATTATTCATGAGAATAAACTTCATGAGAATTAACTCTTTAATCCAATCACTGCGCTGTTGTCTCTCCTCCTACCCTGTACACTTTTCCCCAAAAAAGTGTACAGTCTTTTTCAAATCCTTCATATCTCAAAAAAGTTTAGTTTAGTTACGTTCGTGTTGTTTACATTATATGCACCTATGTGCCGATTGCCAACAAAACACAGACATTTGATGCAGTTTCGACTTGTGACCGGGAACAAACAAACACACTTGCAGAACTCCGTTGAAAAACAAACTGCATCCAATGTTTCCTTAACGCTGGGTTATTTGGGAAGCTGAACAAGGTTATCTTTCCCTCACAACCAGAAATACACTTCTTTAGTGACACTGTTGATGTTGTGGTCTAAAAACAAAGCGCTGCCGACAGCTCCTGTAATCCGAACGAAGCACGTTGATGGGCTCGCTCTCGCACGCGCTCTTCCTGGAGAAGTGCCCATACAAGGAATTCCACCCATTTTGATGTAATACATGGCCATACTCGAAAAAAACTTTCCGAAAATTGTTTGAATCCGGAAGGAGCGTATTTGGCACAGAAATACTCCATACGTCCAACTAATTTTTAAAAAAATTTTGGCCATGTTTAGCATGAGCATCCAACTCTTTAACAGTGTATTAAGTCAGAATGCATGAAATAGCATTAGATCCCCCCTTTAAGATGCATTTTGGTCAATCGGATCACAAGTAGACGAGGGAGACACATTCCCATTTACACCTGGGGCCCTATTTTAACAATCTGAGCGCATAGTTGGAAGTGCATTGCGCAGGTGCACTTAGGGCGCGTCTGAATCCACTTTTGCTAGTTTAACAACGGAAAAAACGGTCGGCGCACCAGGCGCATGGTCCAAAAGGGTTGTACCTAGTCTCTTAATGATTCATGGGTGTGTTATGGGCATAACGTGCAATAAACCAATCAGAGTCTCATCTCCCATCCCCTTTAAAAGCCAGTTGCGCTCATGCCATGGCGGATTCGCTATTTACATGGCGGAATTTGCAAGTGGAAAAGACTGAATGCTTCTCCAGAGAGGAATCTTTTTATTTTTACTATTTGGCATGTTTGTGTGCTGCTGCGCGTCCCTGTGTGTGTAACAAGCAGAGTGTACGTGCGTTGTGCACCTGCCTATAGGTGCATATTACTAACGTGCCCTTTAAATAACACAAAAAATACTGCTATTGACTTTAGACCAGGTTTTTGTTGGTCAATGGTGCAGTTGATTTCAGTTGCCTCAAAATAGCAACACGGCAACAATGCGCCTGAACACACCTCGTTTTCAGACCAGCACGCCCATGGGCGAACAGATGGGCGCGAGTGCCTTTGCTATTTAAACAATGTGGTGCTGGACGTGAAAATGATAACTGCGTCGGCCTGAAACTAGCAAAAAACACTTTTGTCGCACTTGGCGTCGTATTGCGCTGGGTGTATGATAAGGCCCAAAGTGTTTTAATCGGTCTCTTTTGTCCACTTTCGACCACTTCTGTCCTGATTTCTTTCTAATAGACGAAATAAGTTCACACACTTTACATATGAACGTGAAAAGAGAGGACGGAAAAATAACCCTGTCCACGCCTTTTCAGTGCAAATTTTTCACTGCATGTCTTTAGTAAATCCTGACAGTAGTTTTTTAACGCCAAAAGAGGGTTTGCGCTGGTGCAAGCTGTTAGTAAATCTGGCCCTAAGTCAGTAGGCGGAGAATAGGTGGTCTTTTGTGGTTGTTCGAACACATTCGACCGCATGAGCGTCTACACCACAAAAGCAATCCGGTCAGGTTTCCTTGCCCACACTTACTACAATGGTAGTGTTCAAATCCAAAATGTTATGTACCTTAAGACTGGAATACATTACATGACTTTTGCCCAGATTTTTGCCCTGATTTGCAGTCTGGAAGAGTAGGCCATAGTTGCTGAAAGTCAGAGCCAGCCTGCAAGTTTTGGACAGTCAGAGTTGACAGTTTTCACAAAAAAATTACATAGTGTATAATGGGCATAGACTTTTTAGCTTTAGACTGTGAATCCATCAGTTGGAGGATATCAAACATGTTTGTTATTTTGAGACAGTTTTAGAACACATATTGTTTTCATTTTTCATGCATCTTCTTGCATTCAGTGTTTGTGATCCTCAGTTGTTTAGTGTATGATACCCAGTTTTTCTCTCTAACCATTCACAAAGTTGGCAAGTGTGTGATGTCTGGGTTTTTTTACATTTCTGTTCAGATGTAATAGTTGTGTAGAATATTCCAGCGTTTACTCTCTGATAAGATCGTGTTACACACCACTCACTTATCAAATAAACACCTGAGTGAGAAGGGGGTAAAACAGAGACGTAAACGTGGATCTTTTTTGGGTGAAGTGCGTTTAAAGTACAATGGCACACTTTTTTATACTTAAAACTGCCAGAAAGAGAAGCTGACAGCTTTTTTTAGTCAAGCCATTATCTCCTCTTACTGAATGCCTGGGAGGCTGATATTGGCGTCTGCTTGAAAGAGGAACATGGAGGTCACAGCTAATGGCCATTGTGGAGCAGGAGCAAACTCGGGGTCATTGCAGTAGAGGTCACAACAAAGTAAAAAAAGATATGCAAAGCTGATGAAACTACATGATAACAATGCACGGCAGAGGCTGTTATACAAAAAGCCTAAGCCCTTGAGAGGATCCAAAGGTCTCAGATGCAAAATGAAGCTTGTGATTTATTTATAGCCACAAAATTTCTGAGACTCTTTTGCTCTTTTGGAAAGATACTGTCTCCTCCATTTGACTTTGAACTGTATCCGAACCCAACCCTGCACGCTCCTTGTAATCATAAGCTGAAGACAACTTTCAGCCATCTTTGACAGGCAGCGTAACAAACGGTTTATTCAGAAAAATTAATTTGCAGAAACAAGCCTTGGCTCATCTGCCAATGAGTTAAGTGCTATCAATTTGGACAAGCATGGGGACGCTGAAGACTGACTCACGTGGCATGTCTGCTAAATGGCTTTACATTTCATTTATGTAACACAATTAACTGCTTTAGATTTTCCTGGGATTCGAATGACATGGTGATTCACTTTCTTTGGAAAGCCATGCTCGCTAGTGACGAATCAAGCCGTCCGATTGGCCTTGGGGTTCTGGCTTGTCTCGTTCTTCAGTATAAAAAATTCACTTGGATCCTGAAGCCTAAAACATTTGGCTGTAGTTTGGTAAAACGTACACAAGTGTGAACAGGTGCACGACTTATATCACCACCCAGGAATGCCGTACACTGCCTCCAGACTCTCATTAGGCTGTGAAAAGTGGTGTTATAAATTCAAGGTGAAAGAGGGTGGGTACATAGCAGAGGTGGAGAGAAAGAGAGCACTGTTGTGCATTCGACAACATAAATTATTACAGCTGTGCTCGGGGAACAACAACAAATCTACAATTGCCACTATTGTGCGGTTTGTTGTTTTAGTCGACAATGTACACCCTGGAGATATTGTGAATGCCGTGAATCATTTGACGGGACTTCGAATGAAAACAAAATGAATTGTTCTCATTTAAGTTCTCATTGAAATTCACATCAATGCAGGTCTAGTTTTCCTTTCTTGAAAAAACATTGCTCGGGCAAATTTAGCTAATGTTAGATAACACTTACTGCTATTATGTCTTAGGTCCAAGGTAAAAGGTTTGAGTGCTGCTCAACTCAGCAAGAGAGACAGTGATGTTCTCTAGCATATCTGTCATACATATTCACTCTTTCCATTTCTTGAAACTGCAAAGCATTCGCTAACCATCCGCAAATCAGTTTAAATGTGCTAAATGAGCTGAAAGTGCTGTGCCTTGAATATTTACAATCTTTTCAGAACAAAATATTCCTCCTTTCTATGTAAATGAGGCTTGTTATATCTATGCACCATAATTATATATATAAAAAAAACATTGAAATTTGTCTGGCACCTCTTTGAATGATGGCTGTGGGAAGCTTGTTCAGTTCAGACAAGTTTGAAATTGTAATTTATTACTCCTTTGAACATGAACTATTTGATATTAATTCATCTTTTTTTCTGACACTTCCCATAATCTCTCTCCCTTGGAGACCTTCATGTTTGTAAGTTCTGCAGAACAGGACCTGTCGAGGGGAAAGTCTCAAAACAAACATGTCCTTCTCAATTGAAAATCCATAGATTAGCACAACCCGGATAAGTGACTCAAATACAAAGTAAGCGAAAACAAGAATTCCCTCTCTTTAGGCAGAGCACATGGGCAGGCATGTGCAGGGACTTGCCATTTGAAACCTTCAATTGTGGAGGAAGGGTGAGTCATGCTGTCGCCCTGCATTAAGAGACCTTCTGTCCTCATCTTCTACATGTTGTCCATCTCTCTCTCTGTCCTCTGATCGCTGAGAAAGAGCAAGGCTGCCAACGGCCAGAGCAAACTGACCAATTTTACAATGGATACAGTTATTGAAATGCCTATTTCTTTTGTCTTCTCATATTGTACGTTTCTGCTATTAATTTGCATAAAAAGACTCCACTCAAATAATTTGGAGAAAATTCGAAAATTTTGGGTGTGGTATTTTGTTGTTGTTTTTTATAAACATTTTAACTTCATAAACTTGCACCTAATCTAAAACAAATTCAAGTAAGCTATACAGATAACCAAGCAAATATTTAGTTATTAAAATGCATAAAATAAAATGTTAAAATAATATTATTAAAATAACAGTATTTATTATAAGTTCTAAATAATAATAAAATAAATAACATACATATAATAAAAATATACATAATATTTGGTTACTGCGATATTTTTTGCCATATTAAGCCATAAATTAAAAAAATTGACATTTATAAATAATACATTTATTCTTTAAATTGTTTCCCCACATTTCACTATTTTTTCTTTCTAGCAGCTAAATCTACACAGTATTGATAGGATGTTTGACATTTAAAAACTTCCAGCGATGTCACAATGTCATATATCAAATTATGACTATTCTTTATCGCACATCATCTTACAAGCATTGACCAAAATGCGAATCTACGTATAATACAACATTCCAAAATTACCACAGTAAATCAAGACTGTGCACAATCATCCATATCTGCTTCTGGCAGTCAGTGTGCTGCTGCCTCCCTCAAGGAAAAAAAACACAATTTCAAAAGGCACAATTGCAGATGAATAAAGCGCTACACATACAATTGCACTGACATCTCTTCAATCGCTTCATCACAGCAATCCCAAGAAAAAGATTTCAGAAGCAGCCGTCTCTAACACACTAAAGCTCCGACCTTGGCAATACTATAATCTTCAGATGGACTGGAAGGTGACTTTAAATTTAGGCGATCATTGCTGTTGTGGGCTGTACTTAGTGGCCTGTAGAATACCGAACGACTTCACACAGACAAAACTTCTCTGAAGTGTAAACATGTTTTCAAAGGCGGATAAAAAGGAGTGGAGATGCCAAGAGTGACAAGTGCTGCTTTCTTTAAGGGTTCACAGCAAAGACACGGCCTAGTTCTCAAACCGCAGGAGACTGAGATGGGCATTTGAGATGCACAACAGGGACGACTGTAGTCTCACAGCAGCAACAGACACTGAAACTACTGTATCACGCTCCAAACTACAGTTCTCAGTGTCTAATTGGCTACATAAGAGTCAAAAATCCCTTTGATGGGCGTTTGAAACACTCTGGATGATAGTCTCTGAACCACGCAGCACTTTATGAGATATTCTGTCAGAACTGTGTGATCTGGGTTTTGAAAACACAGTCGTGATAGCCTCTGCAGCACATCCAAACCAACAGATATTTGTCTATAATAAACACCACTGAGAAATGCTCGAAACAGGTGAGTCACTAACAAACTGCAGCTCAAAACTGTCATTTTCTGAACAATCTGTAGGCTGACTTCCTGATATACGAACCATGGCTCTGATGCACTTTCAAAACATTGTCTCTATCAACGTTCAAAATGTGGGTATTTTTATTGGTAATTATGGGTATTATGCACAATTTAAACAAGTCTTTAAATCAGTGATATTTTAGCAGTATTTATATACTATTATAGTATTTAATATTTTGAATTTGCTTTCAATTTTATATTTTCAGCTTTCATTAATTATTTAAGTTCTAGTAATTTTGTTACACTGTAAAACAATATCTTCATAATTTGTTATCACAACTTTTTTTCTTTTGTCAAATCAACTTAGATAATTAATGTGGTTCAGATAACATAATATTTACAGTTTTTTATGTTGATTAAACCAATCTCCTTCATTGTATTAACTTAATTTCAATGAACTAAAAATTTGAAGGCAACCAGGTAACTTACTTTTTAAATTAAACCAACAATTAGTTTTTAAAAAGAAAAAAAAAAAAATACTTTTAATACTTAAACTTTTTTTTATTTCTGTTGGTTGCAAAAGCAACATTTCTAATTTTCATTTCAGTATTTTAAGTTTAAGTTTCACATCTAATATTTATATTTTATTTTATTTCAATTACTGATTTCTAATAATTTTAGTTCTGGTTAGCAATAACAACACTGCTTGGAAAATTCCTGCGCCAAATGATTTGCTAAAACAAATAAGACACAAATTAGTAAATTAATCCACATAAATGAGTGAATCAAATAATTTTGTTTTACTATTAGACTGTAATTCCAGTCAGTGTGTCTGAATCTACATTGGCAGCTCATTGGACTCTTGATAAGTTTAGTACGAACATGCAGTGACTTGCATTGCGTCAGTAAAGAAAATGGCTTCTCGTACATTTGCTGAACGCTGGATGAAATGTTAATAAACATTTTAGTTAAAAACATCCACAGGGCTCATAATGAATAATGAGCTGTTCAATCTACTAAATGTATGGCACTGCACATTTAACAACTAATGGTACAAAACATAAAAATGAATTCAACATGCAAATGGAACTTCTTACATCTTGTCTACGAAGCAGTGCAGCAAAACTGGATTGCTCCCATTATAATAAATGAAGCTGTCTACACAGCAACCGTAAGACTTTACTCGTTTGTAGAGTAACAAAAAACAAAGCAACAGCACTTTTGATGGCTACCCTTACAAAAAAGAAGTTTATTCAAGTGTGCTATTAGTATACTTCTTTTAAACTAAGAATAAGAAAGTATACTTTCAGTCTACTTTTTATGTACTTCTCAGAAATATACTTAAAATTGCACTTAAGTATACTTGACTTATACTGACAGAAAAGTCTAAGTATATTTGGACTACGTGTACTCGATCTTTTGATCGAGATATACTTAAAAGTATAATTAAGTATTCAAAATATACTTGGCTTTTCTCCAGATCAGAACATCTATCTATTTATCTATCATCATCATCAGGGTTCTTCAACACTGGACCCCTTTCATTGTATATAGAAAACAAGCAGAGACATTTTTCGAAATATTTCCTTTTGTGTTACACAGAATATGGGAGTTAATGTACCTCTAATCATGCCTTCTGTTCAATTCCGTTGCGCTCTGTCTTGATGTTTTTAATGCAAGAACACATTCTGGACCCTCAGAGGGTACCTTACATGAGTATTCGTTATGACAGGGCTTTGACAAACAAAAGCCCTTTTTAGACCGGATTAGTTTTGTATGGAGAGGTGAGATAATGTAATAATTACCAGACTTTTTCCATTATTTCAATCCTGTTTGATCTGGCTATGTCAGTAACTGTTCAGTGACTTCTTAAACGTTGCGAATTCCCATGCTGGTAAGGATTAAAGCGTCTTTTACCTACTGTAAAATGTCTCAAAAAAAAAAAAAAAAACCTTCAAAAAAATCTTGTGAGAATTAACCTGATGGTAAAAAGCCTGTGAATCTACTCTGCACGGCCCATGTCCAGCCTGAACGCCATTTAACTACTGCTGTACATCAAGCACTCCAAATGTCTCTTTTTATGTTAAAATATTTCAAATGAATTCTAAATTGTTTTTTAAAGGGGTGGTGGATTATGATTTCACTTTTTAAACTTTAGTTAGTGTGTAATGTTGCTGTTTGAGCATAAACAACATCTGCAAAGTTACAACGCTCAAAGTTCAATGCAAAGGGAGATATTTTCTTTTACAGAAATCGCTTTTTAAGGACTACAACAAACGGCTGGAAGGAACTACAAGGAGCTTCTCCATGGGTTGGTGACATCACTAACCCTAAAATTTACATAAACCCTGCCCCCGGGAACACTTATTAAAGGGCGTGAGGCCATGTTGAGAAGAGGAAGAGTTATTGTAGTAGAGCACATTTAGACCAGTCTGCTCAAGCTGTCACATCTGTCTTTTCACATTTATTGCAATACAGTACGTAACACAAATGCAATAGCATGTCATAAAAGCAAGATGACAACATAAGTTATAACCGTAATTAAACTAAACTATACCTGTGCTGTCCTCATGCAGCATATATTCTCTGCCTCTGTGCATTTTACAACAGTTCCCACACGAAAGATTTATGGATTATCATGACAGAATATGCTAATCAATGACTTGAAGATAGTTAACTCCACATCAGCTACATAAATTCATCAACTAACCATTCAGGAACATCTTGTCTCATTCTACATGTTGTCACGTCTTCTTGAGTCTCTCCATCATTGTCCGACTCTGGTTTGAACATAAAGGGCTGAACAGTTTCTGACCTTTTCAGTGCGTGCCTGCGTGAGGTAATCGGAGCTGCTAACATAAGATCTTGAAGCCCCACCCTCTTCCTGAAAAGGGGCCGGGAGCAGCAGCTCATTTGCATTTAAACGGACACACACAAAAACGGCACGTTTTTGCTCACCAAAGTGACAATTTTAACATGCTATAAAAAATGATCTGTGGGGTATTTTGAACTAAAACTTCACATACACACTCTGGGCACATCAGAGACTTATTTTACATCTTGTAAAACAGGGCATTATAGGACCCCTTTAATACATAACACTTGTTACTCATGTAAAGCATTTTTTTTTTGCATCTACAGTGGGGAGAACAAGTATTTGATACACTGCCGATTTTGCAGGTTTGCCCACTTACAAAGCATGTAGAAGTCTGTCATTTTTATCATAGGTACTCTTCAACTGTGAGTGACGGAATCTAAAACAAAAATCCAGAAAATCACATTTTATGATTTTTAAATAATTAATTTGCATTTTATTGCATGACTTAAGTATTTGATCACCTACCAACCAGTAAGAATTCCGGCTCTCACAGACCTGTTAGTTTTTCTTTATGAAGCCCTCCTGTTCTCCACTCATTACCTATATTAACTGCACCTGTTTGAACTCGTTACCTGTATAAAAGACACCTGTCCACACACTCAATCAAACAGACTCCAACCTCTCCACAATGGCTAAGACCAGAGAGCTGTGTAAGGACATCAGGGATAAAATTGTAGACCTGCACAAAGCTGGGATGGGCTACAGGACAATAGGCAAGCAGCTTGATGAGAAGGCAACAACTGTTGGCGCAATTATTAGAAAATGGAAGAAGTTCAAGACGACGGTCAATCGCCCTCGGTCTGGGGCACCATGCAAGATCTCACCTCGTGGGGCATCAGTGATCATGAGGAAGGTGAGGGATCAGCCCAGAACTACACGGCAGGACCTGGTCAATGACCTGTAGAGAGCTGGGACCACAGTCTCAAAGAAAACCATTAGTAACACACTACGCCGTCATGGATTAAAATCCTGCAGCGCACGCAAGGTCCCCCTGCTCAAGCCAGCGCATGTCCAGGCCCGTCTGAAGTTTGCCAATGACCATCTGGATGATCCAGAGGAGGAATGGGAGAAGGTCATATGGTCTGATGAGACAAAAATAGAGCTTTTTGGTCTAAACTCCACTCGCCGTGTTTGGAGGAAGAAGAAGGATGAGTACAACCCCAAGAACACCATCCCAACCGTGAAGCATGGAGGTGGAAATGCTTTTGGGATGCTTTTCTGCAAAGGGGACAGGTTGACTGCACCGTATTGAGGGGAGGATGGATGGGGCCATGTACCGTGAGATCTTGGCCAACAACCTCCTTCCCTCAGTAAGAGCATTGAAGATGGGTCGTGGCTGGGTCTTTCAGCATGACAACGACCCGAAACACACAGCCAGGGCAACTAAGGAGTGGCTCCGTAAGAAGCATTTTAAGGTCCTGGAGTGGCCTAGCCAGTCTCCAGACCTGAACCCAATAGAAAATCTTTAGAGGGAGCTGAAAGTCCGTATTGCCCAGCGACAGCCCCGAAACCTGAAGGATCTGGAGAAGGTCTGTATGGAGGAGTGGGCCAAAATCCCTGCTGCAGTGTGTGCAAACCTGGTCAAGAACTACAGGAAACGTGTGATCTCTGTAATTGCAAACAAAGGTTTCTCTACCAAATATTAAGTTCTGCTTTTCTGATGTATCAAATACTTATGTCATGCAATAAAATGCAAATTAATTATTTAAAAATCATACAATGTGATTTTCTGGATTTTTGTTTTAGATTCCGTCTCTCACAGTTGAAGTGTACCTATGATAAAAATGACAGACTTCTACATGCTTTGTAAGTGGGCAAACCTGCAAAATCGGCAGTGTATCAAATACTTGTTCTCCCCACTGTAATTTTACAGGATAGAGCATGAGACATGGTACAGACCGGACTCAAGCCCACATTCCCCTGAACACAACAGCTTTTATGTGTCACGACACACAAGCATGTACACTACCCACTGTACAACGGCTCCAAACTAAGCATTGTGACTGGAGCAGGGAGACAAGGGGAAGTTGCAAGTGTGTGTATGTTGTTCAGAGACTGTTGTCTGTTTTTCTGAACATTGAACAAAACAAAACGAGGCAAAATTGATCTGCAAAGATTGTCCTTTTAATGTGCATTGCAGGATTATAGGTTCAGTAATGAGAGCAAGCTCACTGTATTTTGCTAGAAATTCAATTCAATCTCCTAATAATAAAATATATATTTTTGCTTATGCTTCATGTTTAGTATTTTATGCATAAGATTCAGTGCTAAATGTGTGGCGGCAATGCACATGCATAATGCAAAATGCAGGACACAAATGCATAGTGCATAATCCGGAGCACAAGCCTATTTCAGTCATTTCTACATGCATCACTTATTTTGTGCGAACTGACGTTAAATATTACATGTCAACAGAAACAATTACTTTACAGACATATGTCCAAAAAACTAATCCCATCCAAATAGGGTTTAAGACATTTTTAATTTGGGATTACAATCCAATGACATTTTCATTTTCAAAAAAAACAACAACATACTAATCTTGTTTGGTTTACTATCTTTGTGGGGACTCTCCATAGACATACTGGTTTTTATACTGTACAAACTATATATTCTATCCCCTTACACTAACCCTACCCCTAAACCTGCCCATCACAGAAAACTTTCTGCATTTTTACATTTTCAAAAAAACACATTCTATATGATTTATAAGCTTATTTCCTCATGGGGACCTCAATTTAGGTCCCCACGGTGACACGAATCCCCATGAGTCAGCGTGCATTCAGGTTGAAGTCCCCACCGGAATAGAAAAACATGTACACACATCACACACATCACACACACACATCACACATCACACACACACACACACACACACACACACACACACACACACACACACACACACACACACACAATTTTAGAATTATTTATCACAACAATGAAGCAACCATTTGATCTAAATTTACAAGCAAAGGACCTTCTCCAATAAGGAAGCTTTCAAACTAATATACCACAGCTATTAGTTAGTGCCTGGTGGGGGGTACATAAGAAATTCCAATTATAATTGACTTGTGCTGAAAATTTCACTGTTTACCTTGCTTTTCCGTACTGATAGGGAAAGGATTTTGGATCACATTGTGATGCAGAATGTATAATTATGAAGATGGCACAAACTATTTTTACCTCCTCGGGTTCTAATCTTCTAGAATAATTAGCATGCATGGCACAAGACTTTACGCTAGAGTCAAGATAAACAGACTGTATGATGAGAAATAAGCACACTGTTTGAATTCTCCTGTGTGAGGCAGCATGGCAGATTTTTTGGACCCCGGGCTCTTTGACATTTGTACTATGGACAGCTGATAGGTGACATTTTTAACAGTCCATTAAGGATGGTTTTGGGAATAAAGCATGCATGAGGTGCCTGCTCTTTAAAGTGGGCTGAATAGGCAAGGAAAAAATCTCAGAAAACCTTAGAATGAAAATTCAGTCTGGAAGCCGCAATATATCTCATTTTCCAGACTCTTTTAAATGCATGAAATGAGTAAGGCATGCTCCAAGGACCATCTGTGCCAACTTAATACTTCCTCGCTGGTGAAGATAGAAAGTTTATTTAAGTTTGCTCATAGAGGTCCGTTGAATAGAGAATGGGATATTTAAACACATACTATCAAAATGATAAGCCCCTTCCATCTGCTTATATTAAATGTTTAAATAACAATAGTGAGAATTAAATTTCAGTATCGATTTAGTCTAAATTCCCAGATTGACCCAGATTGATTTAGTCTAAATTCTACTTTAAATACTGAATTTACTTAATCTGGGAAAATGGACCACCCGCCACCCCCCAAAAAAAGTTTTCTAGAATGCCCCCTACCGTATAACAGTGAAAACATGGAAAGCTGGAAATTACCGTCAATTGCGGGGAAGTGTTGTCTCATAAATGACGAAAATTTCCACCAATGGTAGGGAAAGAGTTAAAATATATTAAAATCGTTTTGGTAAAATAGTTGCAGCTTTGATGAGCTTTGGAGAGACTTCTTTAAGAAACATTAAATAATCTTACTGACTCCAAAATTTTGTACAGTAGCCTATTTTTTGTTTTAATAATACCATTGATACGCCCAACATACTGTAAAAAAAAAACAACAACCTGATTTCATGGGTTCATTAAGTTTGTTCCATCTTGTCCAATGTTCACAGTGACCTTCATTTGTCTGTGATAAGATCCAGGCTGTCTGTCCACCTCAACTCGTTGGCAGAAGTAGAGATAAGCCGAAGGGGAAGAATAGGTGGAGGGGGGTCTTGTCATAGTCAATGAGTGTCCCAGGGCAGGAGGAGGAGGTTTGATATTCCTCAGGGGCCGAGAAACAAGGAGAGAGGTCTCAGAAACACTGCAGACATGCTGGTGGAAAGGCAGCGTTCTTGGATGCTGGACAACATGCTTCAGTCGTGCAGGATGAGCTGGAATGACCACAGCCTTTCCTGATGGAGAGAGGCCGCAGGAAATTCCTACCTTGGTCTGTACTCTGACATTCCAACTCTTGGCGGAAAAGCGCCAAGCATCCCTAGCAGAGATAATGGATGACCCAGGTCACCTCAAGTTTTAAACTGCTGGGATCAGAATAGCTCGGACGGAAGTGGATGCGGAGCAATTCAAAGATTTTTGATCTTTGAAAACATGGCCAGAAAAGATGGAAAGACAAAGCATTTTTGTTCACAATCGACCACAAGCCACACAGAACATAGTAAAGAATTTACTAGGAACCGCACTAGATCCTGAAAACTGTTGACTGACAAAGATGGAGGAATGCAGATAAATGCCACCACATCAAAGCTTGAACAAAACCAATTCTCTGTGAAAACCACAGTGAGGTCTGTGGTAGAGAATCAGGGAGAAAAAAAAAAACTATATTAAAAGGCTGAGTTCATTCTGAAATGAAAATTCCAAATTCGTATGACTTTCTTCAGTGTGACAAAAAAGGAGAAGTTCTTTCGCTCTTTCCATGCAATTCAAATAAATGGTTATCAAAAAAGTGGTCACTCTTGCACAAAAAGAGAAACAATACTTATTTTACTGTTTTTTAGTAGCATGACAGTAGCTTAGCTGCTGTTAAAACAGAACAGCTTTTACTTTAACAAGCTATTTTTTAAATGAACTGAACACTCAGCTAAGCTTTATAGTCAAGTTATTTGAAGGAATAATCAAATGTTCATTTATTCATTTATTTATATTCATTTGGATGGTTTGTTTATAAAATAATAATAAATAAATCACATAGTCACCTTCTGTTGTTATTTCGGTTTCATTTTCAAGGACTTTTAGTTTGTCTTCACTGTTTCCTATGTTATGGTTACTAAGTATGTTTTCATTGGTTGTCATGGTGATTAATTGGTTCTTTGATTATATCACACCTGTTTTGTATTCAGTTCATAATCTTATGTATATTGGCCTTAGTTCTTTCAGTTCTTGGTCTAGTGTTATATGTGCCTTTTGTTTGATTCTCTTGTTGGATATTGTTATTTTGTTTTATTTAATAAATGTTTATGCTACTAAAGATCTGCTACGCCTCACCTCGCCCCGTCATCTGCTTCATTATAACGTGACACATTAAAACATAAAACATAAATGCATGCACTATATTTAAAGTATTCTTTAGAGAAGCAGATCGACATTGACAGAACTCAAGAACCGGATCAGTGCGATTTGTGAACGAGTCATTCAGATTGTTTTTGTGAATTGAACCAACTGATTCATAAAAAGATCGAAGACATGAGGATGAGTTCATTTTGGGGTGAACTAATTCTTTAAAGATGGCATTCCAAAGCAAAATAGCTCGCGCAAATGACTTTACGGAACCACGACAGGCCAAACAAGAAATAAATGTAGAACATGAGTACAAAAGAATCTACATGAATTACTAATACATAAATCCCATTTCAAAGAGGGGCAAGACTGAGTGGAATAATCTCTTAAAACCAGAGCCAGTACAGCTTTTAATCCCACTCTCTGAGCATTACTGATATTGTCCATCATGTATACAGCTGGAAGATGATACATGCGGTGCTTTGCACTTCACACCCCAGCACAAAGCAAAGAAACACCACATTAGCCCCCCCGCCCCGCACTCAAGAAACTCCTGAACTTGGAGACCAAAGAAGGTGGATCGCATTGTAAGGCTTATGACTCCTCTTCATTGCTCTTAAAAGCTTTTCAGTTCCTCACTGCATTAATTGTGTATGGGGAGCAAAAACTTCAAAGCAGTTTAATAACAAGCCTCTACATTCACTTCTGATAACCTGTCACTATATCTCTTCACAGCATGCACCATGCATTACACACGTGGTCATTTTTGCACGCAATCATGTGCCAGGTATGTGCACGCTTACACAGGAGAGAGGGAAAAAAAGGCCCAAAGAATGTCTCTGAACGCCTCCATACAGAAACAACTAGCACTCTTGCTTCACTTTGTTCTCACGCAGCTGCAAAAAACTGGCACGCTTCCATACAGATGGGAGAGAAAAAGAAAAGAGACATGTTCCAAAAAGCAATAATAGCAGCAAAAACCATCAAAACACATTTTATTGTAATAGACTATTACCAGAGTTGAGGCATAACTAAATAAAAGGAAAATGCTACTGATTTAACTGTTTTTCAGTAGCATGACAGTAGCTTAGCTGTGTTTAAAACAGAACCGCTTTTTCCAGTAAGAAGTTACTTTTTTTTTAATATGTAGTGATGTAGTGTTACAAAACGCTATAATCAAACATGCTGGCCTAAATTATTGCACAGTTCAAATTAGAAATATTAATTTGAGATAATATCAGCTCTTGTGGGGTGTTCCCGGTCTGCAGTGGTCAGTATCTATCAAAAGTGGTCCAAGGAAGGAACAGTGGTGAACCAGCAACAGGGTCATGGGTGGCCAAGGCTCATTGATGCACGTGGGGAGCGAAGGCTGGCCTGTGTGGTACGATCAAACAGACAAGCTACTGTAGCTCAAATTGCTCAATAAGTTAATGCTGGTTCTGATAGAAAGGTGTCAGAATACACAGTGCATCGCAGTTTGTTGCGTATGGGGCTGCATAGCTGCAGACCAGTCAGGGTGCCCATGCTGACCCCTGTCCACCGCCGAAAGCTCCAACAGTGGGCACGTGAGCATCAGAACTGGACCACAGAGCAATGGAAGAATGTGGCCTGGTCTGATGAATCATGTTTTCTTTTACATCACATGGATGGCCGGGTGCGTGTGCGTCATTTACCTGGGGAACACATGGCACCAGGATGCACTATGGGAAGAAGGTAAGCCGGCGGAGGCAGTGTGATGCTTTGGGCAATGTTCTGCTGGGAAACCTTGGGTCCTGCCATCCATGTGGATGTTACTTTCACACGTACCACCTACCTAAGCATTGTACACCCTTTCATGGAAACGGTATTCCCTGGTGGCTGTAGCTTCTTTCAGCAGGATAATGTGCCCTGCCACAAAGCAAAAATGGTTTAGGAATGGTCTGAGGCGCACAACAACGAGTTTGAAGTGTTGACTTGGCATCCAAATTCCAAGTTTTGGCAGCAAAAGGGGGACCAACACAATATTAGGTCATAATGTTATGCCTGATCGGTGTATATATATATATATATATATATATATATATATAAAGAAACAAAGAGAAATGAGAAACTGTTTTATTTTTGTTCTTCCATTTTGTTTAAGAAACGGAAAAAGGAAATCAAGCTAGATTTTTTTATATTTTTTGTTCATGGGTAAAAAATTAGATAATGCTTTAATATTTGTTTCGCATTAGTGGGCCCATTTTCCTGAAATTTTCCTTTTTCCTACCTTCTGTATACTGTCGTTTCTCTCTCTGTTAACGACTTTCAGAAACGTGTCATAAAAATGAACTGAAATTCAGCGAATACTTGCCTCACAGACATGAAGAATGTCTATAGTAAGCTTGAAATGTCTACATAATTTTCTGATTACGTAATCCATATGAAACCAACAAGAGGTAGCCTACAGTGGTTCCCGTCTGAGCTCATTATCATACGTGAAGCGCGGGCTATGTTAATCATCCATGTGAACATCATGTAAATGTCTCCATCACCTTCATAAAACAAAGCACCAAGCTTCATCAGGTTATTTACTTTTCATTGTTTTTGGAATAATTCGCGCTGTGAGAAACAAGCCTTTAATTTACCTCAGAGGAAGAACGCGATGCGATATAATTTCTGATGATCTACTTACATTAGTTAAAGTGCTATTTTTACATAAACTTGTACATATTTTACTAGTTGGGATTTTCCAAAACAATATGTGGAAGACTGAATCGATGCATGACTTGAAATGATCTGGAATAGCGACAGTAAAGGCATTCATATGATCTCGCTTCAGTTCATAATTCTAAAGTACAACCTAATTGGGCCTTAAGACACTGCAGTAGACTAATTATTACATTGAAAACTTTATTTTATAAACAATATTAGTTATTTTTATGTGGGGTTGAGTTTTTTTCCATGAAAAACAAATGATGTTATTATTTAAAAAAAAATCTATAATATTATAATGTATATTATAAAATATTATAAAAAAAATATATAATATCTATAATGCCTATAATATTAAGTGAAAACGTTGCATCTGAGGTTTTTCTTAAATAGGCTTTTTGAGAATAAATTGAAGAAAAAATGAATTAATTAATTAATAAAAATTGTATCAGTGTTGTTTTAGGTCACATAAAGCCAAATGCTGTATTGGTTATGAATAAAGTCAACTCTGATTTGCCAATAACATGCATCAGCCATGAAAATATAGATTTTTTTCTTGTAAGCACCGCTAGCAGTTGTACAAGACAAAGCTGTAGGATTCTTGTGAACAAGCTTGGCTTGCCTGCCGCATCTCTCCTATTGAAAATGATTTGTGCTTGTGGTTGCTGCGTATACCATGTAGTGCAGAAGACTGGGGAGGGTTGACTAAAGGGGCGTTTATATATATATCAAAATAGGTTGATACACTGACTATTACAACATAGTTTTGATATTGAGGGTCACAGTCTGTCCCCTGAATATGGGTCTAAGTCAGAGCACAGCTGTAAGTGCACACAAAATCTGTACCTTTCATTACCCTCAATGAGAAGTATTTTCATAGTGCTTAGTTTCATAAGCATGGCATATTGCCTCCTGCATTATCTCATCTGAACACCTTGGGCTAAAGGACAGGCAAAACCAGGCCAATGTGGCTGCAGTAGGGAAATCTGGCTGAAGCTGAGGTAGAAAGGAAAGCCCAGTTCATATCAAGCACCTTTTCAGCTGATTTGCTCTTTTGGCTTTTAAAACTGTCTGTTTTTGAAAATGACCCCAGCGGCCTACTGATGGCTCACTGAATGCAGCAGAATTGGGCGAGTTGGTGTCTGCTGAGCTGGGCTCATATATCTGTGAGAAGATAGACGGCTTCCCTAAGGAGCTTAGAGTAAGAGGCCCAAACGCCACAGCGGGTGGAACTTTAATCAAAGCTGACTGCTGCGACTTGCAACTTTTCCGAAATAGAAATTAAGCCTTTAATCGCCATTTTTTTTCATATTTGGTTTTGGCTCTGTAAAACCTAATCCCTGAGTGTTTGTGAGACTGCTGTCATGCTTTGAAGGCCTCACCGTCCAATGTTACTCATGTAAGTCACGTTCAAACGCAGGAGACGAGTGAGATCAATAGGAGGACGGAAGGCGCATGCTGAGTGCAGTGGACAGCGCACTCCTAAACATAATATTTGTCTTGGCTCGTTTCTGCTGCTGTTTAGAAGTGGAGAGTGCGTGAAGAGGTGTTGATGAGGTTATAAACGAATGGCAGCTCATTAGCTCCTTGAAGTATAGCACACAAAGTTAAACGCCATGACAGAAGTACCTGCTCTTTAATCAATTAGCTGCCTGTAACAAAACATGAGAGGATCAACACTGAAAACCCAATTATCAAACATATTTTTATACACTACAATTCAAAATGTTCTTGTTTTTAAACAAAGTCTCTTATGCTCCCCAAGGCTACATTTACAGTGGGGAGAACAAGTATTTGATACACTGCCGATTTTGCAGGTTTGCCCACTTACAAAGCATGTAGAAGTCTGTAATTTTTATCATAGGTACTCTTCAACTTTGAGTGACGCAATCTAAAACAAAAATCCAGAAAATCACATTGTATGATTTTTAAGTAATTCATTTGCATTTTATTGCATGACATAAGTATTTGATACATCAGAAAAGCAGAACTTAATATTTGGTACAGAAACCTTTGTTTGCAATTACGGAGATCATACGTTTCCTGTAGTTCTTGACCAGGTTTGCACACACTGCAGAAGGGATTTTGGCCCACTCCTCCATACAGACCTTCTCCAGATCCTTCAGGTTTCAGGGCTGTCACTGGGCAATACGGACTTTCAGCTCCCTCCAAAGATTTTCTATTGGGTTCAGGTCTGGAGACTGGCTAGGCCACTCCAGGACCTTGAGATGCTTCTTACGGAGCCACTCCTTAGTTGCCCTGGCTGTGTGTTTCGGGTCGTTGTCATGCTGGAAGACCCAGCCACGACCCATCTTCAATGCTCTTACTGAGGGAAGGAGGTTGTTGGCCAAGATCTTGCGATACATGGCCCCATCCATCCTCCCCTCAATACAGTGCAGTCGTCCTGTCCCCTTTGCAGAAAAGCATTCTTCCATTTTCTAATAATTGCGCCAACAGTTGTTGCCTTCTCACCAAGCTGCTTGGCTATTGTCCTGTAGCCCATCCCAGCCTTGTGCAGGTCTACAATTTTATCCCCGATGTCCTTACACAGCTCTCTGGTCTTGGCCATTGTGGAGAGGTTGGAGTCTGTTTGATTGAGTGTGTGGACAGGTGTCTTTTATACAGGTAACGAGTTCAAACAGGTGCAGTTAATACAGGTAATGAGTGGAGAACAGGAGGGCTTCTTAAAGAAAAACGAACAGGTCTGTGAGAGCTGTAATTCTTACTGGTTGGTAGGTGATCAAATACTTATGTCATGCAATAAAATGCAAATTAATTATTTAAAAATCATACAATGGGATTTTCTGGATTTTTGTTTTAGATTCCGTCACTCACAGTTGAAGTGTACCTATGATAAAAATTACAGACTTCTACATGCTTTGTAAGTGGGCAAACATGCAAAATCGGCAGTGTATCAAATACTTGTTCTCCCCACTGTAATTGTAGTAATATTTCATACATATTTTTACTGCATTTACTGTATATACAGTGGGGAGAACAAGTATTTGATACACTGCCGATTTTACAGGTTTTCCTACTGTTTTCCTTTTTGTAATTTTTATCATAGGTACACTTCAACTGTGAGAGACGGAATCTAAAACAAAAATCCAGAAAATCACATTGTATGATTTTTAAATAATTAATTTGCATTTTATTGCATGACATAAGTATTTGATCACCTACCAACCAGTAAGAATTCCGGCTCTCACAGACCTGTTAGTTTTTCTTTAAGCAGCCCTCCTGTTCTCCACTCATTACCTGTATTAACTGCACCTGTTTGAACTCGTTACCTGTATAAAAGACACCTGGCCACACACTCAATCAAACAGACTCCAACCTCTCCACAATGGCCAAGACCAGAGAGCTGTGTAAGGACATCAGGGATAAAATTGTAGACCTGCAGAAGGCTGGGATGGGCTACAGGACAATAGCCAAGCAGCTTGGTGAGAAGGCAACAACTGTTGGCGCAATTATTAGAAAATGGAAGAAGTTCAAGATGACGGTCAATCTCCCTCGGTCTGGGGCACCATGCAAGATCTCACCTCGTGGGGTATCAATGATCATGAGGAAGGTGAGGGATCAGCCCAGAACTACACAGCAGGACCTGGTCAATGACCTGAAGAGAGCTGGGACCGCAGTCTCAAAGAAAACCATTAGTAACACACTACGCCGTCATGGATTAAAATCCTGCAGCGCACGCAAGGTCCCCCTGCTCAAGCCAGCGCATGTCCAGGCCCATCTGAAGTTTGCCAACGACCATCTGGATGATCCAGAGGAGGAATGGGAGAAGGTCATGTGGTCTGATGAGACAAAAATAGAGCTTTTTGGTCTAAACTCCACTCGCCGTGTTTGGAGGAAGAAGAAGGATGAGTACAACCCCAAGAACACCATCCCAACCGTGAAGCATGGAGGTGGAAACATCATTCTTTGGGGATGCTTTTCTGCAAAGGGGACAGGACGACTGCACCGTATTGAGGGGAGGATGAACGGGGCCACGTATCGCGAGATCTTGGCCAACAACCTCCTTCCCTCAGTAAGAGCATTGAAGATGGGTCGTGGCTGGGTCTTCCAGCATGACAACGACCCAAAACACACAGCCAGGGCAACTAAGGAGTGGCTCCGTAAGAAGCATCTCAAGGTCCTGGAGTGGCCTAGCCAGTCTCCAGACCTGAACCCAATAGAAAATCTTTGGAGGGAGCTGAAAGTCCGACAGCCCCGAAACCTGAAGGATCTGGAGAAGGTCTGTATGGAGGAGTGGGCCAAAATCCCTGCTGCAGTGTGTGCAAACCTGGTCAAGAACTACAGGACACGTATGATCTCTGTAATTGCAAACAAAGGTTTCTGTACCAAATATTAAGTTCTGCTTTTCTGATGTATCAAATACTTATGTCATGCAATGAAATGCAAATTAATTATTTAAAAATCATACAATGTGATTTTCTGGATTTTTGTTTTAGATTCCGTCACTCACAGTTGAAGAGTATCTATGATAAAAATTACAGACTTCTACTTGCTTTGTAAGTGGGCAAACCTGCAAAATCGGCAGTGTATCAAATACTTGTTCTCCCCACTGTACAATCGGAGGTGCTAGTCAGTAAGTTAGTCAGAATTCACTTAATACTGCTGAAAATGCACAAGCTTTGTTTTGTTCAACGTGAGACGCACAATCGCGAATTCTTTCATTATAACTTACAAAGTGTAAACACGATGTATATAAGAGATTCGCTGTACAATTAAGGTTTTTTTTTTTTTTATAATGGGAGTTTTCACGAGAGTGCAGAATTCAGTGAGCTTGCGCTTCAGAGATTGACAGCATTAATGATTATAAAGGGAGGGTTTTTCTCTTGCTTTCTGTTTATTACCCATTCACAGTCTGAATATAAGTTTAGTTTTTCATGCTGCTAAGTACACTGCAAAGTTTCTGGATTGACAACCTTATTTAAATGCGTGATCTAATCAGAAACTGCGATGAATTACAGTGATAACCAACAGATGAGACAAAATAGGACAACATTTAAAGTACTTATCCCTTGTGCGTCCTTATGGACATTTTTGTCTTTTTCAGGTTTTTTTTGTTGATAATTTTGCCTGTGTTAATGCCAACTGCATCAATTTTGGCACAAGTGTGTATTTTTATTGGAATTTTACTATTTCACCCCCATTTCTTTTAATAAATCTATTTTACACTAGTAACACAAAATAGTTCACTCAGGAGAGGCAAGGCAATTTTTAATCCCAGGGCCATTTAACTATACAATGAATGCAGTCTTTTTTAATAGAATTTCATTCTGTTGGCAAGGCTTCAAAAGTAAAATTTTTTAAAAAAAATTACCAGATGGTGCCATTTTCTCAGGTTTGGCCTATAAAGCAAATGCGTTCGCGTTATTCCTGTTTTCTGCTTCTGCATATTATAGAGCCAATTGGATAATTTATGCAGCTATAGTTGTGTGGGTGTGTTGGTATGGATGTCAGAGTGTGTGCCGTGTAATATTTGAGAGAAAAAAACTTTACTGCAAATCACAAATCCAACCACCGTGTGTACCAGTGGAGCTTTGCTGGCATCTAATGGGGAAAATTTGGTACTTTGCCCTAAATTTTTTTTTTACTGAAAGCTAATTTTTTTTTTTGAGATATCAACCTCAAATTTGGAACACAACTTATTTAGATTTAGGCTTTGATTTTCTAGCAGTTTTAGAGTTCAACATGTTTCATAAAATATATATTTTATATGAAATAATGTTCATAAATAATAAACTTAAACCTTTTAACTTTTTTGTTTCACTTTTTGAACTTTTTTTTCCCTTCAACAATAATCTGCCAAGGGTCTTCTTTAAAATGAGACCAAACTTAAGTCTATGCTCCCAAGCTTCAACATTTTATGATGGACATTTTTGTCCTCTAAGGACCTCAGAGTAACTTTTTTAAATTGATACACAAGGGTTAATTTAAAAGTTTTTGCTCTGGTGCCGAAATTGGTACCAAGAACTGCTGGTATTGGTACAGACTACTGATATTTTGGTACCGTACCGTGACAGCTCAGAAGCAACACTAATCTCCATTATGTTTTTTATGATATAAACAAATATTTAATTCTCAGGCATGCATAATTAAATATTAATTTAATTAATTTAAATAGCTAATAGGCATTTCCCCCAAACACAATGTGCAGGAGCTCAACTGAAATCTCCTAAGTTCTTCTAATTAAATAATTAAGTAACTAATTAAGTGACATACAGTAAATCTGTTCAAAACACATAAAATCACTTATTATTTTAGCAAAAAGAAGAATGAAAAAAAATTGAAAGCCAAATTCTTTTTTTTTTCAGGACATGAGCATGTGCATGCCTATACCTCACTCCGACTTTATTGCAGGAGAGCCTGCCGTTTGGTTTCACAATAACTGTAATACGCAATTCTGCGAATGTTAAGTAGGAAACGGCAGAGCTCATTTAAACGTGTGGAACTGTTCGAATCATCATCATCCACCGTGAAGCTTACGTACAAACAAGGATTTCTCATTTTACTTGAGCCGGAAGAAGATTAAAAGTTTGAAGCCCTGAGCCCTGACGGCGTCTTTGCTCTCTCTCTCTTCTCAGGTTGTGGATTGGAAGATCAAAGTTAGACAGGTTCAAAGCTTCAGCAGGGGAACATTCAAATAAGCCTCTGCAATGTAGATACAAACCCCAATCCAGACGTTTTGCATTAAAAGTGCATTTTAGACCTGGCATCCTATTTAACACATAGCACAACTTTTGTAAACGAAATAAGTCAAGACTGTTACAGGTTCCGTGTGGAATGCGTATACCTACAGCACAAGAGGTAATTATGGAGACAACATTCCATTGAGTAATTCAAAACCGAGGTAATCCTCTCAGTCCGCCGGGATTCCTAGAGGAAATTAAATGTCGATCTGGATGTTGTAACTTTTGCATACTGCCAGCCTCTTTTCTATTTCCCTGCAAGAAGACCTTGGGACAAAATAGAAGCAACTTTCTCAGGTATCGACTTTCGGCAGCACACAATGAAGTTCATCTAGCACAATCGAGGCAGTTTCAGCAGAGCCGCATCGTTTTCTTCAAAAACCAGATTGGGCGAGCGTGCATCAATGATCGGAATTTCCTTTGTGTGAGCTGGTGTGAACAATGAGGTCAACCGGGATGCAAGATCACAGGGAGATCACATGTGCCCTCTGTGCCTGCTATTATAATGCTGATACAGAAGTCAATGGCGGCCTATTCATGGGAGCGAGATTATGATGGTGTAAAGGCCTCTAACTGGGCTCATATTAACAAATCCACCTCATGAGAACTCAACAAGCACATAGCACTAGCGACCTTAACCTGCACTTCTCTTGTAACTTGACCCTCGAAGGGATAATAGAAGTAATGGGAGGCTGATCTAGAGGAAACCTATAAAGAACATTGCAAAAACAAGGCACGGATGTAATTCTGGCCTTCTGCAGCTGCGAATGATTATACTGACGGACGTAACTGTATTCACAGGTTGGGAGTTCTGTGGCTCTGTGTGAGCTTCTGTATTTTAGCCCTGATTCAGCAATCAGGCTCTTTGTAGTAGGTCAGCATTGCGTTTCAGTGCTGAACAGAGAATGGCTTTAGGGATTGCAGACTCATCTAATATGATAATGACTCCTGCTCAAAGGAACAGCTGGGCAGTTCTGGCTGCTACTATGCATGAAGCACTCCACTATGAAGGCTGACAAATATTGCATAGAATGGGTTAGGTTGATGCTAATGAAATGAAATTAGCTTACTAAAGAGAAAAAAACAACTTTGCATAAATGGTTACAATGCATGATGCAGGACAACAAAGATTTAACAAAAGAGATCACCTTGAATTATTTGGCTTAAAACCAGTCAACAAGAACCCTTACTATTGCTTATTTCTTCACTGTTTTCACTGTTATTAGCACTTCATTATAGAAACATATGTTTAAGGCAAGGCACTTCAGGAAAAAGCATTGATTTTGTGGGTACTGTTTACAAATCTGAGCGCACAAATTGGAAATTTGTGGGTGCGGTTTATTAATCTGTGGGCGAGATTTGTTAAACCGAAGGAACAATTTATGAATCTGTGAGTACAGTTTATAAACCGAGGGGATGAGTTGCAAAACTGTGGCCACAGGTCTTGTTTTTTTCTCCTACATGTGCCTTTCCGGTCACCGTATAATCAGTATATTGATATCTATTAGTTGCATTTTCTACCCTATTCACCTGGGGTGTCTTGCCTTAAGAATCAGGTTCAGGACTCACCTTAAGCTTGTCGAAGCGATCACTAAGCGAGGTGACCTGATGTTCACGGTGCCGTCCCACCAGCTTGCAGAGAGCGCATATCAGCTGGTCGTCCACCACGCAGTACATGTTGACCTTCTCGTTCTCATGCTCCAAGCAGGCCAGTCCACGCAGCTGAGCGTCCGCCACCGGTTCCACCAGACGATGGCTGGTGAAGGGCTTCTTATTGGGGTGCGTGGCCCGCAGGCAGCGGTCGCAGTACGACACCTCGCACGTCACGCACGTCTTGACCGCCTCCCGTGGGGGCTCCTGATCGCAGAACTGGCAGCCGACGCGCTCTAGGGACATGGCGCTACTGGCGGGGCTGCCCCTCGCGCTCCCGCCGAGCGTGGCGCTGTAGGGCCTTGGCCGGCGACTCTCGTTGGGGGAGTTGGGCCCACTGACAGAGGCCTTCTGGAAGCGGTCGATGATGTTCTGCAGCGTCACATTGCGCTTCAGGCCCTCCAGGCCGCGTTGATTGAGTGTGATGACGTAGCGGCAGGTGGGGCACTGGAAGGCGGAGATGGACTCGAGAGGCTTGGTGCTGGAGCAGTGCGAGACCAGGATGCGGTGGGCGCAGTTGAAACACAGGCTGTGGGCGCAGGGCAGCAGGAGGGGGTCCTCAAACAATTCCAGGCAGATTGGACACGTCAGCTCGGACTCCAGTGTTTCCATCTTCAATTGAACCGATCTAAAGGTGACATCAAATCCCACAGAAGCTGGTCAGTCACCTGTGCGGTGGATAGCTACGGGTTAGTGGCAAGCAACTTTAGTATGGCAAAAGCAGCACAAAGAGAAATTCCGCTCAAAAACAAAAAGGTATACAAAATCAGTGTCTTTGAAATTGCTAACACTGCTGATTTATTATCAATGTTGGAAACAGTTGTGCTGTTTAATATTTTTTATAACCTGTGATACTTTTTTCAGGATCCTTTGATGAATAAAAAGTAAAAAAAAAGAACAGCATTTATTTAAAATAGAAATCTTTTGTAACAATATACACTACCGTTCAAAAGTTTGGGGTCAGTTTTCTTTCTTTTTTTGAAAGAAATTAATACTTTTATATAGCAAGGATGTGTTCAATTGATAAAAAGTGATAGTAAAGATTTATATTGTTAGAAAAGATTTCAATTTTGAATAAATGTTCTTCTTTTTAAATCTTTATTCATCAATGAATCCTAAGTCTATCGCAGGTTCCAAAAAAACATTAAGCAGCACAACTGTATTCAACGTTGATAATAACTGAGTATCAAATCAGAATGATTTCTGAATGATCATGTGACACTGAAGACTGGAGTAATGGCTGATAAAAATTCAGCTTTGCATCACAGAAATAAATTATATTTTAAAGTAGATTACAATAGAAAACCATTATTTTAAATTGTAATAATATTTCACAATTTTGCTGTTTTTTCCTGTATTTTTGATCAAATAAATGCAGTCTTGATGAGTAGAAGAGACTTCTTTCAAAAACATTAAAAATCGTAATGTTTCTAAACGTTTGACCTGTACTGTATAAAGTATGTATATATTATATAGAATAATAGGTAACACTTTACAATAAGGTTTCATTAGTTAACTACATTAGTTAACGTGAACTAATAATGAACTGCACTTCTACAACATTTATTAATCTTTGTTAATGTTAATTTCAACATTTACTAATACATTATTCAAATAAAAAATTGTATTTGTTAACATTAGTTAATGCACTGTGAAGTAACATGAACAAACAATGAACAGCTGTATTTTTATTAACTAACATTAACAAAGATGAACAAATACAGTAACAAATGTATTGCTCATGGTTAGTTCATGTTAGTTAACTCATGTTAACAAATGAAACCTTATTGTAAAGTGTTACCAAATAATATATACAGTACTGTCTTTTTTCAATGTTTTTGTTGTGTACTGATGCTGAGGTAATATTTTATGTATACAAACTATGACAAGAAAGTGCTTTGAAATTGGACACTGAACTAAGCTAAACTTCAATGACCACAAAAAAAAAAAAAAAAAAAAAAAAATAAAATAAAAAAAAAAAAAAATTCTGACTATAATAACCTTGATGTCATTCTTAAAAATAAAGGTACTTTATTGGCATCTGTGGTTCCAGGAAGAACCTTTAACATCTATGAAAACGTTCCAATCAACAAAAGATTCTTTATAGTGAAAAAAGGTTCTATTGGTTATTAAAATATTATTCACACTAAGACAAAAATGTTTTTTTTAAAAAACTGTTTACTAAAAGGTTCTTTGGGTAACCAAAAATGTCATTCTTCTGGCATCGCTGCAAACAATTGAAAGATTGATTTTTGAGCGGAAAATCACTAGCGTTGTAAGCAGTTTGGTTAATGATAGCAAGCATACATTGATTCGTTAAAGGGATAGTTCACCCAAAAATGAAAATTATCCCATGATTTACTCACCCACGAGCCATTCTAGGTGTATATGACATTCTTCTATCAGACAAATACATTCGGAGTTATATTAAATGTCTTGGCTAATCCAAGCATTATAATGGCAGTGAATGGGAGCCCAAAATTTGAAGGCCAAAAAAGTGCATCCATCCATTATAAAAGTAATCCACATGGCTCCAGGGGGTTAATAAATGCCTTCTTAAGTGAATCGAAGGCCTTTATTAACCCCCCGGATCGTGTGGATTACTTTTATAATGGATAGATGCACTTTTTTTGGCTTCAAATTTTGGGCAGCCATTTACTGCCATTATAATGCTTGGATTAGCCAGGATATTTATTAATATAACTCCGAATGTATTTGTCTGATAGAAGAATGTCATATACACCTAGGATGGCTTGAGGGTGAGTAAATCATCGGGTAATTTTCATTTTTGGGTGAACTATCCTTTTAACAACAAAGAATTATTTTTGGCTCAATAGTGGCAGCATGTTTAAGCTAATAGTTTTACATGGAGAACATAAATGTCAAAACATGATCAAGGATTGCCTTCAAGCTGCATTATCATTGTGACATGAGGATTAAACGCATACTTGACTTGACATTCCATTCACTTCTATTCATACGTACATTATTTGGAACAGTAGACAACACAGCAACACACACACACACACCTGCTGGGCTTCAGCAAAGCAAATCAATGTCATCAAGCAACATCTCCTTTGCCCATCGAATAAGACCCAATATGATGCCTCGCTTCACTTAAGACAGTTTAAAGGAAAGCTAAACCCCCTGAAGTAAAACCACTCCTGCACATTTATTTTAAATCATACATTCGTGCCACATCGCTGCTGTTTTAATGGAGGAGCTTTAGCAGATTACAATGTTTCTGCTTTGATGAATATGAATGGGTGCAAATCAGCAAAGCACATCACTGAGCACAGGCACCTGTGCCTTCAGCCTGCATGTTAAAATGTTTGTCTTTTCAGCTAATGAACTGTACTTCATGCAGTGTGATGATACATTGCCTATTTGATTAACATATACAGCCATACAAACAAGGAAATTGAGAAGAAACTATAGTATGTAATGAAATGTTATTACTCCTTTGAAGTAATAAATATACATATAAACAATAAATATAATAAATAAAGAAATAATAAAAAATTAAGTGGTGTTTGTAATAATAATAATAATAATAATAATTATTAAAATAAGTAATAATAAATAAATATATATTTTTAACAATAATAATAGTTATTAGTATTATTATTAAAATAGCTTTAATTTTTATTCACATCTCCCCTCTTTGGGCCTGTGTACAGCCATGTGACTTCATATCGATTGCGGCAGACCGCACGGTGGCTTTTAACGATTTCCATCTCTGATGTTACATACAAATCAATGCAGGACTCCGAGCACATGTAAAAGGCTATGATCACATTGCCTTAGTCTATCACATTTCCCCGCACCTTCTGATCTAACAGCGACACCGTCCATCTCCGTCCTATCATTCTCACATTAGGCTTCAGCTCCATCCTCTTAAATGGCTATTGAGCATTTCAGAATCTTCTAGACACACGGCTCTACTGGAGCAGCAAGTTACTGCCATTTCTGACAAGGAACCTGAAGCCCCTGACTGCTGCTTAAAAATATCTGACAGCTTCTGTGAGGAGCTCTTGAAGTCAGCAGACATCCTGAGATTTTCTACTAAACCTTTAACTCGACAGGCACTTATGACGGCAAGCCAAGAAAAGCATGTGATTAAAGCAGCAGTGGACCAGCAGGAAACTGGATGAAGTCATTACTGGAAAAAATAAATAACATGCAGATATTACGGTAATAAGAGCTTGAGTCCTTGTGTAATAGCCACCTTGATGGATAGCAGGAGTGTTCTGCGAGAAAAAGAATAATTGAAAGTTTGCACTGGGGTGTCACACTATTCCGGTATTGACAATAACCATGATATTTAAAAAAACAAAGACTGATATCATATTAATACTACATGTGCGATAATATCGTAAATAATCCAGTGGCTAATCTAGTTGACACTCCAACATGGTGTTGAACATCCTTCATAAAACAGAAAAAAAAAAGACGACAACGCAGTTTTGTAGCTACTACTGCTGCACAATATCATGTCAGAGATGATGACAGACTAAAGTGAGACACTCAACTCACAACCAAAAAAAGTTTGCTCGCCAGTGTGGGAATTTTTGGATCCTGTAAAAAAACACCCCAGATTGCAGGAGTGCCAAATCAACAGTAAGTACTTTTTTATGCTTTTAAACAAATATAGTTACAAACTCTCTCTCTCTGCCTCGCTACACAAACATACTTGTGGAGACTTGTGAAACAGAATTGAGGCAAATGCTCAAACTCAGTCTGAACCATTAGCATGAGTGAACAGAACCGTTCCACCACTAGTTCCATTGACAATTATCAAAACACACAGGACTTGAGCAAAAGCTTGACTAGTAATCTGGTTGTGTCGATTTCTGAGAATCATTGTTGAACTGTTGATATTTGAAAATCACCCCAAACAAACACATCCCTTCATTGCTCCACCCCCAAAATGCATTTCTCTTTATCATAGCAGAAGCAAAGCAAAATAAAGCTTAGCGAAAAATTAAGCGAAGATGGTAAACAAATGACAGGAAAGAACAAAAATGAACATACAGTACACGTATATACAAGCAAGAGTTCAAACTCACGTATGGAGCAGAAACAACATAACCTCAGCGTCCGTTTTCAGGTCCCAGGGTCCTAAAGCTCTTGCCTGATCATAACCCTTCTTTTTCCAGTGATATTCCTCTTTACCTTTTCTCTTTTGTAATGTCTCTCAGACATCTCTCTTTCTACAGTCATAAGTGTATACACCCCCCTTCTGCTGATTGGCTACAAGTTTGTTGTGGTGCTCAGTTCGATCCACTTTCAACAGCGTTTTCCAAAAATCGCTTAATGCACCTTTAATGAAGGTCACGATGAGGTGATGAGGTCAGCAATGGACTCCAGCATCCTATACAGATCTGGGGCCAGATTTACTAACAGCTTGTGCCAGCGCAAACCCTCTTTTGGCATTAAAAAAACTACTGTCAGGATTTACTAAAGACACGCAGTGAAAAACTTGCGCTGAAAAGGCGTGGACAGGGTTATTTTTGCGGCTGACCTTATCGCATATGCATTTGTAGGAGTTTCCCTTTCAGACGCAAGGAGGAGAGTATTTAAATTAATCACGCGAGGTGATTTACTAAGGTTTGAGCTAGTCAATTTACTAATGTTTGCGCCATTATTTACTGCCCCAAAAAAGCACGTCTTAAACCAGACACTAACTAGTAGATTGCATTGGTCATTATGGAAATGATCCGGCTGTGTCTGTGTTCATTAATTTGCGCATCATCAGTAGATCATGCGCAGAACTGTTCACTGCCATCGGCGCTTTTATGGAATTATGCTCTCATGTTTAGTAATCTAGCCGTTGATGTTTTAAATGCAGATATTTTAAAACATACAGAAAGCATTAGGAGGTTTAGCATGTAAACGTCTAGTTTAAGTGTAACAGGCAGAAGAAGTGATAGACTGGAGAAGTGGAGAAGCAAACAGTTTACTCATTTCAAAGAAAGACACCACATCATATAATCTGATTATGATGAAGTGCTCCATATGG
This sequence comes from Coreius guichenoti, assembly GCA_039654105.1. Classification (NCBI taxonomy): domain Eukaryota; kingdom Metazoa; phylum Chordata; class Actinopteri; order Cypriniformes; family Gobionidae; genus Coreius; species Coreius guichenoti. Next base: position 13,996,571 of record CM077173.1, on the reverse strand, counting down.
AGGCTGATCAGAGTCTGCTTTTGCTCACGAACAGCCCTACTCAGGCACAAACACGGATGTGCAAGATCTCAGAGCCGAGTCTGGTTTATTTGATCTGTTCTCGGCTTGATTAAGGTATTATTTCCCCCTTTGATGTTGAATTGGAATAAAAAAAGGACGAAAAGCAGTTTATAAGAGATGACTGACTCATATGGTAATGATTTAACAAAGCCACTTAGTGCTCAATTGCACCTGCACACATACATACATCAGGTGCCTAACATGTTTGCCTAAACACAAACCTAGCTGCTGATATATTTGCTATTAAAACCCAAAGGTAATACAAAATGTCGTCTTTCTCAAGTAATCCCAAAAGAACCCACTTTAAAATACAAATACTAAGCAAAGCTAGTTTAAAAGATGGCAGTTGCATTTAATCGTCCAGTCTCAGGGTCTCCTGGGACTCTACTTTCTGTTAGGAAAAAGAAAAACCAACACCCATGCGTCACTGAGAGGTATGGCATTTCTGGAACAATGACAATTAGCCTTGTCTAAATAATAGGGACAACTCACTTTTAAAATGTCTCCAAGGATTGCTCTTCCTTGAATTATATGCATACAATGATAATGAGACAATGATTACTTACAGCACATATAAAGGGTCACAGAAACTCTCTATGTAGTTAATTTTAGATAGACTACTCAGCTATTTATACATAAACATTTAGTTTAATTCATAATAATATCTATCTATCTATCTATCTATCTATCTATCTATCTATCTATCTATCTATCTATCTATCTATCTATCTATCTATCTATCTATCTATCTATCTATCTATCTATCTATCTATCTATCTATCTATCTATCTATCTATCTATCAGAAACTTTCCTTAATCAGCCTTTATTTGACCAAGTTCTCTTGTGCTGTAAATTACTCACAAATCTTATGATAGTTTGATAATCTCCATTCAGTTTTCACACAATATTAGTTGTTTTCATTCCTTTTGCATAACATTGCACCATTTCATGCTTTTCATCTTCAGAAAGATCTTTCTTCCTCCCCATATTGCATGAGAACTGTGACTTGCTTACTAATGTGGAACAACCTCTTTAAGTAAGGTTTCCATTTACCTAAGAAGACCTGGCAAACTATTTAACAAAAACCTATCTGAGATTGATACAGTTATCTAAAAATATTTATAGACAAATAAAACAAACACTTTCTTTGAAAAACTAAAATCTGAATGTTTATTGTACTGAAATCCTACTGATATGGCACTTGCATAATAATTTGGAACACAGTGTGTATAAATGGTATAGTAGAAAGTCTATTGGTTTACACATTTTAATCATTATTTAGAATACATGTCCACATAGACAAAACAGAAAAAAAGTCACTGTCCTTGGTGAAGTAGGTCAAATGAGAAACATGTTCATACAAAGTCTAAATAACAATCTCCATCTGGGTCAGAAATTCAGGTATTACATATATCATTACATCAGTTTAAGAACTTTTCCATACGAGAAATATTTCATCTAGTGGTTTACTGATATGTATTTGTACGTGGCTGACAACTAGAGAGCAAGATGGTCGATAAGACGGCAATCCAGTATACCATGATATAGTGTAATCCAATTTACGCTGTAACTAAACATTTCCCCAAACTTTACCAAAAATATTAGAATTTGATATGAAGTAAAACTTGAATGGCAACGAATCTTTCATAAACCAGCCATGACACTGACCTACCATCCATGGTATAATATAGGCCATTCCAGCCAAGACACAAGATAACCCACTGTGCTAGCGCTCCCTGGCAGGTCCGTCCAGAATGAGGAAGTATATTGTTTGATGTTTGTAAGTGGCTTACTGTGGTGCTGGGTGGGCCAGTGGGTCAGACTCCGCCCTGCGGCCCAGACACACTAATGGAGCCATTTATCTCCTGTCAACCTGCAGCTGGCTACCGGTTCCCCACTGCCTCCTCTGCCGCTTGAATAGCCAGGCAGCTGGAGTCACGGGCAAAGAGGAAGTCTAGACCGGACACAGCACCACTGGGGCACTACCACAGCCCCACACGTCACAGACGGATAAAGACACATCGATTAAAAATGAGTGACTGGACTTTGGGGATTCCCAGAGCTCTGCTGTTAGGACAGGTGCCAGGGAAGCCATTCGCAGTTTATCACCTCCAAATTTGTTACGACTGACCTGCCGTCAAGCCGAGTGGCGGCTGATGCAAGCAGGAGGGGTGTTTAAGAAAGCCAGGAGTGGCAAATTCTACACTCTAGCATTCTTAAAGAGGAACATTTTGTGCTGGATAGTGTTCATGAGTTGCTTCATAATCCTTTGGAAGCTTTAGATTTCACTTTACAGGCTCTTCAGATCAGTGTATTATACAATGATTTCTGGGTTCTTTAAAGTACCAGTACAGTACATTATTATAAGGGATTAGACTTAATGATATTTCTCCATAATGTTCTCCTGTTCGACAATTAACAAAGGTGTAATTTTGTCTTACAACAAAATTAATTTATCTAAAAAAAAAAAAAAGATCAAATATTTTAAGTGCTATAATTGAATTCAGATATTACAACATTATAATTATACAGTATGAAAATAGATATTCATTTGGAGATTTGGTAAAAGATTATATTTAACAGTGATATTAAATTATTAGTCTTTTTAGAGATTTACTTTTAATTGAATGTTAGATGAGAGATGTAAAAATTAGCATGCACATCCAATATGGACCAATATAATTATATTCTCTAATAAATGACCAATAACCAATAAGTATTGTGCATTCAAAGAAAAAATCTTGTAGACTTACATTAAAGGCAGGAGCTGAGCCATAAAGAATATAATCTTGGGGCTTCTTCAGAAAAAGTAAAAATCTAGCTATTACGGACCCCCACACGACATGCAGGAAAAAAATATGTATATCGTGGCCACAAATTAACAATTAGTACCCACAACTTACTAATATGTCAGCACATTTTACTAATTCATTCCCTCGTATTAACCCTTTCCCTGCCAGCATTTTTTTTTAAGTTGCCAGTCACCGCCAGAATTTTTGATCGTTTTCACAAAATTTTCATGGCCCCCCAGAATATTTTGTTATATAAATATCTGAACATGCAACATATCAAAAGAAAGAACAGACCCTCTGCTTTAAAAAAAAAAAAAAAAAAAAAATTCTTCTAACTCTCACTTATTCTGTGAGTGTTAAAGTGAGTAAGCTAAAAGCTTAGAAAATTGCGTTTTTGTCAAAGACTATCCAGATCGGATTCAGAATGATGTTCAAAACATAGATGGAGTAGATCGAGTCCATCAACACCCCTAAAGCTTCAAAGTCCAATACCTCGTCCTGGGTCGACATTTCATTCAGTAACATTAGGCAGTTTTGATTCATATGCTGTTTAAAGTCGATGATCGCGTTATTTTACATATACATCTGCGTACATATGCTGTCGCTTGTTTCTGCTTCTTTTCCACCTGTGTTTTGATCCAGAGATTCTGTACTCTTTCGGAAGATGTGTAATAGCGCCTCTATAACAGTGAAAACAACGGAAAGTCGGAAAATTCAGTCAGTCAATGGCGGCGAAGCGTTTGTCTCATAAATGATGGAAATTTCTTTCAATGGTGGTAAAAGAGTTACTGTAAGTAAATTGTGAGCATAATATAATAATCTGTTCCCTTATTTTACAAAATCGTGGCCACGTTGTAATAATGTGTTCCTAATATGTTCCATTGTTTTAGTTAAATTTAAAACAAAGTTCAATGTGGTCACGATTTACTAAAATGAGGAAATTAATTAATAAATCGAGAGAATGAATTCTTAATTCATGGCCACGACATATAGATTTTTGTCCACATGCCATGTGTGGGGCTCTGTAAATATTAGTTTAAAAAATCTGGAAAAATAAATGTACACAATGTATTGTGAATTAATACAAATACGGAAATCACCCGAAAGTCATCAGATGAAGCTTCATAGTGCAATAGTCCTTAACTTACCCATCACCACACAAACTCTTCAAGATATGTCAATGCGAAATGTCTTTTACCTTCACTGATACATTTATGGAAAGCTTAATCCCACAAGAGTGCTGGAGTGAATAAAAGCATGCAGGTGTGATTCAACTGGAGTGCCTGGCACAGAATCCACGGCTCTTCATCACTGCAGGCGATGAACATTCTCCATTCTCTTATCCACCTTCAACTGCTAAATCTTGCCATATATATAAATACGACACACGTTTTGGAGAGCCCACGCTGAGTCCCACAGCTAATGCTTTGAGCCGAACAGGTGAGCCATTGTGCGAGCACAGGCACCGAACATGTGTTTTCTGTACAGTAAACCTGTCTACTTAGTATGTGACATGCTGATTTTCTGCAGTGATTAGCACTAACAAAAGACGTGAGAGAGACAGAACTGAGCTGCAGGAGTTAGTATGCAGTGAGCATTCCTCAAATATCTGATGAGAACAAAAGGTTATGGATGTTAATTACAAATTACAGGATTACTCCACTGACGACTTCATGTGGAACTGAGACATGTCGCTAATTAAATAAGTGTTCTGAAGTACACAGCAGTGCTTGAACAGGGCCCAAAGGGTGAATACGCCTTTAACAGGTTGAAGTATTGCTTAAACAGCGGTTTATTTCATCTCCTGTGGGACAGGGTAATAAGGGTATGTGTTAGGCCTGTTTTTAGCAGCACTGCAGTGAGATTTTAGCCGTGATTGGCTTCAGCTCAACCAAACCATGTAGCCACACAGAGAGTCAACACAAGGCTGCCTAGATCTTGAAAGCAAGTGGTCAGTCTCTTAAACCATAAGTGCTACTTTATTTATTTTTAATGTCAAAGCTTGAAATAGAGGGCAGACTTGGATAATTGCAGTGGATGTGTTTTTATAAGGATACACAATGGCTGTCTGGGCACCAAGGTCATAGATGGCCATTTACATTATGTGTTTTCTCCACTTTTTTTGTAAGGGCTATACTGTTCAAAAGTTTGGGGTCTGTAAGATATTTTAATGGTTTAAGTAAAGGCTGCATTTATTTGATCAAAAATACAGTAATATTGTGAAATATTATTACAATTTAAAATAAGTATTGTAATATGTTTAAAAATGTTTATTCCTGTGATGGCAAAGCTGAATTTTCAGCATCATTACTCCAGTCTTCAGTGTCACATGATCCTTCAGAAATTGTTCTAATATGATGATTTGCTGCTCAAGAAACATTTCTTCTTATTATCAATGTTGAAAACAGTTGTGCTGCTTAATAATTTTGTGGAAACCATGATACATTTATTTCAGGATTCTTTAATGAAAAGAAAGTTAATAAAAACAAAATTGTATCTTTTATCTAGAATACATTATAAATGTTTTTACTGTCAATAATGCATCCTTGCTGAATGGAAAAAAAGAGTCTAGAGTTAATACCGGTTGGGAACAGAGAGCCGGTTCTTATTCAGAACCAGTTCAACATTTAAAAAAATACCAGAACAGAGTGACCAGATAGCACAACAAGTGTAGTCCGATTACAGAATTAATTATTCTAATGAATTGGTTCTTTTTAGTGAATCTAAAACATGCAGTGCTACCAGTAGTCTGGTTGTAGTCTGATTCCCAAATGAATGATAAAATGAGCCAGTTCTTTTTAGTTACTGACTACTAAGACAATGTGTAGCTAAAGATATACATTTTGAGCTTTGTCAGTAGCATTTTACAAAAAAAGGTCTATATATATGAATATGTTTATTACTGTTATTTAATTTAAAATTAGGGCCAATTATTGGACTGCATTAATGCCAGCTCTAAAAATACTGTGAAAAATCATTAAAAAGAGTCACACCTTTAGCAAGAATTGTTTTAAATAATTAATTATTGAAATGATGCATTGGGAATGGAACTGTATATCTTTTTCCAAACGTCGCTCTCAGAAAAAAAGGTATAATTTTGTTCCCTGGGGAACAAAACGTATAACTGTACCCTTTAAGGTATACAATTGGTCCTTAGGGTACAATTATACTATTGTTTTCCTCTACTTAGAAAGAAAGTACCCTTAAGGGTACCACCTCAGTGACGGCCACTTGTACCTTAAAAGGTACAAATTTGTACAAGTACTAAAAGAATGGAGTAACCAGAATCGTTAAGAGGAATCAGAGCCAAAGTCATTAAAATCTTTACGAATCCTGTCACTAACTGTTTCCATCATAAGTAACAATTCCCAGAGGTGTGCTGCTGTGTTGTATTGTTTTTACCAGATCATGTTGCACATCAAATGTGTCATATAAAAAGTAGTGAGAGTTTTTCACACCAAGAGATTACAGTAGCTTCTACTTCACTGCGACCCATGTGGGTGCTGTCCTCCACATCCTCTCTCTGACACTGGGTTGGCTTAATCAAACATGTGATTCTATTCATAGAATGTAAACAGTGGCGTGTTGGCTTAGTTTTGTAGGGATCAGAGCAATGGCCGCTGACTGGAGGTTTAACGCTCAGCATCTGCAAAAACACGGATGGGTAACCTTCACGATCGAAGATCGCGAATCCAGGTCAGAGCCCATCTGGTGCCCTACTACCACTCGAGAATAACAGGGTTGTGAAATGATGGAAAAGGCTTCCTTTGTCCCAGATATGGAAGGATCTTGATGTAGGAGGGAGGGGCACACACCAGTGGAAGTGTGTGTGAGTTTACTATAGTCACAAATTAAAAAAAAATAAAATAAAAGTGTGTAATTTTTTCGGATAATTTTTTTTCCATTCAGGCAAAACAATGTGGTGCTTTTGAAATTATTGTTTTAGTCGTCTGAAATGCCAGTTTCTGACACACAATGCTGGATAAGGCAAAATTACAAGCGTTTAGACATCCTTTTTAGAAATAATCTTTGTGTATGTGTGTGTGTGTGTGTGTGTGAGTGTGTGTGTGTGTGTGTATTTCTGTTTGGTGCTGCTAGTGGCACAAATACACAGCAACAAAAGCGGTAACAACATCTTAAATAAATGGGAAAAAAAATCACTATCCTTCAAAAGTTTGAAAGCAGTACGATTTTTTTCATAAGAAATTAATACTTTTATTCAGAAAACATTTAAATGGTCAAAAGTGAAAGTAAATACTTTTACAAAAAAATATGTTCTTTTGAACTTTCTATTCATCAAATAATCCTGAAAAAAATATATCATGGTTTCCACAAAAAATATTAACCGCAGCACAACTGTTTTCAACATTGATAATAATAAGAAATGTATCTTCAGCATCAAATCAGCATATTAGAATGATTTCTGAAGGATCATTGCAATCACAGTAATAAATTACATTTTAAATATTAAAATAGAACATTTGATTTCAAATTGTAATAATATTTAACAATATTACTGTCTTTTTGATCAAATAAATGCAGCCTTGGTGAGCATAAGACTATAAAAAACCTTATTGACTGCCAATTTTTAAAGGTAATACACACACAAATAAATATAAATAGGCCTAATTGATTATTAAGTAAAATGCACTGGATAGTCCAATTACAGCGAGAGTTTACTATGGATAATTACAGCAACCATCAATGTGACATGAAAAATGTAAAATCTTCTTTATAGGAAGCTTTATGACTAGCTTATTTTCCTGAACAATCTTCAGCCCAGAATTGGGGTCAACACCTCAGTTTCACTACAACGACAGTTTCTTTTTGTAAAATTATTTATTTACTGCCTGCAGATGGGACTGACACCAAACAGACCAATCACAACTGCGGTAATACTCTGGAAAGACTTGTCATTCTCCTAATGCTCCTAGCTGAAGAGGTGACTAACACTAAGAGAATACCTTCACACTTTCTCTCTCTGCTACCCCAAAGCACGTCCATTATTGATGAGCATTTGCTCTGGGGAGGACAAAAACAGGATAAAAATGCAGCACAAAATCTCATGAAACATTAAGAGCAGATTATGGAGAAACGGTCTAAATAAAAAAGAGCTGTTGAGAGTTGGTTACATTTATTGCCTTAGTGTTCCTGACACGGACTACTGACCCCACGTCTTCACATCCAGTACATTCAGGGAGAAGACGGGGGTGAGAATTTGAAAGAGTGCTTATGCTGCTGTGTCCAATGTTGAAGTGAATCCTCACAGAAAAACAGAGGTGTGAGAACAAACTGTCGCATTGGAGCTAACAGAAAAGCATCAGAAGCTTTTAGGCTGTGGTTCAGCATCACAGGCATCGGAGCATTTCTCCATTTTACATGTCAAGGAATCGATTCACAAACATTAAAGATAACGACGAGTTTCTCTGATGTTTCTAGCCTGTGATATTTTCTGTCATATTCTTTAATGCTTCCTCTATTTCATGCATTTTGGAGAACAAGATGCATTGAATCTCTAAACATTAGTAGGTCTGGTTCAGCATTGCGGTGAAGGTCCCCGCTGACATGCATTAAGAATTTGATCAATAGGAGTGTAAACATGCAAAAGCTGCAGCAAATTCTTTCGTTATGCCGCACCATAAACACAATTTCACTTGCAAAATTCATTTTCAATCTTCTTTCATTTTCAGTTTGCTGACACAGGGCACAGAACGTGTGACACAAAATGTGTGAGGAACTGACTACCAAACTAATGGCGTACCTTTCTGCTAAAATTCCCATAAATATGCTAATTTCCCATAGCCTGAATGAAATGCAGCCTGTGCCGCACATAAATGGCAATCTGATGGGTTGCTGTGTTGAGTCTCAAACATAATCTGCATTCTCATCTGACAATAATGAACAACAGAATCTGCTACAGTATCATGGGTATCACTGATCCTATCCAAATATTTTTATGACATTTACAACAAGTGCCTCTACATTTTACGTGGAACTAATTCCTGCCACTAACAAAAAGACTAATTCCTGTCACTAAACAACAAACAGTGTTTGTTTAGTACCATGATAACAGCATGTTTTTTTCTTGTCTTTAAAGGGCAAATTTTCTTTGAGCATTTGACATATGAGAGGTCTTTGTATCATTAAAACATCCTCCTCATATAAACAAAGAATTTATTTAATCATGCTTCAAAAACAGCTCATTTGGATATTGGGGGATCTGTGATGTCACATGGGCAAATATATTTGCATATGACTGCCTCTAGAGCAAGACATCAATCAGCGAATAGTTATCGATCATCGGACCATAGGCCCCGCCCACTATTGTTCAGTCACTTAACAGCTGAGACCTGTCAACACCAGATGCGAGCATCACGTCAAAAGCAAATAGATTGTAATCACTGACATGGTCCTCAATTTCTTACGTACTCCACGTTTGAGTCTGCTGACAACAGACAAATGGAAGAGTGAAAGATTGTTCGCTTTGACACATCCAGTTTAAACAGCTTGTTTGCATCTCTCTACAGATTTCAGAAGGATCCCAGCTTCAGGAACAAGTGAAATGGTGAAAAGTGAAAAAGTGTATTTTTTTTAAATGGTGCCCAAAATCGCATCTGAGGATTATATGCTTGTTCGGAGCATTTGACTGCAGACTGTTTTTGTAAACAAGGCACAGTGTAATGGAGAGTTTGTAAAGAAACTTTTGTTGCAGATGCATCACAAACCGTAAGTAAACAATTTCATAATGATCTGTCTGTAAATGACGGTTTTATATGGATAATGTTTTCAAAACACTTACTCGCGTGCAATAGCGAGGGGGCGTTGTTTCCTAGGCAATGACGTTAACCAATCACAACTGTGGCCGTTTACTGACAAGTCCTAAAGGAGCCGCTTCTTAAAAACGGATCATTTCAGACAGAGGGTCAGAATGAGGGTAATTTTTTTGTGAAAAAAAAAACTTTATTAACATTATAAGTAAACTAGTGCTATCAAATCGATTAATCGCATCTAAAGCCCGGGACACATCAAGCTGACTTATTTTTTTCTGTGTGTTCCGCACCGTTGGCTCTAGCCGGATGCCGTCAGGTTTTTTTGGGCTGATTCAGCATGTAGAATCGCCGTCAGGCCATGGTGAGAGAGAGAACTCTGATTGGCAGTTCAGCTTAATGAATGAGCCAGTGCACGAGAATGATAGCAAAACAGTGAGCAAATAAGTCAAAACGGTACACACAGAAGGCTGTTCTAATTTTACGTCATCTTACCTGAGTGTTCCTGGGCGAATATTTTAATATTAACATAAGCAGAGTGGAATAGAGAAAGTGATCAGCAGGATTGATATTCAAAACGGTAAGCAACGGTAAGCAAGGTGTGTTCAAGTGCGCAAACTTTTATATTAGATGCCATTCATTTGCGATTAATTGATTTGACAGCACTAAAGTAAACCTAAAGGAACATTTTAAAATAATTAAAAAAAAAAATACATGTCATGACCCCTTTAACTATTGTATTTTATTTTATTTTATTTTATTTTATTTTATAAGATACCCAATGTGCTCTTTATCAATTATAAATAATGTAAACTTTCTAATTCTAAGCATGTTTGGTACTTGCATACATGATGGGGACTTTCTGTTCAGTTAATTTTTTATTCATTTTTAGCCAGCAATACAGATTTCCTTAGCAGTATGAAATGTGAAAAAGTGCAGTTTTTGCAGTTTAATGGACTGATTAGCTGATGGCCTTTTTTCTAGGTTTTATAGAAACTTGCAGCTTGAACGATTATGTAGCCTTACAAAACCAATTCAGTGTTTAACCAAGGTCCTAAACTAAAATGATTTTTGAGATTGCATGCTGGCCTTTCTCATTCAGATCCGTATAATAGAGAGAGGTCGCTTTTTTTAAACCTAGTCAATGAACCCCATCTGTTGAAATTCCTACAATAAACAATTCTACTGAAAACGTAAATTTCATACCTACTCTTTCCCTGAGTCTATAAAGGATAATCCACTGAGGCCTTTGATTACAGCTAAAGAGATCAAGAGAATCCATCTTTTAAACCCTATAACATTGCGAAGAAAGACAAGCAAAGCACAGTGTTTAATATGAGAAATATTACTGAAGAAAGATTTGGGATCAGTGTCTCCCTCAGTTTTATCATTAAGCCACAGAGGCCAGCAGACAGTGAACATGAACCCACTGTATTCAGATATCTCCTCTGGGTAAGAGGAAATGAGAAAATTAATAGCTTGAATCAATATTTGGGTGTTTCTTTAACTAAAGGCACTTGTGGCCCTGTGGACGCTGTGAAAATAATTATTATATTAAAATGCAACTTACACACTCTCTCTAATTTATTAAATTTGCCTACTAAAATGTCCAACAAGAGAATTCTGCCACATCGCAATGGATGTATTTTGTACTGTTGTAGAAATTATGGTTACGGAAATGACATTTCAGAAAATTTTGTAATAAAATGACCGACTCACAGTTAGTATTTTACATATCCTGAATAGCCTACACAATAAATAATAATATTCACACTTTTTGCATAATTTGACCAAATTACAGCTTGATTATAAATGATGCAACAATTAAAATTTTCTGCTTACAAGTGATATTTCACAAGAACAGAACATTTTACATAAGAATTATTGAAATGGTTAATGATTATTTCACCTTTTGTTTAAATGAATACCATTTGGGCCAGAACGGTTTTTATTTTAAAGAAAAATAAAATCAGTAGTATATATAAAAATATATAACCAACTAAAAAGTAGCAGGAAAAAAAAAAGATGAATGCATGAAAAAACAAGTTTTCAAAACTGGGAGCATAAAACTGAAAAAAGAAATTGTTTTAATGACAAACAACTAACCTCTGGAACATAAATGCCGCAAGTTAAAGAAACACCCAGAGAATGTAGTTCTGGTTCGTGTGATGGGACTCTCTGTGCCCCTGCGGGTGCTGTGTGATCAGCCAACAATCCGGGACCTCAGATAACCTATGCAATCACTCGGGTCAATGTCCGCACACACTCCCCCCATTGAAGCACCCACATGAAAACACTCTCCGCACAAGTGCAGCTCCTTATTAATAAATAAACGGCTGTTTGTGAGGTGTTACAAGGTTGCTAACCCATGCAGAAGGAGGGCAGATAGCGAGGAAATAAAGAGTGCAAGGGAAGTGCAAGACAGACGTGCTGGAGATGTTGGCGTGTTTCCAAAGCCCCCCAGAGATGCAGTACTCGGCTATAGGAGATGCTATTTATAAGCTGCTGTAATGTTTGGTATTTCCTCTGGGGATGGGGTAGGGAGAAGGCATTGTTTTCCTTGGCTGACTTTGATTGTTTTGCTGATTCTTTTTGTTGAAATGTCAAAGTATTGCTGTTCCGTTTATGCATTTCCATTTGTGTTGAGTTGCGAAGGCCATTCCCTCCCCCCCACCCTCCTCACAGTCATGCTGTTTATGTTTTCTCCCATAGACTCAGGCTTTGCTGTGTACAGTAGCACAACGGTCTAAACCATTACATTTTATGTTCATTCAACACCCTGTAGGCCTCACATTTAACACTGTGGATTCACCATGGACTAAACACTGGCGATCAAATTGAGATCAAATGCTGAGCACTTCCATGAGCTTTTAAGTTTTTTGCAAGGATATTGGCTTCATGAAGCAACTAAGTAGCTTAATTAATGCGAAACTTAAAAGTGCATGTTTTGCTATTTTGAGTACAAAAGTTTGCGGTCAGGAAGATTTTTTAATGTTTTTGAAAGAAGTCTCTTATGCTCACCAAGGCTGCATTTATTTAAACAAAAATACAGAAAATATTATGTATAATATAAAGTATGTATTATTATAATATAATATTATGAAATATTATTACAATTTAAAATAACCTTTTTCTATTTTAATATAATTAAAATCCAATTTATTCCTGTGATATCAAAGCTGAATTTTCAGCATTAGTACACAACTTCAGTGACACATTATCCTTCAGAAATCCTTCTAATATGCTGATTTGGTGCTCAAGAAACATTTCTTATTATTATCAATGTTGAAAACCGTGCTGCTTAATATTTTTCTGGAAACCACGTTACATTTTTTCCAGGATTCTTTGATGAATAGAAAGAACAGCATTTATTTGAAATAGAATCTTTTGCATTACTGTCACTTTTGTTCAATTAAATTTGTCCTTGCTGAACAAATTTATAATTTTCTTTAAAAAAAAATTTAAAAAATAAATCCTACTCCAAACTTTTGACTGGTAGTGTACACTACTAGGTAGTACTTTTCAAAATTGAAGGTTCTCCACCCAAAGCATGGAAATGAAGCTACAAAATGGGCCAATCAGAAATCGTCACGGTTATGATGTCATAAGCGAAAGTACATTAACATACACTCACCTAAAGGATTATTAGGAACACCATACTAATACTGTGTTTGACCCCCTTTCGCCTTCAGAACTGCCTTAATTCTACGTGGCATTGATTCAACAAGGTGCTGAAAGCATTCTTTAGAAATGTTGGCCCATATTGATAGGATAGCATCTTGCAGTTGATGGAGATTTGTGGGATGCACATCCAGGGCACGAAGCTCCCGTTCCACCACATCCCAAAGATGCTCTATTGGGTTGAGATCTGGTGACTGTGGGGGCCATTTTAGTACAGTAAACTCATTGTCATGTTCAAGAAACCAATTTGAAATGATTCGAGCTTTGTGACATGGTGCATTATCTTGCTGGAAGTAGCCATCAGAGGATGGGTACATGGTGGTCATAAAGGGATGGACATGGTCAGAAACAATGCTCAGGTAGGCCGTGGCATTTAAACGATGCCCAATTGGCACTAAGGGGCCTAAAGTGTGCCAAGAAAACATCCCCCACACCATTACACCACCACCACCAGCCTGCACAGTGGTAACAAGGCATGATGGATCCATGTTCTCATTCTGTTTACGCCAAATTCTGACTCTACCATCTGAATGTCTCAACAGAAATCGAGACTCATCAGACCAGGCAACATTTTTCCAGTCTTCAACTGTCCAATTTTGGTGAGCTCGTGCAAATTGTAGCCTCTTTTTCCTATTTGTAGTGGAGATGAGTGGTACCCGGTGGGGTCTTCTGCTGTTGTAGCCCATCCGCCTCAAGGTTGTGCGTGTTGGGGCTTCACAAATGCTTTGCTGCATACCTCGGTTGTAACGAGTGGTTATTTCAGTCAAAGTTGCTCTTCTATCAGCTTGAATCAGTCGGCCCATTCTCCTCTGACCTCTAGCATCAACAAGGCATTTTCGCCCACAGGACTGCCGCATACTGGATGTTTTTCCCTTTTCACACCATTCTTTGTAAACTCTAGAAATGGTTGTGCGTGAAAATCCCAGTAACTGAGCAGATTGTGAAATACTCAGACCGGCCCGTCTGGCACCAACAACCATGCCACGCTCAAAATTGCTTAAATCACCTTTCTTTCCCATTCTGACATTCAGTTTGGAGTTCAGGAGATTGTCTTGACCAGGACCACACCCCTAAATGCATTGAAGCAACTGCCATGTGATTGGTTGATTAGATAATTGCATTAATGAGAAATTGAACAGGTGTTCCTAATAATCCTTTAGGTGAGTGTATGTCCGCTTAAGTTTACATATCAACACCTATTCAGTACAACTCTGAACTCCTAAAGAGCATCAGTGAACTATGCCAAAGTTAGCCAATCAAAATGTCATTTAGGCTACATATAGAAATCTTAAAGGTACAGTAGCAAAAACACCATATTTAATTCAGCAGGTTAGAAGGGGGGAGGGGTGGGGTCAAAACGTAAAATAATTATGGCATTTTTGATACAAGAAACCGTGACAAACATTATCAGCAGACTTTAGGGGGGGAAATGTATTGCTAAAATTGTCTAAAATATGACTTATTAGTAGTGATTCATTTCTACCTGAAACACAGTATTCAGGACAGTTCAATTTCTGTTTATTCTATACTGAATGAGATAATCAGCCGTCAAACAGACAGCTTGGGAAAAAATATGCTTCAGCACAATGAGCTATAGATAGCATTCCTCAGCTAGAAACACAAACATATGGCTCATTTGTATTCATAATACATGGATTATGCATGGCATAAATTGCAGGGAGCTTTTCAGTCATGCACCGTAATCCTGCTTTGCCATAAACTGGTCTGTTACTGAGCTGACGGAAAGCGTAGGAGTCCCCGTTCTCTCTGCTCACACGATGGCAAAGTAAGTGTAAGTGAGCTTCATCCCTTCTCTTCCTCCTACCTGCTTTCCGAGCCTCTGCCTGTATTCCTAACAAAGGCCATGAATCCATGGAGCTCAGCTTAAATGTCTAGAGCTCCTTCTGCTGAGAGTCCTCAAGTAAACACGCAAAAGGTGAGAGCGAGCTATGCACGTGAATTTATTTTGTGCTTTTATATGGTCATAAATGAGTCAAGAACAGATGACGTGTACGCTAAAATATGGATTGCTGGCGCTACTAAGGTCACTGGCAGTGCATGTTGCAGCATGTACAGCATTTGGAAGTCTACTAATTCAAAGTCAATATGAAATCACATTAACCTTATTTACTTTCTTAATAATTGTCTCTGGTCTTTCATAAGTGATCATGATTCATAAGCATACATTATTATGGGGGAAAAAAAAGTTGTTTTCATTGCATTCTTCAAAATGTAATAACTATCTCTTCCTTTTAAACAAGTTTCTTATAGACCACCTCAACCAATAACAGTGTAGAGTATCATTTCTCACCCACTCACAAGCTATTCAAGTCCCATCCTACACGATCCTTCATAAATCATTCTAATATACTGATTTTCTGCTCAAGAAACATTTCTTATTAATATCAATGCTGAAAACAGTTAACAGTTAATGAAAACAGAAAACAGTGAAAACTGCTTAATGTTTTTGTCGAAGCCATGATACATTTTTTTCAGGATTCTTTGATGAATAGAAAGATCAAAAGAACAATTTATTTGAATAAATTTAAATGTACTTTTTTGTAAAAAATTTGAGACTAAATACCATTTATTACAACAACAACAAAACATATGTATTTTTAACCTCATGTTGCCATATAAACATGCAGTCAGATGTTAATTTGACAGATTCAACGAATACTGGCAAGCAATTACTTGTGAGTTTGTGAATATTTTTACTTATTCATTTAATGAACCAGCTCGAAAAAGTCAAGTTTGTCAACCAGACTTCGCAGTGTTTGATTTTGCATGCAGCCAACAGGGACAACTCAACAAAAGATGTGTTTTATTTATTTCTTTGCACTGTTTCACAGTAGAACTTTAATAAAAAAATAAAAAAAAACATTCACATTCAGTCCAGACTACAAACTCACAGCTTGCAAAAATATCTCTTTGCTGTGCTGTAGATTAAGTAGCGGCGCTGAAAACACTGCACATATTCTTACAGTATCAAGGTAATACTGTGTGTGTCTGTGACAACGCTCATATTTATACAGTGTAAAAGGGCCTCTTGTGTGTCTTCTAGAGTTTTAATGCACACTTTGTGTGCGTCTATAAGCATAATGTTAAGCCACACTCCACCCCGTCTGTGCTTCACCAGCCCTGGAGAATGAGGTTGTGGGGTCGTGGTGGATGACGCCACTGCCTGACCAACGTGCCAGGTGAGATCACAGAATGCACGCGGACACACGCATACATGCGCGCACGGCAGCTGGCTCATAACAGCCACAGCGGGAGCCTCCCTCAGCTGCCGAAGGACACTCCTGACCTCTCGCCTGCCTCCACCTCCACAGCAGCACAGCCAATTAGTCCCATACGCTCACCTCTGCCTCCTCCAGCCCAGAGATGGAGCAGCTGCAGGCTTTGACGTAGTCAGACCGGTATAAACTATAGGGCTGGGCGGTATATATTGTTCTAGATTTTGCTATACTGTTTATATCGTGGTTTGTAAATATATCCGTGTAGCACAGTACTACTTAAAGTTATTGACAGGTTAGACTGATAAAGAAACATGTATGAATGAGAAAATAAAGAGCGGGACATGCATCATATCACAAAGTTTTATAATCACAATAAGCTGTGAAAACAAGAGCTCATTGCAATACTCGCGCTGACTGACACACAGCCAAAGAGTGGGCACAGAAAGATGCCTTTGTCAGACAGCATGCAATCCCCAAATCAGTTCTCTTTTGCAGCTTATTGCACTTGAATGATCAAATACACAGGCTAGTACGGCTGTGCGATTAATCGTAATTGATTTTCGATTTTGGCTTCCAACGATTATGAAAACAAGATAATCTAAAAGCCCAAACTTGACCTCCAAATCAGCCAAATAAGTGAGTGTTGTAAAATGCAGTCTGTTGTTGCTAAACTGTGGGACGTGCTTGGTATTAAACAGTGTTATTAAAGGAATAGTTCACCCAAAAATGAAAATTACCCCATGATTTACTCACCCTCAAGCCATCCTAGGTGTATACGACATTCTTCTTTCAGACGAATAAAATCGGAGTTATATTAAATATCCTGGCTAATCCAAGCATTATAATGACAGTGAATGGGAGCCCAAAATTTGAAGCCTAAAAAAGTGCATCCATCCATTATAAAAGTAATCCATACGGCTCCGGGGGGTTAATAAAGGCCTTCTTAAGTGAATCAATGGGTTTGTGTAAGAAAAATATACATATTTAACACGTTATAAAGTAAAATATCTAGCTTCTGTCAGACCACCAGTGAGACAGTGAGTCACAGCTTAATTAAATTAAGCTGATTTAATTTAATGTTTATTGTATTTTTGTTCTGTTGTATTTTTTGTCGGTTTGTTTGTAATTTAGTTTATTTGTTCTTATTGTCTAGTATTAGTTTTTGCAGAAGTATTGATAATTGTGAAATTTCACTGTCATTTAATATTACTCATTTCATGAAATAAGACTTTGATAATATCACCCACCTATAATCGTGATTTCAATATTGAGCCAAATAATCGTGATTATGATTTTTGCAATAATCGAGCAGCCCTACACACTAGTGGTACAATGGATCACAAAATGCACAGTTTGGATCATATAATGGTTTTTGAGTCACGGATCGGATAATTTTTCTGACACGGGATGGGGTTAAAGATCGCTTGAATGTGTAAATTGGCAAAACAAAACATGTGTAAATGATAAACTTTCATTTTATGATGGTTAAACTTTGCAATTAATCCGCAAATCACAAGGGTGCTGATTATTCAATTTCTGTATTTCTTACTACGTTAAAAAACTTACTGTACCTAAAAAACTTAATTTAACGTGTATCTTTGTTTTATTGTGTTGTTTATCTTATTGTTTGTAATTGGCTTCTTTGTTCTTATTTTTAATAACAAAAATAAAAAATATATAACTATTACTTTATTGTGATATACATCATTATCGTAAAATAGCATTTATCATTTTGTGAAATATGATTTTGCTCACCCCTAATATCGGGGTGTCAAACAACATAGAGAACAGCATCTTAACAACTGAAGATCTAATCGTGTATGTTGACCAAGCATCAGATTCGTGAACCTGACAACATAAATGATGACTAGCCTCAGAGGGCCAAGATTAAATGCATTTCAGAGGTTTCCCGCAAAATCAGCAGTGAAAATGTGAAAAACTCCACAAATTCTGCCTGTCACTACTAATTATAACAGCTATTCGTATGATCTAAACCTTCCCAGACCACTTACAATCCCATAATTTGAAATGGATGTGCTAGTGGTTTGGGTCTCTATGGAGACTTCTCTGGCACAGAAGACACCAGAGCCCATTTCCTGCTGAGCTGCTGTTTGCTGGAGGAAGTGGAAAGCTGCAGTGGAACAGCCTGCACCACATGAGCACCCACCCTCAGGGTCAGCGGTCCTGTGAGAGACAACCGTCGATCTCACTTCCAGCCTCTCACAGCTCAGCACTCTCTTTGGGAACGGCAGGATGGACAGCAACATAGGCAAAAAATCCAATTAAGCTTCATTAATTTGTTCAAAATACACTCAGAAATGTGACATACACAAACTGTAAGCGGTACAAGAGAAGCCCTAGGACTGGAAGCAGAGTGAAAAGCATCCGGTGTGGTTCAGAGGTGGAAGCACTGCATCTCGTGTTTTTCGATCTAAGGCTTGGTTCAGTTCACCAGTTCTCCAATTGGAACTAACAGAAGTAGTTTAGATATGCTAGAAGATGAATGTCTATTACATATCCTAAAAATGCAAAAATATGGTCTAACAACTAATAGGGCCCTATTTTAATGATCTAAGTGCATGCACTTAGGTCATGTCTGTATACACTTTTGCTAGTTTAACGACGGAAAAATGGTCGGCTCCAGGCACATGGTCCAAAAGGGTTGTACCTATTCTCTTATTGAGTCATGGGTGTGTTTTGGGCGTAATGTGCAATAACCAATCAGAGTCTCATCTCCCATTCCCTTTAAAAGCCAGTTGCGCTTGGCCCGTGGCGGATTCGCTATTTACATGGCGGAATTTGCAAGTGGAAAAACTGAACGCTTCCCCAGAGAGGAATCCTTTTATTTTTAATATTTAAAAATGTTTGTGTGCTGCTGCGCCCCTGTGTGTGTAATAAGCAGAGTGTACGCACGTTGTGCACCCGCCTATAGGCGCACATTACTAATGCGCCCTTTAAATAACACACAAAAATACTGCGCTATTGACTTTAGACCAGGTGTTTGTTGGTCAGTGACACAGTTGATTTCAATTGCCTCAAAATAGCAACGGGCCAACAATGCGCCTGAACACACCTCGTTTTCAGATCCGCACACCCACGGGCGAAGAGATGAACGCGAGTGCATTTGCTATTTAAACAACGTGGCACTGGACATGAAAATGATAACTGCGTCGGGCTAAAAAACTAGCAAAAAACACTTGCGTTAGGGGGCGCTATTACACATCTTCTGAACGAGTACTGAATCTGATCAAAACACAGGCGAAGAAGCAGAAACGAGCGATCTCATATAAGCAGATGCATATGAAAAATAACCCAATCATCAACAATAAACAGCATATAAATCAAAATGTCGACCCAGGACGAGCTGTCAAGCTACAGGACTGTCAAGCTTTGGGGGTGTTGATGGACTCCATCTGTGTTTTGATCATCGCTCTGAATCCCATCTGTATGTAAGTTAGTCATGATTTTCTCAGCTTTTTTCTTAAAATGCTGCTTTTTTCATGAAACTTACCCACATTCAAGTGTTGATAAAAAAAAAGAATGCATGAATCTAGAATAAAACAGAGGGTCTGTTCTTTCTTTTGATATATTGCATGTTCAGATATTCATACAACAAGATATTCTGTGGGCCATGAAACTTCTGAAAATGACCAAAAACGCTGGTGGTGACTGGCAAATTTCATGCTTACGTTCACTTAAGACATAACTGACAATGATACTCGACAAGACTGGCATTTTGACATCGTTTTGTGTGAATATTTGCGCGCTGTGAGACATGCGGGGTGCACGCGTTCATATCGGTGACAGGCTCATATCGGCCGATAAAATCGGCAGACCGATAAATCGGTCGGGCTCTAATTTTTACTGTTTTACTTTTGCATAAAACATTTTGAAGCTACATGACAACGAGTGTTTTGCTATCCCCGCCTAAGAGAAAACAATTTTCAAGCCACTTTAGATCAAAATCATGAACATAATAGATATCACCAGAAGGCACCTATATTGCCCTGTCCTATTTGTGACATTTTGAGACTTGCTTATAAAAGAACAAGAGCTTAACTGTCTAAAACCAGCTTGTTTTGCTGCATATTTTGCTCGAATTAATCAGCAGATTGTTGTGTTGATCCTCATTTATAATATATGACATTGTCTTAATGCTGGGTGTGCTTGAGCTGACTATGAATTACAAACAAACCACAGGTCACGACCAGAACCGTCCTGATACCTGTGTGTCTCATGAATACACACAGAGTATGGCACTGAGGAATAACATGAATGAGAACATGTGATCAATATGCAACACCTTCATTAGGTACACAACGACCTTACACTACAAAGCACTGAGATTTACACCTCCCCTCCGTGAACGGCAAGAGTGACCCGATCAGTGCAACGTCTGCTATAGCGACTGTGCAAAATGTACCCTTCACGCTTCTCTCAGAGCCAGTCCAATCCAGACGCAGTCCCCAGTCAGCCCCTCTCAACAGTGCTCTATGTGAGCTGAATTTGAGGCCATATGATGTAGCTGCTACTACTGCTGCTGATCAATCCCCCTAATATTTCAATTCAATTTTCAGATTCACTTTTGTTGGAATTTCTTCCAAAAATTGTCCTGCATCTCACAGCGTTCACTGTCTCACATCAATACACTTCAGTACCACATCAATACAATAAAATGAACACCATTAATACTAATAACAATACATAAATTCTAGGGCTATCGATTTAATGTGTTAGTTATGGAAAAAATAGCATGTTAAAATGATTAATGCGCCCGTGAGTAAATGATGACAGAATTTTCATTTTTTGGGTAAACTATCCCTTTAATACCTATTTAAAATTAAACTCATGTCTCATGACATTATTTGTGCAATTGTAATTGCAGTGTACATGCATTCATGCCACCTCTGAGCAGCAATAAATGATCTGTAAATATATCTAACTACCAATTCAGATGCAGCTTCTAAAAAAATCATAGCTGTAGCCTAAACGTTTATGTGTAATAAATGATATTATGTTAAAACAAATAAATTATTTACATTTGATGCTTTTCTCATTTAACACAATACTGACTTTAAATAATCTTTTAGGGGTCATTTCTGAGCCAAATTTGATGTGTGATTAATGTGCAATTAATTAGAATAATTCATCTGCACATAATGCAATTAAATATATATATATATATATATATATATATATATATATATATATATTAGTGCTGTCAATCGATTAAAAAAATTAACTAATCACACATTTTTTCTGTAATTAATCACGACAAAGCTTTTAATATATTTTTATATTGTAATAATTTCACATTTTATTTTACAGTATATTTTAAACATTTGACCTAACAGAAATTGAATAAAGTTATCAAACACTTCACAAAAGTATAGATTATTCCTTATTAAATCTACAAAAGTTCAGTCAAGAGCAGTGAGTGATTTTCTCTGTTACCTTTGTTCTTTGATTTACATTAATGACAGACATCACAGCAGCTGGTTTATTAGGCTGCTGTCACTTTAAGAAGATCCGGATCTGGCGTATCCGATGTCCTCACAACTCTTTGCGTTGCGTTCATTTAACACTGTTAAACTCATTTAAAACTATGCTTACAGGAATACTCGACAAAGTGGACATTTTGGCATACTTCTGTGTGTTTTTGTCGGTTCAAGCGTGAAAGAGAACTCAACTCGGCTGCGCGCTGTCTGAAGCGGCATTCTTTGCGCATGAGTCCTGTGTGTGGGTCTGTCACGCATTCACACACTTTTAAAGATTTCGAATGGTCTCATAAATTAAATCATTTCATATATCGAACTACACTACTTGCACTGTATGTTGGTTTTTGAATGTATTCAGCGAAAACTAAAAAAAAAAGGGGGAAAAAGATGCTGTCCAGGCAATTTTGTGCAACACATTTTTATCTCCTCACAATTCAATTCAACCTTCAAGCAAAGCAGGTGAAATATGATTTATTTTGCCATGTAGAATCAGCAGCATGCAGCTGAATAGCAGCACAGGAGATTCTGTGTATCTGGCCACAATGAATGCAACAGATAATTTCACCATCAGTGACAAATAATGGGGTGAAAGATGGAAGGAGCATATCTACAGTACTGGACAGAAGGGTTGTATGTACAGTAGACTAAAAATACCCCCCTAACTGTCAGGAAGGGTGCAAGCTCTGAACGTTGTAAAAAAAAAAATGATTGTTTCTGTTTACTGTGGTTATAACAGAGTTCCTCATGGAATGCTGACAACAATTCAAACTCGTAAAATACAGTCACACTTGTCTGTTGCCAACAAAGGGAGGTTAAACTGCATAAACATTCCTGATTAGGAATTGCAATGCATTTTAAGCATACACTGTAAAAAATTATATGATCAATAAGTTATGACAACACATGTTTTTTACATTATCAAAATAAGTTAAGCAATTTTTTTAAAACTTTTTTTATTAGTTATACAAGATTCAACAAATGTTTAACTCAATTTAATGTAATTTAAGTTGAGATGATTTATACAGCCAAGTTGATTGTACTTAATTTAAGGCAGCAACATTTTCTTTTTACATTGTAGTAATGCAGACTATGATTATGAGTAGGGCTGGGCGATATATGTAAATATAGTCAAAAGACTTGGGGTCAGTAAGTTTTTTTTTTTTTTGCAAATAAATTTTATTCAGCAAGGAGGCATTAAACTGGTCCAAAAATACATTTATAATGTTACAGAAGATTTCTATTTAAAATAGATGCCATTCTTTTTAACTTTCTATACATCAAAGGATACTGAAAAAAATGCATCACAATTTCCACAAAAAATATTAATTAGCCAACGTATATTAATTACAACCGTATTCAACATTAAGGATAAGAAACGTTTCTTGAGCAGCAAATCAGCATATTAGAATGATTTCTGAAGGATCATGTGACACTGAAGACTGGAGTAATGATGATGAAAATTCAGCTTTGCATCACAGGAATAAATTACATCTTAAAATATATTAAAATAGGAAATAATTATTTTAAATTGTAATAATATTTCACAACATTACTGTTTTAACTGGATTTTTAATCAAATGCATGCATCCGTGAGCATAAGAATTTTCTTAAAAAAAAAAAAAAAAAAAAAAAAAAATATATATATATATATATATATATATATATATATATATATATATATATATATATATATATATATATATATATATATAAAAAAAATTAAATGGTCAAGGATGGCTCCTCAAAATCAAAAAAGAACACCCTTTTTAATTGAATACAGGTCTGAGTATTGATTGATCTACAATTGTCCATATCACAGTCAGACGCAAGTCAAATTACAGTCTCATTTTGTTAAACTTGCAGACTGCTATGCTATACCCACAGCAAAACAAATTGATCAATTAAAACAACAGTCCTCCCAGCTGAAATGGTTTTCTAGCAGGCACAATTACAATTATAGAATTAAATGACAAAATGGAAATTTGTGGTTGCCTTTTCACCACACAATGGTCCATCATACCTCTGTTCATGTCCACAAAAACAATGGCAGGGCACAAATGAAAGAGTTCAACCCATTTAGCCTTCTGTTACCCAAAACCTCATATCAACTCATTAAGCTCTTATTCATGTGTAATTCAGCTGAGAGAACGTGTCATGTCATGAGTCACAGGAGCGTAAAAATAAGGTGCTTTCAAAACAAGTGTATGCTCACGCTTTCAGTTTGTTTTGCTCAGAGAGCCGCAGTGGAATAAAAGTCATGTTTTTTTAAGGGCTAAACGTCCATATTTTAGCTAGCTGCAATCTAAGTCTGTACTACAGAACATGAACGGACTGACAGCCATGGTGTACATGCCACTAAAGATCACTTGTATGTATTCTGGTCATAAATGTTAAATGGTTTAGCATTGTAAGCTACGTAAGCCAACAGTGGTGCTCTTTCATCAAAGACGCAAATCAAATCAATCTGCCACATAATCTTTTAAAACTGACAGCTGCTAAATGACATTTTAATGACCTTCAACTCGGGGTCTGCCTACAGGGTGTTCTGCATGCAAGAGGAACAAATAAACCCACATATACCTGCTTTTTGTTAAAGGACTTTGACAGTCTTTGATAAAAGCTTTCAAAGAATCAAACTTATTATATTGTAAAAAGGAGTCTAAACAGTCACTTACAAATCAAAAACAGCTGAGGTATGAAAACAATTGAACTGGGGTTCTGTGATCAAAACCGCTGTTGATGGATTAATGCTCTGATTTGAAAAAGTAGCATGAGTTTCCAACAATCAAAAACCTTAGTGAGTAATGCTAATAATAAAAAAATAAATAAAAAAAAACTACAAAACTACACTTCATATAAATTGTTTATAGATGTACTATAAATGGATAAACACTGAAATTAAAAGGTACAGTGTATAATGTAAAAAAATAAAAAAAAATAAAAAAATAAAAACATTTTACAGTAAGAGTAAGAAATGGGATGCACATTACATGTGGCACTTGTTTAAAAAAAAGCAGTATTTTTTATTATTATTATTATTATTATTATACTGTCATTTATTTTTAATTATTTTACAGTACATTTTGTGGCCCCTTTTAAAATTTTCTAGTGGGCCCCAGACCCCAGGTTAAGAACCACATCATATATATATATATATATATGTGTGTGTATGTGTATATATATATATATATATATATACATACATACATACATACACACACACACATTTAAAAAAGTTTCCAAAGGAGTTGGAAATTTTTTTTAAATAATAATAAAATATACAATTTAAAGATAATTTTAATCTATACGTGAAAGAAAAGATTACTTAAAAGCTACTGTATTATTGTCCTTTCTCTTATTATGAAGTCGACGCTGAGTTTCTCAGGGATATTTATGTTTTGACGCAATGGTAACGATATGCGCAAATTCACATTATGAGAGTAGGCTATATAAGATTAATCATCCCTTTATTTCTGTCTAGGCAAGGATACAAGAGAACATCACTGCTGATCGCTACTAAAGGGAAAATACTGTTAGTCAGCATCACCAAACAGACGTTTATCCAGACAACGTCGAAATAAAGCGCAACAGCGAACTGGCAGGTTAAGAAGTAAAACACACCGACTCTAGTGCGCTGTTTCTCAATATCTAGCGAGCCCACTACATAGAGAGCATTTTGAAGCGCCTACGATGCCCCAAAACACTGTCTAGGTAAGCAGCTCAGTGGGTTTTGCAACACAGCCCTGGTTCACAGAATTATTAAAACTTCTCCACTACTGGTTTACTTCAGGATGCATTAAACTAGGCTATCTTCAATCTGACAGTTGAACTGTTCCCCAAAAGACTGAGTTTAAATCCTGTCCAAAGCGCAACTAACTACAGCACAGCGAGATACATGACCACATACTCACATACCAGCTTTAAATGTCGAACATTCTTTTCTTCTGTCATCTTGAAAGAAACCAAAGGTGCAAACAAAAGGAATCTGGATATCTGAAACAAGTGTTACGGTCTCTCCGCGACGCAGTATGTCTCGAGAACGCAACTTTAGAGAAATGAGTGCAGCGCGAGCGCAGACAGACAATCGCAGGAAACCGGGCTCCTCCCACCGGCTACACACGCGCAAAGAGTCTCCCGAATGATGGCTATGAGCGCCTATGGTCTCTTTCCAGTCAGGTTCTCGTTATTTGCAGGGTCATTAATCACCGGACGGCACTCCTGCGTCTCTATACGGTTAGCAATATCAAGCATAAAAGGAATTATGTGTGTTATGGTCGGCTGTGGACCGGCAAGGAGCAGCCGTGACCTATTTGTTACACCTCGCGTATAACTGTGCCTAAAACCGTTGAGAGATTATATAATATAGCATGTTATTAACGAGAATCCCACAGAGATGTATGGTAAACAGAATTACTCATGGACAGCTATATGAGAGCAAGTACAATGATGATAAAGAGGGTAATTTGCGTGTCTCAGCTAGGGGTTTACAACAAACGGGAGACTGGGGCTAGTTGGCATATGTGCACTTTTTTTTCTCCAGTGAATTATATTACTTATATATAAGCACATACTTTTAAGCCTCGTCTTCAAAAAAGCTATTGCACAGTGATATGATAAAAGATAATTGAACACATTTATATTTTGTGGGTTGTCTGAATGGGATTAGACAAGCTGAACAATCAAACATCAAAGATATAAAAAATAACTATCAAACCATTTTTTGGTCATACAAAAACTAATACTAATCAATACATTCTAACTTTATAAAATTTACACTGTAATATAGTTAAAGACATAATGAATAATATATTAAAAACGTGTGATAACTTTGCCCCTGACGTGCCCCAAACTATAGCAAAAACATTATCATACTGTACAACACGTTCTGGTTAGTTCTGGTTCTCAAATTTGATTCGCAAGCTCCTCTGTATGACAAGACAGACTGATTACACTTTAAAAAGCTATAAAATCCCAAACAAATTACTTCATTGCGTCACAAGAATGTATTAAACACACAACCAGCAGTTGGAGTTTATTAGCAACATCCTGATATTCAGCTAAGCAATGTGAACCTAATTTCCTTTTTTTCTGGGGAAAAAAAACATGCAAATTGCAGTAGACATGGTATTAGCTGTTAAAGTATGAGCAAACCCCCCGTTAAGGGAATCCCACTGAGATAAGGCCATGCTGTACTACCACTTGGCTCTCAACTCGTGTCTGAAAAAATTAAAAACAAACAATTGCTAATTGCTTCCTGGGTTGTTAGTCCAGAAATACAGCGCAGATACAGTCTCAAGGCACTGCTGACAAAACCATTTACAACAGAGTTCAGGGCACTTGCATCTAACTGCCAAGTATGATTGACCTTGCAGTGGAGGTTCAGTGAGAGCCATAGGTGCAGCATACCCATGGTCAACTAAGCAAACAAGACTTTTGAATACTGTATATAGAGATTTCTTTGAATTATATTATTTGAAGAATAAAAAAAAAACAGTAGCTAACAGAGGCGTCATGCCCATTCAAACTTAGGGTGCACGTGCCCCCTCAGATTTTTGAGCCCAGAAAACAAAAAATTATTTTTTTACATTTGATAATTAAGCTTTTGAAGTGTACGATCACACCGGTGTGATTAAAATGTTCAGTGTGTCACGTCATCAACTGCTAAATTCAAATCTGCGTTCAAATAGCCTATAATTTAATGACATGTTTTATTGATATCATATTCTACACATTGCGTAGGTTACTATAAAGTTTACTTTAATCCTAGAATATTGTAGGCACAAAATGAATAGTACCCCAAATAATTTTTTAGTTTTTAAGCTATATGTCACACAGCTGGCACTAGGAGATTTGTGCAGAACCATCGACTTTTCGTGTGCAGGTGATTGGGGGAATCTGTCCAAAATTGTACAAAAAATACATTTTTAGTCTTCTGTTAAAATTACTTTTACTGTCATTTGTCCGAACTCAGCGTACGCTATGTAATGGAGGACGTTAGGTTTGCAGGACTTCAAAGAACAGCCTCTGATTCACCAAATGCGCAGTACAACGCCGAGATAAAGTGTGGTTTGCCTTGCTTTGTCATTGCTTATATGCTTTAAATTAGTTCGTTTCTATAAGCTACAAAATACGAGGAAGACTGAATAGATGCATAGTCCTAATATTCTTAATATAGGCTATTGTTATTATTCTGGAATATCGACAGTAAAAATGCGTTAATAATGTATGTTCTCGCTTCCATAATTCAAAAGAATAATCAAATATGATGACATTGCAGTAATTATTACAGTAAAAGCTAGAGTAAAGTTTTATTATAATAACAGTTATTTTTATTTGGGGGAAAAAATAAATGGTGCCCCCTCAAAAATAGTGCATGACACCTCTGGTAGCTAAACAAATAAATGTGAATTCCATACTGAATTTTCTATTGATTTCCTCTTTGCAGCTGCTGAAAAAATGCTTTATGCCAGGGGTGCCCAATCCTGTTCCTGGAGATGTACCTTCCTGCAAATCTCAGCTCCAAACTTAATCGAATACACCTGAACCAGCTAATTAAGATCTTCAGAAGCACTTGATAATTACAGGCAGGTGTGTTGGAGCAGGATTGGAACTGAACTTTGCAGGAAGGTAGCTCTTCATGAATAGGATTTGGCACCCTTGTTTTAGGATTTAAAGGCCCACTGAAGTGCCTTGAAACATAGGCTGCATCCGAAAACTGGAAAATGCTGCCTTCGGAGGACACATTTCAAGGCATCAAGGCACATCCAAATCCAATGTTAGCTTCACTTCCTGTCTCCTGAGATACCTTCACCAGATCGATTTTTGAAGGCAGCATAGATGTATCCTTCCCTGCCTTTGATATCCCACAATCCTGTGCGTTCCATTCAGTGACAGTTGAGCTAGAAAAAGAAAAATGTCGTCTGAAAGTTGCAGTTGCTGCTGGTCAGTTTGTGTAAATGTACGTTTTTGACCAACGTTTTCCATTTCTGATGTCATTTCTAGCGAGAAATTAATACTGTTGCACTGTCTCAGAAGTCTGTCCGAAATCAGTTTCATGAGGTACCTTTGTGCGCTTATGCTGCCTTACAAGTCATTGCCTGATAAGGCAGCGAGGCAACAAGTCAGCTGCCTAGGTTTTCGGATACAGCAGTAATTTCCACTGAAACAGGAAGACAGGCGGGACATATCGATCAGCTCCTCCCTTTTTTTAAAATAGCCAATAGCGTTTAGCTTATATCACAGCTCGGCCAGAGCCGTGAGGCTTGGTAAAGCCGCAGTTGCCCTAATAGAAAGCATACACTGTCTGAATCGTTTCCTATCCCTATATAGTGCACTTTATATGTGCCATTCCCCATGTAGAAAACACTATGTGTGAACAAGTGACTGATTCCAGCCGCAGCTTCAGCGTCTATTTATAATGTAGGGGGCGGGATGCTTTAGAGTCTAGAGAGCATTTGATTGGACATAAAATCTGACAAGAAGCTGAAGTGCAGAGTGATGTCATCAAAATCATTGATCCATAATGGCGAAAGTGAGAGACTAAGATTTGAATGCTTATATCTTCTAAATGTGAATGTTGTCACTGTTTTGGAGCACACTAGCTTATAGACTTCTCACTTGACACCAAGAGGTCAAGGTTTGGCTAGTCTCACGTAGCCAGAACTTCTGACTGACGGCAGAAGGTCTGAACTCCACAGCAGCTTTAATTGGCCAAGGACCACCAAAGAGGATGTCTGACAGATATGTAAAGCAACCAATCACAGTTTGTTTTGTTTAGCGTTATGTTCAGGGGCATGAAAACGTAAAGTCGATGTCCCCACAATAACAGAACGGCGTGCGATTCATTCAAGAAAGTTGTGCTGCTGTGAACTTCACATACCTTTGAAAATCCAGCATTTAGTTGATCCTGATAAGCACTCAGTGTCACAGTTGTAAACAAGACGGCTTTCTTCTTCCATAAACTTTATTTCCATGTGGACCATTAAAGAATGCGACAAATCCTGGAGAATTCAACCAATCAGATGACGACTTTGAAATTCTTGAAGTGTTTCCAATTTTGTGTGTCATATGCATCAGACGTTAAGTCAACGGTCCATACGTGTGACTTCAGAGGCTGAGACTAAGGCTGTGTCTGAAATCGCATACTCTCGAGTAGGTTGTTATTTTGAATAAGTAATTACTTCACGACTGCTAAAACAGTATGTTCTATATAGTATGAGTGTGTGGTATGAATGTAATCTGGACGTACTACATTCGCCATGTTGTCGTTCTCATGTGACTTACCAGCACCAGTTACGTCGCTTCACTGCCATTTATTTCCCGTGGCCTCATGGGATAGTAAAGTGTCCATGGTATACACACTTCACTAGTACTGTGAATTCGGATACTTTATTGCCTACTATATAGTAGGGAAGTATGCGATTTCGGATGCAGCCTAAGGTTTGGATGACTAGCATACAGTCAGCACACAGTTATCACCTGCTAATAAATGCCATATCTGCACCACTCTGAGGGCATGTATTCTATTTCCATTTTTTTTGCAAGCTTGATTATATAATTATCTTATGAAAACATGATCAAGTGATGTAGCATCACAAAATGAGGTAGTACAGTTTGTTCTTACCACCTAAAATTAGTGTATTCCAGCCAATATGCAAACTGTGGTTTAGTCAACAGAGCAGCCCAGTGAGGCCTGATATAAAATGCTTGTGGTCATGTAGATGAAGAAAGACAACAGTGTGTTTCCTGAACGCCTTCTGCCACATGACACACCAATTACAAGAGGAAAACCTGTCAGACTTGTAAAGCTTATTCTACTCTGAGGGGAGATGATACATCCGAAGACATTATAGTAAAAAAAAAAAAGCAGTGTCTGCGGTCATCAGACGAAACACAAAGAGACTTTCTGCAAGAGCTTCCTCGAGAGGCTTTCAAGTCCAAACCCTCAGTGGTCTGGATGGGGGGGGGGTGATTATAATGTGGAGAATAAATCAATTTGTATTTTGCTGGAGTGTGGTAATTTCTGAGAGGATGTGCTCTCAAAAACTGGCTTTTTCATTTCATGATAAATTCATTCATTCTACTCAAACAGGCTAGTGCCGCCTTCATGCCGTGAACACTTCTGAGACATTCCTGCCGTTCATTTTTTAAAATTTTATTTCAGAGGGTGAAATATTACATGCTGCTGATCAACGGTTTGAGAAGCCTCGGTGAAAGAATGAGGGTAAAACTCTAGCTGACAGGAAGCACAATGACATGAAGGCAGCTTACATAACAGATCATCATCAACACATCAGCGTGAAGATCCAGAGGAAATGCATCACCGCCCCTTTTTTACTCAGTCTGTTGACTATCTGAGGTGGGCGACACATTGCGTGACAAGCTGCCTCCACATGCCCTAATGCGTCGGAAACATAGGAGATGGATCAGAGCGGCTTTCAAGTTAGATATGTTAATGAAACTTTCAAACACATTCAACGGATGGATGCTCCAAAATATTTAAATTGGAGGCAGGGTTAGGTTACAATGAGCCAATCAAAAGCAAGCATACAACAACAAAGAAACAATAAAAAATAAAAAACATTTGATTGTAGCAGAAATAGAAAGTGGTTGAAGTTCACAGGAAGCCGTGGAGCTAAAGACAGACGGGCTGCACAGCTCTGGTTGGTTTATAAACCTCCACTGACTTTCATCTGAGTTTGGGCTAAACCACAACATGTGCACAAAACCACTAACAGAACTTTCCCACTGTTCTCAAAGCTTGTCTGTTCCTGTTTTAGAATAGTTTGACCATGTCTCTGATTAGCACTGTGTAGCTATACACAAGTTGGTTTCTTGAACAACCAATGGGTGCTGCCATGATCCCCCTATTTCTGTTTGCCAGATTTCTGTTTCTGTTCATTGCACAAGCTACACACCACTGGGGCCATTTGAAAGCTCACACAGGTCCAGTGTGTAAAATTAAAATGTAATGTAGAAGTTAAACTCAGCAAAAAGAAAGAAATGTACCTTTTTCAAGATTCTGTATTTTAAAGATAATTTTGTAAAATAAGCTTTACAGATCATCATTGGAAATAGTTTAAACAATATTTTTTAAAGCTTATTTAATAAACCATAAACAATTATTGCATATGCACCTGTGGAAAAGACCTTAAAGGCACGTTCACACCAAGAACAATAACTATAAAGATAACGATAAAGATATAGTTCTAAAAATCGTTCTCAATATTAAAGAATAGCAGAGTTCACATCACAGCTATAATGATAACGACACAGAGAAATGTTATCAATGGAATCATCAAATTTTTTGCAGCTGATGAACAATAAAAACATTGACAGCCAATCAGAATCCATCCTGCTGTAACGAGCTTGAGCATTTAAAGCAGCAGACAAGCACACGCATTGACTAAACAGAAAGATATCGTCTGCTGGTGTGTTATCTCGTTCTTGGTGTGAACGGGCCTTAAGACACAAAGGTGGTCAGTTAAGGTCACCATAGTGTTTACCATAGTGAATTATTATTTCTGCTCCACTGCAACATTCTGTTATATCAAGAAATATATACTATAAGCATGACATATTCAGTAATGAATTTGCTTAAAAAAACAGCATTAAAAGGCACACTATGTAGTTTTTCGCCGCTAGAGGTCGCCTATTCAAAACAAAGGCGTAGCTTGATGACACGCGGAATCTTGGGAGTCGAAGTCTTCACCTCACAGCCGGTGGAAAAGAATTGGGACAGGACGCAGGCAGAAATCATGTTAATGGATAAGATTATTAACGTTACTGTAGTATGAAACAGAGCAGGGCCGAGTGTTGTGGGAGCACAACGTGACCATTGGAGCGATTGCTAATGAGAGACGAGTAAGAGACGAGCGTGACACACGGCTTGAGAGCAGTGGAGCTTTTATTATGCCACAGTCGCCGCTTCCGCTTCTTCCGGTCAAGCGTACGTGGGCTAACGCAGCATTGTTTTATCACATTAGATACATTTGAGTGTGTTGAAAATGATGTTATAATGTTACTGTTACTGATGTTATTGCGTTCGCTCCGCGGCTGCTATGAGACACTTGTTGCAAACTGCAGTAAGCTAGATCGATATTAGAATATCATATTAATAAATGCTTGATGGCTTGTGTTGCTAAATGGCATGCAATTAATTTTAAAACATATTATATGATGGAGAAAATGCTGTATTACTGTACAATAATTACACTGAACAAAATTATAAACGCAACACTTTTGTTTTTGCCCCCATTTTTCATGAGCTGAACTCAAAGATCTAAGGCTTTTTCTATGTACACAAAAGGCCTATTTCTCTCAAATATTGTTCACAAATCTGTCTAAATCTGTGTTAGTGAGCACTTCTCCTTTGCCGAGATAATCCATCCACCTCACAGGTGTGGCATATCAAGATGCTGATTAGACAGCATGATTATTGCACAGGTGTGCCTTAGGCTGGCCACAATAAAAGGCCACTCTAAAATGTGCAGTTTTACTGTATTGGGGGGGTCCGGGGGGGGTCCAAAAACCAGTCAGTATCTGGTGTGACCACCATTTGCCTCATGCAGTGCAACACATCTCCTTCGCATAGAGTTGATCAGGTTGTTGATTGTGGCCTGTGGAATGTTGGTCCACTCCTCTTCAATGGCTGTGCGAAGCTGCTGGATATTGGCAGGAACTGGAACACGCTGTCGTATACGCTGATCCAGAGCATCCCAAACATGCTCAATGGGTGACATGTCCGGTGAGTATCCTGGCCATGCAAGAACTGGGATGTTTTCAGCTTCCAGGAATTGTGTACAGATCCTTGCAACATAGGGCCGTGCATTATCATGCTGCAACATGAGGTGAAGGTCATGGATGAATGGCACAACAATGGGTCTCAGGATCTCGTCACGGTATCTCTGTGCATTCAAAATGCTATCAATAAAATGCACCTGTGTTCGTTGTCCATAACATACGCCTGCCCATACCATAACCCCACCGCCACTATGGGCCACTCGATCCACAACGTTGACATCAGCAAACCGCTCACCCACATGACGCCATACACGCTGTCTGCCATCTGCCCTGTACAGTGAAAACCGGGATTCATCCGTGAAGAGAACACCTCTCCAAAGTGCCAGACGCCATCGAATGTGAGCATTTGCCCACTCAAGTCGGTTACAACGACGAACTGCAGTCAGGTCGAGACCCCGATGAGGACGACGAGCATGCAGATGAGCTTCCCTGAGACGGTTTCTGACAGTTTGTGCAGAAACTCTTTGGTTATGCAAACCGATTGTTGCAGCAGCTGTCCGGGTGGCTGGTCTCAGACGATCTTGGAGGTGAAGATGCTGGATGTGGAGGTCCTGGGCTGGTGTGGTTACACGTAGTCTGCGGTTGTGAGGCCGGTTGGATGTACTGCCAAATTCTCTGAAACGCCTTTGGAGACGGCTTATGGTAGAGAAATGAACATTCAATTCACGGGCAACAGCTCTGGTGGACATTCCTGCAGTCAGCATGCCAATTGCATGCTCCCTCAAAACTTGCGACATCTGTGGCATTGTGCTGTGAGATAAAACTGCACATTTTAGAGTGGCCTTTTATTGTGGCCAGCCTGTGCAATAATCATGCTGTCTAATCAGCATCTTGATATGCCACACCTGTGAGGTGGATGGATTATCTCCTCAAAGAAGTGCTCACTAACACAGATTTAGATAGATTTGTGAATAATATTTGAGAGAAATAGGCCTTTTGTGTACATAGAAAAAGTCTTAGATCTTTGAGTTCAGCTCAAGAAAAATGGGGGCAAAAACAAAAGTGTTGCGTTTATAATTTTGTTCAGTGTAGTTTTCTGTCTATAAATGTCTTCATACAGTTGTTCCCTTGTCTAATAAAACATATATTAAAGCGTCTTTGGTGTTTCCATGGTTTCTACAAAATAAAACCGGAAATTGAGGGTAACACGGGTATGATGTCATTGATAGGCGACGCACGGACACGGTCCGTGTCCTGGTTAAAATAGCTTATTTCTCTGGATTCAAACACTGTTCTAGTGGTTTTTGAATATTTTAATCCAAAAATCTTACATATTGTGCCTTTAAAATATGCTATTATTATTTTTATATGTAGTAATCTATTGAGTTAAATACAATGCACAATAAAGCACACATCAAGTACCATATTTTTTATATTAAGTATTTTCAATAATTTAAGGACACTTCAGTTCTGCATATATGTGTATTTATTTACAAGTACAGCGTGTACTGTACTTGACACAATGTTAAGTGCTTGTCTTGTAAAAAAAAGCTGTTATATTTTCTGCACCGCAGCTTTGTCAGACTGTATTTCACTGTAACTCCTACAACACTGTAAAGAGAGATGGCAATAAACCCACTTTGATTTTTCTTCTAAGTAAGCATGTGTATGCAAAATTTTTCAAAAACAACCAACTTTAACTAATAGACAAAAGCATTGTGAATGTAAAACACTCTGACCAGAAAATAACAACATCCTTGTAAAATTCATAGTCTGGGGAAAATGTGGATAAAGAAATAGTTAAGCATAAATGCAGCACAAAACAGATTCCATGTAAGTATCTTTTTATATTCTATATTTTTGGTGTATCTTGGTTATTAAACAATAGCTAAGCTGACGTCTTGGCCAGGGTGCAGTACTAGAGAAGACATGTTATATTATGACTGTTGTTTTTCTTGCTACTTTCAGTCGAACAAAGACATATTGTTTCTGACAGAAATTTGGAGCTCCAATACGCAGACTCCATCACTATCATACACAGATGCTTTCACACTGACTAACCAAATTAAACTTCCAGAAATGTCAGTTCTTCCCTCCCCCGTCCCTAGAGGGATTCTTCAGCCTGCATAACCTCATTCACATACTTGTGACTCACACCCTATAACTTTAACATTTGCACTGTCTGTATTTATTCCATATTCTTAGGAAACAAAACAAATTATCAATAAATCAGATGTAACCATGCAACTACTCATTACATGACAATGTTTAAAATCTAACGAGTCATATTTAAGTGATGCAAAAGCTTACTGAAATTTTAAGATGACGAATGCAAGGATAGAAAAAAAAACAAAAACAAAAACAATATGTATGAGGAAAACAATGTGGCTATAATGCATCGCAGGAATGTAGGAGCTTATTGGAGCTTATAGCTGCGTGGCCATCCAAAGTTTATTTCCTGTTTTTCTCTTGAAATAAATTAGCAAATTGCAATAGAGCCACAAATGTCACAATGTGTAAGATGTTAAAGTGTGAGTAGACTCCCTGTTGTGGATCCTACTGAGATAAAGGTCATGCTGTCCTACCACTGGGCTCTCAACTCATGTCTGGAGTGTTATATGGTAATACTCAAAAATAAATAAATAAAAACAAACATTTACACATCTAAATATATATATTATATATATATATATATATATATTATACATTATACTTTATATTTTAATATATCTACACTATATTGCCAAAAGTATTGGGACACCCCTCCAAATTATTGAATTCAGGTGTTCCAATCACTTCCATGGCCACAGGTGTATAAAATCAAGCACCTAGGCATGCAGACTGCTTCTACAAACATTTGTGAAAGAATAGATCGCTCTCAGGAGCTCAGTAGATTCAAGCGTGGTACCGTGATAGGTTGCCACCTGTGCAATAAATCCATTCGTGAAATTTCCTCACTACTAAATATTTCACGGTCAACTGTTAGTGGTATTATAACAAAGTGGAAGCAATTGGGAACAACAGCAACTCAGCCACGAAGTGGTAGGCCACGTAAAATCACAGAGCGGGGTCAGCGCACGCTGAGGCACACAGTGTGCAGAAGTCGCCAACTTTCTGCAGAGTTCTTTCTGCAGCTACAGACCTCCAAACTTTGTGTGGCCTTCAGATTAGCTCAAGAACAGTCAGTAGAGAGCTTCATGGAATGGGTTTCCATGGCTGAGCAGCTGCATCCGAGCCTTACATCATCAAGTGCAATGCAAAGCGTCAGATGCAGTGGAGTAAAGCATGCCGCCACTGGACTCTAGAGCAGTGGAGACGTGTTCTCTGGAGTGACGAATCACGCTTCTCTGTCTGGCAATCCGATGGACAAGTCTGGGTTTGGCGTTTGCCAGGAGAACGGTACTTGCCTGACTGCATTGTGCATTGACTGCAAGTGTAAAGTTTGGTGGAGGGGGGATTATGCTGTGGGGTTGTTTTTCAGGGGTTGGGCTTGGCCCCTTAGTTCCAGTGAAAGGAACTCTTAATGCTTCAGCATACCAAGACATTTTGGAATGAATTTTATGCTCCCAACTTTGTAGGAACAGTTTGGGGATTGCCCTTTCCTGTTCCAACATGACAGCGCACCAGTGCACAAAGCAAAGTCCAAAAAAACATGAATGAGCAAGTTTGGTGTGGAGGAACTTGACTGGCCTGCACAGAGTCCTGACCTTAACCCGACAGAACACCTTTGGGATGAATTAGAGCGGAGACTGTGAGCCAGGCCTTCTCGTCCAACATCAGTGCCTGAATGCGCAAATGCGCTTTTAGAAGAATGGTCAAAAATTCCCATAAACACACTGCTAAACCTTGTGGAAAGCCTTCCTAGAAGAGTTGAAGCTGTTATAGCTGCAAAGGGTGGGCTAACTCCATATTTCTATCTAGTGTTCAAAAGTGGTCAGTAAGATTTTTTTCCAAGAAATTAAGACTTTTATTCAGCAAGGATGGATTAAATAATTCAAAAGTGACAGTAAAGCCTTTTATAATGTTGTAAAAGATTTCTATTTCAAGAAAATGCTGTTCTTTTGAACTTTCTATTTATCAAAGAAAGAAAGATGTATCACGGCTTCCACCAAAATATTAAACTCTTTTCAACAGTTGTAAATTCCTAAAAATTGCCAATTCTTAATAATGCTTCCAAGACTATATAACTTTACCTGGGTGATGTATTCATGAGCTGAATTTTCAAGAGCAACGTTCAGTATATCACAGCAGACCATGGAGCCCTCCTTATTGCTTATATTAAGTTCTGAGTACAATGAGATTGGAGGCATAGCATTTCCTGAATCGACCATACGGATGAAAAGAGGACCTTAATTAAAAGTGGGTAATAGCACTATTGCATTTGCTTTAAAAGTAATTTACAGAATAGCAGTAAAACAAATAACCCAGCCAATAAAGCAGCAGGAACACTACTAATGATTATCAAATAAAATAATTAGCTATATACAGCTTGTGTCTGTCACTAGTGCCACATTCATTAGTGAATGCTGATGGAGTGAATTGATCTGAAGACTTGCTGGGCTTCCGTTTAATTTAGACGTACACCCTTAATACATTTACGAAAAAGAAATTACAGCCAAAGACAAACGCAGGGCCAGTAAAAGACTGTATCGTTTAGAGCCCAGTGAAACGGTCTGCATGAGCAGCTCGACATGTGGTCTTGAACTAAGTGTCTGTCGTTAGCTGTCAGAAAGAATAGGATCACAAGTGGCTTTAAATGGCGCAACAAGTCGTGCTAAGGGCTATCTTGGTGCTGGCTGTTAGAGAGCAGATGATTGCAGAAGGCAGTTTATGGGGATGGAAAAGCTTGCTTGATTTCATGGCCTGTACAGCCCTGTGGAAAGCAATGGGAAATAAAATGTAATTCAAGTTGTAAAATAAGTAATAACTAGTCCAATTAACCATGTGTTACATTCCTCTCACACACAAATCCAGGTGATCTCAGAGCCTGTAAAAACAAGTTGGCAGTATGTGCCTCACACCGTGTGTACAGGCATGACATCCTTTGTGTTGGCTGCGTCCGAAAGAAGAAAAATGCTGCCTCAGCAGCCAGGATATGGACAGCAACAAGACAAATCTGAATCCAAAGGTTACATCCTTTCTACTGAGATACCTTCATCTGATCGATGTTTTAATGCAGCATAGATGTATCTTTCCACTATTCTGTGACAGTTGATGTAAAAAATAAAATGGTGACTGAAAGATGTGGTTGGTGGTCAGTTTGTGTCAAGATGAATGGGTAAACTTTATAATAAGTATACAGTAATAAAGTACTTACAAATAATTTGCAAGCTATTTTAATTCATAGTTTATATATTGTAGTCTCCGCATTGTTAATATATTAATAGGCTATATGCAAATAGTGAGTTCTTCATACATTGTCACTGTAATTAACGAAAATATTATTGTTTAATTAGCTCATATACAGTGGGGAGAACAAGTATTTGATACACTGCCGATTTTGCAGGTTTTCCTACTTACAAAGCATGTAGAAGTCTGTAATTTTTATCATAGCTACACTTCAACTGTGAGAGATGGAATCGAAAACAAAAATTCAGAAAATCACATTGTATGATTTTTAAATAATGAATTAGCATTTTATTGCATGACATAAGTATTTGATCACCTACCAACCAGTAAGAATTCCGGCTCTCTGCACCGTATTGAGGGGAGGATGGATGGGGCCATGTATCGCGAGATCTTGGCCAACAACCTCCTTCCCTCAGTAAGAGCATTGAAGATGGGTCGTGGCTGGGTCTTCCAGCATGACAACGACCCGAAACACACAGCCAGGGCAACTAAGGAGTGGCTCCGTGAGAAGCATCTCAAGGTCCTGGAGTGGCCTAGCCAGTCTCCAGACCTGAACCCAATAGAAAATCTTTGGAGGGAGCTGAAAGTCCGTATTGCCCAGCGACAGCCCCGAAACCTGAAGGATCTGGAGAAGGTCTGTATGGAGGAGTGGGCCAAAATCCCTGCTGCAGTGTGTGCAAACCTGGTCAAGAACTACAGGAAACGTATGATCTCTGTAATTGCGAACAAAGTTTTCTGTACCAAATATTAAGTTCTGCTTTTCTGATGTATCAAATACTTATGTCATGCAATAAAATGCAAATTAATTACTTAAAAATCATACAATGTGATTTTCTGGATTTTTGTTTTAGATTCCGTCTCTCACAGTTGAAGGGTATCTATGATAAAAATTACAGACTTCTACATGCTTTGTAAGTGGGCAAACCTGCAAAATCGGCAGTGTATCAAATACTTGTTCTCCCCACTGTATAAAGAATTATATAAGGTTTTAAGCTTTGTTAACAACTTAATCATATAAGAGATGTACAGTATTTTAAACCAGTAGTAAAGAGTTATTAATGGCTATTAGGAAGAAAATGTCATTAAGTTATAGGACATTAATATTAATTGTTCCTTAAAATGTTTACAAATACATTACACACACGCTAAACATTTATACCAACATATATTTAAACATAACTGCTTTTTAAACATCAAAAATTAAATAACATAATGCTGTCGATATGTTTTGTGTCTATGCAAATATACTGTAAGTAAATGTATGTGTGGTAAATACAAACACTCATGAGATAAAATACATCCGTTAGGGTTAGATTTAGGATACAAAGCATAAAAAACCGTATCTAACCCTTTACATATGAGCTAATTAAACAATAATAATTTCTAAATTACACTGAGAATGAACGAAGAACTTACTATTTTTTGTATATAGGCTGTTAATATATGAACAATGTAGAGACTACAATATATAAACTATGAATTAACTATAAACTAACAGTTTGCAAATGACTTGTGAGTACTTTATTACTGTATACTTATTATAAAGTGTTACCGATGAGGGTTTTTGATTTTTTCCAGTTCTGATGTAATTTCTAGCAAGAAATTAGTATTGTATTAATTAAAGGTGCTGTATGTAAGTTTTTGACTGTTATAAAGCATAAAAATACCATAATATGTTTGCAGATATTTAGGAAACTTGCTGAGTTCACATACTCGTTTCTCTGAAAAACAATTACAGCCAGTTATTTTACTTTGAAATGTGCGTCCCGTGATGGAATGTCTGTTTTTGTTTTGGTCTGTGCGATACCGCACGTTGCCAATTTACCCAATAGTATTTCGACACCACGGGTTGCCAGTTGGCGGAAACATCACTGAATAAAGTTTTGTTTGGATGCAGATTGTAATGAAGGTAAAGATGATTACAGTGACATACAGAAGTCATACATTAGGCGCGCGCGTGTCCGCTATTATTGTTGCGCAAACACACCGTGTATGTACGCTATTGGCTCAGTGATCGCTATAACATCGTATTTCTGCATGAACACGGTTCAATATGTTCGCGTAGTTGTCAAAATTAATGTACTGTGAGTGTTTTATAATGGATGCTCGCCGAAGAAGTGTGTTTTGGAGAAGTTTGTGAGGATCAGTGGTATTTATGTACACACGGGCATCAGCTCCAAACATAGAAATGATTGCTTGTTCTGACAGAGGAACTGTTCACCGATGACATCGACCCGCCTTCAGATCGCTAAGTTTCCACACATTCAGAATTATTTTATTTTTTATTCCTATTTTAATGTGTTTATTAATTAAGAATGGAGCCGTATAGTAGTTATATGCAGTTCTTTGGCATCTCCCTGTGGTCTTGTTTGGTATGGCAGGATGACTTGTGCTTATTTGTACTTATTGTACTGTACTGAGCAGAGTAAGTACTTTTAAGTTGTAAATGATGTCTGCAAAGTATGTTTCTAAAAAAGAACACAGAAGGTTTAAAGATATCTTGAATTTCTTTTGTTTAAAAAATGGAGTTGAAAAGTAATAACACTAGAATACATGTTCACAAATGTTTTTGTGAATAAAAAAGCCAGGGGTTGGGGGGGTTGGGTCCTTGCAGTATTTATTCGGAGAGGAGGGGGGCCTTCGAGTAAAAAAAGTTGGGAACCACTGCATTAGACGTTATGTTGCCTCAGAAGTCTGTCCGAAATCATTTTCATAAGACCTTAGTGCACAAATGCCGTCTGTGAAGTCATTGCCTATTTGGGCTGTGAGATAAAAAGTCAGCTGCCTAAGTTTTCGGACAAAGCCATTGTCTACCTTGCTGTGTCATCAGAAAGTTTAATAACCACCAATCAGCGGTGACGTCAAGGCTAGATTATATGCTTCAACCACACTATGAATCCAACTCTAAACAATTCATTCTGAATGGGCTGTTTTAGATTAGCAACACAATGTTACACGTGATTTTAGCTTCACAACAACTGCTTATATTGTACATATATAGGCCTATAATAGGGATGGGCATCTTTGTTCCTATAGAGGGCCACTGTTCTGCAGAGTTTAGCTCCATCCCTGATAATAACTCACCTGCCTGTATCTTTCTGGTATTCCTGAAGACATTGATTAGTTTGATCAGGTGTGTTTGATTAGGTTAACTCCCAGTTTCAGCGCTTAGTCCCAGACTAAAATGCATGTATGAGCTGTCCTAACAGAAAGCAACTTGCACTGACATACTGTATCTTAAAATATGTCAGTGCCATTGTTTTGTCTCAAGATGCACACCAGTAATGTTTTTTCTAAGGCATGTTTAAAAAAAGCTACTTAAATGTCCTAATTGAACTGAGGCCTAATCCTGGCTTAATCTAAACTCTGTCTGTGAAACCAGGCCTTAATGTCTTCTATTTGAGTATATTTTAAAATGTAATTTATTCCTGTGACGGCAAAGCTGCATTTTGATCCTTCA
This sequence comes from Coreius guichenoti, assembly GCA_039654105.1. Lineage (NCBI taxonomy): Eukaryota > Metazoa > Chordata > Actinopteri > Cypriniformes > Gobionidae > Coreius > Coreius guichenoti. The sequence continues at coordinate 13,953,982 of CM077173.1, read as the reverse complement.
GAAATCATTCTAATATGCTGATTTGGTGCTCAGGAAATATTTTTTGAATTATCAATGTTGAAAACAGATTTGCTGCTTAATTTTTAATTTTTTTGAAACTGTGTTACAAATTTTCAGGGTTTTTTGATGAATAAAGTTCAAAACAACAGAATTTATTTAAATTCTTTGCTAACATTATTATGTGGTTTTGATTATGTTGTTCTTAAAAAAATATATATATATTTTTTTTTTATTTTTTATTTTTTTTACAGTTTTTACATAGTACACATTGTGCTATGACAACAGGAAGTGTAATTCTAAAAGTTTACTGTGAAAATTTCTTTGGTCTTTGTCTTCATGAAAAGTTATCAGAACAAAATACTGCTTACCAGCTTTAAAAATAATTTCAATAGCAATTAATTTTTGTCAAATCTTCTATTTTGTTATGCAAAATATTCCAGTTGTTTTTGTTCCTTGAGCTGATTCTAATCCCTGAACTGGAAACATCACAAGCTGGCTTTATATGTAATGATCAAAGGTTGTATAACAAATAGCAATCCACTCACACACATAATATTGGTGTGTGTGTGTGTGTGTGTGTGTGTGTGTGTGGGGGGGGGGGGGGGTCATTTGCTTCAAACAGAAGGTCCACAACAGCTGAAATGATTATGATTGTACGATTGCATAATCAGCATTCACATCAAACATGTGAGATGTTAGTGTGGCCAGTCTTTTTATAATGTGATTTAGAAGTGCTTTGTTTAGTCGGAATAAGTTTATGAATCACTAATCAATTATAAACAAAGCACCACTTTCCAATTTTAAAATCCTCCTGTTTGTCTAGACTAGGTTAATTGGTCATGACTGCTTTCAGTTTTAGAGAAACTATTTACAGCATTAAAAATGCATCATGGTTATTTATGAATGCACAAGCCTTGGTTATTTAGGATTAAACTCTCTTTAAACATATTAGTGTATCTTATCTTCTTAAGGCCAAATCAATACAGAACTGATCTCATGCACCTCTGCTTTCATTGTAAACCGTCATTTTCAACCGAAAAAGTCATTAGGAGGCATAATGTGGTCTCACCATGCTGTGAATGGAAATAGCCAGTGAGGGAATTGCTGCTGGTAAAGCATTTGAGATGAATTCTCATGTGTGGACCATTTAAAATGATTTAAAAGATCATTAACAGAGCAAACCAGAGTGGCTTCAAAGTAATTCGGCAGGCAGACCCTTGGCCTACTGATGACCTCGACACACAAATCAGCATCCCTCGCAGGCATGAATCAGCTCGATGCAGTCTGGGTGAGTTAGATGGTAATTCTGGATTTATTGGTTAAGTGGGGTGTTTAAACTTACTTGCGTTTGTAATTCAGTCAAGACAGCAGGGCCTGATATGAATCAGAACTGGTATACAAGGTTCAGTCTAATCTCATTCCGTATCCTCCTCCTACATTAAAGAGAAGATCAGAGATAAACCCAGGATAAGGTTAAAACAAATTTACTTGTGCAGAGCAAACACGTATCATCTCACAATACACACTACCCTTCCAAAAGATTGGCGTCAGTATGATTTTTTTAGTAACATTTTACAATAAGGCCTTGTTTGTTAACATTAGTTTGTAACAGAGGAATTACGAGGAAGTAACAGAGAAAACACTCTGTTACAAGTTAATGCATATTAGTTGACATGAACTAACTATGAGCAATGCATAATTACAGCATTTATTAACCATTGTCAATGTTATTTAATAAAAATACAATTGTTCATTGTTTGTGTTAGTTCACAGTGTCTACTTTGGAAGCTTGTTTCTTCGACATAATAAAATATAAAAAAGGTAATTGTGACTTTTATTCAGAATTGCAAGATATAAACTCGCAATTGCAAGTTATAAAGTCAAAATTGCGAGATATAAACGCACAATTGTGAGAAAAAAGTCAGAATTATGAGATATAAACTCACAATTCTGAGATAAAAACTTAAAATTCTGACTTTAAAACTTGCAATTGCGAGATTATATCACGCAATTCTGACTTTATAACTCGCAATTGTGAGTTTATATCTTGTAATTCTGAGAAAAAAAAGTCGCAATCATGTGAAAAAGTCAGAATTGTAAGATAAAAAGTCAGTATCTTTTAAATTGTTTCATTCCGTGGCGGAAACAAGCTTTCATAGTTAACAGATACAACTTTTGATTTTAAAAATGTATTAGTAAATGTAGAAATTAACATTAACTAAGATTAATAGGCTAAATGCTGTAGAAGGCTTGTTCATTCTAGTTCATGTTAACTGATGTAGTTAACTAATTTTAACAAATCAAACAATGTAAAGTGTTACATTTCTTGTTTTGTTTTTGAAAGCAGTCTCTTCTGCTCACCAAGGTTGCATTTATTTGACCAAAATACAAGTAATATCATGTAATAGAGCTGCACGACTGGATAAATTGAGAATCACAATTGTTTGTTTAAAATAGAGATCACGATTCTCCCACAATTATGAAACTACACAAAATAACAATTTACTAGATTTTATGACAAAATGTTAATTGCTCCAGTCTTCTTAAAAAAATATTTAGTTAATTTGAATTATTTTAAAAGGTACACTATGTAACTTTTGGCACTCTAGCGGTTAATAAACTAAATTGCATGCGTCTTGCGGAAGAACACTGTAGCCAGAGCTACTTCTCTCTGTTTATGTCTATGACGAGTCACACTGGGATATTCAGCTGCGTTTGTCATCCCACCCAGTCGAAAATAGTCAGAATATAAACGCTTATAATAGGCGTAGCCTACCGTAGCTCAGTATAAGACAAAAAAAATTCCTTGATGGATTCATATATCCTCGCTTAATATATAAATTGTGTAAATTCTGAAGAAAAAAGTTACATAGTGTACCTTAAAAAAAATCTGTTTGAATGAATGATTCAATGACTCACTCATAAGGACTTCAATGAATCAACATTTTTGAATGAATCTCTTGAATTAATGATTCAATGACAAAATAAATTTTTTAAATGTCACTTGTTGCCATCCACTGGTGTAACAATAATACAATCTTACTTTCAAAAGGTGATTTAGGCCGATTGTGATTGTTGGTCTGGTTTCACACTCACTTAATTCTATCGAAACCTGGTGCATCTTACATTATCACAAACGTTAATGCCGCATTATAGAAAACAGAAAGTGGGTCAATATGTTTTTTTTTTTTTTAATTAGTTTGCTATTGTGTGCAGCAGAGTGACGCAAAGACATTTGCATCTACTGTATGTGCGTCGCAGGAATGTGGATTTCTGCTGCTTGTAAATGAACTCTTTTGAGGAGACAGCTTTCACATTACCAATTGTTCATGCGAACCGTGCCCTGTTTGGAACTAAACTGCCAGTGTGAGTACCCTAACTTTATTTCGATCGCTACCGTTGACATCAGTGTTTATATCTGAACTATAGGCTTTATCCCAGCACTTCTGTGATCATTAGAATTATTGTAACACAGAAATAATGATACTGTGTGGTTGAAAAGACTGAAGCTGTTTGGTACCTATACATGACAACTGCTCTCTCTGGCTCAGCGCAAAAGCAGATTTGAATCGCTGTGATCGTACTTGTCAAGGGTTTAATAGACATAGCCAAATAGTTGTCTTTAGGAATGTGTTTGAATCGAGAAGTGTTATGTATGTCAATGCATTCTTTGTTTTCTTGTTTCTACAGTAACACTGTTTATGCCAAATGGGTTACTAAACAATCCTATGTGTCCCTAAGTACGAATTGATCCAGCAGGACAAAAACAAACAAGATGGTAAGAACAAGCTAAACTAGCAGGGGTCAAGTTTTTCCTTTGTTTGTAGAAACAAATGTTTATGTTCATCTACTTAAGGGCAGTAAATCACAAAAGGAATACATGAGGTTTCTGAATTCACCTTTCTTCTATTGAAATCACCACAGTCAATACTGAGCAATTGCTTTTAAAGGATACAAATGTGATCATTGCCATAGAAACAATGCTGGCTAGAGGCTTGTGCGTCAGCTCCCTATTTCAGTAGTCAGGGCACTGATCAGGTAGTCAGCCATTTTAAGGGCTGTCTCAATCACAAAACCCTCCCAGTGCACTGAAACGTTCGCTCCCTAAAAAGTCCCACAATGCACCGTGAAAACCAGGGAGCATCGATGCTCACTAACGGAAGTTTTGAAGCATGAAACATAAATCACGTGAGCCAACTCACTACACAACACGCAATAGATGTTTTTTAAAATACAAACCATTATTTTATTATATTTCAGCATAAACATACATCGCTAGACATGTAATGAACATAATCTAGCTAACATTTATAATATATTTATGGCTGAAATGTTGCATGTATATGTAACAAGCAGTAATGAATTTATCATAATGTACTTTAAAAAAACATTAAAAAAACAACGTCAGAAAGATGTCAGAAAGATAGTGAGCCAGCGTTCTTTACTATCCTTACCAGTGACCGAATTCATGTACACTATATACTGATTCACGACCTAGGAAGCTAGGGAGGTGATCGAGATGAATCCATTGCGTATTTATGCTAACCTCTGAGAAGCCATATGGCATATATAAAAGCTCAATTAATTTTTGTTTACAAAACAGGTAATATGATTTCATTTATATGTTAATGTGGAAAAAAAATCTAATAGACACATTATTCTACGTCAAAATCATTATTCGGTGTCGACTCTGTTGCGGTGTCCGAAATCGCTCACTTGTTTACTGATTCTCTAATCCCTATTGAGGCTGAATCCCAAATGGCACACTTCTATGCACTTTCGATCTTGTGGACTTAAGCTTGGTAACATACTCTGCAAGAACAAAGAAATTTGTTTGTTTTCTCGAGGTGGCAAGAAGAAGAAGAAAATTTGTTCACAAGAAAAGCAGGTGCAGAACAGGTGCCGTTTCTCTGCATTAACCCCGCACACTTTAAATTTCTGACCAATCACACAATAGTACTCGGGCACTCACAAGAAAAAAGTTCTGCTCAGATGATGTGTTGAGAATAAGCTGCGAGAACTCCCAAACCAGGGCTGGTAGAACAAAATTACGTCATTTTGTTCTCGCAGCCATGGGAGCGAGAACTTTTTTCTCTGTTCTTGCGGAGTATGTAATGGCTTTACAATGGCTGCCGCGTGCGCGTGTCCGTTAAGTCCACGAGACCGTAGGGTGTCCCATTCATCCTTTTAGGTTTCAGAAGGGTGCTCGTGAGCGCCCCCTTTGCACATTTCAACTGAGCCCGCAAGTTTGCGAGCTATGCAGAGGACTTTACCTGGCAGTCAAAGCGTTATTATGTCACGAAAGTGCGGACTCAGAGGAAGTCCGTGAGGGTTTAGGGTGCCATTTGGGATCCAGCCATAGTGCATGGCAGTTGAGTGCACTATATAAGCAAGAAGTGAACGAAATGAAACGAGAAATTTGGACACTGGCGTATTACACCGCGTCAGAGAGCTGTCGCAGAAACATCACATACATTTATCCTACATGTACTGTAGCTCACTTTAGAAATAAATAGATAATCCATAGAGACTTTAGTTTGTAACTATACATACCTCCGTGCCAGCTTTAGTTTAATTGATGGAATATTAATGCAATAAATATAGATTTGGTTTTCCATGGTTAACCTTGTGTTCATAATCATTAAACTAACCATAAATCATAGAAAACTCACATAAAGAATAAATATCAGTAAGTGTACATTATCGTATGTATTGTATACATTACTGTCCTGTCCAAGCACCTTTTAAGCTTTTAGCTTTAGCATTTAGCGCCATCACCCGACCATTAGCCTATAATAAGAATAATGCATTAAAGAATACCTTCTTTCTCGTTTATATAATTCTGACATAAAATTCGACCACAGCTGTTTTTCGTGAATTTTCCCTCTGTAAAATTAGGTATTGGCAACAGCTGGGTAGCAACGTTGATAGCTACTCATCAAGTCATCGCTAAATTGGATTAATTTGAAGTCACACTAAAAGTGTGTTGTTTTAATAAGGGGATTTTAAGACTTCTTGTCGGGGGTAAATAAATAAATTAAGTGTGTAACGACTGCCATATTGTCTTATGTCGGACCCTGTTTTGATGTAAAGTAAATGGAGTCGAGGAATCGATTCCATCGGCTCCTACAGTGGGAGTCGGGAGTCAGAGTTGAGTCCAAAAAACCTGGAATCGAACACCCCTATATGGCACACTTATCTGGAAACACTTCAGGAGTTTCGAAGTTGTCATCTGATTAGTTGAATTCTACAGGATGTCCGCAAGATGTGTGTGTTGCGTTCTTTAACGGTCCGCCTGGAAACAAATGCCCTGGCGCCAAACTCCCTCATGGAACAAGAAGGCCGTCGTGTTTACAACTGTGACAATGAGCGCATATCAGGATCAACTAAACACTGGATTTTCATAAGTATGTGGAAATCACGACTCCATTGTTACAGTAAACTTGCACAACATTCTTGAATGAATAATATATAGATGCAGGCCGGTCTGTTATTGTAGGGACTTTTTATATTAGTGATCTTTTGGACATACATGAATTCAGTACATTGGAAACTTAAACAGATCTTTGTATATCATAACAGTTTATGCTATTTCATATGAGTACAGAGGCCAGTGGCAAAAATCTGGGTCACGCTCAGGCCGCCCATTCCTAAACTGATGAGATTGGAGATCGCAATTCTAAAAACGCAGCAGACAAGTGGAGGAATTTGTTTCTCCAGGGGAAAACAAGAAACTAAAACGGAGTGAGTGGAGCATGAAAGCAGCACATGTACTTGGAATAAAACGGCAGAATAAACAGACAGAGAAAGTGTGCTGGCCATGTGCTGTGAAAGCAGAAGCAACGGAAAGAACAAGTCCTCCAAACACTCTGAGTCAATCATAAAAGCAGCCACTGCTGGTACAGTGACATCATTACTCATGAGGCTGCACTTTAAGGCAATGGCATTAACAGACACTGCCCGCCATTTAACTGCAGCATTAGTCAGCCTCATCTGATATTCACAAGGCTGGCTCAAAGTCTTCTTCATGTTTTGTGTTTGGGTCTGATACCTCAGTTATGTGAAATACAAGTGCTTCAGACTGAGCTCTAAATAACTTTTACATGTGTGATTCAGCCTCACCTAAAGCATCTTTACACTTCTGAATTAAAGAGATAATTTACCTGAAATAAATAATATTCATTATTTACTCGCCCACATGATTTTCTAAGCAAACATAAATGAAGAAATTGAAGAATCATACATCTTTTCCATACAAGGGGATTAAAATAATAGTAACAATAAAACAAAAAAAATTTATAATTACAATGTCATGTCATTGGTTTTCTTAAATAAAAACTGAATAATCTTCAGTATTTTTCATACAACGACATAAAAATAAAATATAATGCAAAGTCATTGGTTTTTATTTCAATAATTTTTTTTATTTTTTAAATAAAAAAAAATGGAAGAATATTCAGATCTTTTCTATACAACAACATTAAAATCAATAAAATCAATAAAATAAAATATGGTACCATGGCATGTGGCTCTGATTTCAATTAATTTATAAATTCAAGATTCAATCATTTTTGCTTTCCATTTAAAAAATAACATGAGGGTGTCAGGGTTATGTTATGTTTAATTGTGTTTTTGTTCATGTTCCTATGTTTCTGTTCAGTTCAGTTCATGTTTCTATAGTTACTAAATTCTCCTTGTTTGTCACCTAGGTTACTAATTAAAGGTGCAATAGGTGATTCTCTACAGAAACATTTTTTGTTATGCTAGTTGAAAGTCTCCTCATATCCTGATAGCCAGGGCTTGACATTAACTTTTTTGCTCACCAGCCACTGTGGCTAGTGGTTTTCCAAAGTTACTAGCCACTCAGCATTTTCACTGGCCAAAATTTTGTTGTAGACAGAGCGAGAATGGCAGGCAAACAGTTCTTTACGTTTGTTATTGTAGTACTATTACTCACTGTACTGTAAGTTTTCTCTGAGGTGAATGACACATGATGTAATCCAATAACGTTGTCTCTAGTAGTCTCACTTCTGGTCTGTGCACGTTCATGTAATTTGGAGGAGGCGTGGCTTTGGATGGCGATTTGCGGGGAGTATGCTTTCAATGCTAGCAGGCTAAAGTTAGCATTTCCCAGATCACCTATTGCACCTTTAATCCCACATGTAGTTAAGTTCTCTGAGTATAACTCTCTTTTGTTCATCCCTTTGTCGGTTCTAGTCGTTATTTCAAATGAGTTTCTTTCCCTTGTGTATTCTCCGTGATTATTATTATTATTAAGTGTTGATCTTGGATTACCTGCGTCATGCAACTTCTTAGTACAACCACTATATACGTGACATCATTTTTGGGTGAACTATTCCTTTAAAATGCAAAAATGCATAATTTTTGGAAAGAAAATCTGTGCCACATATAGCTGCCTCTAGACAGTTTACAGGAACCCAAACTGAAACCATCCATTCCTAGCCAGAACAACCGTCTCCTCTGATGTGGAACTCCAGACGACAGATACTGTATTAAGCTTATTTAATGATTAGTCAAATGATGAAATAATAGAGCATGGAAGAATGAGCATTGTTCTGGGGATAAATTTAATTACAGTCAGTGGTGCTCAGGCTAATGAGTAATGCCCCCCTTTACCTCCTCTGTAACTGGGTAAAGCAACAGTGGCCACTGGGCATGTTCTCTGGGGATGAGTCAAGAGATGATTAAGTAAAAGTCAGAGTACACAAAGAGAATCTTTCTTAAGCTTTCACAAGAAAGAAACAAGACTTATTTCAGCCGCCTGTTTCTAATGTCAACAGAACCCGGCAGACATCCTAACTTGTTAAATCATTCTCTTACCACCTAGGGCATAAGAATGATCTAAAAAAAAGCGTGGAGGGACACATTACAAACCTTATCGGCCTGGCTCATAAATATTCATTAGATCAATGTAATGTTCGCCCAGTAGTCCTAAACTAAATTACTGAAAACAACAAAGTCTTAAAGGGATAGTTCACCCAAAAATGAAAATTCTGTCATAATTTATTTGCCCTTAAGTTGTTTCAAACCTGTATGAATTTCTTTCTTCTGCTGAACACAAAAGAAGATATTTTGAAGAATATGAGTAACCAAACAGTTAATGGGCCCCATTGACTTCAATAGTATGGGAAAAAAATACTATGGAAGTCAATGAGGCCCATTAACTGTTTGGTTACTCATATTCTTCAAAATATCTTCTTTTGTGTTCAGCAGAAGAAATAAATTCATAGAGGTTTGGAACAACATGCGGCTGAGTTTCATTTTTGGGCGTGCTATCCCCTTTAACTGCTTACTCAGTTTGTTAGACTGTTGATGATTTTGTTTGGTCTTAAAACCCTTTTTTTTTTTTTTTTTTTCTTGGCTAAGCAAAACAAAACTCTTAAAATATGATGACTATTGGCCACAAAGAAGGGGAGACAAACATAAAAAATGCCTAAAAATGTGCAATTTTGAAGAATATTTTAACTGTTTCTGTGACTGGAGAATGGATCCCACTGACTTTCATTGAATGATAAAAGTCCAACAACAACAAAACTAAAACCACTTTATTAACTGTGAATACACAAAATTTGAGACTTGGTTAGTGACTTCCTTATCTCCTTATTCCTGTGCTTCCTTATCTCTCTTCTAGGTCCGGAAGACCCAGACAGATAAACATGGTCATTGTATACACATATACAAAAATGAACATCTCAGAAATTCATGTTACTTCATGTCTGTGAGGCATCCTCTGTTTGCAAGCTGTGAAGTATGAGATATCTTGGCCATGTGCACTGGAACAGAGATGATATTGATAGTCTGGAGGAGTGCCATTAGACACAGAAAGCCTGTATTTGTGCGGCAAAAACCCAATCTCATTTCAATTCATTTAAGCAATGAATGATGTCTCACTATTTATTGTGCATTAGAAAAAATTGTTCTCATAAGAAATACATACAGGGTATTTTCACTGCCTTGTGGTATTATCATTCAGCTAATAAAAAAATAAAAAATAGAGAAAAACAGCCAAGCTTCAGACATTCTGTGTAGGAAGAAAAGCAGAAGAATATACAAAAAGCAGTATTGCTTAGGCTAAAGAAAACGTGAGATGTTATGATTAAACACAGCTACACAACAAACACTCAAACAAATGCTGCTTCTGATAAATGAATATCCAGTATATCTGCAGAGCATTCTTTGATTAAAAATACAACTCTTGACCACCAACTCTGACATGCTCAAAACGAACACTACTTATGGCTGCTGACAGCTGGAAATATGCAAGGTTTAACAACATGGGTCGATAACGAGCCAATTAGACAGCAATTAATATGGATCAGTGTGTCATTTCTGAGTTTTTAATTCATTTCAGAAGCTCCAGCACGAGAACGACAGGCTGATTGCAATTGACCCCTTAGGATGGGCTGCAGCAGTCCATCATTTTGACATTTTGGGAGCAAAGTATAAAAGTTTAATGATGGTTGGAGTCACTCTTTTGACATATTGTGTTGGTACAAATGTGAATTTATTGCATCCAGAAGTCCAAACTCAGCACTAGCACTATGGCACTGACAAAGTGTGACAAAGTGATAGTTTGGCCCAATGTCCAATGGGTCAGAAAGTCGTCAAAATCAATTGTGTTAGGTTTATTTTTCCCTCCTTTCCAGTTTGTCTAGACGCGCGGGTGACAAAACCATCAAAAGTTGGACGGGAAAGAACACACCCCGGGCCATACAAGCTTTTCAGCCCAAGTGCTTTGATGAAATGTAACATTGTGTTCCACTTCTGCAAACTTGCTTTGGAGAAGACAGGACTTATTTCACCCTTTTAGGGACAGCTTTTCAAAGAGCCCTGAGAGTTCCACATCGAGCCCTTTGAAGGCTGGTTCTCTCACACCCACTTTCATCTGCCTCAACCCAGGCAAGCGTCAGGTTTCTCACGGCACACATCATAGAGAGAGGAAAGGTACAGCTCAAACCTGCAGCCTCTTACTGTGCGTATTTCAGCTCTAGTTTGCAGGTCTCTGCTGAGAAGTATGAATCTGAATGTTTCAGAATAGAAAGATTATTCTTCATAGCCTTATCTCTATTACAAACTCACACCAGAGTCATTTCAGTGCTGTTTCAATATATTGTGAGTAAAAGTCATGATTGGAGTTTGGCTGGTGTCCACCAATTTATGAGAAATATACCACCAATTAGACCAGATTAGTTACTGAGGCATGAAGACTTCATGAACTCAAACAAGTTGCATGCCAAGTTTGTCAATAGGGCAAGGACATGTACCTGCGCCACAAAAATGTGCAAAACTCAACAGCAAAATAGTAAGCAGCTCTAATGATCTTTAAAAAGACTTTATAAAGTGTTCCATTCACTTCTGTTGATGTACAGTACAGGCACATAACATTGGCACCACATCAATTATCAGTTTTATGTTTTTCAGTATTGGCTGATACTGGATATTTAATTATGACATTTTTAAGACCTAGACCATCATCTAGCACTAACTTAAAGAATTAGTGATACATAAGAGATACATTGATACAGTGGAAATGTACATATTTTTTAAATGCATGTTATTGATCTTATTATGAATAATTAATCCATGCATACATTTACTTTTTTTCTTTTTAGATTGTAATAATCAAAAAAACAACTTGATATTCCGGTAAAATGACAGACTTCTCTCTGGTGACTTATACTGAAGTGCTCCAATAATTTAGTCCACTTAAACCCACCCCTTTCTTACAATCGACAGCATTCGCATTCAGATCTGCCTCCATCCAATCGAAAACAATGGATAGAACAAAATCCCCACCAAACATTTTTCTTTCAATAATCAGTTTGAAGAGATCTTTTGAAGAGCACTGTCATTTTGACATGTGAGTGTTCATTTTAAGTTAATTTCTTAAAAAAATACAATAAACTTCATTTATGTTACTGTGAAATGTGCATTAAACTTCAGAATAATAAAAAAAAATCATTAGGATATGAGGTTAGCATTTTAGCACTTCTAGTTCCATCGTCCAGAAGTGGGTTTTTGGTTAATAGCCTGAAATAAGGTCTGTGGTTACCACAAGCTCAGTATATGTTCACTTTTTTTCTATGACCTAAAATACATCAGTAATACCCCTTTGTGGTTTTTTTTAATTTTATTTTTTATACTTTGACTAGAGAGGTTGTCGGAGAGATTAAACGTCAGGAACCGAACAGGAACACTCATCTACTCACTAGTCCACTTTCACAGCCTCGATTTTTCCAGAAAGTGAATGGAAAAATACTATTGGTTTATTGTTGAGGGAACCAGGGTGATGATAACTTCCGGGTTAGCCTACAAAAATACAGCATCATTCCAGCACTCGATAGATCTATTCATCAGATATTGGCCATAATATATGGTTAAAAGTTGTAAAACATAAGGCATTCTGTAATACTGTCACAGTATTCTTTTACTGTGAATTTCTGGCAACCACAGCTGCCAGTTTTTTACCGTAATTTTAACAGGATATTTTTTTACAGTGTACATATTTATATTCTGGAGAGGAGAAGTGCAAACATATGCATAGTATGCATTTTCAAATCATATCAAAATGTTATACTGAATTCCAGCTTGCAAATTTGCATAGCAAAAAAGATGTTAACCAACAGAGGATCTAAACATTACAGACTGTGTGGCTAGGGAAAGTAAAGTAGACTGTACATTTTAGCATTTTGAATTGATATTATTTGTGCATACATATTCCCAGCCTAGTATTACTGCACTATAAGACTGAAGGCATTGCGAAGTGTTGGTTTGCTATATTCCCCACAGAGAATCCTGAATACAGACTGCAGTGTCTGATGAGCCTGGATAAAAAAAGCAGCGTCACTAGAATGATCAGCAGAATGCTGAGAGGACAAGATGTACGGTAATCTCTCAAACACCTATGAGCGAGCACCCATTCTTTGCTCACATTCACAATACATCACAAAGAGCTTACTGACAGCACCCCGCCACTCACAATTGTGCTGTATGTATAGGATGCTTTTGGTTACTATGAGAATTCTCAGAAGATCAGACCGGGAGGAGTGCTTTCCCTGAATCCCTGACAGCTATAGAGGTGTCAAGGAAAAACGCTCCTGCAAAGGGATCATTAGGCAGGTGAGGAAGGTACCTGCACAGCAGAGATGACAAATGTCTGTAATGGAAGAGCAGAAGGAACCATCTGAGACAGCGTTTATCAGCCGAGTCAGCCTGAGAATCCTTAATTCACTTTTAAATTATTGGTTCTTAACTGCAATTTGCCACAGAGAGAGAATCATTACTTTCCGGTATAAAGCAAAGTTGACTACAGGATTGGAATACAGAGGATAGTTTGTGAAAAGTGTCTATTCTCATCTCTTATTTGTTAGTGAAAGGCTCAAAATCGATGGTATGTCATCAAATGTAGCAAACATGGAATCTCCTCTGCTCATTAGGATTCAGTGGGACTGCGCAGGGACTCCCTGAATAACCTATGTGTTGAATGATAACAAATCGGATTTAGCCCATTGCATTTACAGCCTGAAATAAACAGCTTAGTAAATAGTTAGTGCCATGGCTTAGCAGTTAAAGCATATGATTTAGAAACTTTGGTGTTCAAGCGGAAAGTGCAGGTTGTGCACCGGTTCCCTGTCAATGTACTAATGCCCATCTACGTATAAAGGTCTTCTTGAACGGGTCAAACTTTTGGAGATGAATGAACTAATTACAAAGAAAATGTGGTCACATTCAAATCGAGGATAACTTAAGATTTGAAACTCACAAAAAATATGTAGGTCAATAGCCCCTTTCACACAGCAATACCGGTAAATTAGAGTAAAATTGCCAGAATGACTTTACCGGTAAATATGCTGTTCACACAAGCAACGGCGTTCTGGCTTTTTACCGGTAAGAGACCATTCACACATCAGCAGCAAAATACCGCTAAATTCTGTGATGTCCGTCATCGGAAATTATATTTAAACGCTGCGCCATTGTCTTTATCCGCCTGCATGAGGAGAAGCGCCTTAGTTTCACTATCTGTTCAATTTGACGACATCTTTTTGACATCTGAGTGACAGGCATAACGTATGATCAAACAGAACGCGTTTGCTCTTAAAAACACGACACTCGCGTAATAGTATCCAACTGCAGAGCCGCAGCGCTGATGAATGGAAAAGAAGGCTGGGTCTTGAGCGACATGTTGAAAAAGCTGCGAGACATGGCGCAATGGTCAAAGATGATCATTTAGTGCATATTTAAATAGAAAAACTATTAAAAACCTTACTGTAAACAGCGCGGAGTAATCACGTCGTCTTCATAAGTCTTTATGATTAGCCCAAAGCAGACTTCTTACGTCAGCGTGTTCTGATTTCATACGTGAATATACCAGTAATCTTCATTCCGCATTCACACAGAGCACATTACCGGTAATTTACTGGTAATGTTACAACTTCCTTTTTTGTTCGGTATTTTTGAAAAGGTCCTATTCATACATGATCTGTTACCATTAATTTACCGGTAATTTACCAGTAAAAACTATGTGTGAAAGGGGCTAATGACATGATGTGCATATTTTTGTGTCCAAGTGCATTAAATTGATAAATTTATACATTTATGATAAATTCATGACATATATCACTTTATTCTATAAAACTTTATGGTTTGAATTCATTTTCAGTACTTTCAAATAATAAATATTATTTTATGTTTTGGTATCTTAAACCCATAAAATGTCAGGTGGCACAGCCGTCCGCACAAATGAACAGACTAAGACATTTAAAAATGGTGTTTTAATAATAAGAAATTCAAAATAAAATACTATGGCATAGTTTTATGTTTAAAGCTTTTCATATAAACAAATTGTATAAATATCAGTAGTTTAAAGCTGTTGAGATAATTGAAAAACTTTTGTCTGGGAATTTGTTTTCTCAAATGTCAGGGTGGCACAACTGTAAACATGGCTCTTTTATTATGAATTGACAAGGTAATTACAGTAAGCATGATAACGCATTATCCAGAGGAGCCCAACTGATCCTTGTGGCAGAGTGAAAAGGTTTGTAGATCTCTGTAGAAATACTGATAAAAATAGCTACTTTCAAGTATGGGTAGGTTGATACACTTTCAATGTCAGGTAGTACAACCAATCTAAAACTAGGAAAATACTATTTTATCATAAACTTCTTGTATTTAAAAAAAAATTCTATGCATGAATTTGCTAGCATAGGCAAAAGCTAATACAAGTAAATTAGTTGCAAATATCAGGTGGTGCAACCAAGAAGTGAGGTGGTGCAAATGCAATTAATGTCCATATATAAAATAAAAAAGATTATTTAAGCTAAATAATAAATTTACGCTAAGATTGTCTATTATTATTCTATTTTTTTTTTATTATTGTTCTAAATGTTAGTTTTAAGTTGAAGATGTTTTACACTTTCAATAATTTTCATGATAATTTTTAAATAATTTTAGATGCCACTCTCATATCAAGTAAAGAAAAATTGGTCCCAATTTGTACTACTATGTACTCATAAAAATGTTAGGTACGATGTACTGGTTCACTGGGCCGTCGCTAGTAGGGTGAAAGGTGGTGACAATTACAGGTGCCCCCACTGCCCAGGGGGCCCACTAAATCCAGTAGTTATGCTATATATTCCCAGACTCTTATGAATCACTACAGCATCAGCTTATATGCCTGAGAGTTTAATTAAAACTACAAAAACATGCAATTTAGTTAAAGACGTTTTCCAAATATCTCCTGTCTCTCCTCTACATAAAAATGGTTTAATCCGATGGCAGCAACAAACAGCAGAGGAGGGACCCAATAAAAAGTCCCACCCCAGCTAGTGAACAGAGCCAGAGTTGAGGCTGTTCCGAGAACAGTTATAGTTAAAAGTAAAGTTACAGTGGAAGTGAAACTGACTGAAAATGTTCAGCAAATTATCTTCATAAAAATGAAGACAATGAGAACTTTAGGCTGTTTTATTTTACATTTGACTGCATTCTTTAATTTCTGAATGTTTACCTCAGCTGTTATACACGACTGCCTGGAAATACATTTTATATTATATTGCTGGTAGGCCCACTTTTTATATTAAAATGTTTATTTTATTAGTTTATTCATTTCTTGTCATTTGTTATTTTATTAGTTTGTCTTGAATAATTGCTTGATGACTTGCAATGTTTCATACGAAGTTATTAATCGCTTATTGCCATTTTGATGTCATTTATATCAACTTTGTATATAAATTAATATGAAATAAGCAAAAGCAATATTTATATGCTATTTATATGCCCATATCTTATACCGTATATGATATGAGTGGAGGGCGGTAGGGGCCCACATCAGTGTTTTATTCAGGGGGCCCAAAATTCCCTAGCTACGGCCCTGCTTGTTCTTTTTTGTTTTGCAAAACACTTGTGCTGCTATTGAGGTGGATACGGGCAAAGTTAGGACACGTTTAGTGGTATGAGTAGGTTTAAGGCTGGGTTAAGGCGGGATTAAGGGGTAAGGGGAGGGTCAACAGTGTAACTACAGATGTCATTACAGAAATTAAATACAGATGTAATATGAAGGCATTTTAAATATATATTAAATAAGTACAATGTAAAATATTTATATGTACACAATACGTGCATTGTATCAAATGATTAATTTAAATGTTAGTAGCTAAAGACACTTAATATAAAGTGGCACTTAGAACTCAGCACGACATAGGAAGCGCATTAAAAATGATCCGGCTGCAAGAGAAGCATATCTTGCAAAAAGAAAAGAGAGGCGATGAATCTTAACATTAAAGTTGCTATGCAATGACTTAAGCTGATATTTCTTTTTGTATCAATATAAAACATGACCTCTTGTTGTTGTTGTTATTCAAATCACAATCATATACAGTGTATTGCACTGTAGCCTATCCAAGTTTGTACGTTCTGAATGTAATGTATTCTGTTTTTGATCAATGTACTACTTTTACTTCAATAGAGACTGTTGACTAAAACACTTTTATTTGTATTTTATTTTTATATGCAATTGAAAAAAAAAAATCCAGCATTAAGCATATTCCCTGTCATTATTAATGTTGTCAGGTGGTGCAACCTTGTAAATTCTTGATTTAAACCAACAAATAACAGGTCACCGTCAAAGTAAACAAATGTCTGAAAACTATATTGTGAATAGTTACTTTATTGAATGCATTTACTGGTATACTAGCCCTGTTTCCACCGAAATTACCCAGAACAATTTTTGTCCCCAGATCTGTTGCTGTCTGCATTTCCATTGTGGTTTAAAGTACCTTGAAGATTAGTCCAGTGACGTAGGACTGCGCGTGACTTTCCAGTTCCCACTGGATTTCGTCCTCAGCATATAAAAATTTAATAAAGCCTGAACCTCGTTGTCGCTCCATCAGGCGTATTTTTTAAACTTCATTGTTGATTCGAATAGCAAACAACTCTTACTGTACGGACCGCAACAGACTTTTAGGTTGAAATAAAATGCTGCATGGAGTCAACCAATCAAAATGCTGCGTGAACTCAACCAATCAGCTTGTCAGCTTGTCATTGCTGCCAGTCATTCTCCATTCAGCTTTCAAACTGCGTGTCGCGTTCAGTTACGACAGTCAACACGAAACTCTCTCCAAGATGATTCAGTGTTCCTGTTATTATGCTTGATCTGTAGATAACGCTCTATGGTTTCACATAAAATGACTTTATCTGGCTGGAGTTTATTGCGGTTTCTAAATTGTGTTACTTTCTACCGGGAGTCTGTTAGATCACAACACTGGACTAGAGATTGTATTGTTCTTCACTCGCACGGTAACTGAATTTTTAAACTGTTAAAAGAAAAGGTTCAATAAAATATTGCACAGATAGATACACTACGCATCGATATATCTTCCCTTTGTGTTTTGAACTTTTCAATGCGGAGCTGACTCCATGTTGCTTCAAGCGCATCATCATGCGCACGGGATGCGCATAATCGCTTTTTGTGCCGCTCTATAGCTATTGGAGCCTTTCGTATTATAATGCTTTTGCGCAATGAAAGATTATTAATAGCCTTTCTTGTTCTGCCATATCTTTAATATGTTAAAAAAGCTGTGCTATACATTTAAAATAAATGTCTTTTAATTTCTTAGTATATAGGCCCTATTTTTTTTCACTAAATGTTTAGATTTTATACAATTATTGTGCACTCATGATTTTTAACAAGTAACTTTTGCTGCTGAATTATCCACTAATCTAGTTTATCCACCATCTAGTTTATAGTAGTATTTTTGCCATAGATTGTGATTTGTATATTTTTTTAATTTGTTGTTTTTCTTTATAATGAAGTTGTCTGTATTTAGTAGATTGTGTTTAACACACAAAAGAGTGATTATCAGTTCAACACACTGAGGTATAGAAATTCTACATTGAATTTTTAAACAAAACTGCATTGGTATTGGATTGGCATCGGTATCAGCCGATACTCAGAATTTTTGGTATCGGATCGGATCGGTTCTGAAAAAATGGGGTGCATCCCTAATTTTAAACACTTCGAAATACTATTTAAAATATTTTTTAAAAATACCTCTTTTGAAGCTTTGTCACTGACCCATGTATGTTTAGCAACCACTCATCTCTGTGTAAAAATTTAAGGGAAAAGAGAGGGAACTTTTTCCATTTCACTGATACATCAATGATATCTGCATTTTCTAGCCCCTTCTTTACAGTCTCTCTCAATAAAAAGTTGCAAAAGCCTAAACATATATTTAAAAAAAAAAAAATTGTTTTTCTTTGTTTTGTTACTGATGAATCAGACCAAATGCCAAATGTTCATCTGTGACTAAGAGGAATCAAAAAGCTGAAATGTAACAGAACATCCATTGGCTCAAACCAAGTCTATATACCACAGAGAGCCATTTAAATTTAAGATCACTGCCTTGATCCCTGAAGGAAAATTCAGGTAAACTAATATACAGCTTAGACAAGTAACAAACAGCAGCTGTCTTTGCCTAGATAAAACTCCTCTTTGTCATTCATCATGATAAAGAAGGGCATATTTGCTATTGGATATTGAGCCTAATAGAGCCATCTGCTATATGAAATGTTGCCTTATGCAGCTTGTAAAACATGGATGTATGCTTTAGTGATTCATGGGGCTCTCAAGCATAATGAGAAGCATAACAGTTGCGTTATAAAGAAGCGAGGCTATTACCGTCGCAAACATACACGTTCACGCATAGTAAGAAAGGGGGATGATCTAAGCGGCTGTCAGGAGCCAGAGGGAGGCCCTGCTCTGAGAGCCTAGCAGTGTTATCTCTCACTCGCTGGGAGGTCTGACTTCCTGCCAAGGTGCAGAGCTAAAGAGACACACTCAGCAGTAATGTGCGCTGAGACCTGACCAGACCCGAAGCTAGAGGTAAGATTCTTATACAGGTGAGGGGCCGTGTGTTTTGTCCAAATCCGAACGACCGTATCTGGATGAGTGGTGAGCAGCGAGCAGTCTCTTTTTGCTGCCCCCACTATGGATGAAAGAGCAGGTAAAAATAGCACAGAGAACAAGCATGCACCTGTGGGCCCCAGCCTACTTGGTGCTGATCAGCAGAGCCGGGGACACACGGCTCTGGGCAGGGGCTGGAGCTCGAGGAAAAGACAGGATAAAAGAGGGAGGGAGCGAGGGAGCGTAATTAGAGGGGAGGTCACGCTGAGGCACAGAGAGCGAATCAGACCGTAGACGCTGAGCACTCAGCTGAGTCTCACACCTGCGCTACAGGACTTTCCAGCATGGCTGCTGCCAGGGAGCTCACCTAATGAACAGATAATGTAATCCCCATCAGCCTCGGCAGCAGATCCCATGACCCCAACCAATCAGATGTGCCTGAGTACAGGAGGAAAATAATGCTCATTTTACCATGGTACAGGCTATACAACCCCATCTCATTAACTGTCAACCCCATCTCATTGTCCCTGCCATTGACGGAATTTCATTTATGACACAACGCTATTCCCTGCTATTGATGGCAATCCATGTTTTCACTGTTGTACGGTAGGGGTGCTATTATGCATCTTCTGAATCCAATCTCTGGATCAAAACACAGGCGAAGAAGAAGCAGAAACAAGCAATAGAAGCATTGCTTATGCCAAGGATCCCTGGCTTATGCACATGTAAAATAATTTGATCATCAAATATTAAACAGCATATAAATCAAAACTGCCTAATGTTACCAAATTAAATGTCGACCCAAGAAGGGTTGACATTTTTTAAAATTAAAAATCTGTAAATGAAATAAAATTGCGGTATAATAAAACACAAATATTAGATGAAACTCGTTAAAAATTAGTAATAAAATTAGAAATGTTGAAAAAGTAGTAAAATGACTAAAACTGAAATAAAATAAATTAAGCTATATATAAAATAAATAGCTATACAGAAATAAAATAAACCAAAAAAAACAAAAACTATTACAAAAATTACAAAAGCACATAACAAAATTACTGAAACCAAAATACTATGGTATATAAAATACTAAAGTAACAGTATAACATGCACACACAGTAAACAAATTGAATAGGATATTAGATTTACTCTGGCTGGAGTCTGCAAAGCACTAAAAAGGGCACAAATAAACAGCTAGAGGAAAATCAGCACTTCGGACACACTGGCTACCTAATCAAAAATCTTCTATTAGGAAACTGGGTCATTATAGGAGGATATTCAAATAAAATCTATATTTAAAGCACCGGCTAACTAAACAATCTTTATATATAATGACAATGCACAACATTGTTTACATTGTTAGGCGGGCTATTTCTGCATAACACATTACAGCCAATTCCTTTGAGCAGGTTTATTAACAGAAAAAATACAAACTGTCTAGCTCAGCCATAAATAACGACAATGAAGTCTGCTTTGTGCATTACATACATTTGCAAATAGCTGACCATGTGCGCAGGACAACAAATTAAGCTTCTATCAGAGGGGAAAAAAGAGAGCCAGGCACCTTTTTGTTAGAGCAAGAAAAGAACCAAGCCAACAACAGACTTACACTGACAGTATTTTATGTCCACACAGTTGATTCTACAAGATTTTTGTGATGTGTAATGAGAAAAGCATAGAATATTAGCTGACTATTAGAGAGAGCTGCAATTCGACAATGTCCATAGGGAGGGACTTATGATCGAAATAATGTACTGTGGCTACAGATGATTCATCATACAGAAAGAGTATCACACAGGACATTATTACACTAAGGAAGGTTTCTGCAGAGAGCACAAGTTTTTTAATTGCGGTATCATTAAACTTTAATTACTTTCCCTTTGTTTTGCATTGGTTTGTAATACAGACATGAATCAGTAAATGTAAATGAAAAGTAAATGAATATTGTTTTCGGCGATGACAGGGACATTTTCATTGCTTAGCCAACAATGAACCGGAAACATTTCTCTTAAATTTTTATTCACCCCGTCTAGACTATTAAATGGCATCTGATAATGAATCCGGCTGCACGATTATTCCAGTCCAGTGTGCGGTTTACTGATGCAGAGCAGAGCTCAGGATGTAGAGCTTATATAATGAAGGACAAGAGATGGCCTCGTCTGTGGCGTCTGAGGCTGTGCGGACACGGCTCGTCCACCCAGCATGCTCCAGCCTTCATTTATCACTTTGGGTGAGAGGTCAGCTTCGCTCTGGTTTCACAGCCTTTCAATAGGACTTTTATTACCACGGACTGCTCTCAAAGCGTGGCCCGCATAACCAACAGCACATTACCCAGCTATCTGCAAATGGAAAGCTGGTGGGAATCGCTTGAATTCAGGTCTGTGTTTACGAGAACGCTTTCTTTCTAAAGCTCCAGCCGGGAAAAATTCTTAGGGGGAAGATCAATGCCTGAGGAAAACAACAGGTGCATTTGGACATTCTGATGTCTGCCCGCTGTTCCAGATTAGAGGAGGAATCTAGTTATCTGTATTTGTATCTGCTCAATCTCTCCCTGCATTCAAGATCACACGAAAGACAGATGGAGCAGGTATTCCGCACCTTAATGACTTCATACAGGCAGAAAGAGTGGTTTCCTGATGTTTTATATCCCTTTCCCATGTAGAATTAATGATTGTGCTTCTCTCTGCAACAGATACTGAAGGCCAGCAGTAAACATATTCCTTAAAAAAAAACTAAAGTGTGCTCAACTAGTTCCTGTTTACATCCAGTTCTTACTCTCTCTCTCTCTCTTTATATATATATATATATATATATATATACACACACACACACACACAGTCAAGCTGCTCTAAGGAAGCTCAAATTCCGATTAAAGACATAATGTTGCATAAAAGCTGTATTAAAGTAAAATAATAATAAAAAAAAATGATAAAATAAATATAAAAATAATTATATAAATTATTCATGTTTTAATATAAAGACAATGTTGCATAAAAGCTGTATTAAAAAAAAAAAGAAAAAAAAGAATTAATGTTTTAATATGAAGACAACATAGATAAAGGCTGTACTAAAATTAAATTAAATTAAAAAAATGATCTGAATTGCTTGCAATCTGAATTGAATATGATGAGAGAGAAATAAAACTCTTATCAAAAATAAGATAAAAGAGGAAAAAAGATAATAAATACAAAAGACACACCATAGCTGCATCCCAATTTATGTACCTATAAACTGCTTTAAATACCTGGATGATGTACTTAATTAACCCTTTCACATGTAAATTAAAGATATTCTAGCTGATCCCCAAGCGTGAGTTTTTTTTAAGGCAACCGATATTTTAGAACGTATGACATTATTATTATAAACCTTTATAATGACCATGTTAGCTGATCTATAATGCGCGATGGGTGCCGCCATGTTAGTTTGCACCGCAATTCAGAGAATCGTATCTGTCGGATTTACAACATGTCAATTCATCCATTTCTCCCGAAATACATGAAAGTAAGTGTCCGGTGAACCGGGAGAAGAATAGAGTAAATTTTATAGTTACCTACACAATGTGTATCTGATATATGAATAAAACACCTTGTCAATTCATAGAGTCTGTATGAACTGTACTGAACTGATGCACTGAATATTCTATTCACACCGTTGTGATTGTACGCTCCAGAGACCAGCGGTGTGATCGTATGCATCAAAGGGTTAACTGAAAAAAAATGTAGTGTGGAATGTTGGACACTTCATGCACTCAACTGTCGCAGCTTTAAAGTGTTAGTTCACCCAAAAATGAAAATTCTGTCATTAATTACTCACCCTCATGTCGTTCCAAACCCATAAGACCTTCGTTCATCTTCGGAACACAAATTAAGATATTTTTGACGAAATCTGAGAGGTTTCTGAACCACCCATAGGCAGCAACGTCACTGCAACTTTCAAGGTGCAGATAGGTAGTAAAAACATTGTTAAAATAGTCCATGTGACTACAGTGGTTCAACCTTAATGCTATGTAGCGCTTCCCAGTTCTACGTCAGAACGCCGGCTCATTATTGGCTGACGCTGTTCATGTGAGCACCACGACACATTCGTTTGTGATGCTGACACAGGAGCTAGCCAATAAAGAGCCGGTATTCTGACGTAGAACCTGGAAGCGCTGCACTGTATTTACTATGTGAACAGCGTAGGAGAATGACGTGGAAGAGAAGAGATTGTTGAATAAAGTCGTTATTTTTGTTTGTTTTTGCGCACAAAAAGTATTCTCGCCGCTTCATAACATTAAGGTTAAACACTGTAGTCACATGGACTATTTTAACGATTCTTGCCTTTCTGGGCCTTGAAAGTTGCAATGATGTTGCTGCTTATGGGTGGTTCAGAAACCTCTCGGATTTCATTAAAAATATCTTAATTTGTGTTCCAAAGATGAAGGAAGGTCTTACGGGTTTGGAACAACATGAGGGTGAGTAATTAATGACAGATTTTTTTGGGGGGGGTGGACTAACCCTTTAATTTACGTGGCGGAGGGGGAGGGGCTATCAGACTCTGATGTTGGACTACAAAATAACCTTATAAAATTCATACACTCCATGGTTGAGTACATAGTGCATAAGTACAGTGTATAGTGCGTCATTTGGGACACAACTCATGTCTATTGTAATCTAACACATGGCTCTTATTAACCAGTTCTTTTAAATGAATCTGTTACAAAACCTCAAAAATAGGTGTCACTAACTGAATCATACTCACAATAACAATAACAGTGACCATGTTATTCTTCAAGTGCTAAAAGAATCATAAATGAACCAAAAACATTTGAGTAGAATTCAAATCATAACAACAATTCCTTATGATGTTCATCTTTACATGGAACATTGGAAGCAGTTGACATGCCATGTCAGTGTAAAGCAATGCAGCAATACAGCACAAACATTGCTCAGCTGTCAAGCAGGAATTCTTTGATTTCTCAAGGTGGATACAAGTTTCTATGGGCTATTCAAATACACCATAACTTGGTAATGCAAAGTCAGTGGTTAAAAAAGACCACGGTACAACGTGACCCTTTTTTTTTGGCAAAATGATAAAGCAGTACAGGAAAAGCTTTGATATTATGGCCACAAAACATTTTTTTTACTTCCAGTCATGAATACCTTTATTAGGTTTCAATGACACATTCACACAACAGCCACTTCAAAGGGTGATGGTTTCCAATAATCCAGGTATCAAATGAATCTGAATGAAAATATCTTTCCCTTTTGTTGACAGATAAAAACACCAAAGAAAGTGTTGCCCTTTTGATGATGAAATCATGGGAAACACCAACAAATATCTGTAAACAGCCACGAATCAAAGCAAAGGCGTAAAGACAAATGACTGGTTCAAATAAACACAACACAAGGGTTCGTCTGTGTATGCACTCGTGCTTAATCACTTTAATGAAACTTCATTCACACGCCTTCATTAGCATTTATGTTTCATGTGATTATGACTATGACAGATGGGTCTGACCTGATTCAACACTCTCTCCATCTCAGACAAAAGAGATATATGAAGGGAAAATCTAGTATGGACGTTCTCTGATGTACCTACATTTTAATGGAAACAGGAGGCTATAAATACAGGCAGGTGTGGTGAAGTGAAGGGTCAGCACTTTGGGGAACCTGTGACGCAAGGGCTCTCTGCTGATGAGGAAGTGAAGCATGACGCCGAGAGTGAATCTGTCAGCAGCTCTAAAGTTATAGCTTCCCCCATCATCCCACTCGCTTTATGTGAAACCGTCCAAATCACTCTGCAACTCTGTCCTGATAATACCGCAAAGAATGAGAGTCATTTCCTGTGATATTTTAGGAGGGAACGCCCAAACGCCTTTAAATCTTCATTCTGCTGGTCTGTGCGCATATTCATGGGAGTATAGACGTAAAGATTCTCTCCAATAAGATGGATCGAGGTGCACATATCCTTGCAATATTTGTTCAGTGCATTTGATTCTGGTTTGTCCAAATATATACCTGGTCCTCAAGCCTCTCAAATTTCCATGTGAAACCCAACAAGAGCTGCCATATTCCAGACGTATAATGAAGGCCAAGGGGAATGGAGGTAATTGAGCTGTTCAGGTTGTAATCCTAAAACCCAGAGGAGAATTTGCATTTTGAGTCATGGGTTCCCTCAGGATTTTTTTTATGGCTTTTTAGATTTTTTAATTTATGAATAAAATAATGTCTGTGGTTAATACTACTTGAAGATACTCTTACGTTTTGTTCTAGATAAAATATTTAACTCCAAGTTGTCCAATTCATCAAGCATTTGAACTCACATACTTGTGGCGGTTGTTGTCCTTATGTAGCAACTAAATACTAAAAACACATGAAATTCCATGACTAATTCAACAAAAATCTCCATGACTTTCTATGTAAGAAAGTACATTACCGCTCAAAAGTTTGGGGTCGTATTGGGGGCTGCATTTATTTGATCGAAAATACAGTACAAACAGTAATATTGTGAAATATTACAACCATTTAAAATTACTTTTTTCTATTTTTATATATTTTAAAATGTAGTTTAGTCCAGTAATGGCAAAGCAGAATTCTTCAGTCACATGTTCCTTCAGAAATCATTCTAATACGCTGATTGGAAACATTTCTTTTTTTTTAATCAATGATGAACATATGTGCTGCTTTATATATATATATACACACACACACCGATCAGGCATAACATTATGACCTATGTCCTAATATTGTGTCGGTCCCCCTTTTGCTGCCAAAACAGCCCTGACCCATCGAGGCATGGACTCCACTAGACCCCTGAAGGTGTGCTGTGGTATCTGGCACCAAGATGTTAGCAGCAGATACTTTAAGTCCTGTAAATGGCAAAGTTGGGCCTCCATGGATTGGACTTGTTTGTTCAGCACATGCCACAGATGCTCGATTGGATTGAGATCTGGGGAATTTGGAGGCCAAGTCAACATCTTAAACTCGTTGTTATGCTCCTCAAACCATTCCTGAACCATTTTTGCTTTGTGGCAGGGCACATTATCCTGCTGAAAGAGGCCACAGCCACCAGGGAATACCGTTTCCATGAAAGGGTGTACATGGTCTGCAACAATGCTTAGGTAGGTGGTACGTGTCAAAGTAACATCCACATGGATGGCAGGACCCAAGATTTCCCAAAGCATGCTTTGTAAGTGGGCAAACCTGCAAAATCGGCAGTGTATCAAATACTTGTTCTCCCCACTGTATATAAATATATATACACACACACACTACCAGTCAAAAGTTTGGAAACATTACTATTTTTATTGTTTTTGGAAGAAGTCTCTTAAGCTCATCAAGGCTGCATTTATTTGATCAAAAATACAGAATAAATAGTAATATTGTGAAATATTATTACAATTTAAAATAATGGTTTTCTATTTTAATATACTTTAAAATATAATTTATTTCTGTGATTCAAAGCTGAATTTTCAGCATCATTACACCAGTCTTCAGTGTCACATGATCCTTCAGAAATCATTCTGATTTGATACTTGTCATGGGTGTGTTCAGGCAGGAAGGCGAAGACAGGAAAATACAATAATCAAACAAAGGTTTAATGAACAAGGATACTTGGGTGAGCAATACAGGCAGGTAGCAACACACACTTACTATAACCGACACAGACGAGACCGGACAAAGACTGAAGAAAACAGGAGAACTTAAATGGCAAACACAAACGAGACACAGCTGACACAGATGAACTAATAATGATGGTGACCATGACGACAGACGAGTGGCGGGAAAATTAGAACAAAGGAACATGTGACAAGGAGGGAAACACTGAAAGTCCATGACAACACAGAACATGACAGTGACATTACTCAGTTATTATCAGTGTTGGAAACAGTTGTGCTACTTAATATTTTTGGAACCTGTGATACTTTTTTCAGGATTCATTGATGAATAAAAAGTTAAAAAGAACAGCATTTATTCAAAATACAGTGGGGAGAACAAGTATTTGATACACTGCCGATTTCGCAGGTTTGCCCACTTACAAAGCATGTAGAAGTCTGTAATTTTTATCATAGGTACTCTTCAACTGTGAGTGATGGAATCTAAAACAGAAATCCAGAAAATCACACTGTATGATTTTTAAGTAATTAATTTGCATTTTATTGTATGACATAAGTATTTGATACATCAGAAAAGCAGAACTTAATATTTGGTACAGAAACCTTTGTTTGCAATTACAGAGATCATACGTTTCCTGTAGTTCTTGACCAGGTTTGCACACACTGCAGCACGGATTTTGGCCCACTCCTCCATACAGACCTTCTCCAGATCCTTCAGGTTTCGGGGCTGTCGCTGGGCAGTACGGACTTTCAACTCCCTCCAAAGATTTTCTATTGGGTTCAGGTCTGGAGACTGGCTAGGCCACTCCAGGACCTTGAGATGCTTCTTACGGAGCCACTCCTTAGTTGCCCTGGCTGTGTGTTTCGGGTCGTTGTCATGCTGGAAGACCCAGCCACGACCCATCTTCAATGCTCTTACTGAGGGAAGGAGGTTGTTGGCCAAGATCTCGCGATACATGGCCCCATCCATCCTCCCCTCAATACGGTGCAGTCGTCCTGTCCCCTTTGCAGAAAAGCATCCCCAAAGAATGATGTTTCCACCTCCATGCTTCACGGTTGGGATGGTGTTCTTGGGGTTGTACTCATCCTTCTTCTTCCTCCAAACACGGCGAGTGGAGTTTAGACCAAAAAGCTCTATTTTTGTCTCATCAGACCACATGACCTTCTCCCATTCCTCCTCTGGATCATCCAGATGGTCATTGGCAAACTTCAGACGGGCCTGGACATGCGCTGGCTTGAGCAGGGGGACCTTGCGTGCACTGCAGGATTTTAATCCATGACGGCATAGTGTGTTACTAATGGTTTTCTTTGAGACTGTGGTCCCAGCTTTCTTCAGGTCATTGACCAGTTCTGGGCTGATCCCTTACCTTCTTCATGATCATTAATGCCCCACGAGGTGAGATCTTGCATGGTGCCCCAGACCGAGGGAGATTGACCGTCATCTTGAACTTCTTCCATTTTCTAATAATTGCGCCAACAGTTGTTGCCTTCTCACCAAGCTGCTTGCCTATTGTCCTGTAGCCCATCCCAGCCTTGTGCAGGTCTACAATTTTATCCCTGATGTCCTTACACAGCTCTCTGGTCTTGGCCATTGTGGAGAGGTTGGAGTGTGTTTGATTGAGTGTGTGGACAGGTGTCTTTTATACAGGTAACGAGTTCAAACAGGTGCAGTTAATACAGGTAATGAGTGGAGAACAGGAGAGTTTCTTAAAGAAAAACTAACAGGTCTGTGAGAGCCAGAATTCTTACTGGTTGGTAGGTGATCAAATACTTATGTCATGCAGTAAAATGCAAATTAATTATTTAAAAATCATACAATGTGATTTTCTGGATTTTTGTTTTAGATTCCGTCTCTCACAGTTGAAGTGTACCTATGATAAAAATTACAGACCTCTACATGCTTTGTAAGTAGGAAAACCTGCAAAATCGGCAGTGTATCAAATACTTGTTCTCCCCACTGTAGGTATCTTTTTTAACAATATAAATCTTTACTGTCAGTTTTTATCAATTTAACATCCTTGCTGAATAAAAGTATTAATTTATTTCAAAAAATAAAAAAAAATTAAAAAAATTACTGACCCCAAACTTTTGAACGGTAGTGTATATTGTTACAAAAGATTTCTATTTGAAATAAATGCTGTTCTTTTTTAACTTTTTATTTATCAAAGAATCCTGAAAAAGTATCACAGGTTATAAAAAAATATTAAGCAGCACAACTGTTTCCAACATTGATAATAAATCAGCATATTAGAATGATTTCTGAATGATCATGTGACACTGAAGACTGGAGTAATGCTGAAAATTCAGCTTTGAATCACAGAAATAAATTATATTTTAAAGTATATTAAAATAAAAAAACATTATTTTAAATTGTAATAATATTTCACAATATTACTGTTTATTCTGTATTTTTGATCAAATAAATGCAGTCTTGATGAGCTTAAGAGACTTCTTCCAAAAACATTAAAACTAGTAATGTTTCCAAACTTTTGACTGGTAGTGTAAATATAACAAATTTTTCTTAAATATATACATCCATATGTGTGTATTTATATATAGGCTACATAATAATTATACACAGTACACACACATACATTATGTAAACACAAACTTTTATTTTGGATGCAATTAATCGCGATTAATCGTTTGGCAGCACTAATATATATATACTATTTGATGAATAGAAAGTTCAAAAGAACAGCATTTATTTGAAATAGAAATCTTTATGTATCAATGATCTATTTATTGTATCCTCTGTGAATAAAATAATTAATTTCTTAAAATCTTACTGACCCTAAACTTTTGAACAGTAGTGTATATAAAGTGAAATATACTGTATAAAAACAAACCAACATACTGACTCCAACACACTCTGAATAGAAAGTGTGATTAATTTGTTATAGCTGATGTGCAGAAACTGAAGTATTTACATGATATTACATCAAGCAATCTAAGATTTTTTCAGAAGGGGTATAGATGACAAAGTGTCTTGAACAAAGCTAAATCATGGTTCTGCTACACAATGCTCAAAATTACCCCAGGAGGCAGCCAAATGGAAGTTGCACAGAGATAAATGTCAGTTGTAAAATAATGAAATATGAATGTTGCTGACACTAGTTTGTGTGTAGGGGACGTGAAGGCACAAGACTGATAAATACCCCTGTATGCGATTAAACTGCCCACTTTGATTTTACTGCTAACACTCATCAAACATCCTGCAGGCCAAGCTGTATTTCTCAGACACGGAGGAGAGAAATTAAGTGTCACCATATCCCTGCGTCGAATAAATGAAATGTTGCCTTCAATAATATCCAGGGCTTATATTTGGCAGAAGGCTCATTTTCATGTTTATAACTTTAGTCAAGTGCTCCATTTCATTTGCAATTGCCATTCCAGTGCAAAGTGTATTAGAAAGTCAATGTATTTATTTATTTTTAAAATCTTCTTTTGAAAAAATTACCTTCATAATAAAGCAACCCTCTACAATGCTAGTGAATCATGCGCATATGACACAAAAAGGTTTTTAATTAGCCAATGGCTAGTAAATTACGATTTCACTCGCCTGTGATTGAGTTAGAGGCAAAAAAATAAGTTTAGTGCAGATATAAATTTCATTGCATGCTGAGCTTTACACATTGGCTGAGAATGCCCTCTTTTGCTTTCTCTCACGTTGAGTGCACGTGTGTGAGAGAAAGCAACAGAGGGCATTCTCAGCCAAAGAGAGGGGCTTGCATATGCTACGTAAAGAGAATTGACACGCTAGATCTAAATGCAGGGCTCAACAATAAGGAATACTCGATGGCCAAGAGTTGACGGTACTGTCACTGTCCCGATCGGGCCAGTGCTGCATCGTAGTGCTGGGCGGTATGACCAAAAATTTATATCACAGTATTTTTCAAAATTATACCGGTTTCACGGTATATGACGGTATTTTTTTCCCCATGCATGACCGAGTGTTAACCACATATTGTACTGATTGAAAGAGGAAATACTGCAGTAGATTGACTTAGAATGCCCTATTTTACTGTCATGATCAGTGAATATTTTGCAAAGCCCCACAAAATGATGCTGTGGGGAGACAACAACCAATAATAGCACTAGTCTCTGAACAAATGACACACGTCAGTTTAACACAGAAAGAATAAAGACAGTTACTTTTTTGCCCATTCTTCTTTGAATTTTCGGTCTACATCACTGTCTTCTGTGTATCAGAATAATCCATCGTCTCATCGCGTTCATGTCCTTATTTGCTCTATCAGTGTCCTTATTTGCACATATATTTCATTTGAAGAAGACGTGATTAAATATGTGCGCATACACAGTGCTGGTCCATGTTTAGAACACTAGAGTACATGAAATATGTCCATAAAAAACTCACTCCGGTCTGTATCTGATCTACGATCCATGTGGGGAGCGTTGTTAAACTCATCGCGGCGCTCCGCGCAGAAACCGTTCTCTTGCGCGCGCCGCATGTTGTCTGAATTCTCCGCTGTAATCATAGTCTGTAATGCGATCTAAGCTGTGTCCTTACTACAGTGCAACAGTGAAAAGGGACCCCTCTCAAACAGTGTCGCGCTGCGCCGCGTTCCGAACGTTGTTTAAGCGACATACACCGGTATTGCAGTATAATAAAAATTTATATCATAACAAAAATAAACACCGGTATTCGGTATGAACCGGTATACCGCCCAGCACTACTGCATCGTCATAAAAGTTCATCATTTGCATGAGTTTTTAAGCCTTCCCAATTTAAACATTCAAGCGCAATAAGACGCAAAAAATAACTCAATTTAGTACTCGCACCCAAAAAGCCGTGTCTGACAGCATGCGAATACTAAATAGAGTTCTCTTTCACGTCTTCTTGTGCTTGAACGGACACTTTCACACAAAATTATGTCAAAATGCCCATCTTGGCCAGTATCCTAGTAAACATAGGGCCAGATTTACTAACAGCTTGCTCCAGTGCAAACCCTCTTTTGGCATTAAAAAAAATTACTGTCAGGATTTAAAAAAGCCCAAAAAAGCATGTCTTAAACCAGATTCTAATTTGCGCTGCTCTTGGTAGATTGCATTGGTCATTACGGAAATGATCCGATTGTGTCTGTGTTCTTTAATTTGCTCGTCATCAGTAGATCACGCACTGAACTTTCCATTCCCATCGGCGCTTTTATGGGATTGCGCTCTCATGCTAATTTGCCTGTTTAGTAAATCTGGCCCATAGTTGGTTAAGTCTTAAGTGAATGTAAACAGTTGAGAAAGACAATGCATGTGTAACAGTATCAGTATATTGGATCTGTGCATTATCTTGAAGTGACAGCCTAATATTCCTGTTGCTGTCTGTATTTTTAATGTTAATCAAAACGACTCACTGCAAAAAAAAATCACTTCTATTGACTGAATAACTTTTGTAACTTCAAATAATGATTAATCTTTATTTAATTTATACAGTGAAGACTATGCAGTGTTATTTTTTACATTTGATAACTTTATTAAATTTCTGTACATGTACCTAATCGAACTAATCTGTATCTAACTACTGTTAGATCTACCTGAAAAACCTGAAATGCACTGTTTATTTCATTTGTATATTTGTTCTGTTGTTTATTTGTGCTATTGCTTGTAGTTTGATAATGTTTTCTTATTTTATTATAGGTTGTTTACTTGTCTTTAATAATGTTTGAAATTTATATTTTATATAATTTATATTATATTTATATAGAATTTGTTCAATTGCATTGTTCTTGCATTACATGTAAAAAGTCTGGCGAGTAAAATAAAATAATGTAGAAAAGTGAAGCCGCCAATGTCCCAATATGGCGCTGACATCTTGCGTTGATTACGTAGGCTCGGAGCCCGAGTCTGCGCAGTAGTGAGCGTGAAGTGGCGCCGCGGTATCAAGGCTGGGACCTGGGACCAGCCACCTGGGAGCGATCAAAACATTTTGGCTTCACTTTTCAGGACTTGTGCGGCACACTTGTGGCCAGTGTTTATTGCGTCGCTTCACTGCCATTCATAATTCCTCTCATGTGGCCTCATGGATAGTAAAGTGTCCATCAAATGTGCTCTTCAGATTCTCGGTGGAAGTAGTATTTGGGTATTTTTACTACTGTTTTTTGAATACCATGTATTCTGACATACTACTCGGTTGGCATACAGTTTTTCGCATACTAAATAGTAGGGAAGTATTCGATTTCGGACGCAGTGTCTGTGCCCCTTATGTGATCATATATACACACACACAGTGCCCTCATGTTTCCTGGTGTTGGTGAGTTTGTCAAGTCTTTTATAGTCACGTTCAGGTTCATGTTGTTTTTAGTTCAATTTATTTGTATCTGGTATACTGTTTTTTCAGTAAACTGCACCTGGGTTCTCATCCTCGACTCTCCATCAGTGGATTAATGTTACATGAACAGACTTAATCACAATATTTGACTGGTGCCATTATTACTTGCTAGTATGTTGTTATGATACTAGCATTTCAGTAGTCAGTGCTCGAACTGACCCATGTCTTATGGGTGTCGCTAACATTTTTGATAAATCTTCATTAATGATCAATAAAAATCACATTAACTAAACTGAACTGTATCATCTTGCTGATTGTTGACTCATTGGACATATGTATAGTATGAAATATGTATATAGTATAAAAAAAGAGAAACCAAAGCAGTCAAACTGTTTTATAAATAAAACTGAAATTGTTACCCAAATAAAGCTATAAAAACTTGAAGCAGTAATAAAGAACAAATAAATAATGTTTCTATTTTTCTCTTGCATATTCAAGGTTATGTTCCCTTTAAGCAGTTCAGAGAAAAAGAAGCTGTGGGAAAATGGCAGGTCCAATGGGACAGAGTGGAGAGTGTTAATCAGAACTCAGGAATTATCTCATCCCACATTATCTGCCGGTCTCCACACAACACACCGTGTGTTTCTATTAAACTGTGGGAACTTTCACTTCTATGACCTCACTGACCTCTACAGCAGTGAGTGTTCAGTACTGATAGTAGTTTCCTGCAGATGTTTCAAGCATTACCTTGATGAAGGAGGCTGTTAGTAACTTTTAGTAACAAAGAGATAAAACGAAGATAAAAGTTAGTTTTTTATTAAACTAACTTTAAACTACCTTTAAAAACAAACTTTAGGCCACAAGAACAAGGGCAGGTCATTAGACTTTGAGCACATTTCTGGCATTCTCATAACTTCTAAGGCATCCAGCTTCCTATTAAGGTTGACATGTCCTGTCAAGGTGGTCACTACATCTGGGTAATTGTGTGTGAAGAGCATGCTAATTGAACTTTGTGATGCTGGGCTATGACAGCATTAACACCTCCGGGTATTACACCTTAATAAGGTTCGGAGAGCTTCATTCTGGGTCCAGTGCACTTTTAATTACGTGCACCTCAGTCAGTGCTACAACACCCATGAGATGACACTGTTCCGTTCAGAAAACTTCAGGGCACTTGGAAGAGATGAGCAAGCATCCTGAACTGAGCTATCAACTCAGAGTGCATTACACAGCTTTTCTTCAAAGTGAACTTAACATAAACTGATTTGAACTCATTTTTTGTATATTTCAAGTCATCAACAGCGCATGCTTAAACTTCTTATAATGTGTAGTAGAAATACTATAATATGCAGACTAATGTAATTGTGAACTAGATTTTATGTAAGCAAAAATGTACTAGAGGCTGTGCTGTACTGTGAATAAGTCACGGCTGAAGGGCGTTGTTAGGCCGCGGAGTGCCTGCAAACCCTTCAGCCGTGACTTATTCACGATACAGCACTAGCCCCGAGTACCTTATTGCTTTTATAAAATGTTTACCACACATTACAAATATTAAAGCCAAAAAATATGCTTCAATGCAACTTTCATGAAGTAAAATCACTAAAAGCCTTCCTTCCGCTGGAAAAAGAATAGTCCCTGAACGTGAACAGCAACATAAGTTACGTTATTACACCATTAGATGTCTTTATGAGCGAGTCAGTCAGAAGGGAAGACTTTTATATTGAAAGGACTGAAACTTCTTGTGAATACGGAGCAAGACACAGCTGACAAATACTTTGACTAGCGCTGTCAGTGTCAGGGCACAGGAAAACCCATTAACTGTTAAAAAGACAAGATATCGCAGCGGACATTCAAACAGATTTTTTATTATGAACATAGGACTGACATGAAGGAAAATGCTATATCTAAATGCAGGTAATACACTCGCTCACTCGATCTTTCTATCACACAATACTCTACATAATACAGTAAGCTTCAATGAACAATATCAATGAGAACAAACGTATGTGTACGTTTCTAAGAGTGGTTAATCAGAATCAAGGACTGGAACTAACCGTTTTACAAAAAAAGATACACTACACACACACACACATATATATACACTATATTGCCAATAGTTTTGGGACGCCTGTCTTTACATGTACATGACCTTTAATGACATACCATTCTTAATCCATAGGGTTTAATATGGAGTTGTCCCACCCTTTGCAGCTTCAACTCTTCTGGGAAGGCTTTCCACAAGGTTTAGGAATGTGTTTATGGAAATTTTTGACCATTCTTCTAGAAGTGCATTTGTGAGGTCAGGCACTGATGTTGGACGAGAAGGCCTGGCTCGCAGTCTCCGTTCTAATTCATCCCAAAGGTGTTCTATCAGGTTGAGGTCAGGACTTCGGCTTGCCAGACAGAGAAACGTGATTTGTCACTCCAGAGAACACGTCTCCACTGCTCTAGAGTCCAGTGGCGGCATGCTTTACACCACTGCATCCAAAGCTTTGCATTGCACTTGATGATGTAAGGCTCGGATGCAGATGCTCGGCCATGGAAACCCATTCCGTGAAGCTCTCTACGCACTGTTCTTGAGCTAATCTGAAGGCCACACGAAGTTTGGAGGTCTGTAGCTATTGATTCTGCAGAAAGTTGGCGACTTCTGTGCACTGTGCGCTTCAGCATGCGCTGACCCCGCTCTGTGATATTACGTGGCCTACCACTTCATGGCTGAGTTGCTGTTGTTCCCAATTGCTTCCACTTTGTTATAATACCACTAACAGTTGACCGTGGAATATTTAGTAGTGAGGAAATTTCACAAATGGACTTATTGCACAGGTGGCAACATATCACGGTACAAGGGGTGTCCCAATACTTATGCTCCACACTGAGATCTAAATCCAGAAGAACTGTGGCAATGTCTCCAAGACGCTTGAAGAAACCTACCTTTCTTGCTAATTTCCTTACCAGTAATTTGTGGTTAGTAAGCTTAGTGTTTAGCTTTTCTTTTTTTTTTTTGCCCAGGAGTGTAAATCTGAATATATAGTTATAGGTAATGTATTTAGACCTATAACTGTATTCAGATTTAAATATACACTCACCTAAAGGATTATTAGGAACACCATACTAATACTGTGTTTGACCCCCTTTCGCCTTCAGAACTGCCTTAATTCTACGTGGCATTGATTCAACAAGGTGCTGAAAGCATTCTTTAGAAATGTTGGCCCATATTGATAGGATAGCATCTTGCAGTTGATGGAGATTTGTGGGATGCACATCCAGGGCACGAAGCTCCCGTTCCACCACATCCCAAAGATGCTCTATTGGGTTGAGATCTGGTGACTGTGGGGGCCATTTTAGTACAGTGAACTCATTGTCATGTTCAAGAAACCAATTTGAAATGATTCGAGCTTTGTGACATGGTGCATTATCCTGCTGGAAGTAGCCATCAGAGGATGGGTACATGGTGGTCATAAAGGGATGGACATGGTCAGAAACAATGCTCAGGTAGGCCGTGGCATTTAAACGATGCCCAATTGGCACTAAGGGGCCTAAAGTGTGCCAAGAAAACATCCCCCACGCCATTACACCACCACCACCAGCCTGCACAGTGGTAACAAGGCATGATGGATCCATGTTCTCATTCTGTTTACGCCAAATTCTGACTCTACCATCTGAATGTCTCAACAGAAATCGAGACTCATCAGACCAGGCAACATTTTTCCAGTCTTCAACTGTCCAATTTTGGTGAGCTCGTGCAAATTGTAGCCTCTTTTTCCTATTTGTAGTGGAGATGAGTGGTACCCGGTGGGGTCTTCTGCTGTTGTAGCCCATCCGCCTCAAGGTTGTGCGTGTTGTGGCTTCACAAATGCTTTGCTGCATACCTCGGTTGTAACGAGTGGTTATTTCAGTCAAAGTTGCTCTTCTATCAGCTTGAATCAGTCGGCCCATTCTCCTCTGACCTCTAGCATCAACAAGGCATTTTCGCCCACAGGACTGCCGCATACTGGATGTTTTTTCCTTTTCACACCATTCTTTGTAAACTCTAGAAATGGTTGTGCGTGAAAATCCCAGTAACTGAGCAGATTGTGAAATACTCAGACCGGCCCGTCTGGCACCAACAACCATGCCACGCTCAAAATTGCTTAAATCACCTTTCTTTCCCATTCTGACATTCAGTTTGGAGTTCAGGAGATTGTCTTGACCAGGACCACACCCCTAAATGCATTGAAGCAACTGCCATGTGATTGGTTGATTAGATAATTGCATTAATGAGAAATTGAACAGGTGTTCCTAATAATCCTTTAGGTGAGTGTATATACACCTGTATATATTCTAATTTACATTTATACATTCAAAATTATTTACTTTAAATTCAGGAATCATAAATATATGTATATTCAGATTTCATATACTTTGTATATATATATATATATATATATATATATATATTCAAATTTGAATACGAGTGACAGTGTCACAGCATTAATTGTTTGATGCTTCATTTGTAGACATTTACAGCAGTCTGAATAAGGAAGTAATAATCAATGAAAGAACTGCAGTACAGCATGTACTTTGTATTGACTGTAGAATGATTCTAATCATGGCTGTAGCTACTGAAGATGAAAGCAATGCCCAACTAGAAATGTGTTAATACTGTAAAGTTGTACATTATTCATGTTTATTATTTGTTGAGAAGATTGAAAACACTGAAATGGCTCTGGTCTTTTTGATATGCTAAAAAGATATTTGTTGGTTTTGTCCATGTCTCTATAAACAGACTTCAGAAAGAAAGCAAAACTCAAAGCAAAGCAGACGTAGCCATTCCAAAAAAGTCCCTTAACAAGGGACATTGTTTTTAATTCATGAATGTTGTGTTCCTCTACACATATAGTGCAAGAAGTGTTACTCTGCCAGTTATGCAGTCTGTTGGAGGTCTGTTGGAGGTCTTCTGTTAACACAAACATTGACAACGAGAGCTAAATTATTCAGGAGGTGAATATTTCATGATCAGAATGCACTCTGGGGGGGCACAGATGCCTTTGATATGTCTATGAACTAATTAATTAATACAAATAAAATGTTAGTATAGACCTCTTCATTGAGGCTATCCACTGACAGCAGGTAGACACACTTATCGCCTTTGACTACCTGCCAGGTGGGCTGCAGCGTTAAGTCAGAGCCACTGAAAATAATTCTTATTAGTCATAACACTAGTGAATACATGCCAACACACACACACACACACACACACACACACACACACACACACACACACACACACAATCTCAAAAGACGAACTTATTATTGGATAGTAACCAGTAAACATGTCATCAGAGAAGAGAAGAGATGTCAATGCAAGAGTGAGGGGAAGCTATATAGGTTAAAGAATACAAGGGCACATGAAAAAATGTTAATCAGTTAAATAAATACTGCAATAATCATAAAAAAAAACAAGAATTATCCGTTTTCATTGTTTTCATCAAATTATTCAAATCTGGGAAATATTTCTTTCTAAAAGTATTTTATGGTTTATCTACCTATAGAAAATGTGATTATATCATCCAGCCACAAGTTGACTAGCTCACCATGAGAATTCACTGCCTTAACATACTTTACTTAATGTGAATAGTGGCATAAATACACTTGTTTAGCCTGAATTAGGCTTTATTGGTGTCAAGAAAACCACACTTCTAATGAGCAATAACACTGCAGCCTCTCTTTCTCATTGGCGGTGCGTTATGTCTAGTTTTGCTAGTTCTCTAATAGAAAGTGTTCATGTACAGAAGATGAGTCCCTTAGGGTAGAAGACATGCCGGAAAAGGACATAATACACTAGAGAAAATCAGACCCTCTGTGCAAATTCACAGCAGCCAAAGCGGATCCAATAATGGATTCAAAATAGAGTTGCAGTGTCATTTCGTCTTATAAATAGGGAGGAATTGTGGAGCACCTATTTTTAAACTCTGTCCTATTTCTTTGAATGTGCTAGAGTAACAGCGATAAACTACATTGAGTCTTGCAATTTACCTGAGTAAATGTTATATCCAGCATGTGGATTTTACCTGGGTCGAGTCACTTTCAAATGCTCATCATATAGGACCTAATACAAAATATTAAATTATTAAATTATACTATTTTTCTTTTATCACAATATCACAATTAAGTGAACCTGAAGATTCTGTCCAGATCCAGAGCCGATCCTCCCTATACGCAAACTATGCAAGTTGCCAGCAGGGGGCCCCCTTGCTCATCACTATTTAATATAAACATGATGGTAATTTACCATAATGTGAATATTTCTTTATAACATGCAAATATATGTGCGGTGTCTACTAAACATTTGTGGAGTCCTGTGAAAATATTTTTAATAACGGTTTATATTTATTCAAGAACTGTTTCGGACTCGGACATTATGTAGTGCGGCAGATAATAACGTGTCTTGACATGGCTATGGCTGCCAAACAAAACTATCCTTCTGGGACAGAAATAAAGTGCCAAGAATAAGGAAAGTATGTATTTTTGTAACATTTAATTTCTTATTTAGTCTTGACAAAGCAATAAATTCATAAGCAAGTCGTAAACCAGTCTAGGGCCCGTATTAATCAAGCTTCTCAAAGTGCCATTTTAGTCTTAAGTGCTGAGAATTCATGAAATTTACTCCTACTTTCAAACTTAAGTATAAAAGCAAGTTATCAAATTTCTTAAAGCTAAGAATCACTCTTACTCTCCCAGTTATTTAAGACAGCTCGAGAGGTCTCGCAAGTGGTTAGGAGTTGCCAGTAGGGGCTTGTGGTGGCACTGAGGAGACAGTTAATCAAACGGTATCGTTTGGACAGAGCAGGCATCATCTTTGTCAGCGCTGGTTAATGTTGGGCTGAACTTGCCTTTTATAACATGTTTCCACTGTTCGACTAAATCAGCAAGCAGTAGCACTTCTTCCTCCCGCCAGTTCAGTTTTCTTTTGAAATCCATGGTGGCTGATTATATCATAAAATCTAGGCTATATATAGGCAGGTCAGTTAACAGCACACAGGTTTAAAATTTGTAATTTAGACATGGTGGAAAACGTGTTTATCTTTCATTTCCAATGTATATATCATAATGTATTCTCTTGAAAATTCTTTATTGTCAAATGTGTGTTGAATGTAAACTTAAGAATTTCACCACTCAATGTGAATTTATCTGAGAGTATTCTTAAATAAGGAAATCTATTCAGTGATTAGTCCATGCCTATGTTGTCATCCAAAATCCCATTCGTGGCACAGCAAAGTGTTGTGAATTATTTTTAAGACTGACACTTACGATTTAGTCCTACACTTCACTTAAATTACGACTGAGATGCTTGATAACTAACTTTTAAGCGCAGCTTTGAGCCAAGAATATTTTTACTCTTAAGTCAATTCCTAGCAGTGTTCTTGTGAGTAATTCTCAGAGGCTTGATAAATACGGGCCCAGGTCTCCACCGTGTTTCGTTAGAAATGCCCCATGATGAACTGTAACTTTCGGTTTGCGTTGGTACACATCATTAATCAAAACGTTCTTACGCATGGTTTAATGTATAAGAAATAAACATTCCTGTTCAGTATTACAAGCTGTCATGTGACTCAGGTACTTTAAAAACTGCTCATTAGTCTAAACTTAGCTCATTTAGAGAATTATTTATGTATTTTCGTATGTTTACCTAAGCCTTCTTCACTCTAAAAAATGCTGGGTTGTTTCAGCCCAGATTTGGGTAAAAATGGACAAACCAGGGGCCTCTTCACAAAGTTTTGCTTAGGGC
This sequence comes from Coreius guichenoti, assembly GCA_039654105.1. Taxonomy (NCBI): domain Eukaryota; kingdom Metazoa; phylum Chordata; class Actinopteri; order Cypriniformes; family Gobionidae; genus Coreius; species Coreius guichenoti. Next base: position 13,912,920 of record CM077173.1, on the reverse strand, counting down.
CTGTAGAAGTGTAGGATCTGCACTGTCTAAAACAACTCACATCCTGTACAGCCTATGGTCCACATTACATCTTAGATCTGAATCGGGTCTGTCACGACTCAAGCATCTTCTAACAAATTTCATCTCAGTGGAAAATTTGCCATCAGAAGTTTATCAAAGATGTTTTTTTTTCCTCCAGAGCTCCATGTGGCAGCACATATGTGAAATATTTGTGATATTAAGCCACCAAAATGAAAAAATAAGTGAAAAATCACAATGTGCCTTCATATTTTTGTGACAGGTGCAGTTTCACTGAGAGATGAAGACTGTCTCATGTCCAATATGATACTGTGAGTCACTGTGCTGTGCTATTTACCTCAAACATGCAAGGAAAAAGCAGCTATGATCCAAAACACTGTTTGTGTTTTCATTTAACAAGCTAAATGATTAGCTTGCTAAGCTAGCACAGCCTTATCTAGCCTACTACTCAGTCATGCCTATGGAATTTCATATCATATGGTTCTATTATTATTATTATTATTATTATTATTATTTAATTAATTTACTATTTAGGGAATCACAGCAAAAAATAAATTGTTTATGTTACGTTACATTATGTTATCTTTGTTTTGTTTCTTGGTGAACCCCAACCAGTCACATTCAGCAAAAATGGTTCAACTAACAGAGAACAGTTTGGTTCTGAATGAAAAAAAGAAAAAAAAAATCCCATTTATTTTCTCAATAGGAAAATAACTGTTTAACTGTTTTTTAACTATAGCTTATACTCCTTTAGAAACGGACCTAATTTGTCAATAAAAGGTTGTTAATAAATGGTATTCTTTTGTTAAAGCCATCAGCTAACATAATTTCAACCTTTTAAATAATCGTGTTTAACAGTGAATTTCCTAAACTAAACTACATTTCACATGATCCTGCAAAGAAATCTCATCGATCAGAGAATCGAAACAAGCAAATCACTTCAAAAGTCTCTTAGCTTTTTAGCGCCCGTCCAGTCTCCCTAATCTCTCATATTTTTCTGTATATACAGTCAAACCAAAATTTATTCAGACACCTTCAACATTCTCACATTATCACAGTTTATTCGCTATAGTTTAGAAAATGGTAATAAAATATGACAAGAACTCAGAGTTAAACTGTGTCAGAACAAATTCATCTCGATAATGTCAGATAACTTCGATAGAAAGGTATGTAATGGATTACAATCAACCAATCAGCTGTCAGCTGTTAAATTTAAGTACACAAGTATTATAATACCAATATAGATCAACCAATTACCAAGCAATGCTTATTTTGTTCAGTCTGTGGTGTAAAAGGTCGTATTAGCAATTAAAGAAAAAACACTTTAGCAAAACATGGTCAGGTCAAAGTGTCTGAATAATTTTTTTTTACATTTTTCAAATTGTTATCAATTTTACTGGTAGTCCACTGTATGAAGAATTTCTGGGTATAATATGTCACAGTTTACTTTATTTTGCTATCCTCTCTTACATAAAGGAACTATAGTGTCCTGCACCCACTAGTAAAAAATTATATCTGGTGTCTGAACAATTTTTGGTTTGACTGTATAAATCAACATTATTCAAATCATTTGTTTCTATATATTCAACATATTTTAAATCATCAGTTTATATTTATTCATCTTTTTAAATTTGATTGTTATTAGGGATGGGACGATTACTGGTTTCACGATAAACCACGATAAAATGTACTGACGGTTAGTATTATTGTTTAAAATTTAATTATCATTAAAACCGTGTTTGATTATCGCGATTTTGAAAACTCGCGATAAATCCCGCCCAGCCAGCATCAGTCTGGCGCAGACGCAGTGCGCAACGTTGTTTTTTGAACAAGAAGAAATGGCGGAAGGCAGTGACAGCACTCGGGAGATTTTTCAGCCTTCTGAAAGTACCAAATCTGAGGTGTGGTCATATTTTGGCTTTTTAAGTCCTGAGGGAAACTTAATAGAGGATGGTCACCCTGTCTGCTGAACATGCCAAAAGAAAGTTGTAGTGGGGGAAACACTTCAAATCTGCCGCGGCGTCTTCGTGACCATCACCCACTGTTGTATAGCAAACGCAAGGCACGTTAACTTTGACCTCGATACCAAAACTACATCTGGGAAATAATTGGACACAAAATGTTTTTTTGAGTTGAAATATTTTATCTCACTCACTTGAAATTAACGTGAAGCTTCCACCAAGAAAAGTTCGCAGCAAGTGGCTTTGAGCCAAAGACGAGCGAACAAGTTCAGACAAGACTATTAAGACTTTTTTTTTTTTTAATTAATGGAAAAAAATACTTCCGGAACTAAGGTGTATGGCATGAGTTTGGGAGCGAGGCTATCTTTCAGCCTGACCAATGGCAGACAGGGGGAGTTTCAAAACAGTCATTATTTCCGTTTGATGACACTAGTGGTTCAGAAATTATACACTACATCTTTAATGACCTACATTTATCACTGCCACATTATAACTACTGCAAACAAGCCCAAAGGAAACAAACACATATAAGCAAATAAGCAAAAAAATTATTCAAAATGACAACAGTATGTGCAAATCAGCTGGATTTACAGACAGTAGCAGTTAGAGATAAATGTGGATGGCATCAGTGCCTTCAGAAATCAATCTTTTGTGTTCAGAGTGGATGTTCACCGCATGACAACAATCCCACCGTTTGAAAAGGTACTTCTTCTCTCTTCCCAAAGCTACAATAGAGGTATGCTACAATTTTGGGAGCCATACATTAACAATGCCTGTCAAAGCAATATCAGTATGTTCCCACACAATACGCCACAAATAGATTTGTATTATGTAATTCTTTGAAGGCCTCGGCTCAATGGATGATGATGTGTGTTTTGTGGTTCACCCTATGATTAAACACAGACCACCTGCTCAAATATCAGTGTTCTGCGGCTTCAGATGGATTCCTGTCTGCTTCAATATCTGTGGTCTGTCTCTCAGGTGAAAGACACAATACAGCAGTAAATGGAGATGTGAGTCTCCCGATGGCATACGGCTCATGTTCTGTCACCACACAGAAGACAAAAGCTTGGGGGTGAACATCTATCAGCCAGCTCTGCTCCATTTTGGGGGGCCCTCAAAAGAGAGCAAAATAATATCTTCATTGTGCAGTATGAAGTCAGAGCATGCTGCAAAAATACAGGGTGTTTTCCCACCACATTAAATGACTCTGAGTCATAGAGAACATCTTTGTTGGAGCTTGCGAACAAGCAAAGGACAGTCTGAACAGAATGAAAGGTTCCCAGTGTGAGATTGTAGCCATCTCACCCTCATTCTGTCCAGGCCTACCATTCGCCACACACTAAATAAAACTAAAAACACCTCTTTTCCCTTATACACCACCTTTATGGCTCCATGAGGAGAGAAAGGTCAGTGAAAATGGAGAGCAGTAAATTCAATTCACATGCAATTGCTTTGGAAAATGCAATTCTGTGAAAGTCTGAATCTCACCGGCTGCAGTGAACCAAATAACAGAAAAAAATGCAATGTTCTGTGCAATCCAGTCTTCTCTTTAATGGCTCAAGTGTCTATACTGCCATTCTTTTACGTAATCCAGAGCATTCCACAAAAACAGCCTCTCTTTTACAATGCATAACCTCCTCATATCTACAAGGTGCACTCAAACAACAGCAGAAATTTTAAAATTGCAAATGCACACCCTAGCATTTGGCTCTATTAATCACAAATCAAGATCCATCATTCTATAATTACATGATAGATATCATTTCATCACCCAAATATAAGATTTTACACAGGATCCTTTCAACCAGAGCATATCATTTTTTAAGCATAGGTAACAAAGAAAAGAAGTAGTGCTGAAAATTCAACCTGTACAAAGCTAAAAATACTCTGTATTCAAGGGCCACTTTGGTAGCTGAGGAGACACTGAACCTGCAGTACAAGGCAATTTTGAATTTTGAATGGAAAATAAATTACCTATGGCTTAAATGTCATTAAGAGTGTAGCTGTCAGGATTAGATGTGTAAAAAACAAGTCAAAGAGCTGCAAGGCAGTGTCAGGCTAAGGCATGAAAACTCCATAATTGAGTTTTATAATGCAAATCTTGGAGACAATTACTTGATAATAAATTAGACAATTTGATATCTGACAATCCAATTTCAGTTGAATAAAAGCTGTCAAAAATAAACTCATCCAAAACAAAATGGTTGGTCATATATCTGAGTGAATACCAATAAAGCAGTCAAATATGTCAAATAGTCAAATATGCCTCACAGGAGCGGTTCCTCTTGATCTTATTAATTGGATCACTCCAATAAAGGAGAGGTTAAGTACATCTGTCCTGTGTACACCAATCCCTTCAATAAAGATTAGCTGTAACGTGTAAAAAGCCTGTTTCTGAGGTAGTTTGTCTCAGGCAAAATCTGCTCAAAAGGATCAAAAGTATCTAAACTATAAGCTGCCAAAGGAAATGCAAACAAATCATGTTCTTAACTCAAACACTTTCTGTGAGAGAATAAATCACACATTATATGGATATAGCTGAGTTTTGTGAGATATATCAAAACTTTTGGAATGTTGTTTGATCAATTAAATTGGAGGAACAGAAATAACTGTTGTATAAAAGGAGTTTATGTCATGACCAAATACATCTTTCGAGATACAGCTCATTAATTTCTTGCTCTGATCCATGAATTAATTTAGTCTATAGTCAGGATAGAGATCTCTTTATTAGAGAATATAGCCACACACAGCTTGTTTATGCTGGTTTGTGCAAGGTTTCTCAGTACAGTGATGTACTGTAAGTGTGGGTGTTGGAGTGTGCATCCACACTGCCATCTAGTGCATCTGAATGAATCACAATGCATGTGGGCATTAAGTACATACTTGTTTAACTCTAGAGCATTTACTTGTCATGCAATAGACACTTTCTTATCTAAAATTATTTACAGTATAGTTATGACAGGGGGAGTCTCTTTGGAGCAACCTTTCAATTAGATAATTAACCCTTTTCTCCGCCCCCTTGGTTACTGTTGCTAACAAGCTTTCCAGAAGAATGAACAGGAGATTTCCATGGACAGCACAGTTTTCAGCAAAATGTGCTTTTAAATCCATTTTATCTGCAGTTTTGTTAAGAAATTGTTAAATTAAGCAGTAAAGTGATTAAAAATTTCACCAACTGCAAGTGAAAATCGATGTAAACGCCAATGTGAACAGAGACAAAACTAATTTCAAAGCAATTATGAATGAGAGTGAGGGAAGATATTGTGAACTCATTATCAACACTAAGTTGACATGAATCAAAACATAAATGTAATGATGTTAGGTTAACATTAATTTACAGGAGCACATATACAGTAGATGTTCTTACTGATGTTATAATGTCATACATGTTCATTTGGCAATGAGGCCTGACACAGTTTAATCCATACCAATACCTATAATTGTAATAATTGACAATATTTTACTGTACTGTTAAAAGTTGAGTTTAAAAGTATCCAAACACACCAATCCAAGAGCAAAAGCTGAGAAAACTGATCATTAACATTTTTAGGCAGGACTAAAGCCTGGGATACACTGCATGGTTTTAGCAATCCTATAAGATCATTACAAATCACACTATGTGACATGGATCTATTAAACTTCTTGGGTACAACATGCATGTAGACTGTACTATGATGACACCTATTGACTCATAGGCTACGATGCAAGTTTATATAGAGGAATAAAATGTCATCAGCATGCGCTAGTGGTAAACAAAAAGACCATGATGAATCACACATTGGCAGTTGTAGTTTTTATGTGCTAAAAAAAAAGGGGAAGCAGCGAAAGAGGAAGGGAAAAGAGCAGTTTTAAGTTTTAGCGCCATGTCACGTTGATTTCATGTCGCTTTTTTAATTGGCTAGTCAGTAGACATAGGCCGTGTGTGATGATCATGCTGAATTTCTGACACTGTCAGAAAATTATTGTAGGCCATCTTTGGTCGCAAGACCTCTCTCATTGTACGACATAGTACCAACGATTAGGAGCCACGATCACCGAAATCGTCACGATTGTTTCACGCTGGCAATCTTTCGTCTGGGACAGCTGAAAATCGTGCAGTGTGACCCGGGCTTTAGAGGAGGGTCAATGGTCCAATCTTTGTTCTCCTATTGTTCCAGTGACATTGAAAATATCATAACATATGCTTGCACTAACAGCCTGTTTGCAAATATGAGTCAGTGTAAATGTGGTAGTTATTGTTATACAAGGATATACGCATTGAAGCTACACTCTGTTGAATATGCAACAAGTCTGCATGAAAAGAGGAAATCATACACATCTACATACTCTTTAAGAATTCAAACTGTGAGAAGACGTCTTCTGAGACAGCTTATGAAGGCAGCCATTTCTCCATCCTACAATTCATTATGAATTACTCTCTCTGTGTCTAATGGGGATGATTTTTAACATATTCAGACTAAATCACCTTATCATCTGAATTAATTTGTGCAAACAATATTACACTAAAGCTTTTATTTTACAAACTGACAAACTAAATATTCCCTGCAAACACCACTTGCACAGATTTCCTTTACTCACTCATAAATGCTGTATGCCGTCTCTCCACTGCTCTAAATATACTCAGTAAATCTGATGCTATTTAATGAGCATAAAATTGCAGTGGAAGAGCATTTACCACCAAATAAAAAACATACTTTGGAAGACAAACTGGCACTCGGGTCATTATCGTTCCATTTTCTCGCCAACGGTGCTCTCACAGAAAGTGCCTCAGGTGTTATATCGCGGTAGAAATTCGATAGCCAAGTCCCGTGAGATTGACTCTGGCATAGGTTCAGGTTTGGCCAGCGGGGTGGAAGTGGAAATTGAGCTCTGAGGATCAGAGGGAGGTGAGGTGAAGGGGTGGGGGGGGTGTTTACTCGGCACTGCCACTGAACTGTGTGGTTCAACTGAGGGGCAGCCACCTGTCACTAGGCTATCCCTTTACCTCAACCAGTTGTACACAGTTCGGCTCCTTGTTCAGACTCCCCGCCGGCCCTCTGGCAAACACTCTGTGTGCTCCTTAAGACTCCTATGTGTTCTTCCACATGTCTGGCGTGTAACAAACTGTCAGGTGATGGGATAGAGTGGCTGAAATCATGCAAACACTTAAAATATTGAATTACTCTTAGTACATGTTCAAGTTACATACATAATCCTACTAATATTGATCCATGATGCATTTCTTAATTGATGTCAAAATGTATTTAGTTAACATGAAGACGACACAGGTTCTATTACATTAAATCTACTGTAGTTTTGCTTGCATTCGTTCATGAAATACATTACAAATCTCTTACTGTGTTTTCATATTTGATGTCAGTCAATTTAAAAGAGCTAAAGCTAGTCATATAATTCTACTGTGAAGGTATTGCACTTGTACACATATAAACCTGCGTAATATTTAAACTCTGTTCTCAAGGCATCATGAATGTCTTATTTTATCGCTCCAAAACAACCAGAAGATTATTTATAGTTCAAAAAGTGCACTTTAAAGATACAAAAGCCTCTTTACAAGGAGAGAAAAGGAAAGAAAAAAGCGTTGTGCAAAGAAAATACATTAAAATGTCATTTCAAATTCCACAAAAGGCAATTTAGCCTCACAAAGACCAGATAAAAACCACTAAAAGATGACAAAAGGGCAATGAGAAGGCAGATGAGACACTAGCGCTAAAATCCACTGAAAATGCAAGGTTATAATGGATGGAAAATGAAAGCAATGTTGTATGTTAGATGGCAGAGGCTGTGCCCACCAGCTGCAGCTGATGACCCGGAGAGAGAAACTGAAGCTGTCATTACTGCTTGTTGAATTTATTATAACAGGAGGAAGTGACACACTGCCATCCTTGAAGTTCTTTTCTACCTAAACAATGTCTTACTGATGAAGAGCAGAGTTCAGGCTGCTCATTTAAGAACAATATGCTTGACAATTAGAAGAGAGACTCTGTGTGCTCAGCCTCTCCCTGTTAATTGTAGGTTGTGGGCTTTTCAAAGATGCACCGGCAGTGAATCTGTGGGAAGACAAACTGAACTAAAACAACAAACCATTGTGTTCACAGTCCTATATTTGAAGAAATGTATTATTAAAATGTTATCACATTAATTCTGAATCGTTCTGAAAGGGATATTTCACCCCAAAATTCAAGTTCTGTCATCGTTTCATGCTATTTCAAAGCCATTTGAACACAAAGGTGGATGTTAGGCAGAATGACAGCCTTAGTCACCATACACTTTCATCACATGGGAAAAAAAAAAAGATGAAGATGAGATATTCTGCCTAACATCAGTTCCGTCTTCCACGGAAGAACGAGTCGTACAGGTTTTGAACAACATCAGGGCGAGTAAATGATGAGATTAATTTTGAGGTGATCATCTTTAACTTTATCTCTTACAACAGTAAAAGATCAAAGTGTTGACTCTGATTTGTGAATCATTAGTTGAAATAATTCACAAAGCATTTTGTAAATCACTTGACTATAAACAAGAAATTGACATGAAATTGACATGTTGGAGCTACATCTACATAAGCTAGTGAAAAACATTGCGATAAACAACACCATTAACCCTTAAACGTTGACCTTGGGTCTTTAGTGACCCGGGACATCATTCACTACCCTCCTCCTCCTCACTCATTTTTTTTAAGTTAGACATCAACCTTCGTAGTATTCCTCAATCAATTCATTATAAACAATACAACAAGAAAAAAATAATACATTTATAAAAAAAACGCCTGTTTTCCCATCTTTTGCAAAAATTGTATAGGGATGATAACGATCTGAGGTGTGTAACAGTGTAAGTATATTTTTTCTGCACAACAATAATTGAATCTTTGATGACTAAATAAGTGCAATTCACCTTTATTCCACAAGGTGGCAATGTCTGATACACAATGATAAAGTGCCATTTTACTCATAGTTACTGCAGGCAGAAACCAAAAGAATAGGAAGTATCATCAGCAAAACTTGAAATGGCTCAGCGATTTAATGCAGAGCAAGTGCAGAACACAATCAAATATTAGTGTCACTGTCACTTGATGGTTGTCTGGCTATCACCAGACCAAGCTCAATCTTTTAAGATTGAACATTGGTCTGGGAAGTCTGCTATGTATTTTCTACTGCACAAGAGGCGTGATAGCAAAAGCATAATTCAAAAGACTCTGTACGCAATTGGATAGTCCTTCAACCAATCAGACCACAAGAGGCGTGATCAACGGGCATCGATCCATCTCTTCTCTATCCGTCACTGTGTTAAACCCGCCAATAGCGCGCCAGGTGGATAAGCCAGTCTGTGATTGGTTCCCGCAAATGTGTAACAGAAGCAGGATAAATTAATGTACAGGTTTCCAGCCTGAGCTGCAGGGCGAAATCAAATCGCTGGCAGATCAGGCTGGGTTTACCCAGTCTAACTTGATGGTGGATCTGGTGAAGAAACTGTCAGCGATCAAAATATTTATTTTGAAGATGTTGAAAATGATGGTTTTGAGAATATGTTTGAGATCACGAATATGAGCCAGATGCTGAATGTCCTGGGAAATGAGCTCTGACGAGGACAGTGATGATGGTATAAAACATCTGCTCAAACTGAACCCTTCCAAGCTCCAAAATGTAACAAAATATGCTTTATTTTATTCTTCTGTAATTGTTGCTCTAATATCAGGAGAGTTTTTTATTATCGCGACAGGTAGAGACTCATCCGTGTTAGATATAGATCCGGGTCGCTAAAGACCCGAATACGTAATAATGATTGGCGAAACAGTCCTTTTGCCAAAAAATTTGTGCGCCATTGAATATGTTCCATTGTTTTTACACATATTTAATGAAAGATATGTATTTATTTGCATTATACAAATTCTTCATGCAATTCTGCTACGCTGGGTCTCTGAGGGTTAAATAAACCAACCGAACAAACCAATTTACTAAAATGAATCAGACTTCCCAATGCTAATTAGCAAAGATTCTTTAGTCATATATACAAAAGTCTTTATAGTACAGTCTCAGTAGCCAGCCACCATGTTTGCAAATATCATTTCCCATACACAAGAACGAAATGTTGTAGATGGATCCAAGATTATCATGTTTCATTTAGGATGGGTAAGATGGGTACAAACTTTCCCAGCATGCCTGGCTGATTCTTTCAGAGGTATGCCAGTTTGCTTTTCTTAGTCTTGTGGATAGATTTCCCTTCCCAAGCTCTGGAATCCAGCAGGCTGATTGGGTGGCAACAATGCGAGTCTTTATTCGCTCCTTAAGGCAGAGCGAGGAACGCCTACACATGGCGAGTGCAAGAGTGCACTGATCCACACGCTATGGCCTTCAGCCCAACCAGGATGACAATTAAACCAGACAAGACAAAACTGCAGGGCTCATACAAAAACACCCAGGAAAATCTGACACTTTAGGAGTCACAAATAACTGACTTTCACTGTCACTAGTTCATGTTGCTGTGCATGTGTGACTTTAAGCAAAGTGAATTTAGGCGACAAGGAAGTCAGGGAACTAATGACTTTGTAGGATTTAATGCTGCGTTGGCATTGACAAATTACATACATTTGCTTGCTCCTCAATCTTTCCCCATTACCATGAACAGAGAAGTGGGCACATAGTTCATTTCCTGTTCATGTTCAGGGCAGGAATGGGTGGAGAAGAGAGTCCAAATGAACAGCAGGAGATTTATGATGATGCATCAAAGTAATTAGTCTTTCTTTTTTCTGAACAAGCACTTTTAACTCTTTTGAGTTTGTAGCACTGATCCAATTTGGGCGCAGCAATTAGCTTATGGCTATTTTCTTCCGAATGCAAATATCCAAAATTAAAGTGGTGACCTGACGTCTTGTGAAATGCATTTATGACAAACTGCTCTAGCCTCTATCCATGTAATTAATATTTGGGCAAGCAGCAGTCAGAACCAAGAACAGCAAAATGCAAATCGCTAGAGTACTTAGTAGAATGGAATCATAAAATATGCATGAGCAGGAAAAAGGCGGAAAACCCTCGCTTGTTAGATCTCAGTATTTTAGAAAGCTGTAAATGTAACAACAGGTAAAATGCTAAGTAAAATATGACAAATGACACAGCAAGTGACATAGCTTAAAGCTTCAGCACAAAATTCACTTTAATAGGAACAGGCACAGATAAAAGCAAGAAACTGAATTCAGGTAAATTTGGCAACTTCTTGACATTTAGATTAGAGCTGGGCGGTATACCGGTTCATACCGAATACCGGTGTTTATTTTTGTTATGATATGAATTTTGATCATACCGCAATACTGGCGTATGTCACTTAAACAACGTTCGGAACGCGGCGCAGCGAAACACTGTTTGAGAGGGGTCCCTTTTCACTGTTGCACTGTCGCATTACAGACTATGATTACAGCGGAGAATTCAGACAACACGCGGCGCGCGCAAGAGAGCGGTTTCTGCGCGGAGCGCCGCGATGAGATTAACAATGCTCACCACATGGATCATATAGATCAGATACGTTACAGACCGGAGCGAGCGCGTTTAAGTTTTTTATGGACATATTTCATATACTCTAGTACTCTAAACATGAACCAGCAGCGTGTATGCGCACATATTTCATCACGTCTTCTTCAAATGAAATATGTGCAAACAAGGACACTGATACTACAGCCTTACGTCTGATCACAGCCGGGATGACACGATGGATTATTCTACTACACCGAAGACAATGATGTAAGTTAGTAGACTGACAATTCAAAGAATGGGCAAAAAAAAAAAGAATGGGCAAAAAATAACTGCTTTATTTTTTCTGTTAAACTTATGTGTGTCATTTGTTCAGAGACTGTAGTGCTCTTAAATGTACTGAAAATATCCTTAGACCTTTTAAATGTTCTTCCACGTTTCTCCCTCGTTTTGGCAGTTTGTTGTTATATACAGTAGGGTTAGATTTTTAAAATGCTTAAGGTGCCCTCAACTTTTTTTTCTCTCCGTAGTCATATTTTAATATTCATGTGTCTGTAATGAGTGTGTTGCAGATCTGTGTTTTATTGGTTGTTGTCTCCCCACAGCATCATTTTGTGGGGCTTTGCAAACCTGTATTAATTCTAGTGTGGAATTTTTCTACAATATTCACTGATCATGACAGTAAAATAGTGCATTCTAAGTCAATCTACTGCAGTATTTCCTCTTTCAATCAGTACAATATGTGGTTAACACTCGGTCATGCATAGGGGGAAAAAAATACCGTCATATACCGCAAAACCGGTATAATTAAGAAAAATACAGTGATATAAATTTTTGGTCATACCGCCCAGCACTAATTTAGATCAAAGATATTTTTGACCCGTGCTGGCAAAAGGAGTAGGAATGCGCACGGGATCCTTTCGAGCTACAGACACAAGAAGTGAAAAATTTAGATTTTGGTCCATTTTAAGGTTTTCACAAAAATTCGTTCATTAAGCCCTCGTCTAGCGATCCCAATGCTCCAAATAGCAATTAAACATCTAAAAGTATCTTTATTTGTACGTTTTCTGAGAGGAGTACCTTTCCTTTGTCCATGAAAATGATCTTACTCGCGCTGACTGAAAGATCCGAAGCAGTAACTCATTTTTGTTAGCGATTTCTGAGAAACATTGTTAAACACTGTTGATATTTGAAATCAACCTAAACAAACACATCCCTCCCTTTATTGCTCTGCCCACAAAATGCACGGACACGCAACGAAAGAGTGGATGCCTCTTTATCATAGCTGAACAGGGCTCTAGAGTGCGGCCAACTTGGGCGCCCAAAATTTGTAAGGGTGCGACTAAAATTTTTCCTAGGTCGCACCGGTGCACCTAACGTCCTCGCATCGCTGCCTCTCCACGAACGAAGCGTTTGTTCTCCTTTGACGGAACTCACACGCATGGTTGGATCATATCGTGGTCTAAACCAATCAGAGACAGAGATGGGGCGGGTCTTTGACTCTGATTGGCTGTGGTCCAGATATTCCTGTAGGCCTACACTGCTCTGTGCTGTGTGATTGAAATTGCGACCGGAGCACCAGAGAATCAGTTACAGCAATCAGCAAGAAAACAGACGACGAACAATGAAAAGAAATAGACCCATAAGGCATCTTTACACAGTCGAGTTAAGGCTGATCTAAAGCGGCTCTGTGTTTGCTCAAAATCCTGTGTAAAGACGCAATGCCGCATAAAAGCAGATTTAAAATACGCCGGGTCTGACCCACCTCAGCCCCTAGTATCAAAGGCGACGCTGAAACGGTTTGTGAGTTCATTTCACTGAAAGTGAACACAAGTGTGTGAGAGAGTGTGTTTGTGAAAGAATGAATGTGAACTTTTGCCGCCCTAAACTACGTCATTGTCATGACAACCGCCTGTCAGTGTCAGCTCAGGTGGCGCGAGAATCAAGAAGCTGGAGACAAAACAGGATTAGCTCCATATGTTTTAGGCAAATTAAAAAAATGTCTATTAAAGTAAAAGAGTCCTGTGCTCACATCGTCAAGCAAACCACCAAAATAACAGAGTCATCGTGTGTAATCAATTGGCGTTTGCCGATTGTAATCTTCCTTTGAAGAGACTGGCAGATCGCGCTGCAACATTTCCCTCAGATACAGTAAATGCTTAACCCAGTCGGCGTCACTGTGATTGTGCATTGTTATATTATATTCCAAAAATAATCTCTTTGAGAACGATATTTGCTGATATATCTACTGTCCTACCTGAAACGCTAACGTTAGTATCATTGTTAATTTGTTGTGCCTGCTGCAAAGTGACTTTCTGGCTCTTTGAAAAAACTCGACCACTTTTAATCCTGCGGTGATCTACCCGTAATAATTCATAATTTCATTATAGCATTTGTTCCAGCTGGCACAATTTTATTAAGAAATATAAACAAGTATAGGCTACCGTAGCCTACAATAGCCTATCAGTAACGTTACCACATAATTATGAAAATCATCAAAGCGTGATATATATATAGCAGGCAGAGGAAATTAAAAATTCCGTATTTTTATTTATTATGAGTTGTATTTCATTATTTATTATTTCATTATTTTTTTAATTAATTTATAACACTTTGTTAAAACTGTAGTTTTAAGATAGTAATGTCCAAAGCATTGTTTCCTGTGATTTTAATCCCTGTGTAAATGCATATGTTGTCATTTACATAATATATATGAATGTATATGGAGCGTTATAAAAAGGTGACCTTGAAATTGTAGCGTTAAAGGTGACGCAAGCCAGGGAAAAATTTGGGTGCACCTACATTTTGTGCTGGTGCACCTAAATAAAAAAGTTAGGCGCACCAGTGCAACCAAGGCAAAAAGTTAGTCTGGAGCCCTGCTGAAGCGATGCAAAATAATGCTTCGTGAAAAATAAAGCGAATATGACGAAGGAACAAGGATGAAATAAAAAATAACATACAATACACAAGAAAATATACAAGCAAGAGTTGGTTGTAAGTCGCCAGCAGCACACCAGTGCCAGACAAACAATGACACTCAAAACTGTCCTGTTACTAACATTACAACAACAGCATATCTTGGTTCTGTGAAACAGCAAAACCAATGTTACATATGGAGCAGAAACAACGCAACCTCTGTGTCTGTTTTCAGGCCTTCCCACTTAGGTCTCTCCAGCGCTGGAAAGCTTTTCTAATATTAACACGGGTCCTAAAACTCTTGCCTTATTATAACCCTTCTTTTTCCTCTGACCTTTTCTCTTTTGTAATGTCTCTCAGCCATCTCTCTTTCTACAGTGTTTCTTCAAATCTCACTCTTGCTCACTCCCTCTCTCTCCTCCCCCATCATAAGTGTATACGCCCCCCTTCTGCTGACTGGTTACAAGTTTGTTGTGGTGCTCGGTATTGACAAAAAAGGATATCTCAATATTTTCTGGGATTTTCTCGATAACGATAATTTTACTGAGTGTGTTATTGTGCTGGTACCTTGGCGGGTTTAGGACTGCCGTGGTCAGCTGACTCCAAAAGTTTATGATATTCTTCATATTCAGTTCACAGCAGTGACAGAAATCATCTTTTTTTACCTTTATAAATTTATTTTTTTAAACCTAATTATATGCATGCATCATCTTTTGTGTACATTTCATAAATGTAATAAAAATTAATTATAATAATAAGATACAATAGGGCTGTTACCAATCAAATTAAATATCAACAAAATTAATTCATCTTTGCAATAGAGAGGAAACACAGAAGCTGCGTCTGAAGTGGCATTTAGATCATTTACACAGACTGTTTAATGCAGCTCAGAGGTGACAAATTAATAACCTATTAATATTTGAAATGATTTAAAACATGAAAAGATACTTTAAATGTGAAATTAAAACCGCCAGTAGGTGGCAGCAAGTCACTGTTAATGAGTGAGTCATTGAGATTCAACCGATTCATTCAAACGGCTGATTCATTCAGGAACAAATCATTTGACTGTCTTAATCTATCTTAGTCAGTGAATCATTGATTCAACTGATTTGTTCAAAAAGCTGATTCATTCAGTAAGGAAACACCTCCGTGTGTTGCTCAGAGACGCAATTACAGCTGTGGCTTTGTTTTGAACTATTTTCGGTGGTGAAATAGAGCAAGAACAGGCAATATGGAGTCTAAAATGTAAGTCACTTAATATTAACTTCTTGTTTAGTAAACCTGCATAAAAATCAATATCACATTTGTTATCATGCTGATACCTGGAGTCTTCGTGTGATATTTGTTAACTATATTAAATGATATAAATAGACTAAATCACGCAGTGAAAGCGTGCGCTGTAAATGTGCACCAGCACTAGTCTAATCTACAAGACTACATCACGTAGTGTATGCATGCACTCTCTGGGTGTGTGTGTGAGGGATATACTCGATAATGTCAGATCGCACATCGTTAATACAACAATTACAATATTATCGCAGATGATATATATCGCACACCCCTAGTGCTCGGTCTGATCCACTTTCAACAGCTTCTCAGAAATCGCTTACTGCACCTTTAAGGCAGCTGACTATAGCTAGCTAACATAGGTTGTCAAAATTTTGATAATGCTTGTGTTGGAAATATCAAACAAATAACTAATATTTTGCACTGCATGTATAGTGTGAATATGAATTCATAGCTTTCATTAAATTACATGAAATATATATATGTAGGCTAATATATAGCATTCAAATGTTTGAGGTCTTCTTTAAGAAAATAATAGTTTTACTCAGAAAGCATGCATTAAATTGATCAAAAGTGACAGTAAAGACATTTATAATGTTACAAAAGATTTCTATTTCAAATAAATGCCATTCTTTTAAAGTTTCTATTCATCAAAGAATCCTGAAAAAAAATGTATCACAGTTTCCACAAAAAGCAATGTTGATTATATTAATAAATGATTCTAGCAAATAAGCATATTAGAATGATTTCTGAAGGATCATGTGACACAGGAGCAATGGCTGTTAAAAAATTAGCTTTCCCATCACAGGAATAAATTACATTTTAAAATTTAATAAAATAAAAACTTATATTTTAAATTATAATAATATATTACAATATTATTGTTTTTACTGTTTCATCAAATAAATGCTGCCTTTGTAAGCATAAAAGACTTCTTTCAAAAACATTAAAAAAACTTAGCAACCCCAAACCTTTGTATGATAGTGTATACACACAAAATACACAGTTTGTAATTGTATAGGTTCCAGCTATTAAATAACATATACTTAACACAACAAACATTAAATACAATAAAATATATTTATATTTTACATTTTTATACATAAAATATAAATTTACTTATCTGGCATCAAATATGTTGCTAAAATAAAACATGCTGCAGGCAAGTAAAAACTGGCCCCACTGGGCAATCAAGAGAAACCTTATTATTGAGCCCCATGTAAAAAAATGGACCAATTTTCTTGAATTCACCTTATCAAGACGAATGCTGAGATACTGTAAGGAGGCTATCTGGAAGGAAATAGTGCAATAATGAAAGTCTGGCCCCAGTGACATCTAATCCACACATAAGAGCTCTACATTACATTGCGTTGGCTTGCCAATGGATAATTAAGGGTCATCTGCTGCCAGAGACCTGTTCTTTTGGTCCACTATTTTGGTCATTACACAAACACATGGTCCCCCTTGGAGTCTAGACAACCCCACCCCGCTGACTGGCATTCTATGGCTCCAAACAAACAAAACAACTAAAACAATAGCATTGTGTTTAAACTTTCCCATTGAGATTACAAGTTTCAACATCTGTGCTGCTTCCATCAGCTGAAGGTGATACGTTTGACCTTGAGTAAAACACTTAAATAGAATATCTGTCTGGTTCCTTTTTTTAATTTTCTTTCCTTTAACGCTATTCCAGCCTCTATGTCTATGTTCATGGCGAGAGCCAGGTTTAGTTATTTTAAAAAATAAACCTAAATAAGATTATTTTTTTCTAAAAACCTTAAGACTAAATTTGGATTTATTTGGTTAAAAACCTTTTCAAAAATATCAACAGTTTCTCAAAGGGGTAGAAGTATTACAGTGCAGCAAAATATTTTTAACGAACAGTGGATTCTGACAAGATGAACACTGGTGAATTTTCTCCTGATAGTAAAAAGTTATGTGTGAGTCTTGAATGTACGATTATTAAAATGGAATGGTTTATATATATATATATATATATATACACACACACACACACACACACACACACACACACACACACACAGTGGGGAGAACAAGTATTTGATACACTGCCGATTTTGCAGGTTTTCCTACTTACAAAGCATGTAGAGGTCTGTAATTTTCATCATAGGTACACTTCAACTGTGAGAGATGGAATCTAAAACAAAAATTCAGAAAATCACATTGTATGATTTTTAAATAATTAATTTGCATTTTATTGCATGACATAAGTATTTGATCACCTACCAACCAGTAAGAATTCCGGCTCTCACAGACCTGTTAGTTTTTCTTTAAGAAGCCCTCCTGTTCTCCACTCATTACCTGTATTAACTGCACCTGTTTGAACTCGTTACCTGTATAAAAGACACCTGTCCACACACTCAATCAAACAGACTCCAACCTCTCCACAATGGCCAAGACCAGAGAGCTGTGTAAGGACATCAGGGATAAAATTGTAGACCTGCACAAGGCTGGGATGGGCTACAGGACAATAGGCAAGCAGCTTGGTGAGAAGGCAACAACTGTTGGCGCAATTATTAGAAAATGGAAGAAGTTCAAGATGACGGTCAATCTCCCTCGGCCTGGGGCACCATGCAAGATCTCACCTTGTGCATCAATGATCATGAGGAAGGTGAGGGATCAGCCCAGAACTACACGGCAGGACCTGGTCAATGACCTGAAGAGAGCTGGGACCACAGTCTCAAAGAAAACCATTAGTAACACACTACGCCGTCATGGATTAAAATCCTGCAGCGCACGCAAGGTCCCCCTGCTCAAGCCAGCGCATGTCCAGGCCCATCTGAAGTTTGCCAATAACCATCTGGATGATCCAGTGGAGGAATGGGAGAAGGTCATGTGGTCTGATGAGACAAAAATAGAGCTTTTTGGTCTAAACTCCACTCGCCGTGTTTGGAGGAAGAAGGATGAGTACAACCCCAAGAACACCATCCCAACCATGAAGCATGGAGGTGGGGATGCTTTTCTGCAAAGGAGACAGGACGACTGCACCGTATTGAGGGTAGGATGAATGGGGCCATGTATCACGAGATCTTGGCCAACAACCTCCTTCCTCAGTAAGAGCAGTGAAGATGGGTCGTGGCTGGGTCTTCCAGCATGACAACGACCCAAAACACACAGCCAGGGCAACTAAAGAGTGGCTCCGTAAGAAGCATCTCAAGGTCCTAGAGTGGCCTAGCCAGTCTCCAGACCTGAACCCAATAGAAAATCTTTGGAGGGAGCTGAAAGTCCGTATTGCCCAGCGACAGCTCCGAAACCTGAAGGATCTGGAGAAGGTCTGTATGGAGGAGTGGGCCAAAATCCCTGCTGCAGTGTGTGCAAACCTGGTCAAGAACTACAGGAAACGTATGATCTCTGTAATTGCAAACAAAGGTTTCTGTACCAAATATTAAGTTCTGCTTTTCTGATGTATCAAATACTTATGTCATGCAATAAAATGCAAATTAATTATTTAAAAATCATACAATGTGATTTTCTGGATTTTTGTTTTAGATTCCGTCACTCACAGTTGAAGAGTATCTATGATAAAAACATGCTTTGTAAGTGGGCAAACCTGCAAAATCGGCAGTGTATCAAATACTTGTTCTCCCCACTGTATATATGTCTGGTTCAAACTGCTGCCAAACTTTCTATGAAAGTTTCACACACTCAGTTGTGCCCCAAAGCGATTCAATTAATGTCATATTCAAGTAAGAAGTCAAACACTGTCTGTTTGTTTTATGTGGAGGGAAAGGTGTGTTCGCCATGGACTGAAAGACAAACAAATTAAAACCTTTTGAATGCCACTGGCTATGGGGTTGTTTGAGTAAACAATGAAGCAAAAGCTAGCTAAGGATCCAGTGGCTGATTCACAAAGCTTACAATAGAAAAAGATGACCAATGCCTGAAGGAATTTGCTGGAGTTGTCTCATGATCCATTTTGACCTTGTCCTGTCATTTTTTTTTTTTCCACAGCAACCATTTATGGATTCATGAAAATGCTTTTTTGTTTGCCGAGGCAGACTGACATTATGTTTTGATGCTGAGAGACATGCAAATCTTTCTGGTTAAGTGAATGTCTCGACATCCATCTCAGTGACAGTAATGTGCATTGAGGCTAATGAGCTTATAGCAGCGTTAATTATTTCAGCAGGAGAAAAATGACAATTTGCTATGTCTTCTAAATGTCTTGAATAACAGCTTACACTGCGCCACATCCTTTAAAGTGAGATAAACTGCCACCATACTGAGGACTGAACAATTTATGGGGATGTCCCGTGTCTCGGAAGGAAAAGGGAAATTGTATGAAGTCACACAGGATGACATTTTTATGAGGTACCAGTATTAATAAATGGCATAAAAATTACTTTTCTTTATTTTTAACAAAAACTGAGCAAAATTTATTTTTAAGTATGAGATTGAAGCAGTCCATATGTATGATATGTAAGTCCATGAATCCATTATTTATATATATATATATATATATATATATATATATACAAACCCGATTCCAAAAAAGTTGGGACACTGTACAAATTGTGAATAAAAACAGAATGCAATGATGTGGAAGTTTCAAATTTCAATATTTTATTCAGAATACAACATAGATGACATATCAAATGTTTAAACTGAGAAAATGTATCATTTTAAGGGAAAAATAAGTTGATTTTAAATTTCATGGCATCAACACATCTCAAAAAAGTTGGGACAAGGCCATGTTTACCACTGTGTGGCATCCCCTCTTCTTTTTATAACAGTCTGCAAACGTCTGGGGACTGAGGAGACAAGTTGCTCAAGTTTAGGAATAGGAATGTTGTCCCATTCTTGTCTAATACAGGCTTCTAGTTGCTCAACTGTCTTAGGTCTTCTTTGTCGCATCTTCCTCTTTATGATGCGTGAACTTGGATATACCTTTCAGCATTGATGGTGCCTTTCCAGATGTGTAAGCTGCCCATGCCACACGCACTCATGCAACCCCATACCATCAGAGATGCAGGTTTCTGAACTGAGCGCTGATAACAACTTGGGTTGTCCTTGTCCTCTTTAGTCTGGATGACATGGCGTCCCAGTTTTCCAAAAAGAACTTCAAATTTTGATTCGTCTGACCACAGAACAGTTTTCCACTTTGCCACAGTCCATTTTAAATGAGCCTTGGCCCAGAGAAAACACCTGCGCTTCTGGATCATGTTTAGATATGGCTTCTTTTTTGACCTATAGAGTTTTAGCCGGCAACGGCGAATGGCACGGTGGATTGTGTTCACCGACAATGTTTTCTGGAAGTATTCCTGAGCCCATGTTGTGATTTCCATTACAGTAGCATTCCTGTATGTGATGCAGTGCCGTCTAAGGGCCCGAAGATCACGGGCATCCAGTATGGTTTTCCGGCCTTGACCCTTACGCACAGAGATTGTTCCAGATTCTTTGAATCTTTGGATGATATTATGCACTGTAGATGATGATAACTTCAAACTCTTTGCAATTTTTCTCTGAGAAACTCCTTTCTGATATTGCTCCACTATTTTTCGCCGCAGCATTGGGGGAATTGGTGATCCTCTGCCCATCTTGACTTCTGAGAGACACTGCCACTCTGAGAGGCTCTTTTTATACCCAATCATGTTGCCAATTGACCTAATAAGTTGCAAGTTCCAGCTGTTCCTTATATGTACATTTAACTTTTCCGGCCTCTTATTGCTACCTGTCCCAACTTTTTTGGAATGTGTAGCTCTCATGAAATCCAAAATGAGACAATATTTAGCATGACATTTCAAAATGTCTCACTTTCAACATTTGATATGTTATCTATATTCTATTGTGAATAAAATATAAGTTTATGAGATTTGTAAATTATTGCATTCCTTTTTTATTCACAATTTGTACAGTGTCCCAACTTTTTTGGAATCGGGTTTGTATATATACACTCACCTAAAGGATTATTAGGAACACCATACTAATACTGTGTTTGACCCCCTTTCGCCTTCAGAACTGCCTTAATTCTACGTGGCATTGATTCAACAAGGTGCTGAAAGCATTCTTTAGAAATGTTGGCCCATATTGATAGGATAGCATCTTGCAGTTGATGGAGATTTGTGGGATGCACATCCAGGGCACGAAGCTCCCGTTCCACCACATCCCAAAGATGCTCTATTGGGTTGAGATCTGGTGACTGTGGGGGCCATTTTAGTACAGTGAACTCATTGTCATGTTCAAGAAACCAATTTGAAATGATTCGAGCTTTGTGACATGGTGCATTATCCTGCTGGAAGTAGCCATCAGAGGATGGGTACATGGTGGTCATAAAGGGATGGACATGGTCAGAAACAATGCTCAGGTAGGCCGTGGCATTTAAACCATGCCCAATTGGCACTAAGGGGCCTAAAGTGTGCCAAGAAAACATCCCCCACACCATTACACCACCACCACCAGCCTGCACAGTGGTAACAAGGCATGATGGATCCATGTTCTCATTCTGTTTACGCCAAATTCTGACTCTACCATCTGAATGTCTCAACAGAAATCGAGACTCATCAGACCAGGCAACATTTTTCCAGTCTTCAACTGTCCAATTTTGGTGAGCTCGTGCAAATTGTAGCCTCTTTTTCCTATTTGTAGTGGAGATGAGTGGTACCCGGTGGGGTCTTCTGCTGTTGTAGCCCATCCGCCTCAAGGTTGTGCGTGTTGTGGCTTCACAAATGCTTTGCTGCATACCTCGGTTGTAACGAGTGGTTATTTCAGTCAAAGTTGCTCTTCTATCAGCTTGAATCAGTTGGCCCATTCTCCTCTGACCTCTAGCATCAACAAGGCATTTTGGCCCACAGGACTGCCGCATACTGGATGTTTTTCCCTTTTCACACCATTCTTTGTAAACTCTAGAAATGGTTGTGCGTGAAAATCCCAGTAACTGAGCAGATTGTGAAATACTCAGACCGGCCCGTCTGGCACCAACAACCATGCCACGCTCAAAATTGCTTAAATCACCTTTCTTTCCCATTCTGACATTCAGTTTGGAGTTCAGGAGATTGTCTTGACCAGGACCACACCCCTAAATGCATTGAAGCAACTGCCATGTGATTGGTTGATTAGATAATTGCATTAATGAGAAATTGAACAGGTGTTCCTAATAATCCTTTAGGTGAGTGTATATATATATATATATATATATATATATAAAATGCTTTTTAGGATCCTCAAAGCTCTTTTCTTAAGAACTAGAGAATACAAAGTTTTTTCTTGAATAAAAAAAAAAAAAAGTTCTCCAGTGGTGTAGGTGCCAGGTATGGTCTGATGTCTTTTATTTTGAAATTGTCACTTGGTGTGTAGGTGCATATTACCTGTTTGTTGTGGATAGCATGGAGGAAGGGGGTGTGTAGCTGGGACGCTCACTTTCTGTTGACCGTTTCGTATTGTTTCATTTTTATTTTGTTTATTTTGCGTTTTCTACCTTACTGTCTTCATTCAAAACGTGGCTGTTTATTTCAACATTGCAATTAAAACCTTCTTAGTTTGCATCGAAACGCGTCATGGATTTATTCCCACTACTTAGCCTCTCAGCGGATACTGGCTGCCGCTACAAGTGGTATCAGGCTTTAAAACTCTATTTGGCTGTAACCTAAACTTTTATTTTTTAAGGGTATAGCCTTAATTAAAAACATTTAGACTGTTTTAAATGGCAAAAAAGTCACATTAGAATGAGTTTATTTGCCAAGAGGGGCTTAATTCCCAAAACTCAATGTGGATCTTGGCCAGCACTGGGCATTTGTGATGAACCGCTCTCAAAAGCACAACTTCACCTCGTCTTGACTCTGGCTCAAAACAAAATTTAGTCATACCCATTTCAACAGTGCTGCATTATTTGAAGGCTCTCCTAGAAAAAGCTGTGTGCATTATGAGATGGCCTGCCATGCAGTCAGCTCCATTGAGTCATCATTCAGTGAGAGCTCAATAAACAGGACAAAAAACAGAAGGAGTGTTTAAATCAGCACACTAAGTATAACCGAAAACCACAATATAAACAGTAAATCAGTGTGAGATCACATGCTGGATATGCTAAAAAGTTTATCAAGAGGAAGATAAGGCTAGAGCAAAATATATGAGTCATTCGCATAGATGGAAAATGTGCATGTTATCAAATAACCAAGCAATTTCACCTCACTGATACAGTAAACCAGAAAAACATATTATAAGACATTTTTAATCAACCTTTAGGACTGATATAAGTGCTGGCATGAACGCAGGACTCTCTAATATTAGACCCCTGACGAGAAGCTAACAACATTAATGGACCCCCTTCCTAATCTCCACCAGATTCCTGGCATCATGGAATCATATCTAGGACATATCTCAATTTCTCAATATTTTCTGTAGATATATCCTCCAGCTCTTCAGCAACCTTTCTCAGGCTGCCTTGCCTGAGATAAGAATAGTACATAGCCTCAAGAAATACATTTGGCACAGCAGTTCAGCCATGGAAAATTACCTTCTGTGCTTTTTAATATCGAGAAACTTTTCTTCTTTTTGGAGCTGCAAAAACACCAGTGGTAGAGAAGGAAAGAAAGCTCTTAGAAGATGGCATGAGAGTTGATTTTTCCATAAATATACAAGACAATACAAAGAAAGCTTTTGGATAGTGAAGCCTTTATATGGTTTTCTCATGTGTCACGTAACCACGTAGGGTGGTCTAAATTGGATGTTTGTTGCTAGTTTAAGAATGCCCTACAATACTGGCAGGAAGTTGAGACTACTCAGCATAAACAGAAGAAAGGCTGAAACAACACTGAAGCCCTTTTCATATGCAGTTCTGGGCACCTTTTAACCGCATCTTAGACTGCCAACATGATACCGTACCTCCCATTCTAAAAGAGTCACTTCCTCAAGAACAAAACATATCATGAGCAACTCTTATTATTATCATCACAAAACTAATTCTATTCTTCCTAAAAATATTTAAGGACTGGTTCCAAGTGGTGCAACTGAAAAGCTGCACTGTAAACCATTATGCCTGAAATGCATCTAACCATATGAATGTCATATCAGTGCTGACAGCACAGCCGGTGACACAGGTGTCAGTCCCCAGTGAATATACAATAATCTCAGTGTTACTATGGGGATGACAGTACTTTTATGAAGAAATAGCACTAAAATAACCCTGCAGGTGCACTGCAGGGTTATTTTAGTGCTATTTTATTAACAATGCATTGTAACCTATATAATATATATTCAGATGTGGTATGAAATGAAAACCAACTGGCTACAAACACATACCCCACATGAACTGCTCTGAATGAAAATCAGGCATTTTCAATATGGGGGCGTGAAATATGCTTCCTATTGCTAAGGGCAGGTACACCTCCACACAGTTCTGATATATCTACCATGGGAACAAAGCATGTCAATTTGGTTTAAGATACTGACAAACACACAAGGCACTGAAGCTGCCCAAGATATAAAGGAATAGCCAAAAATGAAAAAAACTGTCATCATTTACATTTACCATGGAAGACATAAGAAAAACTACAAAAACCATTCAATGTACTAGCTTAGCATAACGCTATTGATACCTAGCATGATACCTTCGCTTATACGCAAGTGTTCAGTTATATGTTTTTAAGTGTACTATATGTTTTTGTTTGATCAGGCATGACAAACAGCTACCCCCCACGGGGTCCTATGGCTGAAATCAACTTAAAGGGTTAGTTCACCCAAAAATGAAAATTAGCCCATGATTTACTCACCCTCAAGCCATCCTAGGTGTATATGACATTCTTCTTTCAGACGAACACAATCAGAGTATTAAAAAATGTCCTGGCTCTTCCAAGCTTTATAATGGCAGTGAATGTTGCTTTGTTTTTGAAGTCCATAAAAGTGCATCTATCCATCATATAACTGCTCCACACGGCTTCAGGGGGTTAATAAAGGCCTTCTGAAGCGAATCAATGCGTTTGTGTAAGAAAAATATCCATATTTAAAACTTTATAAAGTATTCAACTTACGGAAAAAGTGTAGTGCCTCTCGCAGTTCAAAATGCTTCCGCTACGTCTGACGACATTGCACACCAGTTACGCTTGTCAGACGTAGCGTAAGCATTTTGAACTGCGAGAGGCACTACACTTTTTCCGTAAGTTGAATACGGAAGGCGATCGGCCGGAAGCTAGATAATTTACTTTATAAAGTTTTAAATATGGAAAATTTTCAGCTAACTCAATGGCTATGTTCAAAATCACCCCCTACACCCTTATGAAGTGCACTTTTGGACAGGACTTCCATTGTAGTGGAGTCTGAAACCATACCAGATAGCACAGGTACGTCTCTAACATGTCTGCTAAAGAGAGCTTAAACTGGAAAACATCTGTTGTGTACAAACATCTTTTAGACATCTTAGAAAAAGCAGTCTTACATTCTAAACCATAAACATCTTAAATACATTTTCTAAATGTCTATTTAAAATCTGACAGGAAATGTCTTAGAGACATATTGCAGATGAACAAACACTTTACATCTTGCAGATGTAAAGCAGACATCAAATAGACGTCTCAGTGATGTACATGTAGGCTATAGGCATGGACATTACCAAGTGCCCATTCAATCTCATATGCACCTCAATAACAAGTATACAACCAGGTGAATAACAACTTCACTTTCCTCCTGTTGGAAAACTATGGACCACTTTTTATAATTATTCTCTAATTTGCCATTTGAAGCATTATAACTTCAGATCAACCCGTCACTATCAATATAATGATAAGAGTCCAGGTTTTTTTTCTTTCGTTTTTTTTTTTTTTCAATCCACCTTTAGCTACACAGAAGAAAGTCATACGGTCTTGAATGAACATTTATTCTATGAGAGTGGAAAAAAATTACAGGATTCATACGCTATCTCTGGCTGAACTATTAATTTAACAGTTTAGCCTATAATGTAGCCTAGCCATAATTAAACGCAAGTTCTCTTACAAGACATCTAAAACTTCCACACAAACATTACATGGGGATACTGAAAAAATGGAAAAACAAAAACTCAAGAGGAGGCGAGAAAGCGGCAGAAATGGGATCATGTTGTTCTTGCACGTTATCCAGAAGCTTTCATCACCGGAGAAGGCACATGTAAGGCTACCTGCTGTATTTTCATTTTGTATATTGTAGCTATAAAAAAACAGAATTCTAATGCAAATACAAATAATGTATAATATTAAACCGGATAAAAATGTTTGTATAATGTCGATATAGTGTTAAATGCAGAGTAAACGCTTGCATTAAGAGTTGTTGTTGTTATATGGAAAATATAGGCTACTAGTAAACGGTCTGTTACGTTTTAAGTGTTCAAAAACTTATAAAACTGTAGAAATCTGTGTACTTACCTTGATTTGTAGTAACAGTGTTTCCCTTTTTTGCGTATCTTGTTGCAATAGTAAACAGCAGCGTTGATATTACACCGAGAAAGCGGAGTGTGTTTGTTGTGATTGAGATGCGCGCAGAAGTTTATGGAAATTAGTCGCCAGATTGCC
This sequence comes from Coreius guichenoti, assembly GCA_039654105.1. Taxonomy (NCBI): domain Eukaryota; kingdom Metazoa; phylum Chordata; class Actinopteri; order Cypriniformes; family Gobionidae; genus Coreius; species Coreius guichenoti. The sequence continues at coordinate 13,885,785 of CM077173.1, read as the reverse complement.
AATCCTCACGTGCATTTTCCTTCGCCTTGAGCAAAGCAATAAACACGCGCAAATACAGTCAGCTCTGTGTTGACAGCTTCCTTACTGTAACAACCAAGTCTGAACGACGCGCTTGACGCTACACCTCCTATTCCACAGGCTCCACACACAACTACTCCCCACGGACACGTGATCATCCCACGGGAATAGCTCTCATCCCTCCCTCACCGGCAGCTGGGATCGGTTACACCGGCATCGCTTCGGCAGGACACGTCCTTGAGTTCGGCTTTGTCGATTCAGTTGCGTCCTTCTTGATGGCATGTGCATAGCATGTATTGGACAATGGAAACCATTTGACAAGCATTGACTTTGAAAACAGTCTGAGCTGACTGCATACGAATATCGATCTGGTTATGTAAACAGGAATATCGACTAAATATAGGCTACATTCACCAAGAAAATTAATGGGGTATGAACGGGTCTGACCACCCTACTTTAGCTAGTCTTAAAATTATTAATTCTGTTTTAGTATATAAAATACATTATATAGACTAGAAGTAGCCTATATCCCTTTCAAGTTCTGTAACCAAAAAAGTTAGGTTACAAGTTAACCAAAGCTCGCATTTTCACCTGATAAATAATAATAACAATACAAAAAGATGGTAACCATGGAAACAGTAGGCTGCTCCAGCACTTTTGTTCATTTCAGGATGGAACAATATAGTTAGGCTATATCAAAATTATTTATATTAGAATATAGAATATATTATATTCATTGTTGATTTAAATATCACAAATATATTGCAGATAAAGGAATATTTGGATTGTGTAAAACGAACATATTGCTTCCCAGAAATTTCCTATAGAAATCCCATTGGAAAGTCAGTGGATTATTCAAGTTCCCTGACTTTACACTGGTAACCATACTTTTTTAATAATGTCAATAAACAGTAGCCTAGTTATTTGTTGTAATAACTAGAAAGGGTTTGTCCATATTTACTAAGATATTCTTGTAAATTGTAAGATTAAAGGCACAATATGTAAGATTTTTGAATTAAAATATCCAAAAACCACTAGTACAGTGTTATACAGCTCTGGAAAAAATTAAGAGACCGCTTAACATTGAGAAATCAGTGTTAAGTGGTCTCTTAATTTTTTCCAGAGCTGTATATTTTGTTGACTTGTGTAGGCTACTTACATTATCTCAAATGTTGCCAAGAATGTTTAAATCTAGAGAAATAAGCGATTTTAACCAGGACACGAACCGTGCCCGTGCGTCGCCTATCAATGACATCATACCCGCGTTACCCTCTATTATTTTTTTTTGTAGAAACCATGGAAACACCAAAGACGCTTTAATATATTATGTTTTATTAAACCGGTGAGCAACTGTTTGGATACATTCATCGACAGAAAACGAATCATTGTTATATAGCTCAACACAGTTCGTCTTATTGTTTAAATCTCGTTTTCTTGATTTACCGCTAGTACCATGTTTTACCATGCATAATATCGATCTAACTTACTGCAATGTGCAACAAGTGTCTCATAGTAGCCGTCAAGCAAACGCATAGAGTAACATAACTTTCAACACACTCAAATGTATCTAATATGATAAAAGAGCGCTGCGTTACCCCACATATGCATGACCGGAAGAAGAGGAAGCGGCGACTCTGGCATAATAAAAGCTCCGCGAAATCAAGGCGTCATCAAGCTACGCCTTTGTTTTGAATAAGTGACCTCTAGCGGCGAAAAATTACATATTGTGGCTTTAAGTGGACAGATATCTCAGGAGTCTAGTCAAGTTTCACAAGAAATAATTTAATCTGAAATCAATATTTCATAGATTCAAGACTGTACTAATGACCTTGTCAGGTTTATTTTGCAGTGATGAGCAGCTGACTGTATACAGTATTATCCCTTACTAATTTAAGGTCACTGACACAATTGTGACATTAAAAAATCAATTAATCCAAGAAGCTGTAGAAAAGATGTTGTTGCATATGGCATATCTAACTTTGGTCTGTCTCTTAACCTTCTCTATACAGACTGTTTGAATTGTGAGGGTTGAGAATCTCAAGTAACATTCTGGCACTTGACCACACTGGGCCTCCTCCACACGTGGATTTCCAAGTGGAAAATTTTTCCTTGGAACACAGGTTTCTGCCAGAGTTCAGTGAGTATTTACCATTACATAACAAGAAGAGAAATATTGCACATGTTAGGTTGTAATGTGAACTTATTGTCTGAAGTCAAACAAACAACTAAAGTGAAATAAACTACATAGGAGTGACAAAACGTCCACTCAAAGTGATATTTGTGGAGCCAGAGATTTGCTCCTGGTGAATTTTAATGATGACAGAGCGAGAGCAAAACATGGAATTGCAATTACCACAGTATGACTATCCCTGCCTAATAGAGGTTAATGCTCTGTAAACCCCTTCACAACAGGGATGCTTTGATGTTTTACTTCTTTCTGCTAAACTTTATTCCTTTTTCACATATCTGAACATTCATTCACATTTGCTGTGTCTTAGTGCTCACATCAGCATTTTTATTTAAATGTTCTTATAATTCCCATCTTACATGATTACTGCACACGTTTTAAGTGCCCTGCTGCAAACAGCTGACGTGAAAACAGAAATGACATTGTGCCTAAGAAGGGGTTGGACAACAAACAAAATGAGATCCCTTAAGGGAGCCTGCTTTTGAGAAGAAATCCCAATTCATTCAGTTGCTCGGGACCCTCATGGAGAGCAGCTGTGGGAAGCGGATGGATCTTTGTAGTGCTGTCATGACTCGCCTCCAAGTTCTCATGCCGTTTTAGTAATGAATTCTTCAGAAGCCATTTGAGCTCGAGGACACATTTCAACATTTGGGTAGTTTAAACAGTCTGATATGATCCAGTAGTTCTTTGCTAAAATATTTATACACAATTTAAATGAGATCCCATTTACAGTACTAAGTGAGGGGCTTTTTTCTGTTTCATTTCGTTTGGTGTCTAAGCTCTCATGCTAAACTCCTTTAACACATTATTAAATCGTAAACCTTTATTTGTGCTTCCACATCCTGGGATTCCACATCCTGAGTGTCAGGAGTAGTTGTAGTATGCATAGACAAGAGCTTTGCGGTTGTGTTGTACCAAAGGAAAAGCAAGGCAAAGCCTGGATATTGGATGTAGCATCCTGTTCTGATTGCTTATGTTGAATTTTAAACAGGTATCCCAAGAGCCACAAGCCCTCGAAACTCTACAAAATTGCACTGTTTCATGGCAACTGCATCTGCAAATGACAAATAAATACCTAGCATTGTAATATAGTGTAATGGCCCATAATATGGAAATAGCCACGGTCGGTATATCATTGCCAGTTGGACTATTATGATAAAAGCCTTTATTCCAGATGAGCCAATGGAGTGGTGTTTTCCCAGGGAACTCATTATCATTGAGCTGTTGACAGTAAAAGCCTGACAAATATCAACCATCACAATTGTTTCCCTTTCAAACAAGGACAGAAACTTAAGGAGATACTCAGGAGTCTGAGGGAGCTGTGCAGAAAAAACTAATGATCCAGTTATCTGACTATGCGCCCTTGTGTTGATGCTTTGCAAGTACATAAAAACACATTTATCTGTCACACATGGTAAACTCCTTTGGAGATTGATTGTAAACCTCTGACTGCAGCTGCATGATAAAATTACCGTTTCTTTGTTCCTCCTTGTCATCTCGAATTGGCCAGCAAAGTGAATTTAGGACAAGTGAACTCCATATCAAATATTTTATTGAAAGGAAAAAAAATCCCCTGAAAGCGGATAATAGTAATCTCAGATAAGACCGGGGTTGATGAAATACTCTGGTGAGTTGGAACTCTAGGCCATACGCCTTGCCGGTTTACTCAAGAAATCCTATAAATCTTTTTTCCTCCATGGTCCTAAGCAAAAATACAACAGCCTTATCCTAGCTAAACAAAGGCTTGGATTTCAAAACTCATAGTCAAGGCTTTTTTTTTCAGGGTTTTTCGACCATATCACAATCCTAGATTGTAATTTGAACAAGCTACTTAAGTGCCTCTTAACTATAGGCCTGGAAAAAGATTATTTCAGCAAGCATATGACATTAAATCAGCTCTTTATTTATAATTGTGCAAGGCAAGTTTCTGTTTTACGCCATGCTCCCGCTTATCCCTTCTGTTTGGAATTGGAAATTACAGATTACTGCTTCGATAATAAAAATGGAAATGATCTCTTTGACATATTTTCAGATGAGTGGAGTAAGAAAAGATTGCATAATATCTGATGAATCACGCTTCTCATCGCGTGAATCATTAAAGGTTTATAAATAGTTCATTGGATAATGGGGGACTCAGGCAGGTTCTGAGCAATAATTGATGAGACGGAGTACAGATGGGCCACGGCGCCTAATTAAGTTCTGTAACTGATAACCTTGTTCGTTATTAATGGCCCAGAAACTTTTTAGAGCACTAGGCAAACTTAAGACCACTTAAACAATTAGAAACTGTGGTCACATTAGATGACATGATGTATGCAAATATAACTCTGTGTACTCCAAAAGGGGTTTTAATTGTCTCATTGTTTATCCACAGTTCACCTTTGCAAGTCCAACTTCTGCTTTTTCATTTTGCTCACATTTAAGCTTGGCTGGCCTCCGGAAAAAGTCGAAAAAACAGTTTCCACCTGGGCTTTCGTTTTTTTGATCATAAAGCAATGAAAAATTGAAGCCCTTTCTGCCATGCTTCTCTCATTTCATCATCAAAGAGCCCACAGCTCAGTTTCAATACAACCTCCAGAGAGCAGAAGTTGATTATCGCTTTTTGAATTTTGCTAATTAAAAAGTGAGAGCAGCACATTTTGTATTGCTAAAGTAAGCAGATTTTGTTTAGCTTCCACAGAGCAGGATATTAGTACATGTATAATGTTTAGCACTTTAGAAAGGTTCTTTTAGGCATTATCACACTTTTGAAATAATACCTGGAGATTGTTCAACATTATTAATCATATTAGGTCCAAATCAGCAATTTACATTGAGTTAAATCATTGTAATTATGCTGTATGGAGGATGGCAGCTTCATTCTCTTTGAACTTAGAAAGTAGGAAACAGACATTCAAGAGCTTCTTGCTGTATTACTACTTCTAAGGAAATGCATCCTTTTTAAATTGACCTTCAGACAAGTCTGAGGTCCAACGTACAAATGCTGAGCTCGGCATCCCTAACCTTTCTTACATACATCTGTAAAAGCTGGTTGTTTTGAACCAGATTTGGCGTCTGCTCTCAGCCATGCATCTGCTGGTATTGGAAATTTCCCCCTCCAGCTATCATTATCCATATCCATGCACGGCACATGACACTGTCAGCCTCTGCGATTCAGATGGGTGCATTTATTTGTTGCCAAGTTTGTGAGATTCATGCAGTTTTATGAGCCTGCTGCTGAATTGCTTATCACACTGGGAAATCTGTCTTTTGAAATATGAAGTGTGTAAAGCGCTAGATGGGAGCACAATTTCATTACAACAAAATAGAAATGTATGATGCAAATTTTTTTTCTGTTTGAGACCTTGTGGAATGCATTTTTAAGCATGTATGATGAAAATACAATTGTTTCTAAGCATCAGCTTACTTATACCGATGATAGTGTGCTTATTTGCTTGAGAAGGTGGACAACATTCAGTCTGACTTGACAGCATAACTAAGCAGCTGCTGTCTGTCTTGGCCAAGAGGCAGAATAGAAATCGCTGGAAAGGTCAATGATTATCTGGCCAGGTCTAGTGTCACATTTTAGAAATCCAACTGGGCTGTGTTTTAACAGCATGCAGTCCTACAAATAGAGTGATAGAATCAGAAAAGGGCTTTACTGTCAGGAAGGCAGCAGATTTGGGCATAGTTAAGGCAGACAGATGGTGACCAGTCGATTCACTGATTGGCTGCTGGCCTTCAAGGTCACCTTTTGAATGGCTGGAAATTGCTTTGACTGCATCTGACCCGACAGGGAAATAGTTCTGGGAGGTGATCACTGCTTTCAGTGTCTAGAATCGGGCTCTTTTGACATAGGCCAGTAAGATTGCATACACTGTAAAAAAAAAAAAAATTGTAATTTGTAAAGAAGAAAACTGTAAAAAGTTACTTTATACGGTGAAAAAATATAAATGGTTTAACATCACATTATATGTAATTTTACTGTAAAATACTGTCAAATGTATGGTTTTTAGAAGTAAAAACTATGAATTACCAGTAAAAAGACAAGTCCCTGCGTTACACATCACATTTGACTATATTTTTTACAAATAACTTTGTTTCTTCTCATTTTTGTTATCAGTAATGTACATTATAGGGCATTTTGTGTTACATTTTCTGTTATTTAGTTAATGTATATTGCATTATTTTAGTGTTGTGTGTGTTACCCTGATGGTGTTTTGTCTTGTGTGTACAGTATGACCCTATATAACTATTGGCTATGTTTTATGGACAGGCCTATTCTCACCTGTATTATCAGTATATTTTAAGATAAAAAGCATATTTTGATAGTTTAAGTAGTTTGGTATGTTAACATTACATCACTTAATGCAAAATACAGTTACACGCTGTAAAATATACAGGCACCAATATGCCATTCCATTTCATTGTCACCATATGGCGCTTTTTACCGTAAGTTGAACAGGATATTTTTGCCGCTCCCTAGCAACCATTGCAACACCCTGGCAGTCACCCACAACACCCTTGCACTGTGGTGGCGCGTTTAGCATGGACAAGCATCACTCACATTTTCTAGTTTATTTAAACTAGTTTTATAGTGTGTTTGCTTAACATGAATCCTTATTGTGTACCTTGGCAGTTGCCTACACAAACAGACCTGTTGCTTTTAATGATGAACATTGTCATTCATTTTATCTCCGCTAGTCACAAGTATCTCATTTCCCAGCACCATATGTTCTGGTATGAAGCTCAACATGTCCAACAGTTATCTGGAGAGAGCTCAAATATATCCAGTGTGCCTTACAGGCACATACTGTCTAGAAACTTAAAAACAAATCTCATCTTTCACAAATAGATTGAAACTCAGCCACTGAATAAATGAAGGGAAGAATCAGAGTACCAGCAGTTATGAGTGGAGCAGATATCTACAGTGGAAGCCATACTTCATTGCCTTATGAATAATTACTGTCAGGAACTGCACTGTTTTGACAAACCAGAGCTGTTAAATCTATCCAGTATAAAGCCTGATTCTGAGTTGTAGATGCTTGAGTGTGGCAGTGATGGACGAACAATGTGGCACACAGAGGATGATGGTAGGGCAATAAATGTACAGTTTTTCCTCATAGATTTATGACACATCTGTGAATAGGAGGCACTGGAATTGTCAGATGACTTTTATGTTTTAAAACCGGGGGCAATTATATGATGCCATCTTTCTGATGTATGAAATTAACAGTCCTTTTGTAGGGGAATCTTGTGGCACAGTGGAAGTTGTGAGGATCTTATAGGTGAGAGTTTAATATGAAAGCCTCTATAAATCTATTGCAATCTAGACATAAAAAGAAAGCTATATAAAGTGACTTTCTTGAGTCATAACACTGAACAACAGCCACATTTATACCACAAAAAGGTGTTGCACATACTCGTACTTAATGTATAATAAATGTATTTGCACATGAATCAGAATTAGAGTATTACACACTAAATGTTATATTTAAATCTTGATTTAGATACTGATTGTCATGCACAGCCAAGAGAATAGAGAATACAAGAGCACGCACACACACACACACACACACACACACACACGGAAATATGAATGGGAATATACTGTACTTCAGAGATATTCTACTTTTATTTAATTTCTAGGGGTGCCAATAATTATGGCCAACGTAAACTAGAGAAAAACATTTATTTCATAATGAGATTTCCTCCCCACTTTCAGTTGTTTTACTTCAATGAAAGGTTAGAATTTTTTGAATGAAGGCTCAAAAGCATAAACAATGCAGATTTATTTTCACAGCCGCCTTTGCTCATATTTACCAAAGGTGCCAATGTTAGTGGAGGGAACTGTATATATATATATATATATGAAGACTTAAGATGCAAAAGCCTCTAAGTCTGTCTGACGTTTTTCTTTAAATTCAGCATTTTTGTAAGGCTCCTATGTATAGGTTTCTACCTAAGTACCAGTACACCTGAATGGGCTGAGGCTGGAATTTAGTGGTTTTGAAGTGAAAGTATTTGATGAACGTATACTATGTGCAGAGAGCATTCACTCAGTATCGTCATCTCATTTTTGACCGAGGTGGCTTTTAGAGGCTTTTGCATTGGAAGTCTTCATATACACACACACACACACACACACACACACACACACACACACACACACACACACACACACACACACACACACACCATCAGTACAGTGAAGTATGAAAATGTATATTATTAATTTTCAGCTAAAATAAATGCTAAATATTACATTTAACTGGTATTAAATTAATAGTGTTAATAGTGTTAAAGATAACATTTTGTGAGTTTTATATGGTGACAAATCTTAATGAAAACATAAGGGAAATTGGCATGCACAATTAAATATCCAATATTGGCTGATAGTGATTTTTTTTAAATTGATATGGTACAGATATTTTGTGCATTCATAATAATCTGTTTTATGCACATTCTGAAACAATTTGGTTCCACCCACAGAGGGTGTAATGGCCCCACTGGCACCCCTCAAACTCTCCCAATGTCTGCACTGTTAGGCTTCTCATAAGGCAAAAAACGAAAGCCTATAAATATACAGATGCAGGAAGCGGGGCCAAATATACCCAATTGTTTAGTGTTGTCACTTCTCTCAGCACACCAAAAGAGAGGAACGCATTTAGACTAGTCAGGAGGAAGCAGGGAAAAGCCTGTTCCTCATGTACTTAAGGGCCAAACACAGTATACAGAGCAGCACAGCACATATAGATTCTACATATACATATGTCTGATATACAAAAACATCTCACCAACAGACCAATAGAACCAAGGATGGGAAAATGTTGACAGAAATGACCCTTAGGCTAAATAAAGTAACACACTGATTCTCGAAAAATCCTTAAAATGAGATTACACACTGTGCTTCACTTCCAATAACATTGGAAACCAAATTGGAGAATCCATCTCAGACCATCTTCCTGCGCCCCTGAATGAAATGGAAGTTGGGATAGTCTTTTCTTCCCTGTTGTGACGTTCTGTATGTCCGAGTGAAAGGGCGGTTTGGAGGCGGTTAGGGTTTGGAGGATACAACATATAAAAGATAATAATTGTTAGTGTGTGTGTGGATGGCAATAGACAAAACACATGTAGATATAATGCAAAGATATTGAGTTTATTATACGTGATCGAAAAAAGAATATTAAGACATGGGAAATAATATAAGGAAAAATGGTACAAAAAAGGAAATATACAATATTTACAAATACAGCTTGAGAAAAAGAGATGCGAGCGGCACCAAAGAAAAGAAAAGAACAAAACAAAACCCATGTCTAACTTGTGTATTTAACCTCTTTTACTAACCAAAAGAAAACAAAGGTAGTTAAAAGATCTTCAACTTTTCACACACCCTACCTAACTAACCAAACACAAAACATAGAGTCGTTGGCACTCACTCCTAACTTGGTGCATCTTAATACAAAAGAGAAATAACAGAAGAAAAACAAATAAATAAAATGATGTAAGTGACGAAAGGTGACAAAACTAAATGGTACAAACAGAAAGAACGACACAACTCATTAGGCCAATAGTGGGCAACGGGGTGAACCTATAGAAAAGAGGCCGAGAACGAAAGATAAAGAGAGAGAGAGAGAGAGAGAAAAAAAAAAACAGAGGCACACCCACAGGGACATAACACTCATGATCCTTCAGAAATCATTCTAATATGCTGATTTGCTGCTCAAGAAATGTTTCTTATTATTATCAATGCTGAAATCAGTTGCACTGCTTCATATTTTTCTGGAAACCGTGATACCTTTTTTTCACGGATTCTCTGATGAATAGAAAGTTCAAAAGAACAGCATTTATTTGAGATAGAAATCTTTTGTACACTCATAGAAAAAAAAAATAAGGTTCAGTGGGGTTCCATATACAGTTGCAAGAAAAAGTATGTGAACCGCTTGCAGAATCTGTGAAAATGTGAATAATTTTAACAAAATTAAAGAAATCATACAAAATGCGTTATTTTTTATTTAGGGCTGTCCTGAATGAGATATTTTACATACACATTTTTTTACATATAGTCCACAAGACAAAAAAATAGCTGAATTTATTAAAATGACCCGTTCAAAAGTTTATGAACCCTTGATTCTCAAGACAATACAATTATAAAACATATATGGACCTTTTATATGAAATATATAATCTTGCACATAACATCTTAAAGCCATATATATATATCATTTTTTTATATATCATTTTTTATGTACTGCCCTTCAGAAGCAACAGAAGATAATTACATGTTTCCTGGAAGACAAATTAAGTACAATTTACCTTGATCTTCAAATTTAATACGTTTTCACCCCCCGACTCTTAATGCATCGCGTTTCCTTCTGGAGCATCAGTGAATGTTTGAGTCCCTCAATTGTCCTCAGTGTGAAAAGATGGATCTCAAAATCATACAGTCTCTGCTGGAAAGGGTTCAAATATGCAAAAGATGCTGGAAAACTGAAGAATTTGCAGGAGCTGGATTTTTCTGAACAACATAAGGCAGGACAACTGCTTAGGACAAACAAGAGACTCAAGAACAACCATCACAAATAAAAAAACAGCCGTGGATCATCCAGGTAAAGACACACAGTATTGAGAATCAATGGTTCATAAACTTTTGAACGGGGTCATTTTAATAAATTCAGCTATTTTTTTGTCTTGTGGACTATATGTAAAAAAATGTGTATGTAAAATATCTTATTCAGGACAGCACTAAATAAAAAATAACGCATTTTGTATGATTTCTTTAATTTTGTTAAAATTATTCACATTTTCACAGATTCTGCAAGCGGTTCACATACTTTTTCTTGCAGCTGTAGAATTCTAAGGTCTTTTGATTCAATTTTAAAGAACTCATTCTGCCAAAAAAGGTTCTATATAAGGAGAAATGTCTTGAATGATTGCACAATACCTTCATGTTTTTTTTTATATATTCCTTCTTGGCGATTTTTGCCTTTATTATGATAGGATAGTATAGAGTGGACAGGAAGCGAGGTGGGAGAGAAAGAGGGGGACAGGATCGGGAAAGGTCCGCTAGCCGGGACTCGAATTCAGGTCGCCCAAAGCGCAATGGCGCTATATGTCGGCGCGTTGCCCACGAGGCTATTGGCGCTGACAAATACATTCATGTTTAATAGGTTATTTTAATTTTTCTAGTGATAAAGTCTGTTTACAAGTTGATTATTTCATAAAAATAAAAAATTAATTACATCAAAATGAATTAAATCTAAAACCATTAAATTATCCCATGATGGGAACCCCTAAAATATGAAGCGCCTGACAGAACCCTTTAAAGTTCTATATAGAACCCTTTCTTCTGGGAAAAGCAGGCTGGATTTTCAATATCATAGTTTGCATTCATACAGCTTGTGCAGTACACTTGCTAGATTTTTTTTTAAGACGCACGAAATGCAAGAAGTAGTTCACAAAACTGTCATATTTGTCATGCTTTAGACAATCCACATGAGCAGTGTAATCATTTTAATTTCTATGCAAATAATCTTTCTCTAAATGACAAGCATCTGCTCAGATAGATCATGCAGAGTGACAATCAAAAAAATGAATAAAAATAAGACGCTAAGCCAAAGCAAAAGACAGTCATGCTAATAAACTTTATTTACAGCACTGGAGGTGTAACAACTGTAGGTCACAGTGGCTTAAGGTACATATTGTTATTAGGACCCTGAAACACGCTGCTATGTTCCATCCACCCACTAACATGATGTCTGTTCATGTTGGCTAAGGATGCCATTCACACATACCAGAGGATTGTAGTCATGATTAATTCTGTCTAGGGTTAGCAGCACCGTTAGCAGTTTCACCGCTGACCTAATTAGAGGGTCCTCTCATAATGTGACAGCAGAGCACATGCAGCAGTAGCTGTGACCCTCAGAGCGTCTGTCCCCTTTTCAAACTCTCGTCTCGTGTCTAGAATGTCACCAATGCTAATAAAGGAGCAGACCCTCAGCAGGGAGCTAAGAGGACTGTCTTGAACTGACCTCCGGTCAGATTCGTGGCAGCTATGGACACAGACTCAAAACTAAAGTTAGCTCTCAGAGGAGACGTGCACCCCTCTGGCCTCAGTAAGGGTCTCTCTGTTTTTCTAGCTGACATTCCTAGTGCAAAAAAGAAACGAAGAGGCAAAACAAAGGTATATGTGAAATAAGAATAATGACTAAAAAGCCATTTTTTATTGCACAGAATGAAGTGTGATGCATGTTTGTATGGCTTCACTTTATCTTTGCATGTTACGTTGATTTGTCCCTCATGGAAAGTCCGCACTTTTTGCATGGGCTTTGAGATTCAACTAGATATGCGACCCATGCTAAGCTTTTAGTAGAAGCAAGTGCAGTAGAAGCCCTTAGACCTCGAAGGAAATGTTTATGCACTCAAGGCAAACAAACCATTACTGCTCCGTACACAGGAAACTATTTTTTCATTACGCTACAGAAGAGAAATTGAGCATGAAAAAGCCCAAGTAGCTATTACTTATGGATACTGAGCAAATGGCAAAACATTGTCTAACACAATAATATAATTATAATATTATATAATATAATTAATATAATATAATATAATAAATATAATTAATATAATATAATATAATATAATATATAAAATACTGACCTGTACAGCTCTTCTTTTTTTCTTTTTATCATAGATTTGCAGGAATAATATAATATAATATATTCATTTTTAAATTAACTTGTCCAATAGGTTCACAGATACTTGATACAATAATAATGTAATGTAATAGAATAGAATAGAATATCTGAATACTAAAAGTGTCAATACTAAAATAAAATATTAATACTGACTTCTACAGCTCTGCTCTTTTTTCAATCAATCAGCACTCAATAGAGCCAAATGATGAATACCACATTTCCAAACAAACTTCCACACATAGTAAAGAACAAACAAAAGAAAAGCAGTAAATAAACAGAAGGCATTGTGCTGTGGTAGTGTTAGTTTTTCTATTATTAGCAACCAGCTCTAAATGCAATCAAGAATCAATAGCGCAGGACAGAAAGAATGACGGCTAAGGCTTTTTCCTTTTCAATGAGACAAGAGAATTGCAGGATACTAAAACAGCCTGTCTCCCCTGGATGCTTTCTAGCACACATGCAGCTTGAAAAGGAAACTCAAACACAAAGTGAATTTAGTGAGAATGATAGGTTTCCTCTAAGAATGAAAGACATAAACTAAACTCGCATCAAATGAAAACTCATATAAAGTGAGTTCTGTAAAGAAACTTCCTTCCAAGCATTGATAAATTTAGTGAATGTGCCACTGTACTGACCACACATTAGAGTAGTAACAGTGACAAATTGACAACAAAGCTAATAATATTGCTCCATACTAGCACATGTTTGTGTCTCTGTATTATTTTTGTCTGCATATTACTTCAGTTGAAAATAGCACCATGTCATGTGAGATTTTTGTTTAGTTTGTATCTCCTAGTTTTAACTGTGGTAGTTCTGGTTTCCTTTGTCCCTGTTCATTTGTTTCCATGGTTACTCATTTGTTGATTGATTTACCCCACCTGTTCCTTGGTTTCTCTCTTCACTTAGCCTGTGTATAAATAGCGCTCATTTTGTTGATCTTTGTCTGTTCTTGTCGCAGTTTAGTTGGTTGTGTTACTCCTGCGTTATCCTGTATTCCCGTGTGTCTATAATTTTGTTTGTATTGTTAATAAACGTTACTGCCTCAACACTTCCTTTGCTGCTACAAGCTGTGACACACCAGTTATTGCTGTGGAAACTGGGGGGTATTCCCGGAAGCAGGTTATGTGACATACCTGGGTATGTGTGTAAGTAAGCGGACAACCTCAACTTTCGGTTACAAAAACAGGTAATTTTCAGGTTATAAGTAGCCATTGCAACTTACTTTCTGAACAAAACCTGCTCCAGAGGTTTTGTTTGAATCCTTTCATTGAAGTAAAAACAATTGAAAATCTCATAATGAAATAAAAGTTTTTCTCTAGTTCACGTTGGCCACAATTATTGCTATGTCCTTTTCCCAAGATAACAGCTCTGAGTCTTCTTCTATAATGCCTGATGAGTTTGGAGAACACCTGACAAGAGATCAGAGACCATTCCTCCATACAGAATCTCTCCAGATCCTTCAGATTCCCAGATCCATGTTGGTGCTTCTTCTCTAAAGTTCACCCCACTCATTTTCTATAGGGTTCAGGTCAGGGGACTGGGACAGCCATGGCAGAAGCTTTTTGTGCTCAGTGACACATTTTTGTGCTGATTTTGATGTTTGTTTTGGATCATTTTCCTGATGGAAGATCCAACCACGGCCCATTATACGATTTCTAGCAGAAGCGGTCAGGTTTTGATTTTTTATCTGCTGGTATTTACTAGAATCCATGATACCATGTATCTGAACAAGATGTCCAGGACCTCCAGCAAAAAAACTGTCCCACAACATTAAAGATCCAGCAGTATATTTAACCGTGGGCATGTGGTACTTTTTATCCCTGTTTGCACCAAACCAATCTGGTGGGTTTGCTGCCAAAAAGCTCTTTAAGCTCTTTTTAGTTTCATCTGACCACAGAACCAGGTCCCTTTTGAAGTTCCAGCCGTGTCTGACAACTGAATATGCTGGAGTTTGTTTTTGGATGAGCGAGGAGGATTTTTCTTGAAACCTTCCTAAACAACTTATGGTGATGTAGGTGCTGTTTGATCATTTTTTTTAGGCTTTCTGACCCCAAGACTCAATCTGTGATCCTTCTCCATCTGTGATCCTTGGAGAGTCTTTGGCCACTCAAACTCTCCTCCTCGCCGTGCATTAGGATGATATAGACACACATCCTCTTCCAGGCAGATTTGTAACTTTGTATCTTTAGTCGATTGAAACTTCTTAATTATTGCCCTGATGGTAGACATGGAGATTTTCAGTGCCTTAGCTATTTGCACATCAAAACTATATTCCTTGGTTTTACTCATTGTGATGAATGATTAAGGGCATTTGGCCTTTCCTCATATTTATACTCCTGTGGAACAGGAAGTCATGGCTGGACAATTTCATGCTCCAAGTCACCCTGGTGAGATAAAAAAACAAAAAACAAAAAAAAAACACCTATGATTGGGAATATATACTTCAGAGATATTTTACTCATTAGATTTTCTAGGGGTGCCAATAATTGTGGCCAACATGCATTGGAGAAAAGCATTTATTTCATAATGTGAGTTTCCCCCCACTTTTAATTGTTTTACTTCAATGAAAGTTTAGAACTTTGTAAATTTTATGAATGAACGATCAAAAGGATAAACAATGCAGATTTATTTTCACAGCCGCCTTTGCTCATTTTACCAAGGGTGCCAATACTAGTGGAGGGCATTGTATATCGATATATAAAGCACAATTAAGACATGGTAATGTTTATTTTGATCTGCCATTAGACGTTTTTTTTTTAAACTTGATGAAGATGTCTAAATTTTTCTTATTTTGTATAAATATCAATTTTATTCATTTAGTACTGCCCTTCATGTTTCCTGGAAGACAAATTAAGTACAATTTACCTTGATCTTCAAATTTAATAAGTTTTCATTTTAATGCATCGTGTTTACTTCTGGAGCATCAGTGAATGTTTGAACCTTTTTTAATAGTTGTGTTTGAGTCCCTCAGTTGTCCTCAGTGTGAAAAGATGGATCTCAAAATCATACAGTCTCTGCTGGAAAGGGTTCAAATATGCAAAAGATGCTGGAAAACTGAAGAATTTGCAGGAGCTGGAGGATTTTTCTGAAGAACGTTAAGCAGTTTAACTGCTCAGGACAAACAAGAGACTCAAAAACAACCATCAGAAAACAAAAAAACAGCTGTGGATCATCCAGGTAATGACACACAGTATTGAGAATCAAGGGTTCATAAACTTTTGAACGGGGTCATTTTAATAAATTCAGCTATTTTTTTGTCTTGTGGACTATATGTAAAAAAATGTGTATGTAAAATATCTTATTCAGGACAGCCCTAAATAAAAAAATAATGCATTTTGTGTGATTGCTTTAATTTTGTTAAAATTATTCACATTTTCACAGATTCTGCAAGCGGTTCACATACTTTTTTCTTGCAGCTGTATATGATATATCTTAGCCTTCAAGCAACGTGGAAGCAAAATGACTAAACATTAAAAAATAAACTTGTACAGCCATTTTATCTTTGCAAGCACAGACTGTATGGAAGCTTGTTTCTGCCACGGAATAAAACAATTTAAATGATAATTGTGACTTTATAACTTGCAATTCCGTGTTATATAATTTTGAGAAATAAACTCGCAATTCTGAGAAAAAAAAAATCATAATTGTGAGATGTAAATTTGCAATTGCAAGAAAAAAGTAAGAATTGTGAGAAAAAGTCGCAATTACCTTTTAAATGATATGAACTAAATAGCCATTAAACAAAAAAAGAAGGTATGGCGCGCTTTTTCTTAGTGTCCGTTTCCACGGTAACACGTCAATTTGTCATCGCTCTGTTGAGAATGTCTTGTGTGTTAACCGTGAACATACTCTGATTTGGCTGAACTTACTCCCGGACACGTTTTTGGAACCAGCATACCTCAAATATGCAAGGTTTGGGTTAATCAACCAAGAGTTCAAGGTATGTTTGACGTTAAGATAACTTTGCTTTCTGGAATACCCCCCTGAAACCAGTGATTCAGGAAAGAGAGAGTAAACATATAGTGCTCTGGGCTGGGGAAGATGGCCTAGAACCAAATGAAGTGGAAATGCAGTAACAAAAATTGGAAAACAGTTCCTCGTAGATTTAGAAAAACCCAATAAATGCCAACAGTAAAAGCCATTGTTAAACCTAAAAGCCACAAAGAAAGCATCTGTGTAACAGTTAGTAATAAGATTAACACATTTTAAAATGTGAAACATTGTCCAGATATTAAAAGCATCAAAACCAATAATTAGGACTTGACAATGTTTCATGTGAGAATATATGATTTGATATGATTTGATCATTTGTACATATAAACAAACACATCCTAAGCTACGTAGTAAGTAAATTACTCAAACTACATAATAATAAACTGAGCCTTTTTTGGGCTGCACTATAGATGCTATAATATTTGTATTCCACAAGTATTATTATTATCATAGATATCAGCTCAACAAGATAAAAAGCAAACACTAATTCACATATATTATTCTTTATTTCAGCCCTTTTCCTAATTTGGATCAAATTAAAATCTACCAGACCAGGGAATTTTATATTATAAAAGTGATTTGTAGTGCATAAAAGGTTTCCATGATGCAATATAACGTAGGTTTTATTTTCAAACTGTGCAACCCTGCACTGCACTTGCACTTTAAGAAAGAGTCTTTAGCCAGCAGTCATCCTTTCCTTGACAACCATAGACTAGGCAAAACAATAAAAAAGTTGCATTCTTCATGATCCATCCCATTTCATTTAGAAAATGCTTAAATAATGTAACCTCAAGATGTAATTAAAAGTCAATCATATAATAAGATATTTCAGTATAAACAAAGCAGCCTTGAGAGTTCAGAGTCCTCTTTGCTTGCATAACCACTTTTTGCCACATACATCACATTGTTATTTGTACTCATTAGTAGAACATAATATAAATGAGAAGCTAGTTAATGAAGAGCAATTAATATTCAAGATACCACTAAATATCCAGCTCTTAACCTTCATGTGTTTAGGCTTGAGACACATTCTTCACTCTCTCAGTATTTCCTTTGAGAAAACATTGGATTTCAGAGCCAGTAACAGCAATTTACTGATTTCCTACAAAGGAATGCTAAGCCTTTTTTTACAAATGAAAGAGAAATACAAAAACTTTCTGTGATGCATGGAGCCTTGGAACAGATGGAGATGTAGAGGATTGGACAAATCAAACCGCAGCTCTCACTGACCACGTACAGTAACAAGAGCAGCGTGTTGCTCTGCTTCCCACCATCAGAGTAATGATAGATGGATTTATAATGAGGCCTATGGGG
The DNA here is from genome assembly GCA_039654105.1 of Coreius guichenoti. Taxonomy (NCBI): domain Eukaryota; kingdom Metazoa; phylum Chordata; class Actinopteri; order Cypriniformes; family Gobionidae; genus Coreius; species Coreius guichenoti. The sequence goes on along the minus strand of CM077173.1, from coordinate 13,867,596 downwards.
AAATGATTGAAGATGTCTTCTATTCTGAGCAGAAGAAAAAGCGAACACGAAGTGAGCTGGCAGGCAGGCAGAAGAATTCCTCATGAACCTTGTATGAGCTGAACGTAAAACCTAAGAAGTGTGTGGAACAGAGGAACCTCAATATCCTAGCTTAGATCTGGTTTACGAGCAGCAGAGCAGAGGAATTGTTGAGTGTCTAAGGCCATAATAACAAAAAAATACCCCAATAATATCTTAAAATTAGGCACTGGAACCTCTTATATCCACGCTCTTTTAAATTAGGTTTAAAAATCAACTAAATCAAAAGGGATAGTTCATTTATGAATGCTGTCCAAAACAACACGGGTATCCATTGACGGTCATTGTATAGGGTGATAAAAAAAAGACATCTTTCAAAATATTCTTTTTTTGTGAATTTTCATTTTAGGTGAACTATCCCTTTAACTCTTTGGGTGTTGTGTGATGACAGATTGATGAGGATTGTGCTTTATTTTCCAGGGTGTCATTGAGAATCATCAATGATGGGTCTTAAACCTGTCAAAGAATATATAGACTGTGAAGGCTCAGATCACATGGACGCTCTGATCTGACAGGAACTTTGACCTCAGTTTGATGCTTGACAGTGGAAGTCACAGCAGGTTTCCCCTGGAGGATATTCACTGGCTGAGCTAAAAATCACTCTTCTGCCTTGCTCTTCATGGTCTGACTCAAACTCTGAGCTTCAGGTGTGAAAGCTTGAACTATCCTCAAGCTGTGCTCGCCTGAAACAAGCAGCGGGCAGCAGTGAATTCACATACTATGCTCTAAACGGAGCATATGAAAGCCATTAGAAAAGATACATGATGGTATCTGATATTTCTTTTAAAGCCAACCCTTTAAAGCCTACAGTAAACACAAATTTCTAAGGCCTATAAATTATCAACATGATCGAAACTACTGATTGTAGAACCTGTTGTAAACAATCTTCTACATGCCTTCTGTCATCTGATTGATAGTTACTTTTTTAGTAAGTAAAGCCATTGTAGTATAATTCTGAGGTTAGTATACATTTTAGTATAAAATATTCACCTTCAGGTTGTGGTACACATGTCTTTCTGCTCTATAAAAATCACTAAAGATTTCAAAGTAAACATAAGAATAAATGTTATATTCCTAGTAACATTTCAAGATGAACACTTACTAGGCTGAAGCAACTTAGGTTTACTTGATTATCCATATATCATTTTTTTTTATAGAAATATCATATGTGTTAGAAATCTATCAAAAATGATACATCAGTCTTTTAAGAAACGTTTATTTGTACATCTCTCAATTATCCTTGCGTTACATTGCATGATATGTTTTGCTCTCCACAATAAAAATAGCATATTTTGCTCAGTTTGGGCCCCTGAATAAAATTAAGGTGTTTTTTTTCCTCCTTGCAGAGGCGGACAGTAGAGAAGTATTTTTACTTTCCAAGTAATTTTATTTTTCAAGTATATGTACTTCAGTGTTCTTCTTTGGAAACATTCCAAAACATAATATTGTACTTTTTACTGCACTATGTTTCATACTGAATATCATTTAATACTTAATTACATTAAAAATGTAGTATTGTATACTTTTACTCAAGTAAAAGTAATTAAAATTTTACTTGAGTACAAGTAAGAAAGTACTATATAGTATTAAAGGTAAAAAAAAACAACAACTTTTATTTATGAAATGTAGTGCAGTAAAAAGTATGACATTATAAATTATGCTTTGGAATGTAGTGAAGTAAAAGTTTTCCAAAGAAAAACTGATAAAATATATACTTGAAAAATTTACTTGAGTAAAAAATAAAAATACTTCACTACTGTCCACCTCTGCCTCCTTGAGCTTCATATTTTCATACTATGTGAGCCATAAACGCCTCATGTATCAAATATGACCGTCCACCCCTCTTATTCAAGAAACAGTTCCATTTGAAAATATTTTTCAGACTATTATTTCATATGTCAGGCTTTACAGGGTTAAGGCTAACATGGTTGCTGTGCTCATTGATTTACTGCTGAATGAATTTAGCACAGATGCATAATCGGTGGAATTTTTTTTTAAAATCATTTTGTAATTTCTTTTCTTCCACTTTGTGACATATATCCGAGTGAAAAAAAGGAAGAAAAAAAAGTATAGGTGGGGACTTGGTTCTGTACATCAGTTGTTGATTGGATAGAGGCAGATCTAAATGCAAGCTTTACGAGCGGACGAATTGATTAAATAAGTCACCATACGTCACCAGAGAGAAGTCTGCCATTCATTTATTCTATCACACCCTCACAATCTATATAAAAGTTCTGTGCAATAGATTCTGTACATATTTTTTGGTGTAAGTGCAAGAGGTTGTGAGTTTGAATCGACCGACCACTTTTGGTAAACAAACAAATTAAAATGGCAGTGACTATTTGCACAAATAGCGATAGATGCTATTTACACTAAGTGAAAATATTTTCTTATCGAAAGCTTCTATTTACACTAAGTTTAAATAGCAATAGATTATATTTACACTAAGTGAAAATAGCTGCATTTTCTTAGTGATATGCTATTTACACTATGTGGAAATACCTTTTGAAAAGGTACTGCCCCAGTAACAACTTTTGTACCTTTTTTCTGAGAGTGCACGGTATGCAATAATAACATATAGTGTAAATGAAATGATCATCTCTGATCATTTCTTCATCACATTTAATTTACAACTTCCTACTTGCGCACCAACAAAGGTTGCCTGGAGAGGGGAGGTATCCAAAGCACATCAACTGACCACGGGGGTTCCTCAGGGCTCAGTGCTTGGACCTCTCCTCTTTTCCATTTACACTACATCACTGGGACCTATCATACAGGCACATGGCTTCTCATACCACTGCTATGCTGATGACACACAGCTCTACCTTTCATTTCAACCAGATGATCCCACAGTACCTGCACGAATCTCTAGCTGTCTGGCGGACATCTCGGCATGGATGAAAAATCATCACCTACAACTCAACCTGGCAAAGACTGAGCTTCTCGTCTTCCCTGCCAATCCGACTCTACAGCACGACTTCACCATCAAGCTAGGCTCATCCTTGATTTCCCCTTCAAAGTCGGTCAGAAATCTTGGTGTAACCTTTGATGACCAGCTGTCCTTCAAAGACCACATTTCAAAGACAGCTCGGTCATGCAGGTTTGCGCTGCACAACATCAGAAAGATCCGACCATTCCTAACAGAGCATGCAACACAGCTTCTCGTCCAGGCCCTGGTCATTTCTAGGCTTGACTACTGCAATGCGCTTCTGGCTGGACTTCCATCGTGTGCGATCATAACGCTTCAAATGATCCAGAACACAGCGGCACGTCTTGTCTTCAACGAGCCCAAAAGGGCCCATGTCACACCTCTCTGCACTGGCTACCACTCGCTGCTCGCATCAAGTTCAAGGTGTTGACGCTTGCTTACAGATCCATCACAAACTCAGCACCCACATACTTCAACTCGCTCCTACGAGTCTACACCCCCACCAGAAGCCTTCGCTCAGCTAAGGAGCGACGGCTCGTGGTACCATCACAGAGAGGCATGAAATCCCTCTCCAGAACATTTTCATTCACCGTTCCTTGCTGGTGGAATGATCTTCCCACCTCCATCCGGAATGCTGAATCACTGACAACATTCAAAAGACAGCTGAAAACTCATCTCTTCCGCGAGCACTTAACCTCATAAAAAAAAAACAAAAAAAAAAAAACCTACTTTTCTTTTCTTTCCTTCCTGTTCTAGCTTGTGCTGCTCTGGGTAATGCCCAAAACTAAGTATTTCAGGCACTTTTTGTGATTTTTCGCCTCTTCATGATGGATTGCTTCCTGTATTCCTCAGTTGTAAGTCGCTTTGGATAAAAGCGTCTGCTAAATGAATAAATGTAAATGTAAATGTTTATATTTTTTTAAAATTATTAAATGGATGCCACCTTAATGAGACAATAAAGCCCTCCCTACACCTACCCCTAACTGCTACACACTTTATTATAAAAAACATGTTAGACACTTTATTTCCACTTTTCGAATATTTTCTTAATTTTTATTGAAAATAAATGCCTTTCCTATCTGATAAGTGATGGGAGAAAGGAGTAGAGCGAGTTCGGCAAAAGGCTGGTTCGAACTTGGGTCGATTTACGTCAAAACTTCCTGCCATGCGCCTTATCCCTACGCTATTACTGTTGTCAATCCGTAATTTTGTCTGGCCCAACCAAACGTCAGTGGGCGGAGTTAGTGTAAATAGCCTCTGCCGACAATGCGGGCTATTTGCACTTAGTGTAAATAGACAAAGAATTAAAATAGCTTCCACTGAATTGAAACGAAGACCATCACAGACATGTTCTTATGGCTCACCTTATGTTGCTTATGACTGCCTCTGCAGCTAACTAGAATGATGATACTTAATGAAATAAAATCTAATGACTTCCAATGACTCATAAGGGTGAGATTCAGAGTAAAATAACCTGAGCAATGTGACGAGAAATCACATAATCAAGGTTTTTTAGGGGATCCGAGAAGACAGACAGGAGATGCAGCCCTGCTAAATAAGTTATGACTGATTTTAAACAAGCTGGGATAAATTAAGATGGAATATTATAAAGTGTTTTAATATTAAAAACATTACATCACAAGTTCATGATACAGAAAGCACACATACGTTGCCAAGATGTCAGTGACAGCAAATCATTTGCAAATGATTGTTTTCTATTTTAAGAATTATATTTTGGGGCAAAAAATAAAATAGCAGATTCACATACATTCTGAATCCCAAATTTCATAAAAAATAGCTGAATGTTGTTCTAACATCTGATGAGAAACATTTTAGTATTTTTATAATGGCATCTTTAAGATAAAAACACATTGATTAAACATTGGTAATCTGGAATGCATAATGAAAGTCAATTTTCACAATGACATGATGTCTGTTTGGTATCACAGAAATGGTTGGTATCCTGTTTGCATGGATGGACTACATGAATCTGTGAAGTTAACAGATGCCTTATGTCTCTGAGGACTCAATCCACATTTGCTCCTCTACTGGAGATGCCTTTCCAAGACTTGGTGGAGAATTAATCACTTGCTTTCAGCCTGAGGCAAATCCATCATTAGATGGGGATACTGTGGTGGTGTGTTCCTTTGTTAGAATGTATTTTAGATTTCCCTGAACAGACTCATATCTATTTAGTCTTTCAAAATTTAGCATCGAAATATAGGACACTGAAAACTAACCTTGAATCACAATTCATCTTCTGTCAGCTGGGAAACATTTGTGGATGACATGACTTATGGAGATCTCACTCACTCTGGCCAGGCTCACTTCCCCTTTAATATTAAGGGAGAGAGTGACATCTAGTGTTTGATTTGATACATGAAACCAAACAGGAGCAATTTGTTTGTACACTCTTAAAAATAAAGGTTTTTATTGGCATCTGTGGTTCCATGAAGAACCTTTAACATCCATAAAATCTTTCCATTGCACAAAAGATTCTTTATAGTGGAAAAAGGTTCTTCAGATTATTAAAATGTTCAAAAAAAAAATTATTTTAAGAACTGTTCACTGAAAGGTTCTTTGGGGAACCAAAAATGGTTATTCTGTGGCGCCACTGTGAAAACCCCCTTTTGGAGCCTTTATTTTTAAGAGTGTACTTTTTTTTTTAACACAATTGCTTAGAACATCAATGAACTACCTGTTTGATCCATTTTGTTATTTGTTCATGGACAGAAATATTTCTCTCATTACAACTCTCTGAGTGTTTGGCATGATAATGGATATGACAGTGCTGATATGTTTGGTCTTGGTGGAATAGATCTGGTACACTGCTGCTACTGCTGCAGAGCAAGTATGGGACTTGCTACTGCCAATACATACACCAACACGCTGCTGTGAGCAAGTAACACATGCTGCTGCTGTACAATATTGTGTACATGAATTACCCATAGCAGATCTATACAGGTGGAGCTAGGGAAGGTGGAGGGTTTCTGAAAGCGTGCTGCAACTGCTACAGAAAATGTTGAACAAGTATTTGAATGTTGAGCAGCGAGCTCATTGGCTACTGATACAGCAGGAACCAATCAGCTGTGCCCTATAAAGAACGATGTGATTTCAAGCAGATTGAGTTAAAGGGTTAGTTCACCCCAAAATTTAAAATCTGTCATTAATTACTCACCATCATGTCGTTCCAAACCCGTAAGACCTTCGTTCATCTTCGGAACACAAATTAAGATATTTTTGATGAAATCTGAGAGCTCTCTGACCCCTCCATAGACAGCTATTTAATTAACACTTTCAAGGTCCAGAAAGGTAGTAAAGACATCGTTAAAATAGTCCATATGACTCCAGTGGTTCAACCTTAATGTTATGAAGTGACGAGAATACCTTTGCACAAAACAAACAAAAATAACGACTTTATTCAACAATTTCATTCTGGCCTGTGCCAGTATCCTACGCAGTTTACGTTGTGCAGCAGTGCAGCTCCCGCGTCATCATCACATGCATGAGTCGTGGTGCTCACGTGAACAGTATCGGCTGCCGTAGAACTCGAAAGCGCTTCACTGTTTACAACGTAAACTGCGTAGGAGACTGACACAGGCTAGAAAGAAATTGTTGAATAAAGTCGTTATTTTTGTTTGTTTTTGGGCACAAAAAGTATTCTCGTCGCTTCATAACATTAAGGTTGAACCACTGGAGTCACATGGACTATTTTAACGATGTTTTTACTATCTTTCTGGACCTTGAAAGTGTTAATTAAATTGCTGTCTATGGAGGGGCCTGAGAGCTCTCGGAATGACATGAGGGTGAGTAATTAATGACAGAATTTTCATTTTTGGTTGAACTAACCCTTTAAGGATCAGTGGCTGCGTTTACACTGCAAGTCTTGATGCACAGATCCGATCTTTTGACCATATACATTCACTTTAGACACGACTGGTATCCGATATCTGTGTTTACACTAATTCCCGCCCAAAGTGATTGTTGGTGATCGCTTTACTATGCACATGGTAGACCCTCTGGTTTTGAATGGCCGTGCTATTAAAATGATTTATATAATTCATGTCGGGTGGCCATGATTATTTGCTAGCATGTACAAGATAACAGCTGTCAATGAAAATCTGACCAAACGGATATAGACCGGAAAATAACGGTAATTTTCGCTTGTTATTTTATCTACGGCTCGTTAAATCTAGAATTCTAAAGTGAAATAAAGTAGTGTGTAAGATAATTTTTTTTTTAAATGAATTCGAATGAATTAACGAGAGAGAGAGAGAGAGAGAGAGTAGTCTAATAGTGAAGCTTGTTGGTTTAATTACAGCGAAGTTATCACCTCATTGCTGAGAAATATAATGTATTTTCAGTAGTTTTATTTATAAAACTCACGGGGCAGAGGTTGAAAACCAGCCCCTGAATGTTTCTGTGTGCGCCACAATTTCTTTTCTTTATAAAGTTCCCATCTCAATAAAAAAGCTGCGAGAAAATCTGATTTTTTACTCACATCTGACACAGATCGGAATTTGTTGCACACGTGAAACACAAAAATCTGCACGAGAAAAACCATGTGAAAATTCATGTCAACACCATTGCTGAGTATTTTCTGCTTAAAACTGCACTAAACCAAAGACGGTCTGAAATCGCCGGTGTTTCTTGCGTCACAAACTACCTTGTAACCAATCACGTCAACGTGCGGGTGGGCTTTATCATATCATCATAATTACTATGTTGTGAAGCAGGAGAGTCTCAAGAGAAGCCAGGATATCCAGGTATATTTTTCTGTTGATATGGAAAATGTACATTTAGCAATATAGTGGGTGAATTATGTATATGATGTACTGTATATTATGATGTCATGATGAACTGCTTTCTCCACTGACATTCTATGATGTTCAAAGCATTTATAAAGGATGCTGATTTTTAGAAGGCGGACTGAGATGGCGAACGGGAACAGGGTTTGTGTAACATTAGCAACACATTATTACATTATGTGTCTGACGTTGTAAAGAACGATACCTTTATGCAGCTTTTACTACAGTAACTTGAGTAAAAGCTGAGAGAGTTGGTCTCTGATCTGGTGTGAGTGAGTGGAGGCGGGGATAATTTGCATTTTAATTGATCTGCGTATACTAAATGAATCAAGGGTGTAGTGTCACATTAAATCTATTTTAAGGCATGAAGAACATTTTTTAACAGGAAAAAAACATTTAAATATGTAATTTTGGTGATCAAAGATAAGTTTTAAGGGATAAAATTATTGATAACGGTGACTTTAACTCAGATATCCGATATCTGGACATCCGACCTACATCTAAACACGAATATCCGATTCCCCTTTGAATTCCAAGCCACAACAAGGCGCAGGCGACACATTTGCCCACAAAAATAACTTTGTAATGTTGTATTATGAAGCAGAGGTGCCTGTATGCGCTAGGGGTTGCACAGACTAATCAACTAGTCGACTTTAATGCTCTGCCATGACGCTTTAAGCTTGACGTCGACTAGTCGCTGGCCTATAGAGGGCGCAACAGAATAAGCCATTTCCTGACACGCACGCTCAGTTTCCAACAATTAAAATGACAAATAAATGCAGACTCAGAGAGCTCTCCACAAAGACATGTTTGCTTATACCATCTGGATGCTCAAAATTGATCGGGAGAATGTACGTTTTAAACAGCTTATTGTACACGTAAGTTAATCGCCGTTCTAATGAGTGCTACATTGTAATGCACACACATAGCTCGCACACATAGACTGTAAAAAAAGATGGACGTCGCGCCTTCACTCTCTTCTGTTGACGTAAGTGAAGCCGCCAGTGTTCAAATATGGCGCTGACATCTTGGGTCTCGAGTCTGCGCAGTAGCAACTTGGAGCCAGAGTCTGCGCAGTAGTGAGCGCGAAGATGAGCCACAATATCAAGGTCCTGCCCACACTCCCGCCTAATCAACAACCTTTTGTGAAATAAACAGTTGTGGAAATGTAGAGATTAAAGTTAAAGCTCCAATCTCCTCCCGAAGTTCCCGAAAAAGGTCCGTTAGTGCCTCAGTGACTACTTCTCTCAGAGAAGCTGTCAGTCTCAGCTGTCAATCATAACGTCACACCCCCATTTTTATAGCATCAAATAACTGACTAAAACCAAACTTATTTAAAGAACGAACACTTGAACTAACATCAGCGTGATAAAAAACAGTCTAAAATGACAGAAACTATCTTTGGAAAAAAATTTATTTGAAGTGTAATTTGATTGTTTAGTTTGTCTATGTCCCATTACATTTCATGGAGAGGGCGGGCTTTATGACCTATACTGCTTCCAGTCACCTGCTGGGTGCGATCGAGATGCGTTGGCTTCAGTTTTCAGGACTCCTGTGGCAGGCTTGCTCGCACATCACGCGAAGATCGCGCGTGCCGCACATAGAATCATTCAGTAGCGACTAGTCTGAAGTCGTTCAACCCCTAGTATGCTCTTGCTCGCAGCTTTTTTATTGAGGTGGGAACTTTATAAAGGAAAGAAATTGTGCGCAGACAGAAACATTAAGGAGCTGGTTTTCAACCTCTGCCCCGTGAGTTTAATAAATAAAACAGTTTCACTGCTGAAAGCTACACTGTATTTCTCAGCAGCAATGAGGTGATAACTTCGCTGTAATTAAAACAACAAGCTTCACTATTAGGCTTCTCTCTCTCTCTCTCGCTCTCGTTGAATTCATTAAAAAAATATAATCTTTTAATGATACTTTATTTCAATTCAGAATTCTACATCTAACGAGCTGTAGATGAGATAACAAACGAAAATTACCGTTATTTTCCGGTCTATAGGCCTATCCGTTCGGTCAGATTTTGCGTTGCAAAACATCCATGACAGCTGTTATCTTGTACATGCTAGCAAATAATCATGGCCACCCGACATGTATTATATAAATCATTTTAATAGCACTGCCATTCAAAACCAGAGGGTCTACCATGTGCATAGTAAAGCGATCACCAACAATCAATTTGGGCGGGAATTAATGTAAACACAGATATCGGATAGATACAGTCGTGTCTAAGGTGAATGTAAACAGGCGTGTCAAAAAAACGGATATGATCAAAAGATCGGATCTGTGCATTAAGACTTGCAGTGTAAACGCAACCTAAAGTGTCTCAGATCGGATACGAAAAAATTTGGATCTTGTACAGATTTGTATCTGTACAGATACAGTGTGCAACAAATTCCGATTTGTGTCAGATGTGAGTAAAAGAAGAGATTTTTTGTGCCAGTGTAAACGCAGCCTGTGCCATCTAGAGTTTCATCACAGAACTTTGTATTAGTGCCATGTTGTCATCATGTAAATTAGTACTTTTGGTTAGGTAAACTGGTTAAGAACTATTGGTAGTGTTAATGTTTATAGCAGTGAGGCCCAGTTATAAGCAACAGGAAGCTTAAAGCTGCAGTCTGTAACTTTTTGCGCTCTAGCGGTTAATAAACAGAACTGCATGCGTCTTGCGGAAGAACATTGCAACCGGAGCTACTTCTCTCTGTTTATGTCTATGGTGAGTCACGCAGGGACTGTGCTCCTCCTCAGCGGTTCCTACCAGACTGGTCTGAAATAGTCCCAATATAAACACTTATTATAAGTGTACCATAATGATTCAGGGTAAGACAAAAACCCGGTTTGGAAAATGGATTCATGTTGTACATTCTCATTATATAATTTTTGTAAATCTTGAACACAAAAAAAGTTACGGACAGCAGCTTTAAATGAACATACTCTCTTTTCATTAATTCATTGGGTTTATTTGGCAACAAAACCCAGATGAAATGCACCCTGTGATTAATTGCATCTCATATGAGGCTGGCTTACAGGAGGACCTACATTTTTATCTAAAACACAATGTCATCCGCTTGTGGCTGAACTGGACTGAAAAAGAGAAGATCAGCAAACCATGAACCAGAATCGAGATACCATCCATCACACACTGGTGTAACAGCATGGGCCCATTTATCTAAGTAGATTGTGTTATGCTTAGTGACACAGATTGTAACACTGATTAGAGGAGCCATTACCAGAGTTCAACTCCTGTTGTGCTTTCACAAAGCACATCTGGCATAATAATGGAACATAGTGAATGTTTTACTTTATTCTCCGAAATCAAAAGATTCAAAGCTGCTATTAAGCATAAAGCTACAATAACCTACAAGTTACAAGCTACAAGTTATTATATTCTTATATTTAGTAAGTTTCCAACATTAGCCTGTTTACTTATGAAAGTATAATGATATTTCAGACAGAAGTACATTTGTTACACACACACACACACACACACACACACACACACACGTGCGGTTCGCTATCTTCGTGGGGACTCTCCATAGACATAATGGTTTTTATACTGTACAAACTGTATATTCTATCCCCTTACACTAACCCTACCCCTAAACCTGCCCATCACAGAAAACCTTATGCATTTTTACATTTTCAAAAAAACTCATTCTATATGATTTATAAGCTTATTTCCTCATGGGGACCTCAATTTAGGTCCCCACGGTGACTTGAGTCCCCATGAGTCAGTGTGCATTCAGGTTGAAGTCCCCACCGGGATAGAAAAACTTGTACACACACATTCCTTTCATTTACATGTTTTACTTCATATACACTCACCTAAAGGATTATTAGGAACACCATACTAATACTGTGTTTGACCCCCTTTCGCCTTCAGAACTGCCTTAATTCTACGTGGCATTGATTCAACAAGGTGCTGAAAGCATTCTTTAGAAATGTTGGCCCATATTGATAGGATAGCATCTTGCAGTTGATGGAGATTTGTGGGATGCACATCCAGGGCACGAAGCTCCCGTTCCACCACATCCCAAAGATGCTCTATTGGGTTGAGATCTGGTGACTGTGGGGGCCATTTTAGTACAGTGAACTCATTGTCATGTTCAAGAAACCAATTTGAAATGATTCGAGCTTTGTGACATGGTGCATTATCCTGCTGGAAGTAGCCATCAGAGGATGGGTACATGGTGGTCATAAAGGGATGGACATGGTCAGAAACAATGCTCAGGTAGGCCGTGGCATTTAAACGATGCCCAATTGGCACTAAGGGGCCTAAAGTGTGCCAAGAAAACATCCCCCACACCATTACACCACCACCACCAGCCTGCACAGTGGTAACAAGGCATGATGGATCCATGTTCTCATTCTGTTTACGCCAAATTCTGACTCTACCATCTGAATGTCTCAACAGAAATCGAGACTCATCAGACCAGGCAACATTTTTCCAGTCTTCAACTGTCCAATTTTGGTGAGCTCGTGCAAATTGTAGCCTCTTTTTCCTATTTGTAGTGGAGATGAGTGGTACCCGGTGGGGTCTTCTGCTGTTGTAGCCCATCCGCCTCAAAGTTGTGCGTGTTGTGGCTTCACAAATGCTTTGCTGCATACCTCGGTTGTAACGAGTGGTTATTTCAGTCAAAGTTGCTCTTCTATCAGCTTGAATCAGTCGGCCCATTCTCCTCTGACCTCTAGCATCAACAAGGCATTTTCGCCCACAGGACTGCCGCGTACTGGATGTTTTTCCCTTTTCACACCATTCTTTGTAAACTCTAGAAATGGTTGTGCGTGAAAATCCCAGTAACTGAGCAGATTGTGAAATACTCAGACCGGCCCGTCTGGCACCAACAACCATGCCACGCTCAAAATTGCTTAAATCACCTTTCTTTCCCATTCTGACATTCAGTTTGGAGTTCAGGAGATTGTCTTGACCAGGACCACACCCCTAAATGCATTGAAGCAACTGCCATGTGATTGGTTGATTAGATAATTGCATTAATGAGAAATTGAACAGGTGTTCCTAATAATCCTTTAGGTGAGCGTATATCATTATATGAAGTGTTTTAATATATGATTATATATAATATAATTATAATAATTTATTATTTGTACAGGGAAGGCTGTGTTAAGCACTTGGCTTTGTTGTATGCACTCTGAACTATGAACAGGGAGATCTGAAATCAAACGCTGTTATAGGGACTTTGACTGCATGTGATGAGTACATTTTGTACCAGGGATCGTTGCCATCTCTGTCCTGACTCTTTCTACATTACAATTGTAAATTGTAATGTAGACACATGCATTTTCTGAAAAGCTGCTTTGAAATATGTATTGTGAAAAGCGCTATACAAATAAATGTGAATTAAATTGAATTTCTGTCCATGTCCCAAAATCATACACACAAAATATTATATAAATGGGTTAATTAACCTTAAATGTAACTAAACTTTCGATCCAAAAGGTGGCAGCAAAACCTTACAGCAGAGCTTCCAGTTTAAAGCTCACAGGAAAAAAAAAAAAAAAAATTAAGCAGCAAAAGTGTTTTAAGGATTATTAATGCATTAATTATTAATGTCTTAACAGACTGCCTAATTTTACGCAATAATGGATAGTGGTAGTGCTATATTATGAATATGAGTATTAATTACATCTTGATTTTTTTTTTTTTTTTTTTTTACTTATTGGTAAAACATTCTTGTTATGTAATAGATTTATTGTTAAAACAAGAAAAAAAAAACTATTTACTAATAGGGTAACAAAAATAAACAGCTCAAGATATACTATCTACAGACAAGTCAAGCAACTGCTTTTCAGGGGAATGTATCTTGTTTTAAGGATATTTAGATACTTTTACTGGAAAACATGATGAAATACTGATTAATAAATGTTTGTTTTTTTTAAATACTAAGGATGCCAATTTTCATTAAAGTATATTTTATTAGTAATGTTCATTAAGCTCTGCCTTTTTGCTAAAAGATATAGTCCCTGACAGGTGAACAGGTGTTTTGTGTATTTTAGCACAGCTGGAACACTGTATTGACCCGTCAGCATTCAGGATAGGCACTGTATGTTGTTTTGTACTGACTCTGCAGAAAGAAAACAGTTGGTCTGTAGATAACGAGCAAAAAGATATCAGTCATTTTAGAACTTATTGACTGATCATGGGGCATTCACAAGCTGGAAAACAAATAATTTGGACATTTTAGAAGAGTGGACTACTCTAAACATGGAAGTGATAATGTGTAGTTTATTGCTGACCTGTATTGTGTGTTTGGATTGATCAATGCAAGATTGGTACGAAGCAATGTCTACGTCTCTGCAAGCTTTGATTAGACAGTTACATGACTTGTACAGAGTTCTTTGAAATCATCTTTGGTATCCCACCATTTTATTGATTTAATTATTATCTATGATAATGAAAATTAATCAATAATAACAAGCAAAGGCCTGTTTTCCAAGCACAACCCAGCATGTTTGCCTGGACAACAGTGACTGTTGTCTTAGTAGTTTGCATGTGTTCAATCAAAGAATCAATGTAAAATGTACACATTAGGTAACATTCAAAGAGAGCATTTATATTTCACTCATACACACCCCTGGTGCATATGTAACCCACTGGTGTCACATGGCATTTTATTCTCCCCAGGCCCAGTGTAACAGTACAGCAGGGAAGGATTGGGACTACTGAGACTGGGAAAACAGCCCGGGACTGCCGACCCAACTCATGAAACCAATGAAAATGTTCCACCATATATACTGCATACGCTGTATGTATAATCTTTTCCCACCATATGTATTCTGCATATTCCTGTAATGGTAAAGCTGAATTTTCAGCATCATTACTCCAGTCTTCAGTGTCACATGGTCCTTCAGAAATCATTCTAACATGCTGATATGCTGCTCAGTTATTATCAATTATTATTGTTGCTCAATTATTAACAATGGTTCTTATTATAAATATTCAAAATAGTTTTTGCTGCTTAATATTTTTGTGGAAACCGTGATCTATTTTATATCAGGATTCTTTGGTGAACAGAAAGTAAAAAAAAAAAAAAACAGCATTTATTTAAAATAAAACCTCCATCGGCGGCTTCTTTGTCGGTTGTCTCCCGGATTTCGTCAGCCAAAACTCCATCATGGATCCTCCCTCCGCCTTAGGCTTTCATTCTGGCTGTGCTCTAGGTCACCATCTGGCCACTCCTCCCATCTTCGCCTCCCTGGTTTCGAGGGCGGATGAAGGGGTGGTGGAAGTGCCGGTGGAAAGGACCAGGGTGGTGATGATGGTGGTAGTATCCAGGGAGGCGAAGATGGGAGGAGTGGCCAGATGGTGACCTAGAGCACAGCCAGAATAAAAACCCACAGCGGAGTCGACGGAGGGAGGATCCATGATGGAGTTTTGGCTGACGAAATCCGGGGGACGACCGACAAAGAAGCCGCCAATGGAGGTGGACAGAGAGCCAATGGGACCGAGCAACACCGCTGACACTGGAGTCCAAGGCAGAGCCACGGTGACGAGCTTCTGAGGTGGAGTGCCCGAGGACTGAGGCGAAGCCGGTGTGACTGAGGCAGAGCTGGATGGAGGGCGAAGCCCACTGGAGCCAAAGGAGTGGATAGATGGAGCGCAGCAGATGGCTTGTAAGTCCGCAGTGCAGGCAGGGTGACGGCTGACCGAGGTAAAGCCAGAGGGACAAGGGAACCTGGTGAAGCCGCAAGGCCGAGGGTCTTTGGTGGGAGGAGCCAAGTCGACAGGTCGAGGGGCTGAGGTGGAGTGAAAGGATCAGCAGACGGAGGGGAGCCGAAGGATCCTCTTGTTTCGGCGAGGCTGGTGACCGTAAGACCTGAGGCTTCTTCAAGCCACAAGGTGTCAGAGGGGACGACAAAGGGCTGAAGGGAACCAGCTGAAGTGAGGCTGAAGGAGTGGCTGAGCTCTGCTGTGGAGGTGCGAGAGGGAGGCTGGGCGGGATCACTGATGACAATTCAGTCTTCATACAGGATGATGACACGGGCATTATACTGGGATGAATCAGTGATGATGAGAAGAGTACAGATAACTCAGGGTGGGATAGGGTGGGAAATAGTACCTCCGAGTCCCAGTCTATTAGCCAGTCCTCGTTGTCCAGCTGCACCGAAATTCCATCTGCTGCGGTTGTTGCCGGCTCACATCCCTGGTCAGATTCACATTAGGGCGTCGGGTCCGGGGCGATGGTTGGCGCTGTCGTCACAGGCTGCTTCCTTGCTGCGGGCGGACGCTTTCTGTCTGCACCCTGGGATCCATCAGCTCCTGCTCCGTCGGTCATCCCTCGGATGTCGTCGGCCATAGCAACATCTTGGCTTTCCCCTCCGTCGACTCCACCATGGGCTCTCATCCCTGCTGTGCTCTGGGTCTGCATAAGCGGGCATCATCCATCATCGTCGCCGGGGTTTCACCATCCTCCATCACCGTCCCTTCGCCGCCTCCTGTGATCATGCCTTCACTGCCTCCTCGTCTGCTTCCTAAGCCTCCTCCTTCTCCTCTCTACGCCACGAGATCGCGCCTTCCAGGAGGGGGCGTTCTGTCACACTTATTCAGTTGTTTTTATTCTTAGTTTTGTTTTCATGGACTTTTAGTTTGTTTTCATTAGTCACTTGTATTCCTTTGTTTGAGTTCCCCCACCACTCATCAGTTTCCATGGACACTAATCATCCTCACATCTGTTCGTCATTTAGTTCATCACCTTTGTTTGTCCGTTCTCGTTTGCGTTAACATTTGTGAATGTATTATCTGTTGGATTGTTATTAAACTCTGCATTTGAACTTTATTCCTGATCATCATTTGTCTGTCTGCACCCTGCTAACAATTGTCAGTTTTCATTGAATTAATGTCTTTACTGAATAAAAGTATTAATATAATAAAATTTCTTTTCTTTTACCTGTTAACTAACTTATTTAACTTTTTTAATTTTTTTAAATTATTTTATTTACTTATTTTATATCTTTTTTTTTAATTTTTTTTTTTAAGAAAATCTTACCCCAAATCCAAATTTAAGCAATAATGGATGAGTGGTAGTGCTATATGAATAAGATTATTCAATACAGTTTGAATTATTTTTCTTAGCTTATTGGTAAAATGTTCTTGTTTTAAGCATGATTCCTACCTGAATTTGAATAGATTTATAGTTAAAACAAGGCAAAAAAAACAACACTTTGACAAAAATAAATAGTTCAAGATAAACTATCTAAGTCAAGCAACTGATTATCAGAAAAATGGATCTTGTTTTAAGGATATTTAGGTATTTTTACTGGAAAATATGGCAAAATACTGATTAAGAAATGTTTGTGCCTTATTGCTTTAAAAAATGTTTATAATATATATATATATAAAAAAATACTAAGGATGCCAATTTACATAATTTAATCTTTTTGTGCAATTAATGAATTGTGCTATTGTGCTGCCTTTTAATACAGAGCAAGTTTCTGGGATGACTAGGATAAAACAGAATGCTAAATGCCAGCTCAGGTTTTTTTTTTTTTTTTATCTGACAGTGCATCTGTTTTTGCAGTACGGTAAACAGTCTAGTGTTCTCTGATGACAGATTGCATTCACCAAGCCTATAAAACAATTTGTCTTTAAAGCAATCTGCCTTATGACGCATTTGATGTTTTTTGTTCTCAGATTGTGTTACAAAACCTAAACACTTGGACTCAGAGAGCTTATTCAGCATATAATGGAACCATTTCATATCCCACAGTCAATTCTTTATCTGCTATTCTCTGCATTTCACTGCTTCTGCCAGCAGATGGCCAAATAATCAACGGATATGACCCCACGCTGGCAAAGTCCTTAAATGGCCCTAACGTGTCTCAACCGCTTTACACACTCAATAAAGCAATCATAATTCACCTATTCTCTGCTAAATTAAATTTCTTGAACTCCTATTAAGGGGCTTTTGATAAGTCTTATTACACAATAAATTACATTTCAAGAGATGATCCAAAAAGGCATTTAACATGTTATTAAAGGAGCACAATGCATTGAATTGATGAGCTCTGCACTACAGATATAACACAAGTGCATAATTAATCAGCATATTATGCACAAGAATTATCAGACTTTTAAAACTGCAGTCTCTGGCATTGCACTGGCCCTATTAAATATTTGGTCTTTGACTGAATTTCAATGGAAATCCAGCTAAAAATGTGATGAAATCATATTTTACATATTTAAGAAATCAATGGAACATTGGAAGGTGTTCTGAGAATTTAATGACCACTGAATGATTTTTAGAGCACACTGTGTTGCGTTAAGGTTATGTCAGCATTTCTACTTTATCATGTTAAGCAACATGATAGGAATCCTGTTTACTCAAAGTTCTTAATCTGGTTCAGATAAACAGACCGTCAAAATCTCTCCCTGAAATAAGAATCTAATAGACAAATGATATTGGCAAACTGGTAAAAGACTGATAGAAACTTTTTAGTGATGAATCATTGGATACGGAACACTACACACAAGCAGTTTTTGTACCGGCAACAAGCAAAGAGTACAAGTCAAGCCTGAATTTAATAGCCTCAGGACAAATTATATTGGATTACTGACCTTTAATCTTTAACTAATGATGCCTGAGCATTTGTTTCGTATGCTTGGAATAATGGTTCCATTTTTCCTTGGATGTGGGAAATTCTTAGGCCCCAGTAGAAAATTTTACTACTGGAACGCACCCTCAAGTAAGATTTGCAACTGGGGAATTTGCAACAACCCTTCAGAATCCAATATGGCTGCTCAGTGCATCAACCATACTGAAACAGTTGTAAAATATTGTTTATTATCACTTCCTACTGTTTGTCTGTGTCTCAATAAACGCAATCTAGTTTAACCTCTATTTGTGGACATGATACTTCGGCATTATCTGTTAAAATACCGCTTTTTATGTGTTTGTATTCTGCAAGAGCAAGCACAACAAAGGTTTTCATGGACGTGTCCATCTTAGTTTTCTGTTTACTGGAACTCTGTCCCCTCAGATGTGAAGTATTCCCAGCTCCTACATCCCTCTTCCCAGGTAAATGGAATGCAGCATAATACTGTCTTTAAACACAATTAAGGTCTGAAGTGACATTTTGTAGATACTGGTACTTGACCTGGTATCTTTAAAAGGAAAGGGAAAAAAATGGTAAAAGGCAAACTGGTAAAAGACTGATAGAAACTTTTTAGTGATGAATCATTGGATACGGAACACTGCACACAAGCAGTTTTTGTATCGGCAACACGCAAAGAGTACAAGTCAAGCCTGAATTTAATAGCCTCAGGAAAGTGAGACCAAATCAGCAAGGAAAAAACAGCATTTGTATTTGATTCAGTGATATAAACAGGGGAAGTACCATGTGTTTGCTCTCTCTCAGGGTTCCGCCCCTGGCAGCACTGAAGTGCACATGTTAAAGAGCATGCTTTTACTCCCTTCCTAACCTCCCTCCTCCCCGACTGTGATGTTGAGGGGAAAGTAGGCGGGATCTTTTTGTGAACTGATCAGCCGGCTTTACCAATCAGAAAGATTTCTCCTCCCTCCCTTCCAGCCCTCTCCTCCATTCCTCCACCTCCTCTCTCGCTGTCTGCACTGTATGCGTGCACACACAGGGGCAGGGAAAAGTGCGGGACAAGGGACAGCGAGAAGAAAAAAACAAAAACAAAAACAAAAAAAAAACAGGAGCAGCTTCTGGTTTTTCTTTCAAACTCATTCCCGCTGCATCATTACGAGCGAACAGGCAGCCCAGCTTATAAAAACCTGTGTTGAGTGTGCACACACACACACTCTGGCACTCGCTGTCGAGAAGGATCAACTCACAGCAGCTTCTCCCGTGGCACCTGATATACTTGCGCACAGAAGGTGGACTTGAGAAAAAAGGAGGTCTGCTCTGAGATCACCTAGAGCAGGTGGAGGAGAACCTGTCACGGCTACCGTCTGACTCCCTCGTGGGGAACCTGACCTGCCTGATGTCAAACGAGGAGTGCCGTTCGCCCATCGGCCTGGACTGCTGCAGCTGCTGTCTGGATCTGGCCAATGGCTGCGAGCCTGAGCCGGGCCAAGCGGGCCACCCGAGCCTGGGCAGTCCTACGTCAGTCAACCACTTCAGACAGCTCCGAGACCAGCTTCACTTTCAGAACCTAAACACAGATAAGCTTAACAACATCATGAGACAGGACTCATTGGAGTCGGTGGTTCGGGACCCCTGTTACCTGCTCAACGAGGGCATCTGCAACAGCAACATCGACCAAACCATGCTGTCCATACTGTTGTTCTTCCACAGGTATGTGAATTAACTCACATCAAGCACATGCATCACACACCTGCTCTAGTTCAGGTAATAAAAACCGTAAAAGTCTCTGCCAGAGCTGTGACTGCTGACCAATGTCAGAATGTTTGAGTTTTGATGACAACAACATTCTGTGGTTTTCACTTATGTAATTCTGGCCTCTTCCTGGCTATTCATGACTTTAAATATAATGTTAAGTGATTTGTTTTTGGTAACACTATCATTTAGTTTGAACCAAATCAGTCTCAAGCTGATTTTAATTGGTTTGGGTGTACTAATTCATCACTTATTAATTGCCAACCACCAGTCAACACCAATAAATGTTACATAATCTCAATTCAAACACTGAACACTAGTTATTTACACTTCCTGATAAAAATCATGATTAAAGACCATGCTCAACTGTGTTATTTAAGAACAGGGTGGCTCACGGTCTCAGGAGGGTTCCAGGAATGTGTAGATTGGTATGAAAAACATGCCTTTGCGCATGCAACTTAAGAGGATCTTGAGTCAGTCCACCTTATAGCAGTTCTCACTTCTTAAATACTCCCCATTCATTGCAACTCACCAGGTTCATGCAATGATTTTGTGCAAATATTCTACACATGCTGCATTTTTTCGTGCGGAAAGTGCATGTGGATTTTTTTCCCCAACCAGTCTGATTTGCAAAACACTCATTCATTTACAAACTATGGGCAATTTACATACCATTCTGGCATAGTCTTTCACCCCATAGCTGAAGTATGCAGCAAAACAAATTCCTTTCCAGGTAATATGCATGTTTATAAAATGTAATGGGCAAAGGAGTTTCCAAAACAGCCCCGAATGCATCGAAATCTCATAAACCTTTACCATTTGCTTCAATCTAATGTCTGACGGTGTGTATACATAATATTGAATTTTGGAACAAGCCGATGTGATGTACTACAGCATATTAAAGTGTCAAAAATGGATTGCACGCCATCCAGAGCAGGTATTTGGCAAAAGTGTCTAATCAGGATCAAACTCACAGCATATTTTTCCATGAAAACATGCTCTCCAAACTGAAAATAAACATATATGGACATCAGAATAGTTTGTTAAAATCCGATAGTGTTTGAAATGTTTAGTCTGGCCTATGATGGAAAAAAAAAATGGTCAGCTGAAGCCAGGTAAGGGGGCTATTACAAAAAGTAATAGTAAAAGAACTCTTATTAAATTGACATTTACAGCCAGATGATAAGGATGCATTCCATATGCTGTTGTTATAACGCACATCACTTTAGAAATAGTCAATCTAGCAGAGATATTGATTAAATGTTTAGAGCTAGCCTGTCATACTGTCTTAGGTAACATCTGAGTAATAGCTTGTCTAATTTTTTTCTCTGATAGTAAGATACTTAGTAGTAGTAAGTAGTAAGTAATAGTAAGGCTCATATTTTTTATAATCGGAATGACTAATGAAATGAGCATGGCATTACATAGTAATGAGACATATTGCATATCAGAAATATCTTTTGTATCTCAAGCTATTGCATTTAAGAGAACAATATGAAATTAATTGTTAATTCATTTAATTAATATGTAGATTAATAACAATAATAAAAAAACAAACAAAATTGCATTCTTTTTAAAATAAATAATCCAAATGAATGCCCTAATGAATAGTTATAACTAAAACAAACAATTAAATGTCCTTGGTGAGCTCTAAATTTGATGCAATAAATATTAATATAATATACAATAAAAATAGATTCTTCAGTGGAATCTAATTAATGGCTGTTCTTCTCATAATGCGATAAAGTTATTGCTCAGCATCTAATCTGTTTTACGACAGGACAATATACATCTTAACCTCACTGGGACTCCTCTGAAACAAGATTCTTGTGTGCCAGTTAATGTTTAATCTTCTTTATCGGGGTGTCCTCAGTTTTATACGTGGCAGTGAAAGGTTACAGTCTACATAATTAGCTTTTCTTTATGAGCCTGGTGTCGGGATGTAAACAGGAACAGTCTGCAAGGGACCTCTGGCCCAATGACACTTCACAGTCTCAGTTACTAAATACACAGAGTTCAACAGTTTTAATATGATCAAATAGCCATTGTTAGTCTGTACACCGACCCATTCTTGTATTCCATGACAGGAAAGGCAATTCTCTTTCGTGTTGGACTGCTCTCTGCCATGGGATAGGCTTACTTTCCTAGTTACTTTACTTATCCCAGCAATTTTCCAAAATTGGCACTCTAGTGTTTAATAGATGAGATTATTCCTTTCTCTCCTCCTTATACAGTATAATATTTCATATTTCACACTTCTTGCAAATTAAATACTGATGTATTTGTGTTTCGGTCAAAGGTCCTTGATGTCTTGAGAAAGGAACATTGTGTTATTGATAGAACAATGATAAGAAAGGTGTGTCTGTTTAATAGTATGTAGGACACAAAGTAACAGAGGTCTTGCCAACAATAAGTCCTGTCCACTAAACCCTCAGACATATTTCTAAAATGCCAGTCTATTTACTTAATATGCAGAAATGTAATCCACATCTCCAGGCATGCAGAGACATGGATCCAGACATGCCAAGCTGAACTGCTCTGCACTATAATGTCTGGGAGCCAGTGTTTTTGGGAATTATCCATGGGGATTTAAATAAAAGCTGTGTTTCTGGTGCCTGGTGAATGGGTGCGATTGCACAATATATTAAAGTGCACTCAGTATGTTTTTTTTAAGTTGTACAAATAATACAATTGAGAAATGTATTCATGTATTTTAAATTACATTTAATAATTTTCATTTGTTTTAGAATTTTTAGAATTTAATCATTTTAATTATTTTTTATTTTTTTCATTACAAGCGATGCCAACGAATTAATTAATAAATTCAATCAGAAAAAAATATTGCATATTTGTTTTTAAATAATTAAACTGACAGACAGCCCTAATTCAATATTTAAAACACCAAAAAATTCATATTTAAACATACTTGGTGAGCTCTAAATATTGTGCAGTACATATTAATATTCATAGCAGAATTGAGAATAACAAAAACATAAATGTGACTCATAAACATGCATAACTCTTGGGAGCAACGTTCTATTTAACTCACACCCCAAATCCATGCTCAAATGCAGAGTGTGCAAAAACTTGCTAAATGCTGTCTACGCCTTCCAAAACATGATGAAAAGACAACACTGTGTCACCCGTCATGGCCAATGGCATGTGTGAGATAACATCTGAACCCTCAGCCTTGCCCAGACTGACCCCAGTATCTCTGACCAAACAGTTTGATTAACAAACAAAAGTCAGAACTGCTTGTTCTCAGGCCTCCATCCTAAATTAGAATTTTTGGCTGCTTCTTTAAAATTTCACACTGAAAGCAAACAATTCTACAATAAAAGCTCAAACTGTAAAAACTGAAATGGTGCAATGGGTAGGCTCCCTTAGGATCTAAAGGGTATATATGTAAGGGATAATCCACGACTAAACAATTTGAATGCACTCCATGGAGGCAACAACCCTCCGCTTTGCATCGGGTGGTTCTTTTCCTCCACGTCGTGCATTAAGTAAGGGATAATCCACGGCTAGCTGTGCATTAAACTATTTTAATGAACGACGTGGAGTGGAGGGTGTTTGCCTCCGTGGAGTGCATTCAAATCGTTTAATGCACAGCTAGCCGTGGATTATCCTGCTTATACCATGGCCATTTGGCAGCATTGACCACTTAAAGCTGTTACTGATGTTTGCAGCTCAATATTTGACCAGAAGGGTAAAACTGGCGGTTATTTTCGTCAGTTACGGCACGTTAATTCTAGCATTCTGTCCGCTTTGAATCAGACATAAAGTAGTGCGTAAGATTACATTTATTTGAATTAATGAATTATATCATTTATTTGAATTAATTATCGAGATAGAGAGAGATTCAGCCAGCGTCTCCCTCGCTTTCCATTAACAAATGAAGCTATGAGTTTTTAATTACTTCAAAAAAGCGATGTACTCCCTCGTTGCTGAGAAATATAATGTTGCGGTTCAGTAGCAAAGCTATTTTATTACTAAAGCGTTGGTAACAAGTGTCTCCTGAATGTTTGTTTGTGTGTGTGCGCAGCGCGATCTCCGCTCTCTGTGTGCGAGTGACGTATGTGTGTGCGCACTTCAATGAAAACAGCGCATTAATATAGAACAGTGATTAAACTGACTTGGAACTACCTGTGCATTAAACGGTTTTATTGCACACCTTCCGGCCAATCAGAATCGAGTATTCAGACAGACCATGGTATAAAATCATTTAATCTCTAATCTCGCTCTCTAATCGCGTCACCACTAGAATCGTCACCACCTTTCGCCCCACTAGCAATGGCCCTGGACGTATGCTTGGGTGTGCTTTAACGAAAACAGCACATTAATATAGAACGGTGATTTAACTGACTTTGAACTACCAGTGCATTAAACGATTTTATTGCACACTTCCAGTCAATCAGAACATTTTGGATTGCTTGACAAAACTGTTTTGCATGCACATATGGATCACATGTACGTGCGCACTCACACATACAACGTCACGTGTATGTCTGCACACTTTGTCTCCAGCCAGCATTAAAAGGACCCACTACTAATAAAAGGCATCCAGCACATCACATGAGGAAAGAGAGCTAATGTTCGCCACATGAGAGCTCAAACTTTTTGTTCTTTCTCAAGATGTTGAGGACTTGTAAAGCAGAGACTTGAGAAATCCCTATCCATATATGCAAGTAGTACTGATACGCCAAAAAAATACTCTTTAATAACAATGAACCTCTGTACATTGCCAAGTCTAGAGCAGAGGACAAAAACATATCAAAAGATGAAACTATTTTGCGAGAGATCCTCCTAAAGCCTGCAGGATATTTTCTGGAAGGGAACACACAGCAGACTGTTACATAAAAGTTCTGGGGTCATGAGGGTTTCGGTGGTTTTAGCTGAGTGGTCTTTCTTTTAAAGTTGTTTTGAGAACGTCAGACTGATTCTGCACTATAAGCGTGAAGAAATCAAGGCTTTGAGAAACCCCAGGCCTGGAACCTCTAAGCATGATTCCCAACCTTCCCTGGCTCTCCGCGGCCTCACTGGCCTATTTATTTCACATGGTCATCGTTATAAAGAAGATCAGCTTAGACAAACATGTACATTACACCGCATTCTCAAGACATGCTGACCATTCCCAGCTGTGTCAACAGGAGCAGGAACACTTTCATAAGACTTCTGTTTCAAAAGAATAGCAATAATTTAAATGCTGATTTTATCAGATTTCCATACCATGGAAAGCGAACAATCAGAGACAATGTGGAAAATTACCCTCGGACTGCAAAGCTGTGATATAACTTTTAGTTAGTACCAAAGTGCAGCTCCTATCTCTTTGAATGGGGAAACATCAAATTCTCCAAAACTGTTCACCAAGCTTACAATTACATTTCATATTTGAAATCACCAAAGAAATCTGACAACAACTGTCTCATACATTTAGTTGCTAAATGTCTCAGTGCAGTGCAAAGCGTCTCAGAATACTGCCTGTTTCTATAGCAGCCGGAGCTTCTAACGGCAGCTGCAGTGACGCAATAACTTTACTAATCAATGATTGGCTCTTTCATTTAAAAGGTGGGGCTTATTCGCCATATTGGGCGTTGCACATTCTCCCATTCATAAGTAATCGGACTGCACCGTCTTCCTTTAATATAGTCTTTGTTAGTACTCATATACAGTCTAACAGCACTGGGATGTGCAGTCTAGACAGGTTGGCTGAATTTGAAATAGCATAGCCTACTTTTTCTGCCATAACTATTTGCATGCTTTGTGGTATGCTTTTCTGAATTATAGGGCAGAAATAGTAAGAGTAGTATGCTAGTATGCTATGTTGAATTCAGCCTCTATGAAACATAGATTCGCATGAATAAAATTGGTAATGTGAAAGCTATCATGTGTAGACTGCGGAATCGAACCTGAGATTAGACTACCTGATTTTAGGGGTGACGATGACTTCACTTTAGATATGAACGTGCCCAAAAAAGGCAGTTTGCGCACAACAGCCGCATTCTCCTTGTGCAACATAGACGCAAGTGTCGCATTTGTTAATAACAAATATATACATTCATACTGACATGCTTTTTGTTCTCCATCATGCACAATGTAGGCCTTTGTTTGTAATGACATGAGATGAACAGAAATGCACTGGGATTCGATAGAATCAAGTGAGTTTGAAACCAGACCACGGGAATCAGATTCAGAACACAACAAACATGATGAAGATTCAGTGAATCTTTTACCAACATCAATACAACAGTAGGTGACGACAAGTGATTGTTTTGAGTGAATCATTGACCCAATCAATAAACAGATTCATTTAAAAACATTTGCTGAATTCCTGCCATAGAAAGATTTAGTAAAAATAGTAAGTATATTAGTATGCTAGTATGCAGTTCCGAATTGATTTATTCAATAGAGGGTATGCATCCACGTCAATTTCCCGTCGGAACACGCCCCCTCAGTCGGCACTGAGTGGCAGAAGAGCTGCTGCATGACTGGAGTTAATAAGGGAAAACGCAAGTAAAACAAACGATTATCAGTTTAAACTAAAGGTTGGACTCGATATAGTGTTCCTTACAACTTACCAAAGATCCAGTGATCCACTGACATACAGCCAGGAATCTTGTTTTCCTGACGTTTATATGAGCCTGATTATTATTTTATATCACCTAGACAGCGCTCAAAGTGCGCTCCCTTTATAATCACTAAAAGCTGTCACTCATTCAATGAACGCGATCTCACACAGTTCCGTTATATTAATCATTGAAGCTGACGACACAATGAATCTCTTATTTACATAATGTCTACACTTTGTTAGAGAGGATTAGCGCACGTGAGCGGTGAGTGGATTCTAACTTTAACACCTATGATTGGCCATTGCGTTCAAGAAATCAACAAACATGTCTGTGATTGGCTACATTACTCACCTAAGCGGAAACACGTTGGAAATTGAATCATTTGACGAGTGCAAATACAGATACGCACTGGATCTTTTGCCAACTCTTTTTCACTAATAATATGCTATTATTACGAAGAAAACAGACCCTAGACCAGCAGTGTTGGGCAGCTTTTCCCTCTAAAAGCAATCTGTAGCAGAAGCAGCAGACGGCAGTGGTTTGAGTGAGATAATTACACGCTATTATCAAGTCCGTCTCCCTCGGTCTGGAGGGGGGCACAGGGATATCCATGGGGTCCATGGCCAAGCCTCCCCTGATCACCCACCAACCCCCCCGGGCGCTGGGCCTGGTTTTGTGTGTTTTTCGCGGCATTCACACTGTAAACCAATGCTGCCTCTCAGTCTTTTTGCCACTCAGTGCGCGTAACCGCAGTCACTCCAGCTGACGGTGCAGACGGTCACGTAACCTCTATAGATTTTTGAAAACAAGGATTGATTCATCAAAACGAAAACGATTCGTTCAAAAACACTGATTTATTCAGGAACACCACTACGGTGTGTGTGAGACTCGGTGGCTTGTTTAGAACCTATGGAGGCCCTAAAAGTTCATGGTGGTGGAAAAAAAATAATAAGTTAATGCTTTTGCGTTCCCCCGAGAAACTTTGCGTTTTCTCGCAAATGTTTTGCATTCCCCCGAGAAACTTTGCTTTTGCTCCAAAATGTTTGCGTTCAATGCAAAATATTTTTTTCCCCATCACCTTGTCCCTTTAGGGGCTCCGTATGAACCATTTGTTGCAGAAAAAAGACAAAGTAACAATAGTGCTTAAAAATACAAACTACTCAACATTAAATTTGTGTTTATTAAACTGTTGTATAAAAGCAAAAACACTCGAAATCGTGCCGTCGGACTGAATAGCAACGAGGTTGTGATTTCTTACGGCCAAACAGAGCTCTTCCTAGTGTGACATTGCTCATGCTTATTTTTAACAGAAGCATTAAAGCAGTGTTTCCCAACCACGATCCTGGAGGCCCCCCAACATTGCACATTTTGCATGTCTCCCTAATCAAACACATCTGATTCAAATGATCATCTTATTAGTGGAGACTCCAAGACCTGAAATGGGCGTGTCAGATAAAGGAGACATGCAAAACGTGCAGTGTTGGGGGGCCTCCAGGATCGTGGTTGGGAAACACTGCAAGGATTAATTCACTTCAAAATGAAAATTTCCTGATAATTTACTCACCCCCATCTCATCCAAGATGTTCATGTCTTTCTTTCTTCAGTTGAAAAGAAATTAAGTTTTTTGAGGAAAACATTCCAGGATTTTTCTTCATATAATGCACTTTTATGGCAACCAACGGTTGAAGGTCTAAATCAATGCAATTTAAAAGGGCTTCGAAGGGCTTCAGAGGCTCTGCGCGATCCCAGATGAGGAATAGGGTTTTATCTAGCGAAACCATCAGTCATTTTCAAAAAAAAAACAAACAAAAAAACATTTTAACCTAAATTGCTCATCTTGCGCTGCTCTGCGACGTGCCAGGGATTGCGTAATCATGTCGGAAAGGTCACGCTAGACGTAGGCGGAAGTACCACCCCAAGCGAACGTGCGAAGACTAATACAAACATCCTTTAGCTTGGGGTGGTACTTCCGGCTACGTCTAGCGTGACCTTTCCGATATGATTACGCAATCCCTGGCACGTCGCAGAGCAGCGCAAGATGAGCAATTTAGGTTATAAAGTATATAAATGTTTCTTTTTTTAGAAAATGACCAATAGTTTGCCCTTTGAAACTGCATTGATTTGGACCTTCAACCCGTTGGTTGACATCAAAGTCCATTATGTGGAGAAAAATCCTGGAATGTTTTCCTCAAAAAACTTAATTTCTTAGAAAAGAAAGACACGAACACCTTGGATGAGATGGGGGTGAGTAAAATATCAGGAAATTTTCATTTTGAAGTGAACTAATCCTTTAATAAATTTAGACCCACATACTAAAAAGAAGAGTGAATGGTGAAAAGCAATACACGTATTCCACCTGCCTTAGATCACGTGCCATCAATTTTCCCCTTCATAAACATAAAACCTAATGAATTGATAATATTGATAATTATTTGAATGAGATGCAGTCTTTTGATGTAACACATGCGATGCATTCAGTCACGCAGCTGGTCTGAAAATGAAACCTCCATTGAGCTTGTGCTGTGAGAACAAGTAATTTGCATAGATGATTCTGATTATGAGTTCACACGCAGTTCTGGATGTAGCGAGCGCTATCCTCAACACAAGCTGGTTGTAATAAATGGCTTGCAGACAGTAGATGGGGTGCTGTAATAAAATGCAACAGGTGGATCAAGTTTCACAGCGGTTTAACAGGTCAATTGTCTTCATGGCAGAGGCTTGTTCAGTAATTTACTTGTCATAGTCAGACAAACACACACAGAGGTGTATAATATCCATTTAATTGGCTGACTGAATAGCAGCATTGTTGTGACTGGACTGGTGGAGAGTTGACAGTGAGCCAGAGGCTGGGGGCCAGCCCAGGCTTTGTTGTCTGGTATAAGGTGCTCCTGTTCCCAGAAGGAGGGTTCAGGGTACTGACAGGCACTGTCTACAAGCCCACCCAACACTGGCATTCACTCATCCAGAGCAGCCATGCTATAGCCAAAACACAAACATACTTATTGAGGGCACTGGAGTGCCTCTGAGTCCATGACCTGGGACGACGGACTAAATGTTTAGACAGGCTAATAAAGAGACATTGTGCTGTTATTTAATCTAACAGGGACCATACTGTCACTGGCAATCATGTGATATAAATATTGTCTAATAAGGCTTAATATGAGTGATACACTGTCATGGTGGCATTTGTAATTTAAAAGCTAAATGAAGGCTTAGTTCCAAAAAGGATGTGAAAGTACCTAAAATCCATTTGACTCATGTGCTGTCTTCTGAAGCTACTGTATAAGGAAATTTGTTATTCAATGATAATCTTCATTTCCAGCGTGCAAAAGAACAATTCATTCTACAGGGTCAGTAAAATTGTGTATATTAATAATATAATATAATATAATATAATATAGTATAATATAATTAATAAAATATTATATTATATTATATTATATTATTAGGAACTATATTTTTTAGGATTGAAAAAAAAAAAAAAAAAAATTTATTTTTATTTTATTTATTTACTTTCTATTTACTAAAGAATTCAAAAATATTATCAAAGATTCCATAAAAATATCAAGCAGCACAACAGTTTTCAATAATAATAATAATAATAATAATAATAATAATAATAATAATAATAATAATAATAAGAAATGTTTCTCAAGCACCAAATCATATTAGAATGATTTCTGAAGGATCATGTAACACTGAAGACTGGAGTAATGATGCTGAAAATACAGCTTTGCCATCAAAAAAATAAGTTATATTTTAGAAAATTCTTTAATTGGAAAAGTTCTTTTAAATTGCAATAATATTTCACAATATTGCAGTTTTTATTTTTATTTTTGGCATCAAATAAATGAGCATAAAAGGCTACATTAAAACATTTATAAATAAAATGCATTATTAGTGGCCCAAATTTTTTTAACATTATGGAGTGCACACGTCAAATGCACTGACCACTTTAATGTTTTTTTTTTTTTTTTTGTGGAAAACTCATCTTTTGTGTGCAGGTTTGGGATGACACAAGGGTGAGCAAATGATGACATAATTGTCATGTTGAGCTGTCCCTTTAAAGCCAGTGTAGGATTTTTTTTTTTTTTTCAGCAGTACAAGGTGTCTGCTGGGAGGTAACCTCATGTTGTTGATTGTGGCAGGCCTTCAGTAAAACAATGTATTACCACAGTATTAGTGAAGAGGTCAGATCAGTTACTTGTGAAATAAAATTGCCCTGCTAGCTTGTGAAATAGCCTCATGGGTTCATGGTTTGTTGACTTGTTAAAACACTCTTTTGGATGGCTTCAGTTGTGTTTACCTTAGGGTAAAACAGAAGTCTGATCATGTTGAGACATAAGGACTGTATCCTTAAATTCCCCCAAGGCCAGTTTAATCGAATGTACTGTACACAGCAGCTTCACTGTAGTCAAAAGTGAAAGGACAGTTTCGATTCATGTGATATTATTCTATTGTGCCATATACAGTATCAATTATTATATGTGTTTATATTGCATTGATGTGGACAGCATTAGCATGACTTGTTTATATGATGATACAGAGGTCAGCCCTGCAAAAAGTGCTTGCCCTTTATTGTCTTATCTGCTCACGCCCTGGCAATGACGTCCATTGAGATAATGACAGAACCTGTCAACAGTAGTCTGCCCTCTGCAGCATTTGCCCTTGTTATATCAGCGTCTGGGAGCCCACGTGGGCTGAGCAGAATCTGTGCATGACTTAGGCCTTTCTCACACCGCACGCAAAGCAGCGTGCAATTATTTTAGCACCCATATTAACAGATTAGAGTATTCACACTGCCCGCCCTAGATGAGTAGTGCTGCATATCAGGAATCATATCGGTGCTGAGTCTGTTTTTTCCACACATATGAGCTGAACTTAACTATGAGCAGAAAACATGTTGAAATGCACTATAAACCTATTCATCAACATTATCTTTTGTAATATAGGTTTTTATGAAGGAACATCAAATAACAGGGGGAATTACTCACCCATTGTTGGATCAAAAAATATGTTTGGCTTGTACAGAGCTGCTTTAAGTGTGAATGCACAACAGGATCATGCTGTTGTAGTTATGCTTTTGCTTGGCTTTCACACTGCTTAAGTGTGTGGTGGTGTTAAGAGGCTTTAGGCATTGGTATTATACCTTGTCAGATGTGATGTGATAAAGCAATGATATATTCTGTCAGTTGCTTAATTTCTATATCAATCTACATCACACTAAATAGTGAAATCCATTAAACATTACATATTAATATTAAACAAAATTGTATTTATTTATTTATTTATTTATTTATTTATTTATTTATTTAATAATTAATTATAGTAATGCAATAATAATAATAATAAACAGGCTGTCATGGGCTGGTTGTATAAACACACACGAAGATGAAGATGAAGATAACTCGGTAATATTTAATAAATCCACACAATGATTCACAAGAACAGGAACAGAGCATCACACAACACATCCACATTAGACAACACCGGACAATAAACTGAACACAGACCTGAACATATATACAGGTGATAATGATGGTTATTGATGAGTGCACAGCTGAACATAATTAGTGTCCGTGACAACAAATGAGTGATGAAAGCAGACGAAACATAAGAAGTGATTTTG
Organism: Coreius guichenoti; assembly: GCA_039654105.1. NCBI lineage: Eukaryota > Metazoa > Chordata > Actinopteri > Cypriniformes > Gobionidae > Coreius > Coreius guichenoti. The sequence goes on along the minus strand of CM077173.1, from coordinate 13,835,265 downwards.
TGACTCAGGCAAATGACTTGATTTGTTATCTATTAAACATCAAATTTCTTCGATTGTCTATCAATGTTATTATTATTAATGTTGATTTTATTATTATTAATTATTAATGTTTTTTATTATTTTTTAAATTATATTTATTTTAAAATATTATTTTTTACTATTTTATTTTGTATTATTATTCTACAAATATAATAATAATAATAAACAGGCAAATTTCTTGATTTGTTATCTATCAAACATCAAATGTCTTCTGATTATCTATTAATGTTATTATTATTGATGTTAATATTATTAATTATTAATGTTTGTATATTTTTATTATGTTTATTTTAAAATATTTGTTTACTATTTTATTTTGTATTATTATTATACAAATTTCATAATATTATTAATAATAGTAATTATAATAATAATAATAATTTTAGTGCTCTGACAAATTACCTGATGTTGGAAATGTGTAACCCCACGACAGAAAAAAAAAAAGATTGGATTACGAGAGCAACAAATATTTTTTTTTATATTCATGGATGTGCATAGATTAAAAAAAGTTTGTAAAGTGCAACTTTAAATTTTTTTTTTTTTTTTTTTTTCTGGCACTTTCTGGCACGGTTTATTTGGTGAGTCTGGTCGACTCAATCATTTTAAATAATATTTTTGTCTTAAATAAAATAAATTTACTTAGAGCACCAATTTACCAAGCACATTTTTAGGTTACAGTACCTGACAAAACGTTTTTAATGTATATGGTACATCACAGCTATTTTCACTTAATGTTGTATGGTCAAGTACACTGTACTGTTCTGCTGTGGATAGAACAGACCTCTATGGAAAATGTCCACTGTGCTAGTCTGAACATTTAACCACGACGAGCCATGGGCTTGTCTTGACGGGGCTGGAACATTGTGTCCTCCAAAACACCAGTGAATGAATCAGCTTGCTATTAGAGCTCATCCCTGTTCGGCTACAGTCCAACATAAGATTCTCCACAGGGTTGCCGTGTAGCATCCAAGCAGGATGTCATAGCTCTACCTATGCCCAGTATTTACCGGTCACGTTACGAACCAGTGAAAAAATTGTCTCTGCAATGGCGTGTTGGGTATGAGTACAGCAGGTTGCAGTCAAATCTGTGTGTGTGTGGCTACGCAGTGAACAATTTTCAGTCCAAAACAGCCATTTCACAGTAAACAACTCTCTGTTTTGTTTTTTTAGACTTGGGCAGCTAATTAAAGGAACTTGGTTTCTCAAAACAACAGTCTCATGCAAGAGAACTATAACCATATTTTAAGAAATAAAGCTGAGATTGTTTTGTGGCGTAAAGTTGCCAAACTTGTATTTGGCTGTCCACTTTGGTTAAGAATAAGATATTGTAGTATAATGTTGGGAACTTTGAGTCATCCAACACAACATACAAAGCTTGTATAATGCATATTGTGTACAGTGTTCATATATGAATAGAACTGAGTTTATCTTGATTTTATCAATCAAAATTGTGGATATGGTATGGATGCCACCCGCATTAACTTGATCGGTTTTGTTGCAACAACTCAAAAGCATTTCTTCCCATAACCATGTAATTCATTATAAATGCCAGGCCTGATGAAGGAAAGGCACTGTCTTCCCATAAACGCAGAGCTCTTATGTGAAGAGATGCTGACTAACTGCTAAATCTAAACAGATATTACTTACAAGCTTTATTTACGTAGGTTTACCGTTTGTTGCCGTCAATTCTCAATGACAAAGGAGAGCAGAATAAAGAGTCAACAACACTGATTCATCAGGCTTGCTTTTTCATTGGAACTGACTTTTTTGCATTAACAACCAAAGGTAGTTCTTATGTAAGTAACCCTCCTGTCCTGTTATCGGAAATGTGTGGGGCGTCTTGGAAACCCTTTTAAAGCTCTTTTGCCAAGTATCTTTCCATAACATGTCCATGCCAGTAGACTGCTCTGTCTTTAATTCTTATTGACTCAAACAGTCACTGTGATAAATGACAACCAAGTTCAGTCTTAGGTTTCTTGTAAACAGGATGAAGTTGCGCAATCCAGCAATAGCAAAAATAGGTGATTGTCAAGCAAATACACTAATCTACTATTTAAACTACGTCTTCTTCTGAGACAAAATTTAAACAGTATCTCCTTCTAGACTTTTAAAACTCGGGTCAGACCTTCAGGCCTTCGGTTTGCTATATCTTTTCAAACTGATCTGACTATAAAACTACGAAAAGTCCCATATGCTTTCATTGAGGGGGTCTTAACTTTAATACAATAACCCGAATAGAGTATTTAAGCTTCATCCACTATGTATCTATCACTAGCAAAGCCTAGCAACTATCTTAGGATATGCTAGCAAGGTGCGAAATCATGCTAGCAACATGCTAATTCATGCTAACATCATGTTAAAACATGTTAGCAACATGTTAATTCATGCTAGCAGTGTGTTAAAACATGTTAGTAACATGTTAATTCATGCTAGCAACGTGCTAAAACATGCTAGCAAATGCTAATTCATGATAACAACCTGCAATAACATGTTAGCAACATTAAAATATTAATGTTAGCAATATGCTAAAGCCTGCTAATTCATGTAAGCAACATGGTAAATTATGCCAGCAATATGATAATTCATGCTAGCAATGTCTTTTTCTTTTTTTCTTTCTTCACTAAATTTAAAGCTTATAAAACTTTCAAACTGTCATACAGCTTTGTCAAGCCAACATCAAAGTTTGTCCTAAAGAACTTTACTTAGTTTTAATTACTCAAAAATGTTCACCCAAAAATGAAAGTTATACCTGTAAAAGTATCGTAAAATGGGTCATATGAGTAATAAACTATATTCCAAGTCTTCTGAAGTCATATGATAGTTTGCGTGGAACAACTTGAAATTGAAGACATTATTTTTTGAAAGCTTTCATCATAGCTCTCCACAAAATTAGAATAGAGAAGTAACGATATGATTTGTGAACAAATCATTATTTTGCGTCAGATTTCTTCAAATTCACTGAATGACTTGAATGATCACTTTTATTGTACTTTTATGGTGCTTTTGTCATCTGTTTACTTTTAGCAGTGTCTAGCAGTTAGGCAACTTGAATCTTGACAGCCAGTTTCTCATTTACATTCATTAAATGTACAAGAGTTTCCAGGATTCTTTTAAAAAAATCATCTTTTATGTTCCATAATTTCATTTTTGGGTTAACTATCCCTTTAAGTCAGAGAAGTTAAAAAGTGGCACTGAAGAGCCAAACCTGTGAACAAGATACACTTTGTAAGCCATGACTTCTTTCAGTTGTTTACATTATCTGCCATGTTAAATATGCATGCCTAGTGTTAGCATGTAGTTTGTTTTCACGCTGTTGCCATCTTGTGTGGTGCCAATTACTAGAGCCACTAACCACGTTTGCAGCATTCTTTCCACTGACATGTCATGGAATCGATCATCAAGATGAGCTGGCCATGCAAGCAAATGCAATTAGACAAATGAGTAAACAGAACAGTGAACTCTGGGACAGGCGAATGTAACTTATGAACGAAGCTCTGCCAAGAAATCTAAGACACTGGGATCTGGAATGTGAAACATGCTGCTCTCAGCCTTGTTCAAAGGGGCAATTGGGTTCTTTTTGGACTTAAACTACAGAGCCGTGGCCCAAATTTGCAATCTCCCAGGGCCTGCAATTTATGATGTTTTATTTGTTAGAGAACTGGCCAGCTCTTATGTCTGATAAGAGCAAAGAACATTCTAGTCTTCATAGGCTAGGACGTACAGTGGGGAGAAGTATTTGATACACTGCCGATTTTGCAGGTTTTCCCACTTACAAAGCATGTAGAAGTCTGTAATTTTTATCATAGATACTCTTCAACTGTGAGTGACGGAATCTAAAACAAAAATCCAGAAAATCACATTGTATGATTTTTAAATAATTAATTTGCATTTTATTGCATGACATAAGTATTTGATACATCAGAAAAGCAGAACTTAATATTTGGTACAGAAACCTTTGTTTGCAATTACACAGATCATACGTTTCCTGTAGTTCTTGACCAGGTTTGCACACACTGCAGCAGGGATTTTGGCCCACTCCTCCATACAGACCTTCTCCAGATCCTTCAGGTTTCGGGGCTGTCGCTGGGCAATATGGACTTTCAGCTCCCTCCAAAGATTTTCTATTGGGTTCAGGTCTGGAGACTGGCTAGGCCACTCCAGGACCTTGAGACGCTTCTTACGGAGCCACTCCTTAGTTGCCCTGGCTGTGTGTTTTGGGTCGTTGTCATGCTGGAAGACCCAGCCACGACCCATCTTCAATTCTCAATTTTTGTCTCATCAGACCACATGACCTTCTCCCATTCCTCCTCTGGATCATCCAGATGGTCATTGGCAAACTTCAGACGGGCCTGGACATGCGCTGGCTTGAGCAGGGGGACCTTGAGTGCGCTGCAGGATTTTAATCCATGACGGTGTAGTGTGTTACTAATGGTTTTCTTTGAGACTGTGGTCCCAGCTCTCTTCAGGTCATTGACCAGGTCCTGCCGTGTAGTTCTAGGCTGATCCCTCACCTTCCTCATGATCATTGATGCCCCACGAGGTGAGATCTTGCATGGTGCCCCAGACCGAGGGAGATTGACCGTCATCTTGAACTTCTTCCATTTTCTAATAATTGCGCCAACAGTTGTTGCCTTCTCACCAAGCTGCTTGCCTATTGTCCTGTAGCCCATCCCAGCCTTGTGCAGGTCTACAATTCTATCCCTGATGTCCTTACACAGTTCTCTGGTCTTGGCCATTGTGGAGAGGTTGGAGTCTGTTTGATTGATTGAGTGTGTGGACAGGTGTCTTTTATACAGGTAACGAGTTCAAACAGGTGCAGTTAATACAGGTAATGAGTGGAGAACAGGAGGGCTTCTTAAAGAAAAACGAACAGGTCTGTGAGAGCGGGAATTCTTACTGGTTTGTAGGTGATCAAGTACTTATGTCATGCAATAAAATGCCAATTAATTATTTAAAAATCATACAATGTGATTTTCTGGATTTTTGTTTTAGATTCCGTCTCTCACAGTTGAAGTGTACCTATGATAAAAAGGACAGACCTCTACATGCTTTGTAAGTAGAAAAGCCTGCAAAATCGGCAGTGTATCAAATACTTGTTCTCCCCACTGTACTTAACCAGAGACAGCATCTGAGGAGGAGATGGGCCGTTCATAGGAAAATGGTTGGGATTTTTTTTCCCCCAGAGTGAACCCATGTGCCCCTTTGATTTATATGACATAATCCCAAGCTCTCTGGTTTTCTAGGTTAAAAATATAACCATCAAAACAGTTCCTCACTGAGGAAATGTATGCTCCTCCATGTACCTTTTATAAATATGTACAGAGGTTCCTGTTTTGATTTCCTGGATTTCAGCAAGTACTGTAGAGTGTGGCGTACCAGGTCAAATGGAAACACACATGATGAAATGTATACTTTAAACTTTCACTGTTAACAATAGGGGGTCAAAGTACTGCAGTTAACATCCCATCTGATTTTAAAAAGAGCTGTTCAGAATAACCACCAAAGCGACAGGTGAGATTCTCACTTAATTAGAGCATATATATCGTTCAAAAGTTTTGGGGTTGGTACAAATTTTTTAATCCATTTTTTTTTTTTATGGTTTTGAAATAAGTCTCCAATGCTTACAAAGTCTGCTTTCTTTTTGCTCAAAATAGAGTGAAATAGTAATAGTGTGAAATATTATTACAATTTAACAACTGTGTTATATTTCAATATATTTTGATCAGCAGCCATTACTCCAGTCTTCAGTGTCACATAACCTTTCAGAAATCATTCTGACATGCTGATTTGCATACAAATAAATACTTACAAAGTCACAATGGAATAATTAGTTGTCATTTAGTTGTTTGAGACAGATGTTTTACATTGCATTTCCAGAGGTGAATGTACTTAACATCAGTCCAAAGTTCTGAATGAAGTCTGGATCAACAGAACATTTGTCTTTTCCTCCAAAACAAATATTTATTCTAAAATGAAATGATGCCAATCCAGTATAGCCCGGACACATGGAAATTATTGTAAAGCTTGCACAAAGAAATTATTATTTTCAAGGCATACTCATAGCTGTTAATTTTTCCTTTTGTTGCTTAAAAAAATGATGTAAGACTGACAGAACATATGCTTCCATGGAAAGTTTGTGCTGTAGATGAGACACACCTTTTTTTTTAGGTGTTAACTAGTTACAGTTACATTATTAGAGCTGTCTCACAGACCATACCTCAGGGTAAAAGACTGAACTTGTATGAGCGAAATGTCTTGGCATGTTAAACTGAATGTTAGCACAACAGTGCTTTTCATATCTTTTCTGAAGTTGAATCTATGATGTAGGCAGATATGTGGGCAATAAGTAGAAAAGGGTATTGAGAATTATTTTATTTATAAAAGTATCTGTAAAATGTAAAAAATGATCAGAAAAAAGTGAGGAAACCTGTTGGCTTAAAATTAAGTAAATGTGGAGTTGTCATAACTTAATTTTCTCAATTATGCATAACGTTTATTACTTAATTTTAAGGCAACGGGTTTACTTACTTTTTTAAGTTAAGTCAACTGATTACTTTTTACAGTGTTATACATAATAATAATAATAATAATCATAATTTTTATGACAAACTTTCGTTTCTTCCTTGTTCTCCAGAGCAGTATCAATTACAATGTGCAGTTGAAAGTTGAAGGATTTCATTTCAGCTTCAACATTACACACTTTTTAAGAGTTACTGGGAAAATGTCTATAAAAGACATTCGATGCACATTGAAATTCAAGAAGATGTTATCTTTCAGGTTTTCAGTGTTGCCATGGTCACCTGGAGAATCATGGGTGAGGGCCCATCGGGAGCTTTTGTTCTCCTCAATTAGTATTCTAGAATAAGGTTCTGTCCCTTCAACGTACAGACCAAGTGCAACTCTCAACGGGTCACTTGTGTAGAACAGATTAAAGAATTAAAGTGTGTGCCATAAGCTGATCTAGATATAAGAAGCTATTGTCAGCATTTTGTGTGATGGGCAACAGTTTTATAAGAGGATGAAGGTGGAATTAATTCTTCTATATCTAAAGTATTTACACTTATAATAATATGCAACATGCTTTATTCTTAAAATATTCAAGCAAAACAACTCAACTATGCATATACATTTAAGAGAAAAATAAGAAATCTTGGTGGAAATCCAGAACAAGTGTTGCTTTGCATACTTCCACCTAAAAAAAAGACGTTGAAGGTAATTGTGTTTTGAATCGTTTACCTAAAGAACTGGGAGTACAGCCAAGTCCACTATCAGAGGAAACACAGCAGAACAACAGCTGTGAAAGCCCTCCCACACCACAACTCTTTCTCTTCCTCATTTTTTTTTTTATTTCCCTGTTTCAGTATGCACTCTATGTCTTTCTCTCACACGCTCACAATCATCCAGATCTGAAAGAGACACAGGACATCCCCCAGATAAACTTCACATGACATTACATCACGTCCGTGATATTGACAAATGATATTATGGCACGAATAAGAAGAGAACTATATTTGCACAACCCACACTTCACACTTGTGATATCACCTATCAAAGAATAGTGTTAACAACAACAATGGCAAAATAAAGAACATTTTGCCAATTTTAACTTCCATAATTTGACATTTCCAAGTGGAACAGAATATTTAATGAGGAGAAACTCTAGAATAAGGCCTTTTATTTGATAGGAGCTTGAAAAATGAGTGTTACATATCAGAATGGAGAAATATAAAAATTGACCAGTGCATGAAAAACAATGGTTTTGCCTGTAGTGTCTCGCCTTAAAGGGTTAGTTCACCCAAAAATTATCCCATAATTTACTCACCCTCAAGCCATCCTAGGTGTATATGACTTTCTTCTTTCAGCCAAACACAATCTGAGTTATATTAAAAAATATCCTGGCTCTTCCAAGCTTTATAATGGGAGTGAATGGTACCTGAGATTTTGAAGCCCAAAAAAGTACATACATCCATCATTAAAGTAATCCATACAGCTCCAGGGTGTTAATAAAGGCCTTCTGAAGTGAAGCAATGCATTTTTGTAAGACAAATATCCATATTTATAACCTTACAAACTGTAATCTCTGGCTTCCGGTAACGGCCGTACGTGAGTCGAGTTCCGGCCGAAGTGTGACCTCTTCAGAAGGCCTTTATTAACCCCCTGGAGCCGTATGGACTACTTTTATGATGGATGAATGCACTTTTTTGGGCTTCAAAATCTAAGGTACGATTTACTCCCATTATAAAGCTTGGAAGAGCCAGGATATGTTTTAATATAACTCTGATTGTGTTTGGCTTTTTCTTGGAATGACATGCACTGGTGAATCTTCACAATAGGACTAGAAATGTGTGTTATAAAAGTAAATGAGTTATAGTGTCAAATTTGATTTCACGTTGGCTTTGAATGTGGGAACCTGAAGCTACGTAACAAATTTATGCGCTTCATCAGAAGTCCATCCACTTCATTTTCATTTGAGCAAAGGGTAGGCAGAGTCTTGCACGACAAAAACCACAACTTCCATGCCAGTGTCTATCACGGACGGTCTAATAATAGAGCCCGTATCAACCAGCTTCCTTCTTGTCCTCATGTGAGGGTCATGCAGTCTCTTCCCGTGGTCTGTTTACTTGGGCAGGGCTTCTGAGAACATGCTGCTTACCATGTTTATGTCACAGGGCCATTTGAAGTGAGTCTGTCCTTAGAGGCTCCCCCACAGCCAGAAGAAGGGAGATGAATGTTTTCTAGGGTGTTGTGAAGACAGTGAAGAGAGTTATGTCTAGCAATGACACACTGGTCAAAGCAGTTCATAACAAACAACAGGGTGAAAGTGTCAACGTAGAAGTGACTCACCTTGTTATAATCCTGCAGGTATTGTCAATGTCACACCAAACATAACAACTTTTCTTCATGCCAGAAATAGCGCCCGAGCCAGACAACAGGCAAACACTTGCAGACATGCAAAGCTTGGAGCAGGGAGGGGCATAAGCAAAAGTGCAGACGGGATGAGCTTAGTATGTAGACAATTGTTGAAGAGTTTGACCTTCACAATCTGGCGCAGATTGTGCAACTCCGAATGAAAGGAATGCTTTTAGGGCAACTGAAGGTGTTGGAGCACATTTATGAAATTTTTCACATTTATGAAAATGGCAGCTATATTGCAATCTGCTATTTGAGCTGCCTTTGCCAGTCCTTGAGCACTCCAGATGTGTTTTCGTCCTGTGGTGGAGCTGTCATTGTGTGCATTGCGTGACAAATACCAAATTACTCCATGAAATTGAACTTTTAAAGTCATATAATATATTTCCAAATGAAACAAGGGAAAGCCTAAATTATCCAGTAACCCACACTGTCTAAATACGGAGTCCCTAAAGAATCATGGTGATGGGGAAAAATGAGATGGGATGCTTTTGCGTTTGCTTACAAAACATTTGCACTCCTTTAAGAAAATTTGCATTCGCTCACAAAAGTTTTGCGTTTCCCAGAGAAACTGGTGATGGAAATAATATGAGGTGGAAGTGCTTTTGTGAGCAAACACAACCTTTCTCAGGGGAATGCAATGGTTTTGTGAGAGAGCGCAATAGTTTTCCATGAGAACGCATTTTTTTGCGACCGAACGCAACGTTTTTCAGAGGGACGCTAAAGTTCAACGCAACAGTGTTTAAAGTCACCCTAAACCGGAAGTTGCGACCGAATTTCAGTATTGTGACGTATTTTCTGAGTGAAACGGAATATTGAATGAGAAAAAAGAGGGCGTGGCTTGTTTCTTTCCCGCTGGGAATTGATTGGATCTAGAAAAGTGGGCGCTCCATTCAGCTCGCTGTCAAAGCTCGCAGTTGGAGGGGATGTTATACCCTAGCTGTCAAAATGACAGAGAAGGAAGGCCATTCCAGAAGGGAAGTACATTATCAGATTTTGATCAAGGATTACAAAGACATTTTTTTTTTGTGAATAAACTTGCACAGATTAATTGTTCATCACAAGACTAGTAATATGCACTAACAAAATAAATAGGGGCAACTTTGATTTAATGCCGACTTTAAAAAAATGTAATTTTTCTACCAAGCTCATATTTTTTCTATCACCATCACTTGTGTGAGTCAGCAGAAATGGAAAGAGCAGGATATTTTATTTTGATTAATGATTACAAGGAATTTTTATGAAGAATAGCGTGCATGGATGAATCGTTCACAATATCACCAGGAACATGCATCAGGGAAGTAAATGGGGTCGTCTGATTTTACATTGAGACTACGCACTGAGAAAAAAAAAGGTTGACCGTTGAGTCAATGTTAAAAAGAATTATGTGTTAATACCTATAAAAAAATTGAAACAGGACAAATCTGGTGTTTTAAATGTAGCTGGTGTTTCAAAACGGCCTTCTGCACTTCTGCATTACTCTGGGTGTGGCTTGACTTGGTTCACTATTATGTAAAATCATGCCTGTGCTCCTGCGTATCTGAAAATAACAAAAGTAAGTATTATTTTAAATATGAATAAGGGCCATACAGAGATATCTGTTCTATAAACATGGGAAGCTTTGATAGTATAGTGACATGAACAGCTTCTGATCTTTAGTTGTTTTTCCATATATTCGAGCTAAGCACTCCTATCAGTTCTTTTTTTAATGCAAAATACTAATAATAACTTTTAATTGTTAAAAAATGGAATAATCATGGACAATGACTGAGAGAGAGAAAGTGAAGATAAACTCTTTGTGTGCAAATACACTGAACTTGCTTGCGCCCTTTGAATTTGCATTAGATTGAGACTGGCTTTCTACTAACTGGCTTGTTTTTACAGTGACTAAGAACTGCAAACAATGTCTCGAAAGACACATTATTGATGGCATTGATCTGTTTCAGTCTCAGTATTTTAAGTTTGTAGAGTAGAGAGAAGCTGTTGCATACAGATATGGTCTTTCAACACGCACTGTTGGCACACAGAGTTCCTCACATTATGGAGAAAATTAACAGTTGCGCCACTTTGCACACTATATATCACAGTGTTATTCACTGCAATCCAGTTTAGACAAGCACACTCTGCATTTTAAAGGTGTCTGCATGTCGGTGCTGTACAGTCACAATAAGGTACGGCAGATCACTACGTGCAAGATTGAAAATTGCGGCGTGCAAAGCAAACTGCATTCAGCACTAATTTGTGGGTGAGTGTGTGACATTATCTGATTTGCATAATTCATTCCCAACCAATTCCCCATGATGTACGTTAGATAATCAGAGATCATCTGAGGCCAATAGGCGACCTCATTGTAGTTCAGAAAAGCCTTGTATCATGCTGTTGTGGGGAAGCATATGGTCTCCACCTTCCCCGACTGATCTGAACATTGCTTGTTTCTGCAAAAGTGGCTGCACGCCAGCATATCATCATTTTTTTAGACAACTTTCTGAAGTCTGACTAGGCTTCTAGATTGTTTTGGAGATATGCTGACAGGTAATTGGCTCAAACGCCGGCTACGTGTAAAAACGCTGCACATCAGACAACAGCATCTCTGCACCGTTCAGTTGACCTACGTGTTTCTGTCCGGTTGGTTGACTTTGATCACAGCTTTTACGTCACCGCCTCTGCTACCTGCACATGTATCATCTTTCAGTTCATACTTTTAAACGATTTAATCCTTTTGTGTGGAGGAGATTAAGAATGTACAAAGCCTCAAGATAACACATTTTCATTCTGCAGAGGTAATTGCTTGAATGCACATACATAACCGTAAATAAGCACACAAACCTGTACTCAGGCAGAGGCGGTTATATTTCAGTTATGGCTCAGGGTGAGCGGGGTTACCACGTTTCTGGGAAATGTCTTTTTTTTGTTTTGTTTTTTAGCTAGGATCCATTCATGACAAAGAGAGAGGAATGAATTCGGGGCAGAGAGTTTGAGGCGGTCCCAGGTGCTGTAAATCGTCCCTGCCTGGCTGCCAGCTCCAGCCAGACTTCAGCCAACACATGAATCTCATCCGGCCTGATATAGACTGAGAGGGACAGGATTTGTGTCGATTGTTCTTGTCTGTTTGTGTATGTCTTCAGATGTGTGACTGTGCGCTGTGCATACAACATGCATACAAGATAACACTGTATCTTTTGACCTTTGCTCCTGTTCCTTAGTTATTTAGACATCAGTGTTTGCCTTAAGGTTTATGGTTAAATTGTGTCAAAGGCATTTCGTCTGTGTTGTCTTTGGAAATTGTCTGATGACAACATTATATGATTTAGAGGGCAACTAGAGCAAGAGCATCAACAACAAGCTTTGTTCGGGTTCCGGGAGCCGTCGGCAGCGCTGTCATTTTGTTTTTAGACCACAAAATCAACAATGTCACTAAAGAAGTGTGTTTTTGTGAAGGAAAGATAACCTTGTTCAGCTTCCCAAATAACCCAGTGTTAAGGAAACAGTGGATGCAGTTTGTTTTTCCGGAGCAGCAACGGAGTTCCGCAAGTGTGTTTGTTTGTTCCCAGTCACGAGTCGAAACCGCAGGCGGTGAGTGAAACTGCATCAAATGTCTGTGTTTTGTTGGCAATCGGCGCGTGAGTGCATATAATGTCAACAACACCAACGTATAGTGAATCGAAAGTTATCCAGGGAGTGTGTGTGCTCGAGATTCTTTAGCTCCGCCCACTGCACGCCTTCACAAGTTCGGCTGTTTTCGGAAAGAATCTGTACAGCGTATCTGTCTTTTAAAAATATGATAAAACTAAAGACTCTTCGGAGATATGAAGGATGCAATACTACTCTATAGGTACTCAAGATTAACATGAGATGAGAAACTGTGTGTGTTATGCCCCCTTTAATGAATACAGACATTTTGGATGATTCATGGTGGCCTTTTATTGCCCTGATTAGCACAATTATGTTTTAAATTGATTTACTTTTGTTTTCAAGCCTCATTGGTCACGCAGAATACAAACAGGCAGATCCCCAGCCAACAGACACTGAACCGTACCTGATAAAATAAATTAGTACCGCTCCACACACACACACGTTTTGCTTTCAGTTGAGATGAGACGCACTAATGAATAGATTTAGCAGGAGGCACACTGCCAGGCTTTGCACATTGTGTTGATGCCAGCTGATCTACGTTAAAGCGGATGTAATGACTGCGCTCTGACATCAGAAGTCGTATCCTGGCATGTCCACTTATCTTCTGAGGCCAGAACACTGGGGCTTTGCTTGCATTGCTGCCACTTTGCAGGCAGGGAAGCCACTGGCTACCCACAGAATCTCTGTAGCTCACGTCAGACTCCCTTCAGACTAAAAGTGTCCGTTAATGAAACTTTCAACTGATATTCCCTGCTCAGTCACAAGAGCTTTACAATTAAATATTTTTTCATTTAGTTTATTAAATATGATATATTGTTTCATATAATAATTATATACCATTCAAACGTTTGAGGACAGTAAGTCAGTGTTTTTGAAATGTTTTCTCGGTAACACTTTAGTATGGGGAACACATATTAACTATTAACTACAACTTTTGCCTCAATAAACTCCTAATTTACTGCTTATTAATAGTTAGTAAGGTGTTTTTTGTAGTGTTTAAGTTTAGGTATTGGGGTAGGATATTAATGGATATAGAATCATGCAGAATAAGGCATTAATATGTGCTTTATAAGTACTAATAAACAGCCAATATCACAGTAATATGCATGCTAATAAGCAACTAATAGTGAGAATTGAACCCTAAAATAAAGTGTTACTGTTTTCTCTTATGCTCACCAAGACTGCATTTCTTTGATGAGAAATTAAAGCAATAAAAGCAGTAATACTGTGAAAAATTATTATAATTTAAAAGAACTTTTCCAATTAAAGAATTTTCTAAAATATAACTTTTTTTGATGGCAAAGCTGTATTTTCAGCATCATTACTCCAGTCTTCAGTGTCACACAATCCTTCAGAAATCATTCTAATATGATTTGGTGCTAAAGAGACTATGATACATTTTAATAAATGCAACATTATAAATGCCTTTTCTGCCACTTTTGATCAATATGAGACCCCAAACTTTTGAACAGTATATGTAAATAATACATAATTGAGCTGAATATATATTGCATATACACTGTATATAATCAATAAAATAAAACCTATTTAATAAAAATTTTATTATATAATATTATATATGTATTATATATGTATATTTAATGTGTGTATATGTTTTTGTGGGTGTAACTTTAGAATATCACTTAAAATCATACGGCAAGAAAATCAAAATCAAACTTCTGTAGACTGGACGTGTTTAGAATGACTTCAATATTGGTTATTATTGGAATACGTGTTAACTTTGAAAGACCATTGATAGGGGAAAAAGGTTGATGGAACATATACAACAGCCGTAATACATTTTTTATGATTTCACTGCTGTAGAGGAACTGCTGCATTGGCAGTGACTTTATGACCTGGCTGCAGATGCTTACATAAGCCTGCCATGGCATGCGAGGCCCACTTTCTGGGGAAAGGTGCTCTTCCTCATTGCCGAGCCCATGGGAGGTCGCGGCCCAGCGAGGGGCATTGATTAGTATGAGCTGTGAGCAGCCGTGCAAGCGTAACACGATTTGATGGTTCTCTGCAGAAAACAATGCATTATTAATTAAGAGTGTGTATGTGCAGCAGAACAGACACATCTGGAATGATCTCTTTTCATGTCTGCACAGCAGGGACTGCTTGAACACGTGGACCATTGGTACATATCGTACAGAGCTGAAGACGGATCCCTTCTCTGACCTTATTATATTACGTGAGAAATTAGGATCATCACTTGAAGGCTACTCATATTTACACATCTCACTGTACTCATTTGTGAATGCATGGATGGAAATAGAGGTTTTATTAATCTAACATAACCTTGGTACTAATGTTCTGTGGTTATGATGATTATATTAATAGTGATGATAATGATGATGACACTTATGTCATCAGAGCGTCCTCTCCTTTTATTGCTTGAATATCTATGACAGATTAATTAGAGCGATTTGATATAATTGTACAAAGTGTGCAGAACAGCCATTTTTGTTGAAGAGAAGGTTCTGCCACTGGACTCTGTATGAAAACATGCCAAGCAGCCCTTTCGATTTCAGGTTTCTTTGATTTAAGCTCACATATTATAGAATGAACACAATATTCTTGAATATTATGTCAGTCAGTGTTAAATACTCTTCTACTCAAACCTTTTTTTCCCACTAAAAAGATTTTTTTTGTGCAAAGGAAAGGTTCCATGGATGTCAAAGGTTCTTCATGGAACCATAAATGCCAATAAAGAACTTTATTTTAAGAGTGTACCCAGCTGGGACAACTATTAGATATTCATAGATTTCCACTCAAAAAACGTAAACTCGTGGCACCTTCATCTTAGAAATATGGACATAGGGGACAAAACTGCATCTCTACCTCACTTAATGTGTCATTCCTGCATTTCATACTTTAACATGCACTTTACATGCATTAGTCAGAGTGATGTAATTTGTCATGTAAATTGAAAATGGCGATATGGAGCAGTCCAATTATTTTCATAATATATTGCATACACAGTAATAAGAGTGCAATGTCCATTCAAGAGTCAAATTATGTTTGTATCTGAATGAGATGCGTTTAAGTTTTTATAGTCAACAAATAAAAAATGTCGCTCATACACTATAACATAAAAGTTTTTAAGAAATTAATACTTTTAGTCAGCAAGGATGCATTAAACTGATTTTAAAAAGTCAGTAAGTACTTTTACTGTACATTGTTACAAAATATTTCTTTTTAAATAAATAAATGCTGTTCTTTTGAACTTTCTATTCATCAAAGAATCTTGAAAAGTGTTTTTGACATCAATAAAAATAAGAAATGTTCTTGGCCACCAATCAGCATATTATTATAATCAGAATATTAACATATTAGTAATTAGAACGCATATTAGAAGGATGGCTGAAAAATCAGCTTTGCCGATTAAAAATTAAATTTTAAACTATATTAAAATAGAAAATAGTTATTTGAAATGTTAATTACACTATATTACTAGTTTTGCATACTGTATTTTTATCAAATAAATGCAGCCTTGGTGAGCATAAGAGACTGCTTAAAAAAAACCCCTAAAACTTACCAACCCCAAACCTTTAAACGGTAGTGTATCTATAGTGTTGTTTTAGTAATCTAGGATGAGCCCAGGATTGTTGTACCTTGTAAATCTGAAAATAAATAAATAAATACAAGCCCACACAGCAGGAGAGAGCAGTAGATTCTCTTTAGTAGCGTAAAGACAGATGACTGCGTTTACTGAGATGACACAGCTCAAGCGGGTGTAAAGATTTAGCAGGAATAAGGGGCTCTGAATGTCAACAACAGCCTCAAGTGGCTGACTCAACGTATTACAGGGTACCTCTGCTTTCTGTCATGAACAAATTGGGTCTTTAGGGGAGGCTGTGCAGAATTTCCATGAGGCCCACTGGAAACTGGGTAACAACAGAGAAGTTCATCAAACCCATAAGCGCTCTAGTCCACACTGAGTCTTGTCTAGACAGATAACAAAGCAACAAAGAGGGTCGGATCTGTGACACACCTGGGCTGTAAAGGTAAACATCTGCTAACATCTTGCTGTATGATTAGAGGTGGTTCTATAACTGTTCAAATGAAGTCTTACATAAGCAGCTCCTTCATGCACTAAGATAATAGTGCCATTGACAGTCTGACCAATCATAATTGCTCAGTCAGCCACTGCACGCAAGTTGGTGCATGGGTGATATAATAACCTGTTTTGCGTCTCATTTCATCATGGCAGAGGGAATAGGCATTCATGAGCATAAATGCTGTTCTTTGGAATTTTATATTCATCAAATAATTTTCACAAAAAATAATAGCCACTAACATTGCTAATAATGAGAAATGTTTCTTGAGTATTAAAAGTCAGCATATTAGTATGATTTCTAAAGAATAATGTGACACTGAAGACTTGAGTAATGATGCAAAAAAATTCAGCTTTGCCATCACAGGAATAAATTACATTTGAAAACATATTCAAATAGAAAACAGTTATTTTAAATTGCAATAACATTTACCATCATTACTGTTTTACTGTATTTTGAGTAAGCCTTGGTGAGCATAAAAGACTTCTTACAACATTTATTTTTTTTTTTTTGATCTTACCGAACCCAAAACTTTTGAACGGTAGAGTTTCTCACACTCATTTAATAGTAAGTAAAATCAAGTTCTACAAATGTTCTGTTCTAAATTGGCTGTTCAGGGCAGGACCTGGCACTAACGCTATTAACACTCAAGTAGGTCAAGTCCAGGGCTTCCGTGAAAGCACAATACATGGGAAGCCATCCTGACATGCAGAACAAATACGTATTTGCACATGTTGTTCAAGAAGAAGGTTTTACTCTTGGAACATGAAATTATATATATTATTAGACTATATATGCCAACAAACAAACACTTTATTTGTCTACAGGTTGACCTGAATTACGTCTGTAAGAATTATTAATGCGTAATTGACTCAGCTCAATTAGGCAATTTAATGTATCCAGTGTATTAAAGCAACAGAGTTTTACATAACACATTGTATGCGCATCTCCTGTACCGACATGTTTTATGTGAGCAAAACACCCAGTCGTATGCTGTACAACACTATAGCATGCTACGTAACTGCTTTTTTCTGCAGTCATGCATGAGTCCTTTCTGACTGTAAGACACAAAACAAAGCTGTCTGCTGAGAAATGAGCATGGCATATACACAAAAGTTGAAACGTCTTTTCTCTTCCTACAAAAGGGAACTTAAACTGTACAAACATCTTCCATAAACAGTTATAGAAAATTCTAGATGGTTATGTTTGGAAATTCACGATTACAACAGTGAGACTCTATTTGTATTGTTTTGTCATTTTGTTGACTTAATAATTTGTCATCCTCTGAATATTCTGCTCTCAATCATGTCACTATGAGAGTCGCTAATCAAAGAAATTCTCCATATTTGTCTGACAGACAGACAGCGAACAGAGAAAAAAAGACACAATATCTCTGTATGTCCACCTCCCTCCCATCTAGCTGAGAGAATGGGACATTTTCACACCATCCGCGCTGCTCGAGTCGCAAAGTTGCATCTTAGGCTGCGTCCGCAGTCTCTTTTTCATAGATACCACCGTCCACATAGAGCAACGGCCATGAGTTTGCCACCTCTCTACTCACCTAGTCTATTTAAGAGGAGGGACAGGCGGTAAGTGTAAGAATGTTGGAGTCGCATGAGTGTATCATTACAACTGACAGCTGTTGGATTAATTGTGAGAATGTGAGCAAGGAAAGTTAGTCTCGTCTAACCACTCAAACTGGTGAATACTGCAGGTCTTGCTCTACAAGGTGTGAAAATCGTTACGTTAGAGTCAGCGAAGTGCAATACCGGGTTCATCATCTGTGTATCATGTTGGAAAGTAATTACAGATGGGTTATGCACGTATTGCATAACTTGTTTTTTTCATGTCATAGGATGCTAAGTCAAGAGTTTACTCTGTAGATGATGTTATTTACTTATTTTATTCTTCTCTCTAGCTGTCCTCCTAAAGAAACTAGATTTATTTTTTGACATAATAAGCAGCAGCTATTCACAGAATGCAAACTTGACAGACTGAAAATATGCCATTCCACACATTCCTTTTATGATTATTGGTGTGTCCTTACGTATGCAAATGCTAAATTAACCAAGTATGGTTAGGTGTGTCTTGAGAACGCTAAACCTTTTTTGTGGGTTTTTAGTAAATGAAGTCTTGTTGCATAAGGGGTTTAAGTGTAAATAATTAGTGCCACTCAGTGTTACTGTATTGAACATAATATACACTGAGACCAGTTTCCAACCTTGTTTTAAACCGTGTAGTAGCAGTGTGAAGGATTTGTTTATTGGAGCGAGTCTGGGACGTCTCCACCCTGGCCACGGTGACAGACGGAGACATACTGTACTATGGCACATCTGTGTTTACTGTGATGTGTGAGGTTTTTTTGAGGAGTGGCGACTGAATGAAGCATCTGTTTGCTCATCTCGCTGCATCAAAACAATGTGGAAGTTTATTCATTTATTCAATACTGAACAACTTTTAAGCATGCAAATTTTTTTTGTCAGTCCTGGTTTCCTCGGAATGTAATACATGCAGCTTTCTCTTTGCTAGAGAGGTTTTTTTTTTTTTGGGTTTTGTCCTGTCAAGACCAGCCACTAAAATTATGAATGTTAACTTATTAGTTGGGGGGGCAAAGTATTTTTTTTGCATGGGGTGGGGGGGGTGGGGGGTATTGGTCTTATTGGTTTATTTAAAGGAATTAAATTGTTGAAGGATTACAAGGGATTTAAGGAAATGAAAAAGAAATAAGAACGGTAAAAGTTCCAGTTCTATTGCAGTTATGAAGTAAACTATTTGCAAATAATTTTTTTTTTTAAATTTTCGTCTGCCTAATATGTAAAAATGCAAAACGTTTCTTGTCACATCAAATTCAGTTATGATTTACATAAATAATGTCATATTTTCAATTCAAATTGGTGAAATTTCATAAAAAATGTAAAGTAGTTTGCATTACTTCATATTGCTGCGGGATGCTGAGCGTTTTTATTGTCAAATATTAAATGTTTAGTTACTTACATCTTACGATGCACCCTTTCACTGCTATAACTAAAGCGTTGTGTTGGAATTCACACTAACAGTAAGCCCCGCCTTCTTTGATTTGATTGGCCATCTCACTCATTCTGACAGTGACGAGCGCTGTTAGACCGCTGAGGCAGACCAACCTAAAAATGTAACATTTTACTTTTGTCATCCTAGCAACAAACAGTGGTGTGTAATGAAGTACAGCAGAGCAAGAATATCAAATATTTGGGGGGACAATTTGGCCATTTTTAATTATTCCGGGGGACTTGTCCCCCTCAATGTCTATGGTGGTTATGGCCCTGGTAGGTACTATATAACAGGAAGGTTCTGTTGACACTTCCTTGCCTGCAGACTCTCACCAAGATGCATAACTCTTTAAATTAAGAAGCCACTTCATGGTCTTTCCCTCTTCGTCTGACTCTGAGGCATGATTATCATTTCATACAGTACAAACTGTACAAGCACTTGCCAATTATCCGGACTACAGCTCACCAGGAGCTCAGAATCATACAGGAGAAGACGTTAACTCTTTCTGGAAGGCTCCTCTGAAATCTAATCTGTCAGTTTTACTAACTTGGCATGAAATGGAAAGTGACAGCACTACGGTGACTAATTTGTGCTTTTCTGTGAAATCTCAGTAGGAGGATCAACTTTGAGCCGTCCCCTTTCAAAGGGCTACACTGGGATCTAGACAAATTCTTGCTCCACTCAGAAAAGAAGATAGTATAATGAAGTTCGATAATGTCCATAAGATGTCATTTGGTAACATAATAAATTCATATAATGTTGCTAGCACATCTCATCTTTAAAAGTGTTTACCAATAACATAACTGTATTAATAATTAAAAAAGAGGAACATATAAAACAAATTTGAGACTCTAGTTTTATTTTTATAATAAGTCACTCTGAATTTAAATAATATCATAGGCTAGCATTACGTCAGAGGTAAATTGGATATACATATATATATAAATAATTCAAACTTACCTCTGAAGTAACTTACACATAAATACACTATTAAAAGTTTATATAATCCGTAGTGAGGTAGAGAAGCGTTACTTCTGCTCCTCATCGAGAAATTTGTTTCGTCCCTCATTCAAATGATTTTCCTCCAAAAAATTAAATTCACAAAGCATACATTATGTGAATAATAACTAAGAATGTCTGTTTGTATGTTGTGCATGTTTATAAGTTGGACAAAATGAGTTGTATTTACATTTTGAGTCTACACGTAGGTATTTTTAGAAAGATCAAAACATTTATTTTGTTTACTTATATTTTTTTGTTTATTTTTGGTGTTGTTTCTTTCACGCTGTTATGTAAATGCGTCAAAAATGTATTTGCATTGGACTTAATTATTGTTGTATGCTTTTATTATGAACTCATGAGCTTTAATGTTAAAGAGTAAACTGATGGACAGTGAAATAGTGTGTTTATATTCTAAATGAGCAAGTTTTTAAGTGTCGATGACTTTGATTCCAACCTTTAGAGACTGTTTGGTTGAGCATGTTTATGATTGTTATACACAGTTTGGCCACTAGAGGCACTAAAGGCTGAATTTAGACATTATGGAAAAAAGTACTGAGAAAATACTATTGTTTAAATCAATTTCCCAACTGCAGAACTGTAAACTTACGAAGACCTGGAGGCATCGATTGAAAGACCAATTCTGTCAGTTTACTAATAAACTACTAATAAAACTGCTCAATTAATGATTTTCACCATGTAGCAAATTACTGAGGTTTATAGGAACACGTTATTTCTTAAAAGTGACAACGTTACATACACAAGACAAATATATTCTCTCGTATTTAGTCATTAGACAGCTATATATTTCACGAGGCATGTCATAACTCGGCAAAACGTATCAATAATAAAAAAAAGGCTTGTTAATGGCGTATCTTGTTGATGTGCTGTGGAGGTTTGTCCTGCGGACTGCTGCTGCTGCATGCTGTGTGTTCTTTGAGGGAGTTCAGTGAGAGGGCAAAACGAAAATCTATGCCACAAGCCTCATTTGAATAATACATGCATGCGTCACGTGACGTCACCGAGAGGAGTATAAAATCCCGCTGCGGCAGAAATAGCATCACTTGCCGACAGTGTTTCTCTGAAACCGCTCCTAGTTCACTTATAGCGCCCGGCTTCTCTGTGCGTATTGCAACAGAGCACCGCAACAAAACAACCAGGAACTTAAAATCGTGTTCTAACAAGTCGCAAACGTGGCGAGAAGTATTATTCAGACGGGTCTTGTACTCAACATGAGCACGGAGATGTTTAAAACGCCAATGGAGCTCGCTGTCTATCAGCTGCACAATTTCTCCATCTCCTTCTTCTCATCCTTCCTTGGAGGGGATGTAGTATCGGTCAAACTAGACAACAGGTAGGCCGATTTTATGAGATTATTAGATGCTTTTGACAGTCGATAGGAATTACAGTCGGACACAAATCTTACTTTGCTGTTTTTTTCGGCATTCACTGCGCTTCAACACAGATGTCACGCACTAAGAGCTTGTTTACTACTACAGAGTCTGAACTGCGTTTTAATACTTTGTGTCTTTGTCTTTTGCAGTGCCTCTGGCGCAAGCGTTGTGGCAATTGACAACAAGATCGAACAAGCAATGGTAAGATGGATAACTATTCTTTTAACTGCATGATCAGATCCGTAGAATGAGCTCATGTTTGTAGAACTGCAGTGGAAAGTATCTAGTTTCTGTGTAGGCTGTAACCAAAGCTGTGGCACGCTCTAGAGCTGCTGCATCTATCTTCATTGCAAATGCTTTGTTGGCCCACCTGCAGTAAAAGTCAAAGGTCGTTGTACAACACCACATGCACCCTTATAGCAATTGTTTTATACCCATTTAATCCCCCAGTAACATCTGTAATTTTGCCAAAAGTCTTAATGCACTATTTACTAATATATTTATTACATATTACTATAATTATAAATGAAAAAGCAGAGAATAACTACCATATTTGGTGCAAGTAATCTTTAAACAGAATCTTTTTAACAGTTTATTAATGTATTAAGATTGCTCTCTTACAGTATATAAATCAAACTATTAAAAATGCTGTATTAAGCACGTCAGGCCAGTAGTTGGCGATGTCACTTTGTAAAGAAGCACTACGCGCCTATAGACTGAACATGTAATACACATGCACATGATGCCAGCATTTCCATAAATGTGCGTTTTTGTAGTTTGCAAAACTTGCACTTTGAGTCTCGTCAAAGTCAGGCCCCCAAAACGTAAATGAATGGCCAAAACGCATAAAAAGTTTTCCATTTTTAGTTGAAAACAGTGTTGTGTAAATGGCCCCTTAGATTGTCTTTTCCCTCACAATGATATTAAATATTAAGTAGAACATGATGTACAGTTAGTATTACAAATTCAAGACCCCTAAATAAATGGCCCATGTGAATGGGTATTGTTTGTTTATTTCATTGGGCTATTCAAGGAGTATTAGGTTAGCTGGGAAAAAATGGATTTAATCCAAGTTCTCAGCCTCATTCTTCTGAGTTCATACATGAATTCCACATGCAAACAGATGAAATGTATTTAATAGTCAGACTGAGGATGTTTTGGTGTGATCATGGAAACTCAACTCTCTTTTCTTCTCTCTTAGGATCTTGTGAAGAATCACTTAATGTATGCGGTCAGAGAAGAAGTGGAGATCTTGAAGGAGCAGATCAAGGAACTGGCAGAGAAAAACAACCAGTTGGAGCGTGAGAACAGCCTGCTGAAGAACCTGGCGAGCCCAGAGCAGCTGGAGAAGTTTCAGTCACGTCTGCCCTCAGACTCCAGCCTCCCCCTGGAGCTGGGCTCCCCCGAGGATGGCGACCGCCAGTACAGCAGCACGGGATCTGCTGTATAAGTGGCTCTGCCATGGGGCGGGCAGAGCCACAGCTCTCACCTGAAATGGACCTCCAGATATGCAACTTCAAGATGAAGCTGGCTGTACAGATGAAACCTGACCTGAAATGAAAGCATTACGACGTACCAGTGGCCAAGTTCTGTAATATCCGACAATCTCTTCGGACTAACATGGAAAAGAGAGAGTGATGTAGACGTCTGAGGTTACTGTACAACGGGACTGACGTGCCCCTTGCTTGGAAGGGGGCCCAGCCTTGCTTTCCTTTGGTCCCTCTCACGAAGAGACGGAGAGGGGCTTGCCTGATGGAGCTGGCCGAGAGCGCATCTTCGGCCTATCCAAGTCAAGCCAAGGAAATGTACGTCCCTACGAGATGCCCCACTTGACGCAAGCTATACGGGACTCACGTTCCTGCCCTCCGTGTCATTGATCCCTAGCGCTGTGGACATTCTTAGCTCCTGTAGTTAAGGACGCTTGAGACAGACCTGTACGGAGCACTGGTCCTCTCGTCCACGGCGGTGACTCCTGCCACATTGTACAGCATCGCTTGTATCTCTGCAGATGGGGCCTGCTGCTTATGGGGATTATTGCTTGTTTGTGTTTTGAAACGGAACAAAATCAACTTGTCTATATGGGCTGTGTAAAAATTATTTTTTTCTTTTTGTGGGAATGAAAATCTGTATACATTTGCATAGTTCTGTAAATTAGCAACTGATGTAAAAGCGAAATGTTCGGAAACCGACGGAAGTGAGGGGTGGATAATGTTCCTGCGAATGTTCTGCTGACGTCGAAAATGTGTTCTGTTGACCTTCCATGCCAACCAACTAACAGGCACAATGGTGTCCGAGGAAGGCCACATGTTTTTCAATGAACTTTGTGTTTTCTAACCACCAAAGACTTGCCTGATACTCACAAGCCAACAGGACCATGTGTAACTATTCACAGGGATAAGTTTTTCGACAGCAGTCTTTTTAAAACATGGGTATTGTTGCTTCATTGTGTCCATGGTTTTTTTTTTTTTTTTAACGATTTATGGATGCAAAATGCACATTGCAATAAACCTTGTTTACACTACCCTCAGATCTTTTGCTTTTTCTTCATGGAGGACACAAACATTTTCTGCAGTTATATATTTAGACAAGTTACAAGTCAGATTCTTAGTATCTATAAAAATTCCAACTTTAAATGTGATGTAAAAATCAGAGCAATCTTCCTTGGCCTTAATGTAAGATTGAGATGAGGTGTTTAACAATAGGAGTAAAGGTCATGCATGGAAGATAAAGCCTTCACGAAGCATTTGACCAATAATATCCCCTTAGCATGCATGGTAGTTTATGATTGACATTTGCTATTCAAGTATGCAATGGCATCACTTGCTACTCACATTTTACTACATGCAATTAAATCTCTTTATATGAATCAAATTCTTTCCAGTAATTACACATATATAAAGATAAATGTCACTGACCTCAGTGAGCGCATGTGCATGATTATAAAATATGCAAAGGTTGAACTTTCCACTGGACTATCAAAATGACTATTAAAAAAAACTATACATCGAAAAAAGAGGGTTTAATTGCAGAGGTTTATGTACATACACACACACAGATCTAGAGCTAAGTTCACAATGGCTACTGTGCCGTAGTAATCCAGAAGGCTTTGAGGCCAAGCATAGTGAGAAAAGAGATCATGGCGTGTGAAACCCTTATCTTTCTCTCCTTTAGAAAGGCACGTTCAGTGTAACTCAGTCCTCTGAGAGGTCCCTGATGTAAGACTTCTATGTAAGACCCACATCTCAGTATTTCTACAAAAGTTCGTATAAGGTAGACAGTAATAAAGTAGAGTCAAAAGACTACGTCCACTGGGTCCGATTGCAGATGGGTGGAGGTTTAAAAGGAAATGACTTTTGGAAATATCAGAAGCCAAATGCACTCTAATCTGAGGTTTCGTTAACGTTTTATTGCTGTTATTGCTATACATGCCATTAAACTAAAATAAACTTAATTGTACTGAACATGTATATGGTAAAAGCCAGTAATATGATCAGCTTATTCCAAACAGAATAGACAAACCATACATTAAAAAAAATGCATTAATAAATGAAGATTCGGTTACACTTTATTCTAAGGTGTCCTTGTTACAGTGTAATTATACATTTACATACTGAGTAATATCAATTAACAACATGTACTTAACAATAGATCAGGGTTTGGTTTAGGGTTAGTTGCTTGTAATTATGCATATTATAACAAGAAGACTGTACATTAAAGTGTTACCGAAGGTAACCAACAAACTAAATCATAATAATAATAATAATTTCTATTATTATAATATTGACCATAATATAAATAAATAACAATAATAAAGTTTTTTGGTAACACTTTAATTAAAGCCTTTATGTGCAATGCATTATAAAGGTATTCATAATGTTATATTATAATGCATTATATCTTTTCATAAATAAGTGTAACCAAAGTTAAAATGCATTATCTCATTATTTCAGCAGGTCTGAAACTGGTTGTTTGCCATTTGTTTTAATGCATTATACTTTCTAAAGGTGTGATCAATGAATAGATAAGTATTATAATGTATTATAACTGTGGTTACAATAATTCATAAGACCATGCAATAGATTATAAGGTGCATAATTAATGCATTAAAATACTTTTATAGTGCATTATATATAAAGGCTTTAAGTAAAGTGTTACAAAGTTTTTTCCATGGTATTTTTGGAATGGAGTAAACAACCATGGACAATGTTCAATGGTTCAATGTTCAGAATCGGATTGAATTCACTGGTGATTTGGCATTTGGTCTGCTTCCCAAAACAGCTGCAAGACCTCCGCTGTTATGCAACTCCCAAACATCTGTTTCAGTTTGGTGTAGTGGGCGGTTTTCTATGTCAAGGCCTGGTGAAGTGTGGCTGGGTTTGCATGCGTGCAAGTTACAGTGCACTGAGAAATTTACTTGTTTGTCCTGTATGTAAATATAGGCTCACAGTAGGCTGTTTGTGGCATATTTCAGTGGAGTAACATTATTTCCTAAACCTCAGATCTAATACCCTGTTGTGGAAAATTATTGAGTGTGATCTGCAGTGTAAACGCTGTTACCTCATTCTCACTTTATACAAACAGCCTCCCTCTCGCTCCCAGGTGCATCCTGTAGAAACAGAATGAATGAGACAGATGTTTATTTCGGGAATTTTTTTTTTATTTTTTTAATCCTTTTTAGAATAAAGTTGACAGTATAAATAGACAAAGTCATTATAAGCCCAAAGTGTTTACTACTTTTATGGAACGCACTGACTGGTGTTCAGCTACCAAACAGAGTGCTTACAAATTGCTGCAAATTTTCCATTGAATTACAATCACAGAAACTGATGACTAAATCCAAATAAATACGTTCATACATTCAGAGTTTTATAACTTACTTATATTTAAAATACATTATAATATTTAGAATTAGATTATATAATATATATAGTTCATATTAGACTTATTACGCATTTGAAGAACTTCCAGTGGAATACATGAATCATTGTAAAAGGTTTCGCAGTTCCAGGCATATGGTCAAGCTACTTCTGACATAAAAGGTAAACAAATACATGATCCATTGTTTAACTTGGGTTGCATATAAGTCATAACCACAGATATGTAACAAATTTCCATTGTACAAACCACAATTTCAGATTCTCAGTGATGTGACATGATTTGCAAGACTTACGTCTGTGTATGTGCTGACTCATGACTTTTTGTTGCAGTCCAACTCAGTATTGAATCTTTTTCAAATTCTGTTATATTGTTTTGGGTGTTTTATCTCAGTATCTACCCCAGCCAGTCTGACCCAAGTCATTTTGATTCCTAAAGTCTCTCATGTTTTAATATTGACTGGTCATACTTCAAATAGCCTACAATCTTCTGAATGGTCTCTCTGTTTTGCAGAAGTAGTAAACAGTAAATAATTGGAGACTAATGAATTTAATTTGTCTCTAAGTATAATCTACGACAACGTCTTGTTTATTCCCATTAACATACACACAACTATCTCTTATGATAGAGCATTTTGTATTCACAAGACCAAATGGTCTGTTTATTTGAGGTAAGCCACTTTGCTCTTGTTTTTACAGATTGATCAGGGTGTGGGAATGTGATAAAGTTTACCACACTCCACCTATAGAAAGAGGATTTGGAAAGCCCCATTAGTTACTTTCACACGACCATAAAAGGATGTTGCCTCACAAAAACATCTGGGTAGTAGTTCCACCCTAAACTCTTTACTAATCCCAGGGCTGGTGCAAGATGTCAAATATACCAGCAGAAGTTGGCCAATGACTCTGACCCTACATGCGTGAGTTGCAGGAACATACAGAACTTATGTTTGTTAGACCCTCAGCTTGATGAGTTCTAAAGGAGGACGGTATAAACACAGCAATAAAGAGTCTTTTATTAAGCTCTCCTTAAAAAGAGACTCTTTGTAGGAGGCATAAGAGAACGTGCTCTTATTTAACAGTGCTGGAATTCTTCCTAGATGCATGAGATCTGAGAGGAACTGTGTCCATCTTTCCCCAGGGGTTTGAAAAACACTGTGAATCGCTGTCTGTGTGAGAGGTGTTCCTCTGTGGTACCAGTCTTGCAAAGAATGTGCTTGAACATCTTATTCTGACCAAGTGGGGCAGAACAAAGGCCACCAGCATGAGGTTGAGGATTTGAGAGAAAAGCCTCGAATTCAGAGTCCTACCACGGGACAAGCACAGCTTGTTTTTTTAGCACTGGCGTGTCATAGGGGAAAGTGAGGTGCTCTTAATACATAACCTATATAACTTTTTACAATAGTACAATATAGTTGGGTTTCTGGGAGTTGTTTTGATAGATTTGACTAAAGATATTGTGTACTACGCACAATGTGTTATGTATAAGTATTATGCCATGACTACTTTCAATTAACTGCTCAGTTAAACTGCTTAGGGGTGGATGATATCGATATTTTGAACCCTATATGCATCACCTAACTGTGTCAGTGATACACATCACCAAATTGTAATTAGGCTTGTCACTATACCAAATTGTTATAAATTGAACAAAACCTCACAGGTTTCATTATTCTCAATTATGCTATTTTAAAAAGTTCATTATTTTGTTTATTTGCTGTAATAGAATAGGCTAAAATGTGTTAATGTTAAAAAATAACATTATTTTTAACACACTGTAGATTATTGCAGCTCCTCTATTCCCAGTCTGTCTGAAACAAGCTGATTTCTAAAAAGCCCCTCCTTCTGAAAAGCTCAGAGTGCTCTGATTGGTCAGCTGACCCAGTGTTTTATCACAAAAAAACCCTTACCATTATCACAAGCTTCAGCTTCCAGGCTTTAAAAGCAATTGTAAACACACAGTTAACTCTTTCCCTGCCATTGACAGAATTTTCCGTCATTTATGAGACACTGCTTCCCCGCCATTGATGGAAATTTTCGGCTTTCTGTGTTTTCACAGTTATACAGTTTTTCTTCTGAAAGAGTACAGAATCTCTAGATCAAAACAGGCAAAAAAGGAACAGAAACAAACGATAAAAGCATTGCTTAAGGATGTTGTAGTCTTTGAAAAAAAAAAAAAAATTCTCAGCTTTTTATTCAAAATGTTGCTTTTTTATATTAAACTTACCCACATTCAAGTGTTGATAAAAATGAGAATGCATGAAGCTATAATAATTTTTTGTTGTTGTTTAAAAACAGAGGCTCTGTTCTTTTTTTGATATATTGCATCATCATGCTCAGATATTCATACAACGAAATATTCTGAGGGCCATTAAATTTTTGGTGAAAATTATCAAAAATGCTTGCAGTGGCTGGCAACTTTTTTAGAAAACGCTGGTGGGGAAAGAGTTAATAATGTTGTTGGTATTACAGTATCAGTTCGAGCCTGAGTCAGATTCTGAAAATGCGAATGATCAAACCGATTAATCGGAACCAATTTTGCAAGCACAACATTTGACAGTGGAAAGCAGTCTTTGTATATAGCCGCCACTGTGCTCTCCCAGGTTCAGGAAGCTGTCCTCTGTAAAATGCAGTGGTGGATGAAGTACCTAAAAAGCCACACTTGAGTAAAAGTATAGATAGAGATTACGGGAAATTGCTTTGGTAGAAGTTTAAAGTCACTGTTCAGAATATTACTTGAGTAAAATTTTTAAAGTATGTGATATTTATTGTACTTAAATATGAAAAGTATTTTTTTTTTTTTTTTTTTTAAACATACTTAAGTATTGAAAGTGAAAGTAAAAGTACAAGTAAATGGAAAATACAAAAGGACCAAATAAATATTTAAAAAAAAATTAACTACTATGTACTTACATAAAAAAAGTACAATGTACTTATTGTGTTGATGTTGTACTGGAAAACACTTTCTGCTACTGAGGTGGGATACAGAAGGGACAGGTTTGGTGGAATGTGTAGGTTAAGGGTAGGGTTAGGTGTAAGGGAAGGGTCAACAGTGTAATTATAGATGTAATTACAGAAAGTGTAAAATCATGTATGTACACAATAAGTGCATTGTATCAAATTATTAATTTCAATGTTAGTACATAATTAAGGACACAATATAAAGTGGGACCAAAATGGCAAAATGTTTATTGTATTTTCTTAAGTAAAAAAATAATCCAGTTTCAAATTTTTAACAGTAAGTAAAACAGTTGAGTTTTTGTATCTTTGGGTAAGCATAAGAGAAAAGGGTGACCAGATTTCTCATGGTGGAATATGGGACAACTTCGCTTGACAAAAACATTCACCAAATCTTTGTGTAGCACACTTAAGCTGCATCCACTAGGGGTGAGCACTATGACCGCAAACTTATTTCACGATATGAAAATTTTTTATTTCATCATGATGATATACACCGATCAGGTATAACATTATGACCTTACCACCTTCCTAATATTGTGTTGGTCCCTCTTTTGCTGCCAAAACAGCCCTGACCTGTCGAGGCATGGACTCCACTAGACCCCTGAAGGTGTGCTGTGGTATCTGGCACCAAGATGTTAGCAGCAGATCCTTTAAGCCCTGGAAATTGCGAGGTGGGGCCTCCATGGATTGGACTTGTTTGTTCAGCACATCCCACAGATGCTTGATTGGATTGAGATCTGGGGAATTTGGAGGCCAAGTCAACACCTCAGACTCGTTGTTGTGCTCCTCAAACAATTCCTGAACCATTTTTTCTTTGTGGCAGGGCGCATTATCCTTCTGAAAGAGGCCACAGCCACCAGGGAATACCGTTTCCATGAAAGGCTGTACATGGTCTGCAACAATGCTTAGGTAGGTGGTACGTGTCAAAGTAACATCCACATGGATTGCAGGACCCAAGATTTCCCAGAAGAACATTGCCCAAAGCATCACACTGCCTCCGCCGGCTTGCCTTCTTCCCATAGTGCATCCTGGTGCCATGTGTTCCCCAGATAAGCACCCGGCCATCCACGTGATGTAAAAGAAAACGTGATTCATCAGACCAGGCCACCTTCTTCCATTGCTCCGTGGTCCAGTTCTGATGCTCACGTGCCCACTGTTGGCGCTTTCGACGGTGGACAGGGGTCGGCATGGGCACCTGGACTGGTCTGTGGCTATGCAGCCCCATACACAACAAACTGCAATGCACTGTGTATTCTGACACCTTTCTATCAGAACCAGCATTAACTTTTTGAGCAATTTGAGCTACAGTAGCTCGTCTGTTTGATTGGACCACACTGGCCAGCCTTCGCTCCCAACGTGCATCAATGAGCCTTGGTCGCCCATGACCCTGTCGCCGGGTCACCACTGTTCCTTCACCACTGTAGACCGGGAACACCCCACAAGAGCTGCAGTTTTGGAGATGCTCTGACCCAGTCGTCTAGCCATCACAATTTAGCCCTTGTCAAACTCGCTCAAATCCTTACGCTTGCCCATTTTTCATGCTTCTAACACATCAACTTTGAGGACAAAAATGTTCACTTGCTGCCTAATATATCCCACCCACTAACAGGTGCCGTGATTAAGAGATAATCAGTGTTATTCACTTCACCTGTCAGTGGTCATAATGTTATGCCTGATCGGTGTATATCATATAGTTATTTTATATTTGTTATATAAAAAAAGAACAAAGAAGCAAATTACTCTCGATACTCTCGCACTCGATAATTACCCAGCAAGCAATTTTTTGTTTTAAAGACATCTAATAGCCTTTCAAACACAGCCCTGACATCTAGGCTAAAACGGCAAAATCTGGGCTGTCAGTGAAAAATGAATAGGCGTCCAACCATAGCCCAAGAATAGACTAGTCATCAATTTCAAAGAAATGAAACCAAACACCTTGTAATCACTGTTGACTTTGCTTACATGATGGAATATAAGGGTGTATTCATACCAGGAAAGTCCGCTAGTTCACTTGCTTTGGTCTGGACCAAATACAATGTTGATTTTTTTTTGTTTGGTATGGTTCGCTTTTACACTGCCCTTTTTGCAAGTGAACCAAAATTTGTAAACAAAACCACATGTGCGCTAAGGTCATCCATTCATTGGACATTATATACACTATATTGCCAAAAGTTTTGGGACGCCTGCCTTTACATGCACATGAACTTTAATGACATCCCATTCTTAATCCGTAGGGTTTAATATGGAGTTGGCCCACCCTTTGCAGCTATAACAGCTTCAACTCTTCTGGGAAGGCTTTCCACAAGGTTTAGAAGTGTGTTTATGGGAATTTTTGACCATTCTTCTAGAAGCGCATTTGTGAGGTCAGGCACTGATGTTGGACGAGAAGGCTTGGCTCACAGTCTCCGCTCTAATTCATCCCAAAGATGTTCTATCGGGTTCAGGTCAGGACTCTGTGCAGGCCAGTCAAGTTCCTCCACACCAAACTCGCTCATCCATGTCTTTATGGACTTTGTTTTGTGCACTGGTGCGCAGTCATGTTGGAACAGGAAGGGGCCATCCCCAAACTGTTCCTACAAAGTTAGGAGCATGAAATTGTCCAAAATGTCTTGGTATGCTGAAGCATTAAGAGTTCCTTTCACTAGAACTAAGGGGCCAAGCCCAACCCTTGAAAAACAACCCCACACCATAATCCCCCCTCCACCAAAATTTACACTTAGCAGAATGCAGTCAGGCAAGTACCGTTCTCCTGGCAACCGCCAAACCCAGACTCGTCCATCGGATTGCCAGACAGAGAAGCGTGAATTGTCACTCCAGAGAACACGTCTCCACTGCTCTAGAGTCCAGTGGCGGCATGCTTTACTCCACTGCATCCGATGCTTTGCATTGCACTTAATGATGTAAGGCTCGGATGCAGCTGCTCAGCCATGGAAACCCATTCCATGAAGCTCTCTACTGACTGTTCTTGAGCTAATCTGAAGGCCACACAAAGTTTGGAGGTCTGTAGCTATTGACTCTGCAGAAAGTTGGCGACTTCTGTGCACTGTGCGCCTCAGCATGCGCTGACCCCGCTCTGTGATTTTACGTGGCCTACCACTTCGTGGCTGAGTTGCTGTTGTTCCCAATTGCTTCCACTTTGTTATAATACCACTAACAGTTGACTGTGGAATATTTAGTAGTGAGGAAATTTCACGAATGGACTTATTGCACAGGTGTCAACCTATCACAGTACCACGCTTGAATTCACTGAGCTCCTGAGAGCGACCCATTCTTTCACAAATGTTTGTAGAAGCAGTCTGCATGCCTAGGTGCTTGATTTTATACACCTGTGGCCATGGAAGTGATTGGAACACCTGAATTCAATGTTTGGAAGGGTGTCCCAATACTTTTACAGTGTGTGTATATATATATATATATATATATATATTTTTTTTTTTTTTTTAGGGCTGTCGATTTAACGCGTTAATTAGATTAATTAGTTATGGTAAAAAATAACGTGTTAAAATTATTAATGCATTTAATGCACATGCCCCGCCCCAGACCTACTTAGGTCATCTTACATTTCATACAGTTGATTGATGAAGAATATGATGCAGGGCAACAACTCACTGTGTGATGACGCCTATAGAATGCAGTTAGAATGTCCATAAAATTCAAGATATGAGGCAAAAAAGCCCGTTTGAGTTTTAGTCTCAGGGCGTTTTTACACTGGGCACGTTTGTTGTGGTCCGCTTCAGAGTGCTCTGCGCGAACACACTCGCTCGTATCCAAGGTAAATCATCAACACCATCATCCCTTACATGTGTTTTATTGAACTAAATACATCGTCATCTGATAAAACGCATGCGCAGGTTACTTTTCTTGCACACCCAAGTCCGTGTTGCTTTCACATTCACGTGAATCGCAGCACAGTTCGAGCGCAAGTTGCGCAACCGAACTCAGACCAACTCCTTCAGGCAGTCTCAAATTCGGTACGGTACCCTGAGCTCAGCTGAGCTTGCATGACAGCTTTCACATTACCAATTTTTCATGTGAATCGTGCCCCGTTTTAAACTAAACCTCCAGTTTGTGAACGCCCTCACATTTACATCATGATATACAGTATAAGCAAGTTCTGTTTTTCTGTCCAGAATAGCACGAGTGCAAATGCGATACTGATCGTATACAACAGTTTAATAAAATAAAATGTTAATATTTGTGTTGTTTTAGACAACATTGTGTTGTTTTTAGTCTGTTTTGCTCAGTTTTGCCAACGAAATATAAAGACAAAGCAGAACTGTTTGTCTCTGATTCTGATCAATAAACAGCGTTTCATTGCTGAATCGGGTGAATCAATGATTCAATGGACCATAAAGAGAACCATTTAGCCTACATTTACCATTTTCATAAAGAGAACCATTTATTTCACTCCTGAATGAACGAATCGAATGAATGAATGACTCAATTAGACATTTACCGCCACCTACTGGCAGTTTCTTATTTAAAGTATAATTTCATATTTCCATATTAATAAAAACAAATGTTAAAGGTATAGTTTACCCAAAAATATTTCTTTCTGATTTTTGTAATGTCTATTTGATTTTTTTTACACAATAATGACTTTAAATTATCTTTTGGGAGTAATTTCTCAGCCAAATTTGATGTGCGATTAATTTGCGATTAATTAATCGCCACATTGTGTAATTAATTAGATTAAAAATTTTAATCGCTTGACAGCCCTAGTATATTTGTATATATGTGTGTATATGTATATGTGTATGTTTGTTTTTTCTTTTAAAAAAAACATGCAATAAATTATACGAATATGGCGCCGGCGCCACACATGCTTTTTTTCCTGATAACTGTGAAAAGAACTTAAAATACTCCGTAATTTTTTGTCATTCAGAAACGAGTAATACATTGTTCTAATCTTTAAAGAGTTTACTTTTATTTGTATACACTCACAATAACAACAAAACTTTGTGCTTTTGTAAAATAAAGAAGTAAAAACAGAGTGCGCTTTCTGACGTCCGAGTCTCTGTTAAGTTAATGTTTAAAAGTAAATGTTTATAATGTGATCCAGTCTAAACGTTATATTTTTATATATATTTCGCTTGGTTTTGGCTAGCGTATGACACTGCTTGTGGAAAATAATGCATTATCAATGTAGCTTACACATGTTTGCGAATATCTGCTCGGGTGTAAATGTTTATAATGTGATCCAGACTAAACGTTATATTCTTATATATATTTTGCTTGGTTTTGGCTAGCGTATGACACTGCTTGTGGAAAATAATGTATTATCAATGTAGCTTACAAATGTTTGCGAATATCTGCTCGGGTGTAGGCCTAAATGTTTACAATGTGATCCAGTCTAAACGTTATATTTTATATATATTTCGCTTAGTTTTTGTGAGCTTATGACACTGATTACGGGAAATACTGCCGTATCAATGTAGCTACGTCAGGTGTAAACATTTAAAAACATGGTATTTTTTTGCTAGTTTCGTAACAAGCTACAAAAATAATGTTAGAAGTAGAATAATGACACTGACATATCTATATAGCTTAACAACATATCATCTAACCGCAGATACTAAATCGGGACAACACGTTTTTCTCAGGCACTCCACGACCCACCAGTTGAGAAACACTGATCTATACGATGTTGTAATTAGGATTTTGCGAAGACGAAGATGTGCTGCAAGACGGTTCAGACGGAGAGAGCATGCTCTTATGTGCGCCTACCATGGCATGCTGACAGTGGCACTGCGCAGAAAACGGATTAGGTACCAGAGTTCGCTTGGATCCGGACCGAGGCTACCTCTTCAGCTGGGTCTCGGTACGGTTGTTTGGTCCGCACCCGAGTGCGATTGCTGTATTCACACCTGGCCAAAAGATCCGCAACAAGGGGGGTAACTAACTTGAGTTCAATTCAATCGAACCAAACAAGACAACTATGTTATTTTGGCAAAAACGACATGTAACCAAATTCAAGGTTATTTTGGCTAGAAGTGGGTCACTCATAGCCGGACTATATCGGGTCTATAGTTGACCGAGACGGTGAAATGATGGCTATTGCTTGCTAGGTATTGTTGGTTGCGAAATATCTTGTTAAGAATGTTACTCTCTTTTAAGAGACTCATATGGCCAAATGCTGTTGAGACCATCAAAGAAAAGAAGCCTTTGTAGTCAATTAAATATGCACATAATAGAGTTGTTTCATAACTGGTAAAAATACTACTTGCAAAACAGTGATAACTGTCACTCAGTTCTTGGGGACATCTCACGCTTGACTAAGGCATTTAACCTTCTAACCTAGTCTAGGTACATGGCAAAAAACAAAAGGTCTGTCAATAAGAAACAAAGTAATAGCCTACCTTATATTGCTAACATGCAGCAGCATGAAGGAATACCAAAGTGTCTGTTTGAGCTGATCATGATTCTCAGCCAATCAACACTTGGATCCCCTGAGAGTGATCTCAACATGTCTCCTGCTATAAATACAGTCTCCACTCCTACACACAACCCACTGACCATCTCAAAGAGACCATAAGGGTGTGAAAGCAGAATGAATCCATCCATCTATCTATCCATCGTATCGCTATCTATTGTTATATCGAAAGAATGTAACATTTTCGGCCAGTGATATATTAAGAGTTGGATTTATAGTATGTTGCACGTTGCCTACATATAGACAATATACTCACATGCAGGAATATATACTATATAGAAAGCTATCTCAGCTATGTGGTTCTTTATTTTGCTGCAAAATGTTAACTGTATTATTGCACAACACACTATATAAAGTTGGATATCTATCTATCTATTGTATTTATCTATGGTATTGTTTAGTTTGTGTTGACATATTTGACCAAAATGATTTCATAAGTTATAGTGGAGATAATATGAGGTCATCTGCCACAGAAGAATATCATGCCTTAAGATTCAACATTTCATAATATTGCGTGCTAACAGCAGTCTGGTATTCTTTTTCGTGAATCATCATTTGAAATCTGATTTTTGCAGATCTTAGATGCCCACAGAGAGAGATTTGAGGAAAAAAAAGAGAAAAAAATCATTAGCAGAGCTCCTTGAGGCTCATTTTTCTTGGAAGGCATTCAGGTTTGGAAAATTAGTTTCTGAAACACACAGCTCCTCGGTAACATTCCATAACAAGAGAATAGCTGCTTAGAAGATGCTGGAAAAATGCTAGAAACTGTGCTTACCTCACTCATTTACAGTGCATTAATGATGCATGTTGCATAATTGTAAAATTGTGTATTTTTCTGAATTATGTTTGGAGCCTGTCATGACTGTGAAATAATCATAGTTTAGATCTGCTTGATTTGGCAATGCTGAGTCCTATACAGGAAACAAAATGCAGTAAACAACACTGGATATTACCTCAAGGGTGGGTATTGTTAAAAGTGAGTGTTTTCAAAACACAATCCGGATGTTCAACTCTTCCTTATGACGTTGGTTCAATCCAACAACGGAGGCCTTGGAGTGTATTTAGCCCGACGTCTGCACAGGTGAACCATTCTTTCTATTGTCTGTGTAAATACTTCTAAAATATAAAAGGAGGGCAGCTGGGCCAGTTGTTTTCATTCTTTAGTCCATCAACAGTTGCAATAACTGTAGGATCATGTCATAACTTCAGGTGGTCAATGCTCGCATGTTTTAATTGTGTTCTGAATGAGGAGAATATGAAATATTTTGATGTGGTTGCTGGGTGTGGAGGCCAATGAGAGCTGTCATGTACAAACCTCTCATGATATTCCCACCACAAGTGAGTGTATTTTGATTTAGCAGGCATCTACTAAGCTGAGAAAGTACAAGCTATTTGTGACCACATAAACCATTCAGTTTCTCCGGCCTCAGGAAACTCAGGAGTCATGAGTTCCAGACCTCATACTATTTAAGGAAATTTTATCCGTGACGTGGGGTGAAGTTGACAAAAATGCTTGTAAACAATGGTGAGGAAGGTAAAATTAAGGCTTAAACCACCAATGCAATGACAAGGTTATCTCTCACACTCTTCCTACACAAAGACATTTATTTGAACCAGAAGAATAATGGTTAAAATAATAATACATTTTTCCTAATAAACAACTCTGCAAAGAACTCTCTGACTGAAACAATCACTGTTGAGAAATCGTTGAGTTTTTGGAGAACTTCAAGGATTACTTCACCCAAAAACACAAATTCCGTCATCAAACAATTATGACTTTCGTTCTATCATGAAAGAGAAATCCACTTTTGGTCTATGCAGTTACAATGAATGAGGGCTGAAGCTTCAAAAAAAGATGTAAAAGCACCATAAAAGTATCATATAATTAGTCCATATGACTCATGTAACTGTATTTCAAGTCTTCCAAGTCATATAGCTTTGTGTGAGGAATAGGCCAAAATGTAGGTTGTAATTCACTGATAATCTTCCCCTCCAGCAAGCTGTTAACCAGATCATTGAGTCAGTGAGCTAAACCACGGTTCCTTCCTTGGACCACTTTTGATAGATACTGACCACTGCAGATAGGGAACACCCCACAAGAGCTGCAGTTTTGGAGATGCTCTGACCCAGTCGTCTAGCCATCACAATTTGTCCCTTGTCAAACTCACTCAAATCCTTACGCTTGCCCATTTTCCCTGCTTCTAACACATCAACTTTGAGGACAAAAGAAAGGATTAGAAACAACTTATATCGTATTCACTACAAAAAGGAACAACCTTGTCTACACGTCTAAGACATTGGGAGTAGTCTCAGACAGGAGAACATGCTAATTATACATTTATGTTTGAGACAGTTATGTAACCCACCGTCTTTTTGTTCCATGTCTAAAGCAATAAAGAAGGCAATAGTGTAATGGACACAATTAAGTCTACCTTTGGCAAGGTACATGCTTCAACACAGCCTGAGCTTAACCTGCTCATGTCTCTTAGTTTTGAAAACACAGTGCAGCACTTTCCTAGTTATGAAACCTCAAAATATTTACCATAGAGCTCCCAAATGTAACTAAAGAACTGCACATAAGCCTTCAAAAGACATGCTGGTAAGGTTTTATGACTGATACCTCACTAACAAACATTAAATAATGCTTACAGATCAGAATAAATTTGAATCGACCCAAAATAATGACTAAATGTTTACTGATTTTATTAATGAACGTTTTTAGACAATGTTAAGATGTGTTTTAGTTAAATGGTGAGATTGTTATCCGGTTGAGTTTCTCTTCCTGTTTACACCTTCAGAGGAAGAAATGCCTCTAACAGACCAGCAGTGGGAAATTTACAGCATTCCATGTGAAGTAACTTCTGCAATATTAATCATTTAAGTCTCCATAGTGAAATGGTGCAGACTCGGTTGAATGGGGCACAATTAGGATACATTAACAAGAAAAGAAGGTTACGAGTCTTAAAACCCTTGTTATAAGCTGATTTAAGTGCTTCAATGCAAACACATTCACATCCAGCTTGTTTTTTTGCTTTTGTTTTGATGCCTCAAGCACCGTTAAAGATGAAATATGGGAAGTCACGGTGTAATAATAAATGTGAAGAGCGAGACTAATTGCATGGTGCTTACACGGCAATGCAGGATGGAGCTGAGCCGATATGGCTCCCTGTAAATTGTTTCGTCATATAATTTTACACAATGTAATTACTGCCCACCTGTCACACATGTTCAACATACAGCATTTTTCAACAGACTGAGGAAGAACACAGTGTTCTCTAGAGAGTTTTACAACTCTCCTGTGGTTTGGGAAAGGCAGCACTTCACACGAGTATGCTAGAGATTATTAGTGTGCTGCAACCCTCAGACACACAAACACAACACCACTGTCCTATACAAACACATGCAAGACTCTTGGGTCAGGGCTTTACACAGAAAATGACATGCATATTGGTTTATTTACTTTTTTTATATAACATTCATTCCCTTGTTTATTGACTGCAGATGGGTAGATGTCCTAGTTTACTAACGGTTGAACACGCCTTTCCTGTATGCATGATAAATATATTCATATCTCATCAACACAGAAGATGAAAACTGTTAAACTGCAAGCTGTGAGACTCAACTGCAAGGAGGATACTAAAAAAAACAATCCAAGCATAAGATATGTGTGTGAGAGACATTTTTATGTGAAATGCCACAGGGCAGATATGTAGTATTGAAGAAAGGACTGTGTAATGGCCAACTCCACTCAGCCAGTGAATCGTGCTTTCGGGTTCAATGAATTCTTTAAAAAAATTAAAACGGCAACACATACAAACCAAAGTTAAATTAAAATAAATTCAATGGTTGAAGGAAATAACACTGTTTCTAAATAACTTAATTCTTGCCTGTTCAACAGGAAGAAACGTCCAGACATTTTAGTCACACTTTAGCTCACTGTTTAATGTTTGATGGATTTAGTAGACTACTTTAATTTTAGTGAAACATCAACTTCAACTGAATTCAGGAAGCCGCTGGCAGAACACCTGGACATAATAAAATTACAGCCTCACTCCTTCCCAGACTTTTCTCGCTTGAGCAACAACATGAGTAATGACAATATAAGAAAAAAAATAAAAAAAATAAAAATAAATAAATAAATAAATAAATATGACCATGCCTGACATAAATGGTATTTTCCAGAGGTATTTTTGGTCTTTATTTAGTTTTTATTATGGTGGATTGTTCTTAAGCTAGGACAAATAGCAAGACTTGCTTAATATTGCAATACAAGTGTCCTTGCTTCCCTTGAGTCCCTGCTCCTTCAATTGCTAATAGTAAAGTGCCCTTTCAGTCGTCCCCCCGGAACGCGATTTCAACCAAGAATTCATCATATACAGCACTAGTTTATATATTTATGTTTTTATTTGTTTGCAAAATCCTTTTTCACAAACACAAACTAGACCTGATGCATAAAACATAAGTGTGCCAAGTTTCTATATTTCTCCTTAAGCCGGGTTCACACTGTACAATTTTGACCGTGATTTGGCCATCTGAGACAAACGTTGAGAATCCTAAAAGATGTCTCTGATCCTAGGCCAAAATCTGAAGTCTTTGAACGCTAGTTTGACATGTTCGCTGACAGCCGATTAATGACTATTACGATCAGATTTTACCTCAGACAAAATTCTGTCAGTGTCAGAAGATTTGACGCACAGTCCTGCAGTGTGGCTTCTCCTATGTCAACCGTCAAATCAAAAACCAATAGGAGTGCAGAACCTGATGATGCAATTAGTGAGATAACAACATCATCTCATCACCATGATCAAAATTAACACTAGAGATTGTTTTTGTTTGCAAGCCAGCATTTCAGTCCAGCATGCAATGCAGCTCACAGTCACCGAACGGGTCATGGATTGCATGCGTTTTAACGTGTCTTGACTGCCGTACAGTCTGACATGAATGACAATTGAGATCCTACAGTGTGACGGCTTACAGCGGGGATCGTGTTCATACAGTCTGACGAGCAACAGTCGTAAAGGACTATTATAAATTGCACAGTGTGCACCCGGCTTAATTCATTGAGCTGCTGTTCATGCTATTTCAGTCATACCCACACTATGAAAAAGATTATGGCCTGACATCACTTTGAACTTGCAGATTTAAAAGTTTAATTAAGCTTTGAGAGTATAAATACACACTTTGGCACTTCTACCACAGCTTGGAAGAGATGTTTAAACACAACAGATTTTAATATTTATTTTATGGTCATAAGGTTTACAGCAAAAAGTTACTAACAGTGATTTTGCAGCTCAGTACCACATGTATTTTGCGGTTTTTAACAGTTTTTATTTGATTTTTAGTATGTGTGCTGTATCAAGATGCAAGAGAAAACATGGTACTCTGCAAATTTCTTCAGGATGATAAAATTTATAGCAAAATACATAAGTACAGTGAGCTTGTTGAAGTGTTGGGGGGAAAATAACATTTTCAGCTGTTTCAAGAAGCTAAAATGAACATACACAAGAGATCTGACCTTGCAAATTAGGACACAGGACTTCTGATCCAAGTACAAATCTCCACCCCACACACATTATGCCATGCCATCCACAGCCTAGATCATTAAGTAGGAACTTCTGACCCTGTACAACTCTAATGTTTCCAAGCAGTTGACCTGTTTGGCACTCTTGCCTGTTTAGACATTCTGATCTCTTGGATTTAATGGGGTAGTTTTATTTATACGATCAAAGATGTATCTCTCTGTCCTCAAATCAAAAAATGAACTGATGCAGCAGTAATGCTTAATTATTAACCACAATTGTTGTTTTTTTCTTCATCATCCACTTTTACACTAGTTGGAGGGGCTCCAGTGCTGGCACACTGAAAATGCTGAACACTTCTAATTTAAACCAGCATTTTGGCAGCCAACACTGAAGTAATGCATTCAGATAAAATTAGAAAATAAACAAGGCTTGCGCCTACTGAGGATTCACACTCTCCATTTGGAAGAAGATAAATTTGAGCTTTCACTATGCTAGACACGCAGAGAGAGATTTTACACTTGGGAGCACAATTGGTTCTTATTATAAAGTTAGTATTGAGTGCAAATGTGAGCACAAAGTTCCAGCGTAAATCACCAGCTAGGTCGCAGGAGAGGGGTGGAATGGTGATAAGACAAACTGTGGATAGAGGGCCTAAATCCAATCGTAGTTTATAAAGAGCCGTATTAGTAATGCACAAGTGCTTCTGCTAGACTGCAGGTGGGAAACACATTATAGATCATCTATCAACTACTAAACCAGAGGTTTTCAAAGTCTTTGACTCTGTTAGGCTGGTCAACATGATTTTACCAAGTAAGATATGTTTCTGGATCAACATTCCTGTCCGAAATTTTAGTCTTAACCCTATCCCTACCCCTAAACCTAACCCTACCCATAAGTTATCTCTAAAATCAGAGTGGTGATAGGCGAATAACAATGGTGTAGAAACACCTAACCCTGGTTGTAAGCCTAAACTTGACATAAACTGTAAACTTGTCCCTCAAATCTGATTGGTTGAATGGAATGTTGTTCCAGGATCAACAAAGGAGTTGTACAGGAACATGTTGTACTTGGTGAAGTCACATTCAACCTGCTGGGCTTAAAATTAAAAAAAATAAAAATAAAAATCAAGTCATCATTTACTCATCCTCATGTTATTCCAAACCTGCATGAAAAGAGGATACAAAAAATGTCAGTGTCATTATAAAAGTATTTTAATACATTAATTAAGTCTTGTAATGCAACAGCCTATATAAAAGCCTTTATATATAGTGCATTATAAAAGTATTTTTAATGCATTAATTATGCCTTGTAATGCACTTTATAATGCATTGAATAATTGTAATGATGGTTTAGTCATAACATTATAATACTTATCTATTTATTGTTACACCTTTAGAAAGTACAATGCATTAAAACACATGACAATTTCAGATGTAACAAGGAATCTGCCAATATTATAATGCATTTTAACTTACAATCATTTATGAAAACAATAAAAGGTACATTGTGAATACCTTTATAATGCATTACACATAAAGGCCTTAAGTAAAGTGTTACCGAAATAACTTTTAATAATAATTTTCAGTCTTTCTACTTTAAAATTTAAATTTCACATTTAATTCAATGTATTACTTGCCATTTCTTTGTAATTACATGTGACATTTACTAGCGATTTCTCAGTGAAAATTGTTTCTACACATTTTTTTCCCCCAGTGTATGTCTATTCCATTGGTGTTCTGCTGAAAACATTTCAAAACATTTTTCAAGTTAACTTGATTCGTGGTGCTATGTGCATTCCAGCTCAGTCAGAGTTCTTTGCATAAGGGCCAGTCAATGGAGGAGGTGTAAACACATGCATGCAGCACAGGATTAGAGTATCCGCCCTCACTCACCCACCATTGAATCTCTGGGCTACTTTGTCCAAGGGAAGGTGAAAAACATAAAAAGCAGAGTCTGCCTATCATCAGCTACATCAGCACAGACACCAAAGCCAATAACAAACTCAAACGCTGCATTGATTAATCAGCAGTGCGAAATGACAGCGGCGTGCACATTTGTGCATGTGAGTGGGCTCGTGCAGTACATTCTGTCCTAGTTGGAGGGATGCCCACACTCCCTTTTTAAATCCGCTTTGTGTCCAAGGAACTTTATCACACTGATCATGTGTGGAGAACTCCCACTGTTTTGAATGACAGATGAAGTTCAGGCCACTACTAAACTAAGCACATGAAATGAGCTTTATCATATCAACAAATTCTCCGAAATGCATGGACAAAAGTCCCTCAATCCATCACTCTTTAAACACTGTCCCAAGGACTGTTTCCATTTGGCAATTAGTGGAATATTTGTCGAGAGGGGCAGATTTTGTTTGTCTTGTTCCTTGTGCCTTGAGAGAGAGAGGAAGTGTGTATTGACTTTTTAAAAGTGCAGTCCAAAACATTCAGCTGACTTTGTCTCTGTTACCTCCACCTCAGAGCTTCGATTTCAGTGTTGGAAGCAGAAAATAGCTGTTATATTGTATGTTTAGTGGGTCACAATCCTTTCAAAGCTTAAGTGAGACATTGGCCTTTGTAACGTACACAAGATGTCACAAAGAATAAGCACCATCAAAGCAGAACAAAAAGTGTGACAGCCTTATGCAAGTCTCGGAAATGAAACAGAAAGGACAAGGCAAGGTTTCCTTTGAGGGAAATGGCTGCAGAGCAAAGAGCCCACAAAAAAAACAGGCCAGACAAAACAACCTGGCCTGTAAAATACATTTGTTATAATGTGGTGGCTGGCAGATCTGTAGCACCCAGTCATATCCCTGTCACAAGCAGCTTCCTAGCTTTCATGTACCGTCCAAGACCAAACAGTGGAGAGGTTTGTTTCCAAGGATTGGAGTAGTTGTGGAAATGCGTTTGAGGTTAATGCAATCAGCTACGATCAACTTACACTTGGCTAAAATTACAAAAAAGGTTCATCTGATTTAAAATCTGGACTATATTAAAATACAGATTAAGCATTTTAGCATGTTTGGCACTCTGCAAAACAAGATGGCAATCGATGAATAGAATTACGGTCACGAAAATACAGTCATTTCAAGCCAACGGTCCATAGTGGTT
Organism: Coreius guichenoti; assembly: GCA_039654105.1. Taxonomy (NCBI): domain Eukaryota; kingdom Metazoa; phylum Chordata; class Actinopteri; order Cypriniformes; family Gobionidae; genus Coreius; species Coreius guichenoti. Next base: position 13,790,308 of record CM077173.1, on the reverse strand, counting down.
GTTGTTTTTTAGTGTTTTTTCATGTAAATGTGAAACGTAAATGTAAGAAAATCTACTGTTAATCACATATAGCATGTAGTTTATTTTAGACTTTATATTATAAAATGTTAATACAATTAACAAGTTATTAAGTGTTATAATTTTATTATAATTAATTTATAATTTGAGGTTCACGTCTTACATTATATTATTTTCTATGTACAGTATTAATGTTAGAATATTTATATTGGTATACTGTATATATTTATAGAAATATTTATATTTTATTTAATTTATATATATATATATATATATATATATAAGGGAAAACAGCTGTATGCAAAGTAAAGGTCAAAGACATCCATCTGCATACATGTGTACACAGACCAACAACAAATCTCTAAAGTTTACCTCAAACAAATTGACAAAGGCTGCTTTTCCACCGTCGGGCCAAACTGTTCTCGTTGCTTAACAGTTCCATTCCGTGCCGATCCGGCCCAGCCAGTGCGGATATGGTTTAATTTTCTACTGTGGGATTGATAACGGAGCTCTTATGAATGTATTACAAATGCGTCAGTCTTAGCCTTTATAACCCAAGAGTTTACAGACGGTATGAGATGTAAACTGCGACCACGCTATGGAGGATGATCAGATATTTGAGTATTGATCTCAGTTGTGTAATGGATTGCTGTGGACTCAATGATATGGAAATAAAACGAACAATACAGTATATGGACTTCCACAATAATGTTTTTTTTATATAGAGGCTTTTCACAGCAAATATAGAATAAATACAATTTAGAATAATTAACTGCATATCATAGAAATCATTTTGATTACAATTTTAAATTGACAGCACAATTGACAGCTCAACTTTATTTGATGCAGCCAGAATTATAATGACAGCGTGTTCGTTCGTTGGCCAGAGGAGAACTTGCATCCCGACAGATTGGTCTCTCCCAAGGTTTTTTTCTTCCATTCTGTCACCTGATGGAGTTTGGGTTCCTTGCCACTGTCGCCTCTGGCTTGCTTAGTTTGGGGACACTTAATATTCAACAATATTATTGATCTGACTGTACTGATGCTGTTGTATGAGAACTGAACTGAGCTGGACGATAACATAATTTTTTTGCAGATCTGCTTTGTAGATGAAATGAACAAATTTAATAATTGATGATCTTTACATCAGAACTGAATCTACACTGAACAGCTGAAATATATAATTTTCTTGTTATCACTGTTAAAGCTCCTCTGAAACAAGATATATTGTATAAAGCGCTATATACAGTGGGGAGAACAAGTATTTGATACACTGCAGATTTTGCAGGTTTTCCTACTTACAAAGCATGTAGAGGTCTGTAATTTTTTATCATAGGTACTCTTCAACTGTGAGAGACGGAATCTAAAACAAAAATCGAGAAAATCACATTGTATGATTTTTAAATAATTAATTTGCATTTTATTGCATGATATAAGTATTTGATCACCTACCAACCAGTAAGAATTCCGGCTCTCACAGACCTGTTAGTTTTTCTTTAAGAAGCCCTCCTGTTCTCCACTCATTACCTGTATTAACTGCACCTGTTTGAACTCGTTACCTGTATAAAAGACACCTGTCCACACACTCAATCAAACAAACAGACTCCAACCTCTCCACAATGGCCAAGACCAGAGAGCTGTGTAAGGACATCAGGGATACAATTGTAGACCTGCACAAGGCTGGGATGGGCTACAGGACAATAGGCAAGCAGCTTGGTGAGAAGGCAACAACTGTTGGCGCAATTATTAGAAAATGGAAGAAGTTCAAGATGACGGTCAATCTCCCTCGGTCTGGGGCACCATGCAAGATCTCACCTCATGGGGCATCAATGATCATGAGAAAGGTGAGGGATCAGCCCAGAACTAAATGGCAGGACCTGGTCAATGACCTGAAGAGAGCTGGGACCACAGTCTCAAAGAAAACCATTAGTAACACACTACACCGTCATGGATTAAAATCCTGCAGTGCACGCAAGGTCCCCCTGCTCAAGCCAGCACATGTCCAGGCCCGTCTGAAGTTTGCCAATGACCATCTGGATGATCCAGAGGAGGAATGGGAGAAGGTCATGTGGTCTAATGAGAAAAAAATTTAGCTTTTTGGTCTAAACTCCACTCGCCGTGTTTGGAGGAAGAAGAAGGATGAGTACAACCCCAAGAACACCATCCCAACTGTGAAGCATGGAGGTGGAAACATCATTCTTTGGGGATGCTTTTCTGCAAAGGGGACAGGATGACTGCACCGTATTGAGGGGAGGATGGATGGGGCCATGTATCGCGAGCCAAAAACCTCCTTCCCTCAGTAAGAGCATTGAAGATGGGTCGTGGCTGGGTCTTTCAGCATGACAACGAGCCGAAACACACAGCCAGGGCAACTAAGGAGAGGCTCCGTAAGAAGCAACTCAAGGTCCTGAAAGTCCGTATTGCCCAGCGACAGCCCCGAAATCTGAAGGATCTGGAGAAGGTCTGTATGGAGGAGTGGGCCAAAATCCCTGCTGCAGTGTGTGCAAACCTGGACAAGAACCACAGGAAACGTATGATCTCTGTAATTGCAAACAAAGGTTTCTGTACCAAATATTAAGTTCTGCTTTTCTGATGTATCAAATACTTATGTCATGCAATAAAATGCAAATTAATTACTTAAAAAAAAAATCATACAATGTGATTTTCTGGATTTTTGTTTTAGATTCCGTCACTCACAGTTGAAGAGTACCTATGATCAAAATTACAGACTTCTACATGCTTTGTAAGTGGGCAAACCTGCAAAATCGGCAGTGTATCAAATACTTGTTCTCCCCACTGTAAATAAAGGTGATTTGACTTGATTACTTCAAAAACTGACCCCAGTTCTCTCAGCTCTGAGGGTTTTCATATTTCTGACTGTGACATCATCCTAATTATTGTCAGTTAACTCTCTCTCTCTCTCCCTCTCTCTCTCTCTCTCTGTCTGTTTGTAAAATTACAGCAATTTTGCTTCTGTCTAGTCTGCTAATATGACCTGAAATGGCATTTATCAACGCCTTTGTGAGAATGTGCATGTCCTGACTCCAATACTACTGTATATGTCGAAATTAAATAGGATATGTAGCAGATATAGTTATAACCTAATCTTTTCAGCATTTTCTTCTGCAAAAAAAGCAGTATATGTTATCAGAACGCTAAAATTAACATCAGCACAAGGGTTGGCAGAACGGCGCTAGAAGTGTGATGTTTACTGAGTTCTTTGAGTGTGTAATTTTACAACTACAAACCTATAATGTGGTTATGCAGAAGGGCATCTATATGTTTCCTTTCAGTCAGTACACTACGAGTTACGTCAGTGACTGATGGAATGGGGGTTTCGCTTAGAAGCCAATCGCCTTTGAGTTCTACAAAATGAGCCAATAGCATAACAATGCCATGGGTCTGCGGAATTTGCATAGCGCAACTCCCGCCCCACCTCGTGGGTATATAAGGAGCTGTGCGTGCACTCTTGCATTATGTTTCTGCTTCGGAGCCGAGTGTTCACTTGCCTTCCTGAGCTTTTCTACTCTTCAAGACGAGCACCTCTCCAGAGTGTCGGTGCTATGGCGCGTTCAAGCGAGTTCTGCATTCCTGTCTGATCTGTGCAGTGATCCAGCACAGCGTGTGTGTTCTCCCTGGGCGCTTCGGCATTTCTGCAGAGTAAAACTCATCTCTAAAAGAGCTACACGTGGGACGTCTTTTTCAAGATGTCTCGCCCGTGTGTTTCTGGGTGCGGTCGGCTGGTTAGTCCGTCTGACGGGCATGATTGCTGTCTTGCATGCTTGGACCTCGTGCACGCTGAGAGAGCGTTCATGAATGACTCATGTTCCCATTGCGGGAACATGACCATCGTAGTGTTGCGATCGAGACTCCATGACCTTCGTCTAGGAGGTAGAGTCCCCTCTACCACATCCACGAGAGGGGATACTTTGGCTGGTGGTCAGGGTGATCTGAGGGTCACGGTGTGGAACAATCCGATGAATCTTCCTCGGTCCACACCCCCCTCTAGCACATTGCAACCCGTGGTGTTGCCGGATGAGGTCCCTGGTGTTTCCCGTGGAGGGCCCAGTGTCTCATTCGGGTCACTGGCGGATGACACCATGTCGATCGCCGCATCACAAGGTGGGCTGGATTCCTCCGGAGATGAGGATTCGGCTGTGCTGCCTCCCTCGGGAGTTCCAGCATTGCCCGAGTCTGATCCGGAGCTCACGGCCGAAAGCGCCCGTCAGCCCCCAGTGCCTTTCTTCCCGGGAAGTGCATGAGGAGGTGTCGAAATCATTGAAGTTCCCGTTAACTTACCGCGATCGCTCGGCAGCTTCCTCTGCCTTCACTGCTCTTGATGGCGCCGCGGTGAAAGGGTACACTGGGGTTCCACCTGTTGAGCGTTCTGTTGCGATGCAACTGTGTCCTCAGAGCGCTTCGACATGGCGTGGTGACCCAAAGCACCCGTCCAAGGCCTGTAGGTTTTCGTCAACCTTGGTGGCGACCATTGGTCCATCAGGCCAAGGTACTCAGAAGCATGCACGAGGGCAATGCTGACCCTGCTTTAATGCAAGAGTTGCGTGCAGCAACCGACCTCGCCCTACGGGTGACGAAGGTTACTGCTCGCTCTCTCTGTCAGATGATGTCCACTTGCGTGGCCCAGGAACGTCATCTATGGCTCAACCTGGCGGACATGCGAGAGGCTGAGCGAACAAAGTTCCTCAACTCCCCTATCTTCCAGGCTGAGCTCTTCGGCGGGGCGGTTGAGGACTTTGCCCAACAGTTCTCGGCTGCACAGAAGCAGACTGAGGCGATAAAAGACATTCTGCCCCGGTGGCCAGCTGCTGCCTCCACCCAGCCGCCGGCTCAGACGCCTCAGCCTGCTCCCCGTCGAGGGCGCCCTCCTGCGGCTCCCGCCCCTCCCACCCGGCCCCAGCAGCAGCCTTCACCCGGGCCAGGGTGTGAAGGAGGTCACAGGAAGGCGGCCCAGCCTTCCGGGCAGCTCGGAGGCGAACACGGGTCTTTCTCAGGGGAGGGTGACAGGACCTCTCCTTCCCCCGGTGGAGGGCCGGGGGAGAATTTTACATCTCCCGCCGCTGGCTTCACGGCCGGCGGCACCCTATTCTTGGTTAAAGAAAGATCTGATATGTTCACCTCCGAGCCCCAAGAGGGCGCGGTTGACAGTGTGCGAGCCTTGCTGCTCTCAGCCCCCTCTGTCGCCAGACCCCTGTCAGAGCAGGCTGCTGCGGAACGCTGGTCCTTCCCTGGCCTCCTCTGTCAGGATGCGGAACATGACCCCGCCCACACCTTGGGACGCTCCAATGCCTCCCATGTCTGGGCCTGTCATTCCGCTTCGCTGCCCCATCGTGGGTACGCCTGTCGTTCGCATGACCCCACTGGTTCAGTTTTTGGGAGCCTGGCTAGAGCTTCCAAAATGTTCCGCTGGCTCGCTTGCACGATCAGGCTCGGCTATGTGATTCAGTTCTCCTCCCCGATTTTGGGGAGTTCGCTATACCATGGTGGGTGGCAATGCCCCTGTCATGCGTGGAGGTCGACACCCTACTGGCGAAGGGTGAGATCGAGACTGTCCCTCCAGCCGAGATGAAGTCCGGCTTCTACATACCCTACTTCATTGTACCCAAGAAGAGCGGTGGGTTAAGACCAATCCTGGACCTGTGCATCTTGAACCGAACCCTTCACAGGCTTCCATTCAAGATGTTGACAGCCAAACGCATTTTCGATTGTGTTCGTCCATCGGATTGGTTTGCAGCGATCAACCTGAAGGAAGCGTACTTTCATGTCTCCATTCTTCCTCGACACAGACCGTTTCTACGGTTTGCCTTCGAGGTGCAGGCATACCAGTACATGGTTCTCCCATTTGGGTTAGCCCTGTCTCCTCGCGTCTTCACGAAAGTCGTTGAGGCAGCACGGTGTCACTCAGGCAACTCGGGGTTCGCATCCTGAACTATTTTGACGACTGGCTGATACTAGCTCACTCTCGAGACTAGGTTTGCGAACACAGGGACCTGGTGCTCCGGCACTTCGCCTGTCTGGGCCTTCGGGTCAACTGGGAAAAGAGCAAACTCTCCCCCGTGCAGAGGATCTCTTTTCTTGGTATGTAAATCGACTCGGTCGCCATGTACGTGCAGCTTACGAGCGAGCGAGTGTGCGCAGTCACTGCTGACTTGTCTTCGTCAATTCGAGGGCAAGAGTGCCGCTCGGATTGCTTCATATGAGACCGCATCAGCACTGGCTTTGCGATCGAGTCGCAAGATGGGCATGGCAACAAGGCACGCTCCAGGTCCCAGTCACTCGGGCCTGCCATCAAACCTTCACCCTGTGGTCGAACCTCACCTTTCTACGGGCCGGAGTGCCCTTAGAATGAGTTTCCAGGCATGTTGTTGTATCAGATGCCTCTGCCACGGGCTGGGGTGCCATGTGCAATGGACTTGCTGCCGCGGGCTCCTGGAAAGGACCCCAGCGCCTATAGCATGTCAATTTCCTCGAGTTGCTGGCCGTACGTCTAGCCCTGCACTGCTTTCGAGCCCTGCTGAAGGACAAACATGTACTGGTCCGTTCAGACAACACGGCGACAGTAGCATACATCAACCGACAAGGTGGTCTATGCTCCCGCCGGATGTCGCAACTCGCCTGCCATCTCGTCCTATGGAGTCAGAAGCATCTGAGATTGCTTCGTGCTGTTCACATCCCGGGAGATCTGAATCGTGCAGCCGACGAGCTCTCACTGTTTCAGTCACTTCCGGGGGAATGGAGACTCCATCCCCAGTCGGTTCAGCTGATTTGGGAACAGTTTGGTGACGCACAGGTAGATCTGTTTGCCTCCCACGACTCTTCCCATTGCCGTTGGTTTTACTCCCTGACCGAGGGGACCCTCGGCTGGAAGACAGCCGTTGTGGTGAGATTAGATTGGGACCCCCATTCCATCAGTCACTGACGTAACTCGTAGTGTACTGACTAAAAGGGAACGTCTCGGTTACGTATGTAACCCTCGTTCCCTGAAGGAAGGGAACGGAGACGTTACGTCTCCATGCCACAACCGCTGTACCACTGTTACGGCCGGGGCGCTCAGCCTCGGTTCCTCAGCAGGTAACATAATGCGAAAGCGCACACGCAGCTCCTTATATACCCACGAGGTGGGGCAGAGTTGCGCTATACTCGAAGGCAATTGGCTTCTAAGCGAAACCCCCATTCCGTCAGTCACTGACGTAACATCTCCGTTCCCTTCCTTCAGGGAACGAGGGTTACATACGTAACTGAGACGTTTCTAATTTGATTTTAAAGCTCATGATCCCCTAAAAATGTTTACCAGCCATCTTTGGTGGTCCATAGGATTTATTGAAACCAAGTGCATTTGCAATCAAACTTGATTCAAGAGGCTGCAAACTTTAACCACTGCACTTTTGGGCTTACTGTGGTCTATATATGGGTAAAATACCTTTCCCATGATTTGATTACACAAATCTGGAGCCCTGTATGTTACATAACAGGACGATTTTGTTGTTGAAACCCTTATGTATAAACCAGCATGAACACACAATATGATATCCGTAAACAGAAACCTGAGCAGTCTTCAATTTATTGATTCAGGTTCCTTCTCACAGGACCACTCGCCTGTATTTCTGGCAAAAACAAACGGTATTCTGGACCTTTTCTATGGTTCATCCAGTTCACCCCCAGATAATGCAACCGAGCAGCTTGTAATAATGTGGTCAAGCTCTCTAAAGCTTAATGAATGTTAAAGTCAAACACCACAAGTAAATCGGTAGAGAAATCCAGAGCTCAATCTCCCCATTTGGAAAGGATACGCAAATACAAGGTTTCTCTAGGCCAATCAGGAACAGGAAGAGAGTACAGGGTTAGGCGGTGAGTTACATAACAGCTGAAGCAGACAAGGGAGCTGTCTGGGGCTGCAGATGCTCTACAAGCTCCGAACTGCAAACAATTCACACCAATGTTGCTGAAACCACCTGTCCTCACGATTTCTACACCATCCTGAACTCTTGTTTGTTCACATAGGAAAAAACATAATTAATAAAAGCTAAAAGATAAATCTCATTACAAACAATTTCTATTATTTGCATCAGAACTAGACACGTTTCCATAATGGAAAATTCATGGACAGACATTCACCATTAAGTAACATAATATCAAAATGTCCACTTTACGAACATTTTAGTCTGGTTGAAACGTCAGCATATCTAAATGCAAGATTTCTCACAATGGTGTGGAATTAAGGGAATAGAAAGTACTATCAGACTGTTCATCAACATCTCAGACTGGGGGAAGTCATCAAGCCAGAGCCTGTGAGTAGGAGGTAAACACAATAGCTGGCACGCAATGCTTGTCTGTGTGGTCTATCGTTCAACAAGGTCAAGCTTTGTGCGTGACTTTTCCAATGGCTGTAAATGTTTGGAGCTGTTCTCTTGCAAATGAAACCTCATACAGATGCCTTCCATGCGGAAAAGCGGGACAATACCAGCATTTTCCCACTGGAAAATATACAGAGAATATCACATGCTGTTCCTGAACAATAAATAGATCTATTTTAAATTTAAATAAGAATCCACCAGCTAGGCAATTCTTCTTTTTTTACATTAAAAAAACATTTTTTATTTTATTTAGTTTCATTTTTCCTATTCAAGTTCTAAATGGACAGTATTTATATATATAGGGTGAGCGACACACACGCAAGGTAAGCGACGCACAGGCACCCGGCCATTGCACCCTGCACCCCGCACCTGACCATCCACGTGATGTGAAAGAAAACGTGATTCATCAAACCAGGTCACCTTCTTCCATTGCTCCATGGTCCAGTTCTGATGCTCACGGGCGGTGGAAAGGGGTCAGCATGGGCACCCTGACTGGTCTGCGGCTATGCAGCCCCATACGCAACAAACTGCGATGCACTGTGTATTCTGACACCTTTCTATCAGAACCAGCATTAACTTCTTGAGAAATTTGAGCTACAGTAGCTTGTCTGTTTGATTGGACCACCCGGGCCAGCCTTCGCTCCCCACGTGCATCAATGAGCCTTGGCTGCCCATGACCCTGTTGCCGGTTCACCACTGGTCCTTCCTTGGACCACTTTTGATAGATACTGACCACTGCAGACCGGGAACACCCCACAAGAGCTGCAGTTTTGGAGATGCTCTGACCCAGTCGTCTAGCCATCACAATTTGGCCCTTGTCAAACTCACTCAAATCCTTACGCTTGCCCATTTTTCCTGCTTCTAACACATCAACTTTGAGGACAAAATGTTCACTTGCTGCCTAATATATCCCACCCACTAACAGGTGCTGTGATGAAGAGTGATGAATGGTCATAATGTTATAAGTAATATATAAGAGCAGCAAATCAGCATATTAGGATGATTTCTGAAGGATCATGTGACACTGAAGACTGGAGTGATGGCTGCTAAAAATTCAGCTTTGCATCACAGGAATATATAATTTTGGGGGAGGGGGAGAAACAAAATAAAAACAATCCATAAAATCAGAGCTATAAACATCTATTTTAGGTCTCAGTCTGCATGCTAGACAATAAACTGAGTGTCCACCAGCAGCCACTCTTCACACAACTGTCAGAAGAGACTTCCTTTCAACTGTCATTGGGCAGCTGTGGTGGGGCAGGTTAACCCTAAGGAAAGAACTGTAATAAAGAAGGGTGACATCTAGAAGAAGACAACCCTGCCAGGATTTCCTTTGCAAATGTTTATGTGGCTACCCACTGACCAGATGAAATGACCCAGTAAAGTCCAGACATCTCATGGCATTTGCAGAAGGCATCTGAGGAGAACCTGCAAAGCCTTTGATCACAGAGATGTTTTGCAGTCATAGTCTTCGAAGGACTTTATCTTGTGGATGTATGCAAAATGCTTTCAAATATAGGTTGGTTTCATAACTCTTTTTCCATCATTCCAGATGGATTATATCTGTGGTAAGCAGAGATGTAGATCTACAGTGCACAAACAGATCGACACGAATCCCAGAGAAACATACTGAGAAATGAGAAGCGACTGTGCTTTCAAGAATTGAATGCCTATTAAAGCTGCAAGGATCGTGTTGACTAAACTGGTTACAAAAAATAATAAAGTAACAGTCCCAAGCAGTTCCCACAAGCTTTGCAAAATTACTTTTAGCTCTACTGATCTTTTGCAAGCAAATGATTCCTCAATATTTCATAAGATATTTCAGAGACCAACAAAACTGTGTAAAAATTCCGTAAAAAAACACATTCATCTATCAAAAATATCTATATATCAATTTATCCTAAAATATCTATCTATCTGAAAATACTCATCCATCCTTCCATATATCAAAATAACCATCTATCCATCAATTTATTTATCCTAAAATATTAATCTTTCTGAAAATATCTATCCATCCATCAATCTAAAATATCCATCTATCAAAAATATCCATCTATCTGAAAAAATCCATCCATCCATCAGAAAAATATCCATTAATCCATTTCAACTATCTGAAAACTGATTAGAAATTATGCAACTCTCTGGATATTTCAGAGATCAACAAAACTTTGTGTAAAAATACTGTAAAAAAAAACACATGTATCCATCCATCCATCCATCCATCCATCTGAAAAATATCCATTCATCTATCTATCATCCATCCATCTAAAAAATATCCATCTGTCCATCCATCTATCCGTAAAATATCCAACTATCTATTCAGTAGTGGTTCAACGGATCATAAAAATCATATTACAGAGGTGCTGGTGGTGGGGGGGGGGTAAACTTTAAAATCTATTGAATATGTAAATTAGCAAGACAAAACACGTGCAAATTATAAACTTTCACTCTATGGTGGTTAAACCTGAAGAGCCACAAATCACATGCGTGCCAAACCGTGGGGTCTGGTCCATACAGATCACGGATCAACTATAATCCTTTTAACCACATCTGTCCGTCTGTCCAGATCCTCAACAGAGTTTTCTTTTATATTGACAGGCACTGCTTTGATATAAAAGACTGTGGCACGTGCAGAAAGAGAAACACAGTTATGTGTGCATGACACCAGAATGGCCTCAAAAGGGCAAAATCGATTTGATTGGAGTGTGCCCTCTGAGCCTAACACAAATTATGTTTGTCATGCTTTCATATTTGTATTGGCAGTCATGCCGTGCCTGGTAGACACTCTAGACGTACTGGCAGAGTCACATGTTGTTGCTTTATAAGCTCTGCCTGTTCATATTGAGTCAAAAGACCATGAGACTTTCATTATTTATCAACAATGCCCTGACTCTGAGCCATCCATCATGCCCTGAAGCATGGAAACACTGGGATCAAAATCCACTGCTGCACCTGCTTTACACTAAAACATACAGATATAACAGATATCTCCCAGCCATTAGCAGTATTACAGTTCTGCATAATGAAATAGCAGCTTAATTAGCTAGCTGGATAGTTAGATAGCTGGAGAGCTTCGCAGAGGCTGTAGAGTGAGGTGTACTTGACCTTTGACCCAGACAGTGATAAGAAGGAATGATTCATTATTTGCATCGCTGTTTCTTAGTGAACAAAAAAACACTGCTATGGACTGAAAAAACACAAAATTTTTGTAAATTCAATTAATATTAGTAGGAGACTGCCACTAGATTAAGCAATTTTTTGCTAATATATATATTTTGTTTGTTTTGTCTAAATATAGACTACACCAGGCTGTGAGAGCACTCATAGCCTTGAGATTTTCCCTTAGTTGTTTTTTACCAGGCTGAGTCAGGACCTAAAGTAAGACCTTTCAATAACTAGACCAGGACTTGGCAAGCCTACTTGTCCTTAACAGTAAGGAACATCCAGTGACAGATTAAATTAATTCTGTTGGGAAGCACAGCTCCGCAGCTTCTTAACATGGGCATGAGAACACTATTCCCTATGGTGTCTGGAAGAACTGAAAGTACTTGCATGCTGCCAGGGATAAAGAAATGATCCAAGGCTGTAAAGACAGCCATCTTTATGACACCACTGAAACAGGCACATCTGCTTATCAAGTTGCTAGTTATTTGTTAATTTTAAATCTTTCTCCCCCATGTGCTCACCTATTATTACTGAAGACAATGGCTGTGAGTTCTTGCTGAAAGAGAATGGTGGGCTACTGTCAAGAATATGGCCAAATTGAACAATTAGAAACAGAACTCTGTATGTTGCTAGGATGGCAGGTTTAAAAGTTACAATTTTAGTCTGGTCTGCCTCAGCGGTCTAACAGCGCTGGTCAACGTCAAAATGATTAAGTTGATCAAAGTAGGTGGGGTTTACCGTTCACAGAAGTAGAATGTGAATTCCAGTTTAACATTGGAAGAGAGTGAGGTAAGATGTAGCGAACATTTAATACATGTCAACTGTTTTATGATAGAAATGTTAAACAGTAATATCCAGTGATGCAAACTACTCAACTTTTTTTCTCAAATACTGCAGTATTGAACAGAAAATTTACGTGATTTATGTAATTCCTAACTGAGTGTGACGAGACAAGAAACATTTTACATTTGAACATATTAGGCATACAAATAAAAGCACATGTGTGCATATTTAAATGCAAATTAATGCAAATATTATTTGCGATCAAAGTGACTATTTCCCAAATAGAATTAGACCTAGCAAAATTCTTCACTGTTGTATTTCTTTGCTTTCTAAAAAATTGGTCCCCCCTAATGTTCAAGACATGGTTGCAGCCTTGATATATATATATATATATATAAAACTTAATTATTTATAATAATTTACAATACTGTATTTGGACAGTGCACAGTAATTCAACAACATTTGATGGTAATTCCTATAAGAAGGATTTAATTATAGTTTTTGCGTAAAAATCTCTTGTCCAAAAGGTCTAAATAAACACTGATGTGGTTTTGGTCAAAACAAACATAAAAAATAAGCATTCTCACACTATTGGAAAGCACAGATGTGTAACTGACAGCGGGGGATGTTTTCATTTGTTTTTCTTATCAGTTTGATAGGGCAGTGGGAACTCACCAGTCATCGTAGTTCTCATTAAAGGTTCATGGGAGAGGTGAATCGACCAGTTATACTTTATATTACAAATGGCCTCATTACATCTGGAATATTGGTGTTAGCACCATGTCGCCTCGAGCTGTGCACAGAAGGAGGTGTCTCCTACCGCCTCGGTGCCCGTTGTGTATTATTTCAGCTGCTAAGGACTCCGCTCAAAGCGTACTACAGGTTACTATTGGATTAAGGAATTATATTTAATATTACATAACCCACATCTGTGTGGCCGCTCCATCTTTACTTGGATTTAAAGTCTTTTAAAACCATTTTATGGAGATATTCACAAAAAGTAAAGTTTATGCATGAATGCTGACCATGCATTTTCCCAGGACTCGCTGAGGCAGCCTGCAGTTTGGTGTTAAATCTCAGGGGCCTCGTACCTCCTGTGACACACATCTGTGCTTAGCAGGAATGCCCTTTGCAGCCAGGACCTGACCCACTTCGCTCTGGGAGTGAGGCTGGGAAAAGCTCACTCAGCCTGGCTGGAGGTGAAGTGCAAGCAGCCTCAACTACCACTGTATGGCTTCACCAGCACCACTCATCAACCAGGCCGCGCCTAATGAAATCTCTTTTCATCATTCTCCAAGTTCAACAGATCCCATGTCTGTTTATTTGCATACAACCAGTGTCACCATGGCAACCATGGTGTGAAGAGTCCGTACCGGAGGGTGAGACAGAGAGAGGGAAATAAAAAGTCATCAGTGTTTGAGTCATGCTGGCCATCCCAGAAACCTCTTCACTATAAAAGGTTGTATGGGCGTACAGAGCGTTTACATAAGACTAAAAACAGTCACACATTTGCTGAAAAAAAAAGTGATTCATAACACTGATTATTTTCAAATTGTTTTGTAAATTCAATTAATATTACAGTAGTAGGAGACTGCCACTAGATAACCGATTTGTTTTGCTAATATATATATATATATTTTATTTGCTTTGTCTAAATATAGACTACACCATACACCATTTCCCTTTTTTTTACCAGGTTGAGTCAGGACCTAAAGTAAGACCTTTCAATGACTAGACCAGGACTTGGCAAGCCTACTTGTCCTTAACAGTAAGGAACATCCAGTGACAGATTAAATTAATTCTGTTGGGAAGCACAGCTCCGCAGCTTCTTAACATGGGCATGAGAACACTATTCCCTATGGTGTCTGGAAGAACTGAAAGTACTCGCATGCTGCCAGGGCTAAAGAAATGATCCAAGGCCGTAAAGACAGCCATCTTTATGACACCACTGAAACAGGCACATTTGCTTATCAAGTTGCTAGCTATTTGTTATTTTTATATATTTCTCCCCCATGTGCTCACCTATTATTACTGAAGACAATGGCTGTGAATTCTTGCTGAAAGAGAATGTGGGCTATTGTCAAGAATAGCCAAAAATAGAAGGAATTTTTTCAATGGTAAAATGTTGTATTTTGTTTAGCCCTGTGCACCTGTGTAAGGGACAAATAAAGCTTCAAAAATATTTTCAAAACTGATGTAATGCATATGTTTGAGTCATGAACAATGTGTTTAAACAGTTGTTAAATAACATTTCAAAGTGTTTACATTAATTTTTTGACAGTTTTTATGTCAGGCGGTACCAAATAGTTGTACTACCTGACATGGAAAGTGTACCAATCTCCCCATACTTGAAATTAGCAGTTTTTATCAGTATTAGAGAAATCTACAAACTGTTTCACTCTGCCACAAGGATCAGTTGGGCTCCTCTGAATGATGCATTATCATGTTTACTGTTATTACCTTGTCAATTCATAATAAAAGAGCCATGTTTGCAGTTGTGCCACCCTGACATTTGAGAATGTATAAATTGTTGGACAAAAGTTTTTCAATTATCTCAACAGCTTTAAAACTATTGATATTTATACAATTTGTTTATGTGAAAGGCTTCAAACTTAAAATGATGCTATAGTATTTAGTTTTTAAAAAAAAATATATATATATTATTACGACACCATTTTAAATAGTTTTCTTAGTCTGGTTATTTTTTGGGTTGAAGATAACAAAACATAAACTAATATTTATTATTTAAATGTACTAAAAATTAATTCAAACTAAATAGGTTTTAGAATAGAATAAAGTGATATATGTCATTTTTTCAATTTGTCAAATTATTTTAAAAGGAAATAATGCACTTGGACACAAAAAAAATGCACGTCATGCATTGACCCGTAAAACAAACAAAAAAACAAACACAAAAAGGACAGGAAGTACCCAACACACACACACACACAAAACCCCAAAAATGACGCTTTGAACGCTAGTTTGACATGTTCGCTGACAGATGATTAATGACCGTTGTGATAAAATTTTACCTCCCGTGAAATTCTGGCAGTGTCAGAAGATTTGGTGCACAGTCCTGCAGTGTGGCTTCTCCTACGACAACCGTCAAATAAAAAAACAATCGGAGCGCAGAACCTGATGCTTGTCCTTAATGACACAACAACATCTTTGTTTTTTTTTTTTCTTTTCAAGACGGGTCATGATCAAAATTAACGCTAGAGATTGTTTTTGTTTGCAAGCCACCATTTCAATCCCACATGTAATGCAGCTCACAGTCACCGAACGTGTCACGGATTGATGATGTATAACTCCGGACGAGTCTTCTTGCATGCTTTTTTCAGTGTCTGTTGTTACATAAGGCCTGCAACAGTCATCTGAAAATAATGTGTTTTTGTGCCTGTCACTATCTGTAACTTTCATTAATGGGTGAGCAATTCACTCCATTACTTTATGTCGCTTCTTAAAGCCTATATTGCAAAAGATAATGTTGATAAATATGTTTATAGTGCAGTTTTTTCTGCTGAGTGCAGCAAAGTAGGCTCAGCAGTGAAACTCCTTCACTCCAGCTAAACAGCATTTGTCTGCAGTGTGAATGCTGTAACCTGTTAAAATGGGCACCAAAATAAATACTGCTCGCACATGTGGTGTGAAACAGGCCTTAGGCACCAGGGGGCGTATTACAGAAACTTTTTATCTTAGGTCTTAACTTAAGATATGATAAGTTAATTTAGGATTTTTCACAATTTCGTATTACAGAAGCAAATCTTAACTTGATTTAGGATTCTTATCCTATCTTACAAAATATCATCTTATCTGTAGTTACGAAATCTTAAACCGCTCCATCGAGTTCGGTAATCAACTGTCAGGTCTGTGACCAAGCAACCAACAACGCGCAAACTGCAGTTTGGCAGAGATTGAAATTTTGATAAGCTCCGTTGAAAAGTTAAAGCCTGTTTTATAAATTGCCTTTTGCAAAAAAAAAAAAAAAAAAAAAAAAACGTAAGGTGTTAGCCACTTGAAGAATGATTGGTAATGCTCCGTGATGGCTCGCTGGCCTCTGTAATGTTGGTCGCAATTCGTCAACTTACTGCAAAATCGTGAAAGTCTGTAATTATTTACGAGTATTTTATCATCAAAGCACAGCACATCCTCTGGGTCCTCCAAAAGTCTCTCTACCATCAAACGTCGCTGCTCTTTGTCTTGTATAATCAATAAATGTAACGCCAATCTCAAAAAAGGCTTTTTGTACTGTGATTTTTACCACTGGATTTCAAAAAGGTTTGAAGTTGGGACATCAGTGGGGTTGTCCTAAAGTTAATACAGCTTTTAGGATTTTTTGTCGAGTTAGGCCCCGATCAGACAGAACGCGTTTTTCAGGTTTGAAAACGCGAGGCGCTCCGCACTGCCTTTTTTGGTTGACGTTTTTTAATTTAGAAAATAGCAGTGTGCTGCAGGGTTTTTTTTATGTTGCTAGGCAACCCCCGAATCAGCTGTGCTGTCAGTCTAATCAAGATAACCGTAAAAATCAAGATTACTGTAAATTGTGACAGTGCTATCTTAAAACAGCCTATGAATTTCATCTGGTTATGAAGCGTGAACAGACATATCAGGTTTCTTTTTGCAGATTTTTGCCGTAGGTCTAGTCTGAGGGCTCAGGTTACTGTCTCTTTCTGACAGGTGAGAACAACAAGTCAAGGGTAATGACATGAAAAAAAATTCTGTTTTGCAAAGTAGGCTACAATACGACAAAGCGGCAGACGAGACAGGAGTGGTGTCAGTGATCTGCAATCTGGTGCAATGCAAACAAAAGAATACATACAAACTCACATGACATGGAACACTTACTATATAAACTCACACGCAGATACAGTACATGGATGTCACGTACAGATGCACAGTAGATGTTATACAACGTGTCCAATAAAACCCATTTATAAACCTCATGTTCTGTATGCATGATGTCGTGTTTATGGGAATTTTGGTTATATTGTCTTAGGTGACTCATTTGATCACTTTGATTGTGTTTCTGCAGAAAAAGGGTGGAGACCTCATGCTGGACTGAATAAAAAATCCTTGAATATGCAATTCCCCTGAAGGGGGATTGGATTACACTCTTACCTGGAATGCATATTCACTTACATTATTTTTTTCATAGTATTCCAGTCTGCTTGGTTTGTCTACTACATTATCTGTAGGTCAAGCATGTGTGGTTTTTAAGGGAGGCAGGTGGGAGTTATCAACCAAACATGGGAACATTCACTTCTCACGCTCAAAAATGTCCTACATGTCTAATATTTGTCCATGATTAGACAGTATTTAAAAGCATGTGCAATGCAACACAACACACCTAGAATAATAAAACTATTATTATATGGATATATGGATATAATATATGGATTAGTTCACCCAAAAATGAAAAATATCCTATACTTTACCCTCAAGTAATCCTAGGTGTATATGACTTTCTTCTTTCTCCCAAACACAATCTGAGTTATATTAAAAAAAAAATCCTGGCTCTTCCAAGCTTTATAATGGGCGTGAATAGTACCTGAGATTTTGAAGCTCAAAAAAGCGCATAAACTATAATCACTGGCTCTCTTTTCCACTGGAACTAGACCTGTGTTATATAAAGTTATAAATATGGATATTTTTCTTATAAAAACACATCACTTCATTTCAGAAGGCCTTTATTAACACCCTGGAGGTGCATGGATTACTTTTAGGATGGATGTATGCACCATTTACTCCCATTATAAAGCTTGGAAGAGCCAGGATATTTTTTTAATATAACTCTGATTGTGTTTGGCTGAAAGAAGAAAGTCATATACACTTATAGACTTGGTCGGCATTACTGGGAACGCCCACAAAAACATCATATCCATTTATGCCGTGGGGGAAAACAAGCCATTCGAATGAACGCGCATAGACCTTGTTAGACGATTTATCTTTACTCTTTGTAATAATTATGATTTATTTTTGCTTGGTGCAATGCCGAAAAGTTGCCATGTGGCGTTCTTCACCTCTAGTAAGTTAAAAACCCTGATCTGAAGTTTTATACTGCCAAATAAACAGACGGAGCCATTCGTTAATTCCGAAAGCCTGTTCAATACGTCCATTACAATTAAACATTTGCACTACACGATGCTGGTATTATTGTAAAGATTAAAAAGAGTTTCCCATAAATGCTTGTCAGTACATTTAACAGTACACTTTAACCATAATTCAAAGAAAATAGAAATATGAAATTACATGTAAAGATGTACTTACCCTGTTGAAAAAAAACAACATATGCCGGTTAGGTATGTTTTGAAGCATGGCAGCTGGTTTGAGCTGGTTTATGCTGGTCCTTAGTTGGTCACAAGCTGGTTTAAACTGGTCCTGAGCTGGAGCTAGTTTCTTAGGACCAGTTTAGGATTAGCACTTGACCATCTTAAACCAGTTCATGACCGGCTAAGTACCAGCTTAAACCAGCTCAAACCAGCTGCCATACTTCAAAACATACCTAACCAGCATATGCTGTTTTTACAACAGGGTAAGTGGGTCAAAAAGCACTTTAAAGTTCAGCTAACTGCATTTAATATAAATTTAAACTACAATATATTTTCATTTAATAGCAATTGTGAATTGCAAAAGTTCCTGAAAACATTACATTCAGTTAAGCACTTACGCATATTCTTTTAACATGTATTATTTCTGTATTAAGTATGCTAAAGAGTAAAGCATGTCAAAGCCAAAACCATCAAAATGGCTGGCAGGCCTCAAAGTATTATAATTGGCTAAACAATATATGTTTTGTTACTTACAAAGCCTAAAGTTCACAGACAGAGCAAATATCTCTGAACACCTATTCAAGCGATATCTGTCAGGAAATAGGGACTTTTCCTGCTAGCTATTTCTTAAAAACTAAATAAACTGGGGATTCATTACACGTGTTTAATTGTATCAGAGCTAGAGATCCACTCCAGAAAATCCTGTAGCATATGGCCTTGAACTCCAAGCCGGAAGTCTTATCTAATACTAATTGAAATCTGTGTCACAGGAGGTTTGTTTTTCCTGAGTGAGAGTAGCAAATCCTGCTACACATAGACACTCAAAGACATGTGGCGGGCTGTTTAGAGCAAATGGAGTTTGGCATGTTCAGCCACCTGTATAAGTGCCATGTTAAAGGTCTTGCAACATATAATTTAAACCATGCAGTGACTGCATGTACAGAGCCAAATGTACTGTAGACAATACAGTCAAATTAGAGATTTTTTTTGCTATTTTTTGCTACATGAAATAGTTATATCACCATGATAATAATTAATATGAGAATGAACCTGTTTGTACATTAGACAGATTTCAACATGATTTCATCATGTAGATTTGTCATTTCATCAAAGCATGGGTGTCTGTAGTAATGTATTTTGAGTCACAACACGCAAAATGAGATGCTGATCTGATCACAATGAAAGTGAATGGTGACCAGGGGCTGCCAAACTCTAAAAAGGACCAAAAAGCACCATAAACGCATCATTAATCCTGAGAACCAGACGTTTTGCCTCTGTAGAGGACAATATATTTTAACGAATTTCTCTGACAACATACATGTCACAGTTTTAAGTCTGGATGTCCTGTAAAGAGCACATTCAGGGCTTTGCAGAGATACCAAATATTTGGAGGTTTCACCTTGACAACTCTCCTAGGTCTTTAAAAATGACAGAATGATCACTTTTATTTGTCAGAAATCAACATCTCAGGAAAATGTTATTGCGTTTCAAATGTTAATATTAGGGATGCTCATTTCGGTTAATTTTCCCGACCGATAACCGCCGCTCATTATCCGAATATTAACCGTTAACTGATAAGATTATAATATTGAATTGTCGTTAAATAAAAATACAATTGACGAGTGTCTGTGACCCCTTAAAAAGACACATTTTTCACGTGTTTATTTTACCGTGCAAACAGCAGCATACAGAACAGCTCAACAACAACAGAACCTGGATTCACATTATGAAATTTTTCACGCACCTCCAGCGTTTCTGATAACAGAGAAAAACAGAATAAAATAATATAAATAAAAAGCATAAAATATAATATTTTTTGCTACATGAAATAGTTATATCACCATGATAATAATTAATATGAGAATGAACCTGTTTGTACATTAGACAGATTTCAACATGATTTCATCATGTAGATTTGTCATTTCATCAAAGCATGGGTGTCTGTAGTAATGTATTTTGAGTCACAACACGCAAAATGAGATGCTGATCTGTTACCAGGCAACTGATAACAACACTGATCTATGCTGTATACACACAATGGTGTAGTGTACTGTAGACCCAGACAACCAGTGTTGTGAGACAATATTGTCTCCTTGTACAAAGCACTTCCTGTTTTTTTTTTGGCCAGTTGGCTTTAGAGGAATTAAGCTCTTCATTATATCATGTCATAATAAACTTACAACACAGGGAAGGGGAAACGTGGTGGTTTTGAAACCCCTAAAACGCAGGGCAAACAAGATGAGGTAAAGAAGAATTAATGTGTGGGTATTAGTTGTTTTAGCTGTTATTGTGCATGAGACGATTTCAGATGGTTGTGATGAACTTGCACTATGTTCAAAAGTTTGTGGTCAAGACTTTATTTATTTATTAGATAGTAATTCATAGTTTTAAGTAATTAATTTAAAAAAAAAACGATCAAGTTTTTCAAAAATCAGCAGCACAACCGATATATATAACCATTGATAAAAACAAGAAATGTTTCTTGAGCACCAAATCATCATATTAGAATGATTTCTGAAGGATCATGTGACACTGAAGACTGAAGTAATGATGCTGAAAATACAGCTTTGCCATTACAGAAATGCAATTTTTTAATTTAAATTGTAATTCTAATGATATTTCATAACTGTTTCATTGTGTTTATCAAATAAATGCAGCATTGATTATCATAAGAGACTTATTTCAATAACATTAAAACATTTTTTTTTTTATTGAGCTCAAACTTTTGAATGGTACTGTATATTTTATCATGTTTCTAAAATGCATGGAAACAATTCCAATAATCCCAACTGTGAGTTTATGTCAGTGTGTCTTATTTTAAACCTCACAATTTCTTTTTTATTCTTAAGGTCTTTGCACACTGAGTCCGAAATTTTCATATGCGTTTTTTCATATTCGTCATCCGGTGGCTCTGAATTGTCAAAACCCCTCTCAAAATGCTTGAGCGGATGCGAAAAATGCAGAAAATCGAGCCTGATCCAAATTTTTTTATGATGGACGAAAGTTTCGGGAGGCAGTGTGTAAACGTGATTGACACAACGTGAGGTTGTATTTATTTTTTAATGCGCAAACATTTCGTACGAGAATTTCGGACTCAGTGTGCAAGGACCTTTAGGCCGGAAACAGGCTTCCCTTGCAAAGTGACCCCTGTTCAACTTAAAGTTAATATTTTTATTTCAGTTGTTTATTTATTTATGTATTTATTTGGAGTCTTACGAGTCTGTAATCGTTAATGCCTTATGCAAACTGCTGCTCTCACAGCTGCTAACCTTTAACATCCTTTGAACAGCTTTTTTAAAATTTGATTTTAGCCATTAATATTGGCAAAGGCTGAGTTTAAAGCAGGGGTTTTCAAACTGGTGGCAAGACAGCTGGCATGTTCCATTTCATTCTGTTGAAAAACGGAAATCCTGTTACACATTGTCACAGCGGCTATGTAACATTAACAAGACTGCAAACTGCAAATAAAGGGTGAGGATACATTATCACGTCCTTAAAAGGGCAAAGTCATTCATTTGTCAACCGAAAGAGACATGACAACAAGAGTAAACACGTCAGCTTCGGTTTGAGGACTTCATGTGTGAGAGCAGAGATGAACCATTAATCAAAGGAGCCTGGAAGAACTCATGCCAGCACCTGCTATTCCTAGTCTCTTAAGCTCAGAGCGTACAGATACACCTCAGATAAAGAGGATGCTGTTTTCAAAGAGTATATGCATTGACATGATCCCACACCATGTGAGGCAATGCGATAACGTCACCTGGCAGAATTCCTGGAGTAATTAATAATCAAAATTTAGCACTTCCTGTGTAAACAACGTGGGGTCAAACAGTTCTGCAAAGTAACATGACTGGATTTTTTGACCACATACAATATGACTGTAATGTGACAGTACTGTGAATGCCACACATCATGTGAGTTTGAGGAAATATTAACCATTTACAGGAAAACTGGGTACTTTCCTAAAAGAGAAAGTGTTAATCGACACAATGTCTCTTTCAGTTTTTCTGTCAGCATTTACTCACTGCCATGTCATTCCATTTGACTGACTTCGATAAAACACAAAAGGAGAATTTTTATACTCAAATATATTTGAGTTTATTTACACAATACTCTATATACCAAAGAATGTTCATGCTGATTTCCTGCACACAATGAAAGTGAATGGTGACCAGGGGCTGCCAAACTCTAAAAAGGACCAAAAAGCACCATAAACGCATCATTAATCCTGAGACCCAGACGTTTTGCCTCTGTAGAGGACAATATATTTTAACGAATTTCTCTGACAACATACATGTCACAGTTTTAAGTCTGGATGTCCTGTAAAGAGCACATTCAGGGCTTTGCAGAGATACCAAATATTTGGAGGTTTCACCTTGACAACTCTCCTAGGTCTTTAAAAATGACAGAATGATCACTTTTATTTGTCAGAAATCAACATCTCAGGAAAATGTTATTGCGTTTCAAATGTTAATATTAGGGATGCTCATTTCGGTTAATTTTCCCGACCGATAACCGCCGCTCATTATCCGAATATTAACCGTTAACCGATAAGATTATAATATTGAATTGGCATTAAATAAAAATACAATTGACGAGTGTCTGTGACCCCTTAAAAAGACACATTTTTCACGTGTTTATTTTACCGTGCAAAAAGCAGCATACAGAACAGCTCAACAACAACAGAACCTGGATTCACATTATGAAATTTTCACGCACCTCCAGCGTTTCTGATAACAGAGAAAAACAGAATAAAATAATATAAATAAAAAGCATAAAATAAATTGGCCTACACTAAATATTTTTCACTTAAATAATGAAATTAAGATGACAAAACGAAAATACACTGAATCCGTTTGAAGCTTTGAAGAACCGGAATAGTTTTTTTCCGTCAGACTAAGTTTTTTTCGTCAAATAAAAATAGCAGGCCTACCTCAATCCACACCTTGTATGTTTTTTTTTTAAGTAACATGTCTAAGTGATGTGGGGTTAGTCTGGAACGCAGCCTGTTGACAGAAAACACCCTCTCAAGCCTTGTTTATACTTTCGTCTGGCTCTGCAGCGCGAGCCTACGCTGACTGCGCGCGCGCCTCCGATGACTGGGGCGTTGAGGCTCTCAACGCGCACGACCGTCCACTCCGCGTTGACGTCATTTTTGCCGCGCTCACCCTCGCGCTCAAGCGGACGCGGCGAGTATAAACAAGGCTTTAAACAAGGCTTCAGATGGCACTGATGTCCCGGGAATACAGAGATGATGCCTCGCTAGAGTGGCCAGCCTTGGGAAGCGCCTTTCATTTGCTTTCCACCAGTAAGTAGCTTGCACTACTGCTGTATTTTAATACCACGTAGCATATTTTGCAAGTAACTTCGTCGCCCTTTCTGTCGAAATGGTCCCACAGAGTAGGCCTTCTACTTTTCCATTGCTTCATTTTGCAAAATATGTCTGTGTAGGCACGTGTGGTTGCATGTGTCGACGCGCCCCGTGAGTTAACAAATATAGCATATTTTTCTTTAACCATGCAGCAAACAAAAAAAAAAAAAACAACTTACAAAAAAAAAAAAAAAAAAAAAACCTTTTAAACCGTTTAACTGATAGTATTAATCGGTCAAAATTCTTACTTTCGGTTAACGGTTAAATGGTCAATATGAGCATCCCTAGTTAATATGACTTTCTGTAACGAAACAGAACATCGATTTCATACATGACCCCTGTAGAGGACATTAGGACTTACATCATAGCATATCAGGCATTTTGGAGACACAACAAGTGAATAAGGAAATAAATTATATATCGATATTCTTATGAAAATATTCTCAATTATTACTCCCATTATTACACTTCTTTTTTTTTTTCCATTACATGTTGCCCCAAGAACCAAGAAGCCATGTTTACACGCATATTGCATAAAGTAAAACGGTATATCAAATCATTCTGTTATATCGTTCATAACATAGTTGAGAATCATCTTTATACAAAGTTTAGATTAAAAAAAAAAAAAAAAAAGCTTGAAACCTAAAATTGATTGGTGAATTTTGGTGAAAAAACCACACATTGTTTTAGCCTATTTGTGACCCTGAACCACAAAACCAGTCATAAAGGGAAATATTTTGAAATTGAGATTTATACATCATCTGAAAGCTGAATAAATAAGCTTTCCATATATGTATGGTTTGTTAGGGGATAATATTTGACCGAGATACAACTATTTGAAAATTTGGAATCTGAGGGTGCAAAAAAAAAAATCGAAATATTGAGAAAATCGCCTTTAAAGTTGTCCAAATGAAGTCCTAAGCAATGCATATAACTACTACTATTTTTTTGATATACAGTGGGGAGAACAAGTATTTGATACACTGCCGATTTTGCAGGTTTGCCCACTTACAAAGCATGTAGAAGTCTGTAATTTTTATCATAGGTACTCTTCAACTGTGAGTGACGGAATCTAAAACAAAAATCCAGAAAATCACATTGTATGATTTTTAAATAATTAATTTGCATTTTATTGCATGACATAAGTATTTGATACATCAGAAAAGCAGAACTTAATATTTGGTACAGAAACCTTTGTTTGCAATTACAGAGATCATACGTTTCCTGTAGTTCTTGACCAGGTTTGCACACACTGCAGCAGGGATTTTGGCCCACTCCTCCATACAGACCTTCTCCAGATCCTTCAAGTTTCGGGGCTGTCGCTGGGCAATACGGACTTTCAGCTCCCTCCAAAGATTTTCTATTGGGTTTAGGTCTGGAGACTGGCTAGGCCACTCCAGGACCTTGAGATGCTTCTTACGGAGCCACTCCTTAGTTGCCCTGGCTGTGTGTTCCGGGTCGTTGTCATGCTGGAAGACCCAGCCACGACCCATCTTCAATGCTCTTACTGAGGGAAGGAGGTTGTTGGCCATGATCTCATGATACATGGCCCCATTCATCCTCCCCTCAATACGGTGCAGTCGTACTGTCCCCTTTGCAGAAAAGCATCCCCAAAGAATGATGTTTCCACCTCCATGCTTCACGGTTGGGATGGTGTTCTTGGGGTTGTACTCATCCTTCTTCTTCCTCCAAACACGGCAAGTGGAGTTTAGACCAAAAAGCTCTATTTTTGTCTCATCAGACCACATGACCTTCTCCCATTCCTCCTCTGGATCATCCAGATGGTCATTGGCAAACTTCAGATGGGCCTGGACATGCGCTGGCTTGAGCAGGGGGACCTTGCGTGCGCTGCAGGATTTTAATCCATGACGACGTAGTGTGTTACTAATGGTTTTCTTTGAGACTGTGGTCCCAGCTCTCTTCAGGTCATTGACCAGGTCCTGCCGTGTAGTTCTGGGTTGATCCCTCACCTTCCTCATGATCATTGATACCCCACGAGGTGAGATCTTGCATGGTGCCCCAGACCGAGGGAGATTGACCGTCGTCTTGAACTTCTTCCATTTTCTAATAATTGTGCCAACAGTTGTTGCCTTCTCACCAAGCTGCTTGCCTATTGTCCTGTAGCCCATCCCAGCCTTGTGCAGGTCTACAATTTTATCCCTGATGTCCTTACACAGCTCTCTGGTCTTGGCCATTGTGGAGAGGTTGGAGTCTGTTTGATTGAGTGTGTGGACAGGTGTCTTTTATACAGGTAACGAGTTCAAACAGGTGCAGTTAATACAGGTAATGAGTGGAGAACAGGAGGGCTTCTTAAAGAAAAACTAACAGGTCTGTGAGAGCCGGAATTCTTACTGGTTGGTAGGTGATCAAATACTTATGTCATGCAATAAAATGCAAATTAATTATTTAAAAATCATACAGTGTGATTTTTCTGGATTTTTGATAAAAATTACAGACCTCTACATGCTTTGTAAGTAGGAAAACCTGCAAAATCGGCAGTGTATCAAATACTTGTTCTCCCCACTGTATTTACGATAGGAAATTTACAGAATATCTTCATGGAACATGATCTTTACTTAATATCCTAATGATTATTGGCATAAAAGAAAAATCAATAATTTTGACCCATACAATGTATTGTTGGCTATTGCCACAAATATACCCGTGCGACTTATGAATGGTTTTGTGGTCCAGGGTCACATTTATGTCTTTTCATGTTAATTTTCTTAATAAATGGGTCCATAGGAAAATATAGGACTGGATAAACAGGACCATGAGAGTTTTTTTTTATGCACTAATTTCTTTCCATATACAGCATATGATGTGGGTGGACAACACTAACAACGTTGGCTATAAACATCCTAACGAATGTCGACATGTGGCGTCACTGCGTTACGTAGCTTGCAACAAATTGTATGAGATAAGCTGTCTACAATTAGCCTGCCATTAGCCAAAACCGCCCAACCCCCACCAACTCCACACACCCCATGTAGTGTTTATGGCCTGAGATCTAAAAAGGATACTGACCGACCATGGGTGGAAAAGTCTCACTTAGCTCAGGAAGAACATCAATAAAGATGCCTTTATTATCCTAAAACTGACAACAGAAATCTGTCAATTAAAACAAGTGCAAAGTCTGTGGAAGATTTCAAGGTCTGGTTTCTTTGAAAGCGGCAGGAATTCAGGTCAGTGTTCAGTGCATCTCGACAGGGTAGACATGAATAAGAGTTTCCTAAATGGCGCTATTATGTCAGATGATTTTTTTTCTTTCTTTGTAATCTCTGTAGGCAAGGGGACTGTTTCCACGGTAATACAAAGTCACTGTAAACACAGACTGGGGAAGTGAAGCAGGAAGTGGCTGGCCCTGATGACGCAGACGATCATGCAAATTTGACACGTTTTTGCCATGTGCTTTAAATTGTGCAAGTGCACAACACAACAAAATGAGGGGTTGCACTATTCTAATGCAGATTTAGAAATGCATATTTTATTTTGCTACTTGTACTAAAAATCTTACTATTAACTATAAACATAACTTTAATAAGTGCATTTAAAATGGTATTTCCCATTTATCAAAAGCACATGCCTTTCGATGTGTTTCAAATAGGCCACTCCACCCTCAACTCAGTTTCCTCTGTCAAAACCACAGCAAAAAAAAGAGTCTCAGGGAGAGAAAAACATTTTTGCATCAGCCGTTACAATCGCAGTCATTGGCTGCTAGCAACACGAGTCACAAAGATCTGCAAAGATTACTGGCTGCCCAAGATGTCATGCCATCACTCCCCACACCCACATTACCACAGAAAACCAAAAGTAAAACATTAGGTCATACTTCTGCATGAGATATTTTAGGAGTTATTGCCTGATGTGTTTTCAGTGGGATGCTGGTACAGCAAATTCATTCATTTTTCACTCCGGCCACTCACAATGCCCCATTTAAATGGCCTTCCTGGGCAGGGCTCCCAGAGAATCCGGCTAAATAAACAGGTGAGGCGTGTGATTTCTAAATTTGGTCAATCTTTAAACCTATTTTGCACTTCTACCCATGAGTCACTTTCCTACATTTCCTTACTTAGTCCTCCCGGTTAATGGTCCTTAAATTTAGAGAAAGGGCTATGTAAACAAAAATGTTCGTCAACAAGGAAGGCTGCTTGTTTTTCAGCAGGAACTATTTATAGCTTAAATATATACTTACCATTTTTATGATATAATAATAATAATAATAATAATGTGCAACATTTAATCTTTGTTTCAAATAACTAAATTGCAATAATAATAATAATAATAATAATAATATTTATTAATATTATAATTCTAATTATTATTATTAATTAATGAAAATGAAGTAAATGAAGCATTAAAAAAGAGACACAGTAAAAAATAAAATTAAAAATAAAATAAAATTGTAAATAAAACAGATTATTGGAGCATATTTTATAAGACGTTTTTTACGTTTTTTAACTTAAAAGTTTAATGTTTTATTCAATGCCTTACCTACCATTTCTTTGTAATTGTGAAATTTACTAGTAATTCGTGCACTGAAAAAAAAATGGTGTACAAACAATTTTCACTCAGAAATTACTAGTAAATTACAAAGAAATGGCAGGTAACCCATTGAATGAAACATTACATTTTTAAGTTGAAAAACTTAAATAGTATTTTCTTGTAAAATATACTACAATAATCTGTTTTTTTTTCTTTCTTTCTTTTTTGTTTTGTTTTTTTAACAGTGTATCTGGTCTTATTTTAAGTGCTATAATAATCATAATAATATTATTGTACCAAAAGTATTTGGTTGGGGAACAACTAAATACCATACAATTCACAATACATCTATGATTATACTGTTGGTATAGTTCATATACTGTGTTCCCTCCAAGACTCTTTTCAGTTACAAAACAGTTGAAAACCAGTTGTATCTGGTTCTTCCCTGTTCCCTCTTGTACTCACAGGGGAAACCGAAATCAGCAAATCAAGTAGAGATGAGTCAGAGCTCTGCTACCAAGGTCTTTGTTTCCAAATGAGAAAAACATACATGGCGAAGAACTCAGCGCTGCCTGTTTTTGTAGACAGGGAACCCCTCATTATGTGGAAAGGGCCACGTCATGTCTTTTGCTTCTGGCTGTTGCTTGGCCCTCATCCCATTGTTAGGACCTCAAAAAAAACAACAAAAAAAAAAAACATAACCTCTGTAAATTTTTCCATGAGATTCAGCTGAACATAAAAATAGCACAAGCTATGATTAGACAAGTACATTTATACTTATCAAACTTTTTTTTTTTCAACAAAAAAAAAAAAAAAAAAGAAAGAAAGAAAAGAAATCACTGCACATTGAAACATGCAAACAAATGTAGCTGTTGGTTTGGAGAATTTATTTTTTTAAACATCAAACCTTCTTAAATTTTGTTTTCATCTCAATTTCTTAGCATTCATTGAAAGCGTTAGGTGATCCCTTAACCAGGAAGTCCCAGAAAATGTAGTTTTTAAAAGGGTTTATAGTATAATACAAAAGCTTTTAGTCTGGTTTTCAGTAACACAAACAAAGATAAATGTTGTCACTGACGTCCCATCTGATTAGGCATGGTGACATAGCCAGCAAAATAAAGCTGTTAGTGAAACAATTTATGTGACAGTGAAAGCTGTGGCACAATGAACACTATAAAGTTGTTGATGGGAAACATTCAAGCTATGATATATTCAATCTCTTAAAAGATACAATCAAAAGCTGAAGTTCCAAATTAGATTCAGTTGTCACCTTTTAGTGCTTAATTCTGTTCTGTACCAGCCTAGTCTCATTATTAATACGTAACTTTTAAAGACACAAAACAGACTTTTTTGTACGTTTGTGTAGATGCTGAAACGTACAGTATGGACATAACATTTAAACATAGCATTATTATGTTTTAACACCCCAAAAAATATTTACAAATCTTTTATATCATATAGATAGCTGTATATAAAAACCAATTGGACAACCAATAATTGTCCAAAAGACGATGTGTTGAAGTCGCAGTCTTCTCTGGTGGTATTTGTATGAGATACAGAGCAGAATTTAAGTTAAAAAATCAATGGAAATCTTATTCCGATTCACTCTGTGAAAGGGCGCATTTCTCATCCAAACGCACATAAACCGAAACACTGCATGTCGCAATCTGTGTCGAAGCAGGCGAGAGCCAATGGCTGCATCCGAAATCGCATAATTCCCTACCGTATAGTAGGTGAACAACAGGCCTAAAGAAATATGTCCGAATTCACAGTACTCATAAAAGAGTAGGCAAAAAGTACCCGGATGACCTACTTCTCCTGGCGAGATTCTGAAGTGTGCATACGATGGACACTTTACTATCCCATGAGGCCACGGGAGAGGATTTGTGAATGGCAGTGAAGCGACGTAACTGACGCTGGTAGGTCACATGATAATGAAAACATGGCGAATGTAGTACATTCATACTACACACATTTTATATATATATATATATATATGTATATGTATATATACAGTAGAATGTACTTTTTTAGGGCTGAATTTGGATCTGTTCCTCGCAATCGTATGGATTCTAAAGATTTGGATTACAGTGAACGAATAAAAGTCTTTTGTGAATTTATGTTGCGTTTTGGTGTATTTTATGATTCTATTGTCAGTCACAGCACAGGACTATACAGACAAAATGGCTTTTGTGACCCACGGTAAACAAAATAAATATTACATGATAGATAATGGTAGAACGATTACAGAAATGTTATTCATCTTAAGGTTTTAAAGTGTAGTCTTGTTTAACATTATGTAATCTATCGAAACGGCAGCAGAAGTCACAGAACAGAGCAAAATGTTATCATTTCATATTAAGGAAATGAGTAAACTGCATTAAATCAATGACAAAACATGTACTTGATATGACAGTTGAATACAATAGAATCAAAACAATTTCATGATTTTAATATTCATAAATAGTAATTCGTATGCATTCGTACGTCTGTAAAGATGTTCATATGTAAATAATTTACGTTTTTTCAACAATTTCTTCACGTCTGCGTCCGTCTCTTACGCTGTTGACGTAGTAAATACAGTCCAGCACTTCCGAGTTACCTCAGAGCTACGCCAGAACGACGGCTTACCATTGGCTGATGCTGTTTACGTGAGCACCACGACACATGCGTGTGATGTTGACGCAGGGGCTGGCCAACGTAAATTGCGTAGGAGACAATTGTTGAATAAAGTCGTTATTTTTGTTTGTTTTTTGCGCACAAAAAGTATTCTCGTCGCTTCATAAAATTAAGGTTGAACCACTGGAGTCACATGGACTATTTTAACAATGTTTTCACTACCTTTCTGGAGCTTGAAAGTGTTAATTAAATAGCTGTCTATGGAGGGGCCTGAGAGCTCTCGGATTTCATCAAAAATATCTTTATTTGTGTTCCGAAGATGAACGAAGGTCTTACATGAGGGTGAGTAATTAATGACAGAATTTTCATTTTTGGGTGAACTAACCCTTTAACTCCCGAAAAAATGCAGGTAGTGACAACAGAGTTACAAACATTCTACGCAGTGTACAGAACTGAACAACTAGTTGTTAATCGGAGATGTGCCTCTCTCTTCTGTATGTGTGCTTTAGAAAAAAATCACAGCGAAAATGACATTGAACCTTGACTCATTCGTGTTGCCAGATATACTGCTAGAAATAACAGCAAACAACAAGCCCATAACAACCCAGAATAAATACAACTGCTTTATCTAGCTAAAACAAGAACTGTCCACTTTAATAACAACATATACTTGATTGCTTTATGAGCCAAGCCCAAACAACAAGCCTGAAAATGCTTATAAGTGGACATGGCAACACTTCAAACATGAACAAAATGCAATACCTAGGCGGTGGTTTAGTTAAAACTACAGAACATAAGTCTTTTGTCTCTGTAATATTAATTTAATATCAAAAATAGTGGATACCAAACACGCGATAACATTGCCATTAACACTGTGTCAATCATTACAATTTCAGCAGGGAGTCGTGTTCAGTACACACACGGAATGATAATTTAGGGGATTCACTCCCGTATCTAATGTGGTTGTCATTCCTGGAACTTTTCAGTGTGTACGTGGCCTATGAGTAGTTCACCACAAGCTGATGACCCTGACTGTGACCTGTGGTTTCACACGAGCTCTCGTCTCCAATAGACACTAACTCAGAGGATAACAGGAGATTACTGTTACACAGTAAGCCAATTAAGGACCTGAATGAAAACCATTGGATCTTATGATCAAGTGTGGTTTTATTTAGAGGTCAGACAACTAACATCTTGCAGACATATTAGCCTTTCAGAACGTTTACGTCCTGATCTGTTGCACTAGCCTATTTTCAGACGTCTGGTTTCCGAGATTTTTCCTGTGTAAACATACTGCTAGTCATATGGTGCTCCATGACCTACATCTCATATGGAACTGGCATCCAGCTGGACGCACCCAGTCCTTGATGAATGAACACTTTTACCTTTAAATTAGGCCCTTCAGAACTGCAATACAGCTTCAGCCAAAATTTGAGCAGTAAATGAAAACACACAGAGTTTACTCCTGCCAGAGTATTTTCATCTGGGTTCACATGTGCTTTTGATTATTTTACTGGGGATGAAGGGAACGGGGCAGTAAAGGCGCAAACAACAAAATATTTTCTTCAGGTTTACAGAAAGTACACAAATATCCAGGAAACAATGACTCAAAGCTTGGGTCACACCAAAGTTAGAACATTAACCCAATGGCATCCTGAAGTCTGTAGCATCTAGACACAAGTTTAACCAGTGAAAACCGCCTCTAAGTTTATAGACTGATAAAATGTTAACTTATGTAAAACCATTAGGAAAGTACAGAAAGTATGACAACAAATCAAACCTATAAATTAGGGAATAAAAACTCTCTATGAAAAGAGAGTATGGTATGAATTATTCTAAATATGTTCCATCCCATTCAGCCAGAGCTGCCAGTTATTTTGAGTTAGAATTTCCTAGACTACCTTGAAGTTTCTCTGTAGGCTTATATGGCAAAAGCCTGTGATCGCCTGGGATATTAGGAAAAATGTGTTTATGAAGAGCATGGTGATTAAATATAAAATTCACTATTTTGGTTATTGGGGATATAAATGGAAGGACAGGGAAGTTTGCTTGGCAATGAGTAAAGTACAGATTTTGTGTTTTGGCTTGGAGAAGGCCAAAAACTTGGCAAAAAGGAATGAACCACTTCAGTTTTCTTTGGCTAGTCTTCACGCCAGATGCAAGTTCGAAGTACGGTCACTGGCATACGCCTGTGCTGAGAAAAATAGCCAGTTATGCTGTCTTTTTTTGTTGTGTGAAGCTGTGTGTCATGCATATTAAGCAACAATCACAAGCCTGGGACTTTATTTGACCAATACTGAGCATTCCTTACAGGTTATGTCACTTATTAAACTATTGTCTGACCAGATTGGTTAGGTTTAAACACTGACTGCAGTGCAAATCTGGTGACGCAAATAGGCCCTCCTCATACCTATACTACTAACTTAAAAATATTTAATAAATAGTGACCATACTTGTTTTGAAATTTAAGGAAGTACATAAAAGGTAAAAAGGTCATTTAAAATAAAAGGTCAGAAATATGCTGTGGAAGGTTCTAGTTTGCCTATGGCTGCATCCGAAATCGCATACTTCCCTACAGTAGGCGAAAAACAGTATGTGACAAAAGTAGTATGTCTGAATTCACAGTACTCGTAAAAGAGTAGGCAAAAAGTACCCAGATGACCTACTTCTTCTGGCGAGATTCTAAAGTGTGCATATGATGGACACTTTACTATCGGATGAGGCCACGGGAGAGGATTTGTGAATGGCAGTGAAGCGACGTAACTGACGCTGGTAGGTCACATGATAATGACAACATGAATGTAGTACGTCCAGATTACATTCATACTACACACATCCATACTATATAGAATCGTATATTGTGAAGTAATTACTTATTCAAAACAGCTACCTACTCAAGCGAATATGTGATTTTGGACACAGTATATGCCTAGTGAGACCTTTACTGCATCCCATTTCGCCTACTTATACTACGACCTAAAAGTATGTACTCTTTTTGTGAAGAAAAAGTACATACTTTTGAGCGTGTATCAGAAGAGTGTGCAAGCTTTGGGACATACTACTTCGTCATCTTTAACAGACAGCTCTGCAGCTTAGTTACATGCATCCTGTCACCATTTGAACTGGCCTGTCAATCATCTTGTCACATTTAAAATCCTCCACATTCAATTTAATTTAATTTCGTACCGTATTGGAGAGAAATGCGGTAGCACGTTGATCTGCCATTCGTGGGTCTTTCATGCGAAGACTCTCCTCATGTGTTTGCAATTTAAATATAATGATGCCAAGTTAATGGACAAACGTATCATTACAAAAGTTCACAATGCTGTTGCAGATGAAATATAATGTGGATAGTATTAAATAAATAAATTTTCATCAAGTTAGATACTGATAATTATTCACTCAAACCCCTTTATCTAATGCTGCGTTCCAGGCAGGTTTTTGAGCCCGTAAGTTACGACTTCAAACCACGATTCACGACTTTGTAGCGTTCCAGGCAAAGTCACGGCAAACTGCCTGAGTGCAAGGAATTGTGGTAGCTAGATGTAAACAAAGCATGGCGGACTGTACGGGGCTTATGCTCATTTACAATCATTTCTATTGCCAAAGGTGCTTACTCCTTGCTTATTTGAGGGAAACGGAGGAGAAAAAACGGCAAATAAGGCAAGAGAAGCTGTTATACCTGTACGACTTTCATAAACGCTGCATCCGTAGGGGCTGCCATTGTTGTTTCGCGGGCTATGTGACGTCAGAGCGCATAACTGGGAGTACATCGATCTAGTACGAGTTCACGGGTGGGAAGTCACGGGTTTGACTGCCGTTCCAGTGCACTTTCACGGGTAGAAGGCTGGAAAAACACGGGTTACGGGTTGCTTGGAACGCGGCATAAACCTCTCTACTTAACCATCAGACTTGCACATCCGTCATGCTTGTAGTTTTTTTAACACTTTTTATCCGTGTTTGTAGTCCAACTCGCAATGGGTTGTGGGCAATATTAGCCGTTAGAGTGTGCATCGATTTGCACTTCGAATTCTAACCGGAAATAGTCTTTGGAATACTCATTTCAACATACTACGATTTGGGACATACTAATTCTATTTTCGAATACTATTTAGGACGGATAGTACGCAAATTGGGACGCACCTCTTGATTAGCTGGTTCAGGTGTGTTTAGTTGGGGTTGGAGCTAAACTTTGCAGGACAGTGGCCCTACAGGAGCAGGATTGGACACCCCTACCCTAAATAAAATAAAATAAACAGGACGGATATACTAACAGTGTGGAAATACAGAGCAAAACTTAGTAATTGCTCAGTGACGGATTGACAGTGTCTATACACAAAGGTGTCAACTTGAAGTTCATTTTAATACTTAACCTTTTTTTTAATTTTGGCATCACCATATATTTTGAAAATGTATCCACCAGAGTGGAATATTTCAGAGTGAGACAAACCAAACAATACAAAAAAAAAAAGAAGTATATATATATATATAATTTTTTCATCAGATCCATTTCTAATAAATACTAATGTTTGTGCTGTTTGCCCACCAAAATGTCATTTCCTGGTGTATGATGTTATTATTATCATAATCATATTATCATCATTATCATTGTTAATAATTACTGATGTTAGCCCACCAAAGTGATGCCACTTCCTGGTGAATGGTGTCATTAAGAACATGGCTTTTGTTAGTTAAAGGGATAAAAGACAACCAGGATAGTAATGGATATTGAAGATACTTTTTTTAATTATTAAATTGATTACCAGTTAAAACGATATTTTCAAGAAAGTGATTGGAATTGTCATCCACAAATTTTGAACTGCTATTAGAGGCACTCACAACAAGTGTCTATGATCAGTAAAGATTTAA
This sequence comes from Coreius guichenoti, assembly GCA_039654105.1. NCBI lineage: Eukaryota > Metazoa > Chordata > Actinopteri > Cypriniformes > Gobionidae > Coreius > Coreius guichenoti. Next base: position 13,754,357 of record CM077173.1, on the reverse strand, counting down.
GTTTCCACTACCAGATTTTCATTTACACTGTATATATTTTTCTAATGTCTCCCGACAATATCTCTTTTCATATTAAAATAAAAGTAAAAGCCTTCTGCCTCTATCTCCTGGCCTATTTCCTGTGAGCTGATCGCTGCCCCACCCTCTCCATCCGGACCGCCACTCCTCACCCTTCAGCAATCTCAAACAATCTCACTGCCACTGGACCTGCCTCAAAAGATATCAATCTTTATCTCTTCCTATCATTCCAGAGAGTAATATGAGTCACAATGTGAAAATGTGGAAAATTTGGGTCATTTACTGACCCTCATGTCATTCAAAACCTATATGACTTGCATACAAATAGAGATCAAGTGTAGCGTCAGTTCTGGCAGTTAGTCAAGCTCGCATCAGCTGACTGTCAGCTGATCTTCGTCTACCTATAGGAATACGACGTCTATCACAGCATACATATATAAGCTCCTTCAGTACTATCAGCAGGTATCGCGTTTCTCCAGAGCTCATTTACCCTCCTCATCCCCAGCTCCTACTCTCGTCAGTCAGGATTTGGCATTCTGATTCCCCTTGAATCAGACTAAATTCCAAAATTATTTTGTACATTTAAATATTGACATTAATGATATCTGCAATACATTATGTTGGATCTGTTCTGTTTACCATAAGGGGGGTTATCGCTGCTCTCCCTGCTCTTATCCATGCTAGGCTGTGTGGAGTTCTTGCCCAGAACAGAACCATACCGCCAATCCAAACTGTATGCTAATAGTCAATCATCTTTGACGATAGTGGTCCTGACAGAACTGCATGATTCTGGATAAATTGAGAATCATGATTTTTTTCTGTTTCAAACAGAGATCACGATTCTCACACAATAATGAACAGACAACTAAACAAAATAAAGACAAAATGTTAATTGCTGCAGTCTATTTAAAATGTTTAATTAATCTGTTAATAATTATTAAAAGAAAAAATGTTTTGAATGAATGATTCAATGACTCACTCATAAATACTTCACTTGTTTCATTACTGGATGAATCAGCATTTTAAACTAATCTCTTAAATTAATGATTCAATGACAAATACATTTTTTAACAGAAACTTGTCACCACCTGGTGGCGTAACAATGTAATCGATACAATCGTTATTTAAAGTGCCAAGTTGCTTTAAAAAGATCTGCTCTATTTTGGTCACTAGACATCATTGTTTATATCAGAACTATAAACTTTTATCCCAGTACTTCTGTCATAATATGAATATTTGTATCACAGAAATAACAAAACTGTGGTTGAAAAGGCTGTTTGTGAAGCTGTTTCATACCTATACATAAATGATAGCTGCTCTCTCTGGCTCAGCGGCAGTGCAAACACAGATTTGAATATTTTGGTGTGATTTAGTCAAAGGTTTAATAGACACAGGCGAATCGTTGTCGTTTAGGAATGAGATTGTGTGGGTGTTTGAATCGAGATAACAATCTTTTAACGATTAATCGTGCAGCTCTACAAAGGAGATATTTTGCTGCTCTTTTGCACTGTACAGTATAATGAAAATGTATGGTGACCAGAGACTATTTACTATACACATAAGTGGTCCATACGACTCATATGCTACATCTTCATGTGAGGAATAGACAAAATGTTTTAGGGGCCATTCACACAGAACGCATTTTTGCATTCCACTGCACGGCTTTTTCGTTGTTTTGTGCTAGATGAACGTGTTTGACCGTTGTGCTCACGTTTCACGTCTTTTCAGCATCTCGTGCATGATAAGGAATTCTAAAAAAGTTCAACTTTTAAAAAAATGTGACTCAAGAGCTTGTGTTTTTCCATCTTATTTTTTAACCACAAAAACACATTCTGTGTGAATGGCCCCTATGATTATTTTTTAATGATTTTTTAAGTTTGACAAACAGGCTTGATGTTTAAAGGGAAAAGAACAGTGTGAACATCCTGTCTAGCATCTCCTTTTGTGTTCGACAGAATAAAGAAAATGTGATTGGAAAACATGAGGTTTATGAGGTAAATGAGATTTAACTGTCCCTTTTAACCAATAAGGAGTATGATTGGGGGGTTTGTTGTCCGATCCTGATGTTTTGGCTGGACTGGGCGGGCACAGAGTCTGGGAATGGAGAACTCAAGACAGATGCTGGTCTGTATTACATTGTCAAGCAAATCAGCTAATGAGTGCCTGAAGCGTCTCATTATCAAGCTCACAGCAATGTCTGACACTGCCAACACATAATCAATCTAATCTAATGGGCATGATGCAAAGAGGTGACGTCCAAAATTCACTTTCGGTAAGATGTGGGAGTGCATGTGGGAGATTTGTCAGTTGTATGAGGTTTGGTAACACATCAACAACATGTTTTCTTGATGACCAGGACATTTTCCATTACACCATCACGAAAGTGCGTACAAACATCATGATGTTGTAGAAAGCATTATTTATCTGTTTCGATCGATCGGTGTAACAAATGGCTTGGTACAGCAATCAGGTTTCCGAAATGTGTTCTCTGGCATCATGCCTGATCCTCTAATAGGATCCTGGACTGGGGCGGGTATGAGTGCCAACGCTCGTGCTCCTGTCTTGCTCTGTCTGGTTTTAAAAAAACAAGGACTGTTGAGTCATTCCATTCAAGTCACGCCACTGCAGGTGAGGCTCCATAATGTGCAGACTTAAAGCGCCAAGGCACACAAACAAGATTGGTAGCCAAAACTGAAAACTCCAGGCAAAACACCCTTGTTCACAACTCATCGGTACTCCTCAGCCTCCATTTATGGAGATCCTGAGGTGAGAGTTCACCAGACACAATGCTGACAGTATTATAACTGAGAACGAATGCTGACCAAGAGACATCTTATATGATGAGTCATAATGAGATAACATTATCTTGCCTGATTGATGAGGTGGTGGTCTCTATCTCTCTTTATATGTAGCCATATATGAGTTAAGGAAGACAACATGTGTAGTTGCTGTGCAACACCTAAGAGGTAACTAAAAACAATACAGTATATTTTGATATCTGGTGTCTACGTGTACATGTATAAGAAACAGTAGGAGTTCCTACTGTACCTTCAGATATAGCAGGTGTTTCCAAATAAAACCAGGGTTTCTATTGGACTCTGAACTCTTAAAAGATAACCAGGGTCATAACCTATTGGAATTGTGCCTTATCAGATAAATAAACAAAGATGAGCATCAATGTGCATTTTTATATTCTCAGAATTCTGAATTCTCTGAATTCACCAAGAAATTAAAATTATATTATTTACTTGCCCTCATATTGTTCTAAACCCATATTACTTTCTTCCATGAAAGACAGAAGGAACTTTCTGGCCGCTCGTTTCCAGGTAGTTACAATGAATATGGGCTGAGGCTTTAAAGCTACAAAAGGAAGCAAAAGCATTATTAAGTATCATAAAAGTGTCTGTATGATGCACTGTATTCCAAGGTTTCTGATACCATACGATAGCTTTGTGTTGAATAATTAAAATGCCTGGGTCTGATTCCTCACACAAAACCACTTTTAAGATACATTAAGGTTTTTTAAATCTTTTGGAAAAGATGTACAAAAACAACAGAACTCGATAGAACAATTGTTCAGTCACCCAAGCATCCGTATACTGGAAATATACTGTATGTCAGATCATACTGTGATCAAACACAACACAATTATGTCATAAACACAATTCATTTTTCCTAGTACTAAAATTATTTATCCACCTACAGATTTAATGAAAAAGTAATTCTCTCCATGACACACTTAAGGTCACTTAAAAAAAAGCTTGAATGCTTCAGTTTTCATTAATTGCAATTGCATGGAAAAGAGTGACCACTGATACGCCTTCAAAACGTCTCATGTTGTGATCCATAGAAGAAATAAAGTCATACAGCTGAGTACATACTGACTTTTTATTTTTTTTGCTGCAAGTATTGATGCAAATGTAGATTCACAGGTGTACTGACATTCACATTATAAATCCACATTCAAAGGCCTAGGCTTAATGACATTTGACAAGTAAAACCTTATGCAACCTGCTAAAGTGCTTAAAATCAGACACTTGAGAACATCAATGTTAACTGACTGTTGACAAACTATGCTTTTACATGCATCACCACCTGTCATATACAGATTCACTGCACAGATCTGTAAATTTCTCTTTTGGCTGCATGCCGCGGATCCATTCGATATTTACCATGAATAATCTCAGGTATTACATAAAAACTGAAATGATGCCTGAGGGTGGTTTGAGCAATTACACACTGTCTGCAAACCACTAATTAACTATTAAAGTAAAATGGCAAAGAACACAACATGCGGCTTTGGATGTCATCACTTTAACCTGGAGAGACAAATATTCAACGGCACATTATATAACGTAGCCTCCACACGGCAGTGTTAACCATAGATCAAATAGACCAAACCGACTGTCTGTGAAGACCTCCTTTGTCAGGTTTTAGTTTGCAGACTTACTGAACTGGTGAAAGCATGTGAAATGATAGGGAGGCAGGGAGGAAATCTCTTTTACCAGTTTTACCCATTTGTGAGATATTTAGCAAGCAGATGTTTAAAATGCTACGTGCAATGTCTTATAGACTTCTTACACATTGTGACGACCCTGTCTTCTATTGGTCTCTGAGGGTGTGATTGGCTGCAGACAATCACTCCTAATTGATTAATTTATGGGCGGAGGGTATAAAAGTGGTAGTCACCTGCTCATCAGGACTTTCTCTGGTGGAACATCACCAGAGAAGTCATTTGCTCTACTTTGTCATATTTTTAGTTTGTTTATTAGTTATCAACATTCCTCCCCTATTGGATTATTATTTTTCCCTTTATTGTTTAAACCCCTAGACATTGTGTTATATTTCTGTAACAGATCACTGTTTCATTTAAATAAATAATCTTGCAAGTCAAACCATTTTGTTTGAATGTGTGATCCTCTTTATGTGACGGTCGAGAACGAGCTGGCCGTGACAACATCCTACTACATAAGACACCTCAGCACAAGTGTGCTGTGTCCCACAGTTACATAAGAGACAAGGGCTCCTCTACTGGTGATAGTGAGATACTGCGTTGAACTGTTCAGTGCTGGCACACATCCTATCGGTGTCAAAGCTCACAGGCAGATGAGCCTCAGTTTTCTCAAAAAAAATCTATTTAGTGCTGCTGTACAAGGCCTCACCAGGCAAACAGCCAACATCATGCCAAATCTCTCTGTTTTATTACAGGAATTTTGTATAAAGGAGGTAACGAATTTGAGATAGACAGACAGACGGATGGACGGACAGACAGATAGACAGATAGATACAAAGACGGACGGATGGACAGACAGACAGATAGATAGAAAGACGGACGGATGGACAGACATATTTTTTTTTATATGATATTTTTACCACACTTTTATATATAATCTTTTTTTTTTCAAGATTATTTATATAGCACATTTCATACACAATGGTAATTCAAATTGCTTTACACAGAAAAGGAATTAAAATTCATATGAAATAAAATACAAACCCGATTCCAAAAAAGTTGGGACACTGTACAAATTGTGAATAAAAACAGAATGCAATGATGTGGAAGTTTCAAATTTCAATATTTTATTCAGAATACAACATAGATGACATATCAAATGTTCAAACTGAGAAAATGTATCATTTTAAGGGAAAAATAAGTTGATTTTAAATTTCATGGCATCAACACATCTCAAAAAAGTTGGGACAAGGCCATGTTTACCACTGTGTGGCATCCCCTCTTCCTCGTCTGGGGACTGAGGAGACAAGTTGCTCAAGTTTAGGAATAGGAATGTTGTCCCATTCTTGTCTAATACAGGCTTCTAGTTGCTCAAATGTCTTAGGTCTTCTTTGTCGCATCTTCCTCTTTATGATGCGCCAAATGTTTTCTATGGGTGAAAGATCTGGACTGCAGGCTGGCCATTTCAGTACCCGGATCCTTCTACGCAGCCATGATGTTGTAATTGATGCAGTATGTGGTCTGGCATTGTCATGTTGGAAAATGCAGGGTCTTCCCTGAAAGAGGCGACGTCTGGATGGGAGCATATGTTGTTCTAGAACTTGGATATACCTTTCAGCATTGATGGTGCCTTTCCAGATGTGTAAGCTGCCCATGCCACACGCACTCATGCAACCCCATACCATCAGAGATGCAGGCTTCTGAACTGAGCGCTGATAACAACTTGGGTTGTCTTTGTCCTCTTTAGTCCGGATGACATGGCGTCCCAGTTTTCCAAAAAGAACTTCAAATTTTGATTCGTCTGACCACAGAACAGTTTTCCACTTTGCCACAGTCCATTTTAAATGAGCCTTGGCCCAGAGAAAACGCCTGCGCTTCTGGATCATGTTTAGATATGGCTTCTTTTTTGACCTATAGAGTTTTAGCCGGCAACGGCGAATGGCACGGTGGATTGTGTTCACCGACAATGTTTTCTGGAAGTATTCCTGAGCCCATGTTGTGATTTCCATTACAGTAGCATTCCTGTATGTGATGCAGTGCCGTCTAAGGGCCCGAAGATCACGGGCATCCAGTATGGTTTTCCAGCCTTGACCCTTACGCACAGAGATTGTTCCAGATTCTCTGAATCTTTGGATGATATTATGCACTGTAGATGATGAGAACTTCAAACTCTTTGCAATTTTTCTCTGAAAAACTCCTTTCTGATATTGCTCCACTATTTTTTTGCTGCAGCATTGGGGGAATTGGTGATCCTCTGCCCATCTTGACTTCTGAGAGACACTGCCACTCTGAGAGGCTCTTTTTATACCCAATCATGTTGCCAATTGACCTAATAAGTTGCAAATTGGTCCTCCAGCTGTTCCTTATATGTACATTTAACTTTTCCGGCCTCTTATTGCTACCTGTCCCAACTTTTTTGGAATGTGTAGCTCTCATGAAATCCAAAATGAGCCAATATTTGGCATGACATTTCAAAATGTCTCACTTTCAACATTTGATATGTTATCTATATTCTATTGTGAATAAAATATAAGTTTATGAGATTTGTAAATTATTGCATTCCTTTTTTATTCACAATTTGTACAGTGTCCCAACTTTTTTGGAATCAAGTTTGTATATTTGGCCTATATTGTACTCAATCTTTTGATCGAGATATACTTAAAAGTATAATTAAGTATTCAAAGTATACTTGGCTTGTAATTGTGTTTAATCTTTTGATTGAGTAGCCTATTAAATATACTTTTTTTTTTTAACATAGTTTTACATATACTCTTATTAAACTTACATTGTTTGAAAATATTGATTAGAATATTTATATAAAACAGATATGTTCATAATTCTGCGTATCTGAATTTTTGTGTAGGCTAGTCCACTGGTAGTGTACATTTACTTAAAATGTACTTTACTCTTTCCCCACCATTGACTGAATTTTCCAGCTATCCATGTTTTCACTGTTATACGGTAGGGGGCACTATGACACATCTTCTACTACAGAATCTCCGGATCAAAATACAGGAGAAGAAGAAGCTGAAACAAGTGATAGAAGATTGCTTACGCAAATGTAAAATAACGCGATCATCAAACATTAAACAGCTTGTAAATTAAAACTGCTTAATGTTACCAAATGAAATGTCGAACTCATGAAGAGGAAACCACTGTGAAGCTTTAAGGGTGTTGATGGACTCAATCTACTCCATTCTGATCGGTGTATATATATATATATACACTCACCTAAAGGATTATTAGGAACACCTGTTCAATTTCTCATTAATGCAATTATCTAATCAACCAATCACATGGCAGTTGCTTCAATGCATTTAGGGGTGTTGTCCTGGTCAAGACAATCTCCTGAACTCCAAACTGAATGTCAGAATGGGAAAGAAAGGTGATTTAAGCAATTTTGAGCGTGGCATGGTTGTTGGTGCCAGACGGGCCGGTCTGAGTATTTCATAATCTGCTCAGTTACTGGGATTTTCACGCACAACCATTTCTAGAGTTTACAAAGAATGGTGTGAAAAGGGAAAAACATCCAGTATGCGGCAGTCCTGTGGGCGAAAATGCCTTGTTGATGCTAGAGGTCAGAGGAGAATGGGCCGACTGATTCAAGCTGATAGAAGAGCAACTTTGACTGAAATAACCACTCGTTACAACCGAGGTATGCAGCAAAGCATTTGTGAAGCCACAACACGCACAACCTTGAGGCGGATGGGCTACAACAGCAGAAGACCCCACCGGGTACCACTCATCTCCACTACAAATAGGAAAAAGAGGCTACAATTTGCACGAGCTCACCAAAATTGGACAGTTGAAGACTGGAAAAATGTTGCCTGGTCTGATGAGTCTCGATTTCTGTTGAGACATTCAGATGGTAGAGTCAGAATTTGGCGTAAACAGAATGAGAACGTGGATCCATCATGCCTTGTTACCACTGTGCAGGCTGGTGGTGGTGGTGTAATGGTGTGGGGGATGTTTTCTTGGCACACTTTAGGCCCCTTAGTGCCAATTGGGCATCGTTTAAATGCCACGGCCTACCTGAGCATTGTTTCTGACCATGTCCATCCCTTTATGACCACCATGTACCCATCCTCTGATGGCTACTTCCAGCAGGATAATGCACCATGTCAGAAAGCTCGAATCATTTCAAATTGGTTTCTTGAACATGACAATGAGTTCACTGTACTAAAATGGCCCCCACAGTCACCAGATCTCAACCCAATAGAGCATCTTTGGGATGTGGTGGAACGGGAGCTTCGTGCCCTGGATGTGCATCCCACAAATCTCCATCAACTGCAAGATGCTATCCTATCAATATGGGCCAACATTTCTAAAGAATGCTTTCAGCACCTTGTTGAATCAATGCCACGTAGAATTAAGGCAGTTCTGAAGGCGAAAGGGGGTCAAACACAGTATTAGTATGGTGTTCCTAATAATCCTTTAGGTGAGTGTATATATTAGTTTTATATTTTTATAAAGCTCACAAAGAGAAACATTTACAGTGGGTTTAGAAATACATTTTCAAACTATTTTATTGCTGTGGTGTTTTTTGTAGCATTGCCCTGAATGAAAATCCTTTTATTTAAGAAGGCACTATCCTTCTTTTTATACCATAGCAGAAAATGGTCAGTTATAACTCCACATATCTTGCAGAAGTCATTCTGACACCCTCAGAGTCCCTAAAGGGACCTTCCATCTCACTTCCCAATATTCCAGCCCAAATCATCACCAGCTTGCTCCTTGCTGACGTAGCAGTCTTGTTGGAACGTGGTGGCCACTCACTAACCATCCAGAAATCCATCCATCCATCTAGACCATCCATTGTAGTATGGCATTCGTCAGTGAATAAAACTATTTAAAAATGAGTCTTCATGTATTTCTAAACCCACTGTAAACGTTTCTCTTTGTGAGCTTTGGTTAGAAGTGGCTGAAATGCAACTTTATGCACAACTCCCAGCCTACATGGAGAGGTTCTTGAGACTCCAGAGACACCAGCAGCTTCAAATGCCTGTTTGCTGCTCAACAGTGGCTTTTTATTAGTTGTTTTCATGCCTTTTGCATAACATTGCACCATTTCATGCTTTTCATCTTCAGAAAGATCTTTCTTCCTCCCCATATTGCATGCAAATTGTGACTTGCTTAATAATGTGGAGCAACCTCTTTAAGTAAGGTTTGCATTTACCTAAGAAGACCTGGCAAACTATTTAACAAACCTATCTGAGATCGATACCAGTTTTCTAAAAAGATATGGAGAAATAAAACAAACACATTCTTTGAAATACTAAAATCTGAGTCATATTGGCCATCAGCCTCAGCATCAGACCTCTGTTTCAAAGTTTTGAATATCTTAAGGCCTTGTGCAGATTAGAAATAAAATAGATATTTCAACATTGATTTAGCTTTAATATATTTATATTAAATATATACGATACAGTACTTGCTCACATTTAAAGCATGAAATGAAAAATGATTCTATTCTATCTATTTTGTAAATGCATATTATACATCTTATTGTGAATGATTCATCCTTGTGTTTTAAAAAAAAATGAGCTTGTATTTTTTTTAAACAAAATGTTAAAAAAAAAAAAAAAAATCAACATTCCAGTTAAAATGACAGACTTCTTTATGTATGCTGGACTTCTCCAATCATTTAGTTCTTTTAAACCTCGCCCCTCCACAAACGATTGCAAGCTCGCAATTATTATTATTATAGAGTGCAACGGCCACTTCTCAAAATCCAATCAATTTTTTTTGATAATTCTTGGATGTCTACTTCTGTTTCATCGTGACTTTAACCTTCTTGTCCTTTATTTGACAGTCATTTGATGAATAATTGCTATTATGATTGCTATGATTGCTAGCATGCGCATGACGTCGCTGTGTTCACAAATTTGTGTTTGTGTAGTTTGCACTTTGAAACCCGTTTTCAAAAGTTAGCATTCCTAAAATGCCGGTGTCGTGTAAATGAACGGCCAAAACGAATAAAAGGTTTTCCTTTTTTAGTTGAAAACAATGTCTTGTAAATGGCCCCTAAGTGATTAAGATGCAGATCATGTGCTCAAATGCACACAAAAGTATTTTAACTGTTAATGAGTTTGTCCTCAATGCCTTTAGAATGGGTACATAAATGTAAATGAAAGTTATGTAGTTATAGTTATATAAGTAAAGTTATTCTTTTGCAGTGGTTGTTATTGAACTGTTGTAAATTTAGAATAGTTTTTCATTCTAGGTTTCTTCCTGGAAAGATGATGACGATTTTCCGCATGCATCTCTCATGTGCTGGCCCACGCCACTCAACATGTGAGAGCTGGTACATTGTACCCCATTACCTGCTGCTTTCCTGAACTAAGTGCTTGTTTTGTAAATTTTCCCATCAGAGGACTGGAGACCCAAGTGGGCCGCTGTCAAAGGGGATTGTGAATGGATGAACAGTTTGTTCCAGACACACCGGTCCTGCTGTCTGGCCTGGGGTCTTAATCCTGCAGTAAGATCAATTAAGTTTAAGGCCTGGGTTCTTCCACACTGAGGGAGGGTTCAGTTAGACTCTATGGTGCTGCTGCGATTTGCCTGCGATGACACGCTGTGCAATTATAAACCTACTCGTCACTCTGTGTGCATGTGAGGGAGCATTGCGGAGGCAGTAGCATAAGCTTTCAAGTGCACCTGTTACCCCCATGGGTGTTTCCCGTTCGTGCTCTGTGTTTCCCATCAGAGGGGGAAGGAAGGGCCAAACCTTCCACAACAAGCGACTGCCGTCAGCGGATAAGGTCTGGTCAGCAGTCTGGAAACGCTCCTTCCTGCCCCCTCTCCTCCCTGCCGTGGCAGCGTGTTGCCACTAATCTTGTCAGCAGTTGTCCCACCTCTGGAACCGTTGCGCCCTGCCAGCCTAACTGCTGCACATGTATGGAAACCTGCCTGGGTACAGTGTGCAGTCCAGACACGGCCATCAAAAACTAATTTATGAGGTCATAATACTGTTATTGTCAATGTAAATTTCTACTGTAAATCTGTTCAGGGATACTATCATTCTTAAAGGGATAGTTTACCCAAAAATGAAAAAAGGACAGCCTTCCGAATTCAACTTACAAAGAAAGTGTAACGCCTCTCACAGTTTAAACCGCTTACGCTACGTCCTACAACATACGTCACGTCAGTTAAGCTTTTTTCATAAGTTGAATACGGAAGGCGGTCTGGTGGAAGCTAGATATTTTACTTTATAAAGTTTTAAATATGGATATTTTTCTTACACAAACCTATCAATTCACTTCAGAAGGCCTTTATTAACCCCCCGGAGCCGTATGGATTACTTTTATAATGGATGGATGCACTTTTTTGGGCTTTAAATTTTGGGCTGCCATTCACTGCCATTATAAAGCTTGGAAGAGCCAGGACATTTTTAATATAACTCCGGCTGTATTCGTCTAAAAGAAGAATGTCATATACACCTAGGATGGCTTGAGGGCGAGTAAATCATGGGGTAATTAAATTTTTTTGGGTGAACTGTCCCTTAGGTAAGATAGCAATATTATTTGATTATTGTTTTACAAAAATGTCAACTTTGTCAAATTTAGCATTTTCTAATTGAAAATATAGGATGGATCATTTAAGTGAAAATGTCATATGACATTTCACTTCATATGAAAATATTTCAAATTGCTACTCCTGAGACACAAAGAGCAAAGACTGGTCAATGGCAATGGTTACTTTTAAGGGTGTCCACTTGGGTTCACTCTTTACAAGAACCAACCAACACTACAAGTTGCAGTACGAATATTTATGTCTAAAATTCCTCACTTACAAATGTCCAAACCCTCAAGCTTTTAGCATGTCAAATCCTCAAGCTTTTACTTTGCACATTGCATTCCCAAATGCACATTAAACTCGCAGCACTTGCAAAGATGGAATTTGTGAGAAGCAGCATTTACTGTGAACCCAGCTTTTCTGAAAACACTATTATAAGCTGTGTACATGTATTTAAACTCAGTGTTGCTCTTCAATTTGAAACGTGCAGTAACAGGCTATATACTACTTTAATTAAATCGCTGCCTTTGATTTTATAATTGCAATTTGATGAGTCTTGCTATTTCAGATTTATTTAGATCAATTGTGTATAGCCCCATTTGTTTATTTTTTTAAGTTACATTAGATGAATTGTTAGCTTTTCATCAACCCCCCTACAGTTTCCTTGAAAATCTCTGTTTGGGAAACCCTGCTCTAACCCAAAGTATAGATATTTTTAGCATTTTTGTTAGTTCTGTGTGTGAAATCTCTACTTATGAAGTTGAATGTGTGTCTGACAGGAAACAAAGTAGTTTATTGTGCTAACTTGCATTAAGTGCACAGTATCTAGGCTGATGAACTCTGACCATCTGTAAGGGTTGTGCCCTGTTCCAGGAAGTGAAAAGGATGGGTGTCACATAGTGTTTCCTCTATAAAGAAAGTTGACTCTTTTATTATTAGTATTCTTTTGCTTTTGCTTTAAGTAGTGATATGCTGTAATGAGTACAGCACGGTTATATGCCAATCCAAAAATGTATCTATGCATTCCTGTTATGTTTTTTTGTAAAAGTGCCTGCAATAAGATGTGAAGTCACTAAAGTAAAACTGAAAAACTAAAAAGAAAAGAAAACATTTTATCTTATATAAAAAGATCTTTATCATTTTATATATATATATATATATATATATATATATAATATGTTTAAACGCACAGTTACCTGACAAATATTTTTAGGAAGTAGTAAAATCGTGAACCTGACTCTCCATTTTCCTCCACTCCAGACAGGGGTACCCTGAACTTAGTGATTCAGGTTATATACAAACCCGATTCCAAAAAAGTTGGGACACTGTACAAATTGTGAATAAAAAAGGAATGCAATAATTTACAAATCTCATAAACTTATATTTTATTCACAATAGAATATAGATAACATATCAAATGTTGAAAGTGAGACATTTTGAAATGTTATGCCAAATATTGGCTCATTTTGGATTTCATGAGAGCTACACATTCCAAAAAAGTTGGGACAGGTAGCAATAAGAGGCCGGAAAAGTTAAATGTACATATAAGGAACAGCTGGAGGACCAATTTGCAACTTATTAGGTCAATTGGCAACATGATTGGGTATAAAAAGAGCCTCTCAGAGTGGCAGTGTCTCTCAGAAGTCAAGATGGGCAGAGGATCACCAATTCCCCCAATGCTGCGGCGAAAAATAGTGGAGCAATATCAGAAAGGAGTTTCTCAGAGAAAAATTGCAAAGAGTTTGAAGTTATCATCATCTACAGTGCATAATATCATCCAAAGATTCAGAGAATCTGGAACAATCTCTGTGCGTAAGGGTCAAGGCCGGAAAACCATACTGGATGCTCGTGATCTTCGGGCCCTTAGACGGCACTGTATCACATACAGGAATGCTACTGTAATGGAAATCACAACATGGGCTCAGGAATACTTCCAGAAAACATTGTCGGTGAACACAATCCACCGTGCCATTCGCCGTTGCCGGCTAAAACTCTATAGATCAAAAAAGAAACCATATCTAAACATGATCCAGAAGCGCAGGCGTTTTCTCTGGGCCAAGGCTCATTTAAAATAGACTGTGGCAAAGTGGAAAACTGTTCTGTGGTCAGACGAATCAAAATTTGAAGTTCTTTTTGGAAAACTGGGACGCCATGTCATCCGGACTAAAGAGGACAAGGACAACCCAAGTTGTTATCAGCGCTCAGTTCAGAAGCCTGCATCTCTGATGGTATGAGGTTGCATGAGTGTGTGTGGCATGGGCAGCTTACACATCTGGAAAGGCTGATATCCAAGATATATCCAAGTTCTAGAACAACATATGCTCCCATCCAGACGTCGTCTCTTTCAGGGAAGACCCTGCATTTTCCAACATGACAATGCCAGACCACATACTGCATCAATTACAACATCATGGCTGTGTAGAAGGATCCGGGTACTGAAATGGCCAGCCTGAAGTCCAGATCTTTCACCCATAGAAAACATTTGGCGCATCATAAAGAGGAAGATGCGACAAAGAAGACCTAAGACAGTTGAGCAACTAGAAGCCTGTATTAGACAAGAATGGGACAACATTCCTATTCCTAATATTGAGCAACTTGTCTCCTCAGTCCCCAAACGTTTGCAGACTGTTATAAAAAGAAGAGGGGATGCCACACCGTGGTAAACATGGCCTTGTCCCAACTTTTTTGAGATGTGTTGATGCCATGAAATTTAAAATCAACTTATTTTTCCCTTAAAATGATACATTTTCTCAGTTTAAACATTTGATATGTCATCTATGTTGTATTCTGAATAAAATATTGAAATTTGAAACTTCCACATCATTGCATTCTGTTTTTATTCACAATTTGTACAGTGTCCCAACTTTTTTGGAATCGGGTTTGTACTTAGACTTTTCTGTCAGTATAAGTCAAGTATACTTAAGTGCAATTTTAAGTATATTTCTGAGAAGTATATTAAAAAGTAGACAAAGTATACTTTCTTATTTTTAGTTTAAAAGAAGTATACTAATAGCACACTTGAATAAACTTCTTTTTCGTATGGGGCTGCAGACCAGTCAGGGTGCCCATGCTGACCCCTGTCCACCGCCGAAAGCGCAAACAGTGGGCACGTGAGCATCAGAACTGGACCACAGAGCAATGGAAGAAGGTGGCCTGGTCTGATGAATCACATTTTCTTTTACATCACGTGGATGGCCGGGTGCATGTGCGTCAGGATGCACTATGGGAAGAAGGCAAGCCGGCAGAGGCAGTGTGATGCTTTGGGCAATGTTCTGCTGGGAAACCTTGGGTCCTGCCATCGATGTGGATGTTACTTTGACACGTACCACCTACCTAAGCATTGTTGCAGACCATGCACACCCTTTCATGGAAACGGTATTTCCTGATGGCTGTGGTCTCTTTCAGCAGGATAATGCGCCCTGCCACAAAGCAAAAATGGTTCAGGAATGGTTTGAGGAGTTGACTTGGCCTCCAAATTCCCCAGATCTCAATCCAATCGATCATCTGTGGGATGTGCTGAACAAACAAGTCCAATCCATGAAGCCCCCACCTCGCAACTTACAGGACTTAAAGGATCTTCTGCTAACATCTTGGTGCCAGATACCACAGCACACCTTCAGGGGTCTAGTGAAGTCCATGCCTTGACGGGTCAGGGCTGCTTTGGCAGCAAAAGGGGGACCAACACAATATTATAATATATATATATATACACACACATACATACATGATAACAATTACATAATGTCTAATATAGTTGAAAAAAATAAGCAATCAATCCACGCTCTAAAAAAGTGAGACATGTAACACTTTTCTTTTGTCTACTTAGGTTGAGCCACCCAAGCCACAGAGAAACCACAGTGATTACATTTTCTGTCTCAACAGGTCTTCTAAGCTGCATTCCTACTGCCAAAGGGATGCTGTGGAGCATTTAACAGGCTATTAAACAGTCACTCATGTTATTTATGAAGAGACTTTACTCTGGGCACAAACACAAACTTTAGTATGAGCATATGTGACAAGTACAAAATAGTGTCTTTGAAAGTGATAGGTGATAAATGGCTACAGTTGAAGCCACTATTGGAATGTTACAATATGTATCTGCAGATAATATTGACATACTACAATCTATACAATGTATATTAATATGTATGTTGTCTACATTATCCAGTTTCCTCTGATCAGTGCAGCATTCTGAATGTGTATAATTTGTATGTGTATAATCATGTTTATGCATTTTAAATTAGTTACACAATTTCTGGCCACTCTCAAAGGTATTACATAAATAGAAAATGTATGCCATTATGTAGACATTTATTACTAAGATCAACAATAATGATTTCACCTAACCTTTTAGCTGGCATCCTAGTAGCACAAAACCCAAAGCATGCACTTAACACAGACTGAATCACATTTTTTATAAACTTCCAAGACATGCATTCTTAGCAAAAACTGAATAGGAAATGGTTCCTTCCAATCAAACCATTCTTTGTGTTGTAGTGGTTGTGGGAATTATTGCCTTTTGCATGACTCCAGGCCCCTGTCCTCTGTGTTGGACGTCTTTTGGAACATTCCAGACAAGCCTAGAAGTTTACTGCTCTCCGATTTCTGTCTGTGGTTTGGAATAGTTGTTCGTAAATTACTATCGGAAGTATGCACACTTGTTTTGCTTTGAGAGTTCAAGGAACATTCTGTACCCAATTAAAATGTAAATACTAAAAGATGTCACTTTTTAATTTCCACCTTTTTGCCGTCTGCCGGTTTTATGGGAGGTGTTGTTTTATTTTCAAATAAATTTATTTATTTTATCTAACAGCCACTAAATATACTACATACACATTTACACCCTACATTAAGCAGCTAAAGTAATTGCAATGCCCATATTTTCATAAAATGTAAAGGATTGAAATAAATAAATAAATAAATATTTTTTAAAAAGTTGAGTGGGTTTCTGTGTACAGGTAGCATTGATTTAAATATATATGCACTGCACTGTATGTGTGCACTTCTTACATTATATTCAATCTGTGAGCCTGTGGACTTTTAAGGAAATGATTTCTCAAATAGTTTAAGCTCTCACTAGTGTATTGCATTTATGCACTAACAAGTGTGTATATACTGAACATGCATCACTAGAAATTTCCTTTTTTTCCCTGAAATGTCATAAACATTTCCACCACATTGTCATTGTATGTATTGTTCTGTGATGGAAATAATGGTGGTGGAAAAAACATTTCGACCATTAGCAGCTGTTTCCTATTTTTATGCGTATAAAACGCTGGATGAAAACGCTAAGATGTGCATAAATTCTAACAATGCGCATAAAAAACGCGCTCGATACAGATACATTTTATCCAATAAGAAAACATGCACTTAAACTACGATGGAAACACATGTACCAAATAAATCCAATAATTTTATACCTTAAAACATCTTTGATTACCAAAATCACATATTTAAAAGTTTTTTCCTGTGAAAAAATTTCTTTGTGCCTTAAAATAGCTTGAATGTAACTCTACACTCTTGCTTCATTTAGTATACGCGGATTTATGTATAATAGCCCCACCTCCACTCACTCACACGAGCTCAGAAATACAGTCGGCCAACTTAGGTAAACTCTGCACAATGACGCTCTTTACAACGTCAGACACATAACGGTAATTAATATGATTATCCTTTTGCTTGATTATTAAACAGCTAATAATGTGTTGCTAATGTTACACAAACCATGTTCCCGTTCACCATCTCAGTCTGCCTTCAGTATCAGTCAGTATCCTTAGAAACGCTTTGAACAACTTAGAACATCAGTGGAGAAACGCATATAGTTCATCATAACATCGTAATATACATCATAAACATAATTCACCCGCTACATTGCTAAATCTACTTGATTTTTCATATCAACAGAAAAATATACCGGGATAATCTGGCTTCTCTTGAGACTGCTTCAGAGAATAGTTAATGCTACGCTAAAGCACGCTGGCATGTTGATGTTGATTACAAGGTAGTTTGTGACGTCAGAAACACCAGTGATTTCAAACTGCGTTTTTGAGACTGCCTTTGGTTCAGTGCAGTTTTAAAGAGAAAATACTCAACAATGGTGTTGAATTATGAATGTGCACATATTAAAAACACCACATAGACATATAAACAACATTAAAAACTTTTCACCATAGGGGGACTTTAAGAAATTTGTATTTTTATATAAATTACAATATATTATAAAACAGTGATACTTACTCAAGCTCTTTACTGACACAGTTGTCTCCTTGATAAACAATTCTATGATGGCACTAAGTTTTAAAAACGTAAGGGTCATAAATAGTTGTTGTGATGGAAATTATGCCACAACTATGGACACAGTCAATTGTTTTTTAAATTGACATTTTCACAATACTTTTCGAAATGGTTTACACATGGAATAGATACAACATACAACTACTTTACATTCGGCACAACAGGATGCAAACAACATCATATCGCGCTTCAGTACTGCCAGTTTAATTTTATCTCATTTGCTTTTATACCTCTACAGAAAGCAGAAGTCCATCACATGACCATTGTAAGATTTTCCCACCCCGCCTAAGATGTGGCAGAGAACTTTGAAACCCTTGAGGTAACCTCTTTTTTTAACCGCGACTTCCCTAATCTATGATGGAATTGCCTCAATCTCCTTAACTCGGCTGGGTCATGCCACTTCCTGTAAACTATTTGTAATCATGTTGGACAAGATATATTTGTAAGCATGCTACAGTCAGCATTGTCAAACCTCAAAAGCCCTTAGTACGGTCACATTGACTCTTATTAAACATGTGAATAATGAGGGTTTTGTTTGTAGTACTGTAAAGAAGTCTGAGGAAAAAAAAACTATTCCCCAGGACTGTATGGATGATTCAGTCTTCTTTTCAACTGTGGATCTATGAGAAATGACTATAAAAGTGCTTTCCACAAAGTCACGGGGTCCATCCCTCATGTGTTACGATAAAAACACTACAAATAGGTTGTGGGTGTGACACTTTTCTCTGCAGACCACCGAAAATAAATCCCTGTACTATGGATATCTATAAAAGAGTGCAAATCAATGCTTTCCTAATATTTAAAAACTCTGTTTGTCATTGTTTGGGCTTAGTATTGGCTTTTGTTTGTATTCAATGGAAAAGTATCTACATCATTAGTCTAAGCCACACAATCTATTTTGAAAGATGGTAAAACTCGTTGACAAATGTCAAGTATCAGCATGAGTAATATGATTGATTTTGATTCTTAAGAGGCTTTAAGTGTTTGAATATTGGATTGTGTACTGTTCCAGTGGGTGCTGTTTATAACAGACCCTTAATACTAACCTCATTTAACTTTGTTTTCCTGTAAATTGGCAATGAAGTGTGGGAGAGTTGAGTTCCCAGTCATACAGGCCCTTTAGTTTAGAGCTGCAGGACAAAAGCCCATACAGCGGGCCAGAACATGCACTGAGAGCCCCCTAGGGCTCCCTCATGGTACTGCAGTCCCAGTCACACAACCTCACATGACCCTGCTTTCCTTAAGTTTGTCTATAAAGTACTGAATCAGAGCATACAAACAGATGCATTCACAGGACATCCTTTGATATCACTGCTTTCCTCCCTCCTTAGTACTGGAAAGTTTGGCAGTGGCTATTAAAAACATTTTCCTGTGGACTTCAATGAAACCAGCTTCTAGAAAACAAAAGATTAGCATGCTGTTTACAGCTCTAATAATAATAAACACTTAACCTTCCCACCAGCAAAATGAAAGGCCTTTACCTGAGTGTTTAAAAGCGCAAATACCTCAATGGATTTACGTGTTGTACTGACACTGTCTTTGACTTTAAGAATGGCTCAATGCCAGGTCAGGTTGCGGGCTGCTTCTGTCAGAGAGATTCATATCAGTGTTGATGGTAAATAAGGATATTAATGCACTATGGCTGTGTATACGTTTTATTCAGTACGTGCGTGACAATGAAAAACTGGGGCTCTCACCATGTGTGTGATGACAATGCAAGCACTTATTCAAGAGTTTGATTAAAAACCACAGATAAAACCACAAAAGATATGTGGAGATATGTTTCAAATGTTTTTGTACATACAATGAAAGTGAAAACATTGAAACATTGGGCCCCGGTGACTTTCTTTGTATTGACTACCAAAAGATTTGTGTTTTATGCAGAAGTCAGTCAGTCATACAGGTTTGAAACGACATGAGTAAATGTTGACAATTACAATTTTTGAGAACTTATTTTTGTTGCTAAATTACGAAATTATTGTTAAATTATGTATTTGAGGTAGTCAGTGAAATAAGCCACAACTCAGCACCTTTGGTTACAGTTTGTCTTGTGGAAATGTGACAGATTTTATCTGATAAATTGTCAGGAAATGATATTTAATCCTTAAAAAAAAAAAACTCATTTGCAATGCATGCAATGGAAAAAGTGACTTTTATAGTTTTGATATTAATGCTTCAGCCATCATGGAATTATGCTCAGGAAAGGGAGAGTGTTGGGCGGCCACTGGGAAAGTTGAAAAGAAAGCTGTTTGGGCCTGTACAACTGCCAAATAGTCTAAAATTTCACTTTTCCTCTGTAAATTAAATACACACATTACTCAACATCGTGAACAAAAGTTGTGTAATATTGCATAAAAAAATGCTTCATATTTCAAAGCACGCACAGTTTTTGAAAAACAAATTTGTTCTTGTTGTGAGAAAAGTGTTCCCTTGTGCAACAGTGCGTGGTAAATAAACGATGTAAACGTCTGATAAATTTAAAAGCGTCACAACAAATGTACCGTTCATTTTTGGCACAGATAATCAAATAAGATTGCTTGAGGCGTCGAAGCTGCACTTTTTCCCTCCGATCCAAGCCAGGAGATGAGGTGAACTAAAGGTTCCTGACATTACACAACTTTTCATACCGTCTAGATCACATGACCTGTGGTTTAAAGATCACTGTGTACTTTGGAGCGGCACAAGCTTGTGTCTGTCAAAATCTCACTGCAAAAACCAGCCCGTCTGTCCACAAAAACAGCTCTCTTGCATCCTCACATTTGGTGCAGTAAGTCGAAGGTAATTTCAGGACGTACACATGTCCTGAAAACAAACCCTGGAGTACACTTAAGCGCAGCTTTCAAAGCATGCTGTGTTGGTGCAGTTTAATTATAGGTCATGAAAACATATCGCTGCCTGCATTACAAAATATCTTCCACTCCTTTATCTTCATTAAGTCCAAAAGAACAAACTGTATTTGTTCTTTCTGAAGAACTACCTTAAGCTAAGGTGGGTTGTTTGTGCACAATGCACATTAACTATGTTTCCAACCACTTATTTTTATGCTCATCTTAGGATATCGCATAAAAAAAGCTGGATGGAAACGC
The DNA here is from genome assembly GCA_039654105.1 of Coreius guichenoti. Classification (NCBI taxonomy): domain Eukaryota; kingdom Metazoa; phylum Chordata; class Actinopteri; order Cypriniformes; family Gobionidae; genus Coreius; species Coreius guichenoti. The sequence continues at coordinate 13,732,991 of CM077173.1, read as the reverse complement.
CAAAATGTGCATAAATTCTAAAAATGCACATAAAATGTGTGCTCAATTGAGGTGCATATTTGTTTTTATAAGAAGTAGTGTTGTAGTACTCGAGACCGGTCTTGGTCTTGGTCTTGAGACCGGTCTTAAGACCATTTTTTGAAGGTCTTGGTCTTGTCTCGGTCTCGAACACATTTGTACTCAGTTTTGTATCGGTCTCAGACTTCGATGACTTCAAGACCACAACTGCTGGGATATTATTAAATTGCTGGTGCATTGACTGATTTATTTATTAACATCATTAATGTGATTGGATGTAAAACGTACTGCTTCAGATGCAATCAATAACTTATTTCTAATTTGATTTATTTATTGTGCCGGTTCAGAAATTAATGAGGGATTGTTTCAAAAATGTCACCAAAATTAATACAACCGCTCACAAAATTCAAGATATCGTTAAAAAGTGTAATTTTTATATTATATTTAATTTGATTGGTAACAGCTCTATATAGTCTTATTCTAATTATATTCTAATTATTGATTAAAAATAAGTCATTTCTCAGGTGGTAATGTGGATCTTTATGCATTTAAGGAGTGCTGGTCTGGTCTTGGTCTTGACCCGGTCTCGTCCCGCCTTGGTCTTGATCTTGTCTTTGTCTCAACACACATTGGTCTTGGTCTCGGATTAGGTGGCCTTGACTACAACACTAATAAGAAGACATGCGCATAAACTATGATGGACACACATTTACCGAATAAATCCCTCGATGCGCAACAAAAAACTTGTGTGACTCTGCCTCAGCAATGGATGTGATTGGATAACTGGACTAACCAGCGGACCAATTTCATTGCACAACATCTCAGATGTTGGTTTGATCATTCTGAAATGCCTGAGCCAAAGTCTGTCATCAGAATCATTGGTTTAATTTCCTCCCAGAAGCGTCTCACATGATTGCGTTCCCAAACATCAGGCATCTGAATGCAAGAGAACGTGTTTATTGCGTTTCTTCTGCACGCTCTGAGACGCAAGTCATTTATGATGTTGGAAAAAGAGCCACAGTGGCTTCCCTGATTGCAGCAACTCGCCTTTATTAAAGATATTTTGTGCCAATTTCCCAGGAAGTTATGATTTTGTTCTCTTGAACACATGGGATGGAAAAGCTGCTTTATTTGCAAATATTTTATGCAAATGTTTTAAGTTAAATTTGCAACTTTGGATGGAAACATAGCTAGTGATCTTACATGCAAATGTCCCAAACAACAACAACAAAATCATTCTAAATAGCGACCGTGAGATTAGCCACAGGGAACTTTTCCATCTCCCTTATGTTTTTGGGGAATATGTGAGGCCAGAATATGTAAAACCACAAATAATGTGGCTAATGAGGAACATTTTTGCAAAGCACAGCAGGTTCATAACAAATAGCCCTCATAAAAGATGACCTCTCTGCATGAGAGATTAGCATGCTACTTTATAGACTACCTGCAGAAGGGATGTCAGTTTTCAATAAGATAAGCTGCTTCAGGTGATTTAATCATTCTGGTGCTGTTAATACTGTGGTCAGATTTGTGTTCACTCTGATATAAGGCTTTGATGTAGAAAGGTTCATGTAAACAGTTTGAGCTGTCTCTGGCAAAATGCAGTCATGTTTGTGTTTGTTTGGGCTCAAAAAGAAGAATAATGTGCAGAATCTGTGTACAGGCAACCTTTGACCAGACTCGCCTGATAATCAAGAAAAAAAAAAACTGAAATAAACATTGTAATCTGTACTTTTGATGACAACAGCAATGTCAACCTTCCCTCTAGGCTGTTTTTCTAGTTAACGTTATAAAACTATACCACAGTATTGACTGTAGTCGGTAATGGCACATTAACATTTTACAAAGTTCAATTAGTTAACATTAGTTAATTCATTAGGTATCATAAAGAATATTTTTTACAGCAGTTAATTAATCAAGGGTAATACATTTATTTGATTAAATACAGTAAAACAGTAATATTGTGAGATATTATTACAATTTAAAATAACTGTTTTCATATTTTAAAATGTAATGTATTCTGGGATGACAAAGCTAAATTTTCAGCATCATTACTCCAGTCTTCAGTGTCATATGATCCTTCAGAAATCCTTCAGATATGCTAAAAGAGTTGTTAAAGAGTTGTGTTGCTTAATATTTTTGTGTAAACCATGATACTTTTTTCTCTTTTTTTTCAGAGAAAAATCTTACTGACTCCAAAATTGTAAATGGTAGTGTACGTGAAATGATTACATCACTCTGCACTTCAGCGCGCACACAGTCTGCACCAGTCCAGAGACACGATAGCACAGAGCGGATCATATGCGTGACTCGGCTCAGACCACAAAACGTTTCAAACTCGGACCCATTTGAATTCTGCACAGAATGCTATATTTTAAAGAGATATGGAGGAGATTAGGGAAACGGTTAGACTCTGCATTAGAAACAGCACTGACAAGTAGACGAGATATATGCACCAACATAAATTACACACTTTTCAAACTACACGTCCTCAGCATGATTATGTTCACTGTTTTGCTTTAGTAACAGTTTCATATTAAATCTAAATAGGGAATGTATTAGACTGTTGCTGTCATAAGCTGTCAAATGCAGCTTTGCCAAGCTTAACGGATCTGGCAGAGCAGTGATATAAACGAAACGCTATTGGCTATTTAAAAAAAGGGGAGGAGCTGTTTGATATGTCCCACCCTGTCTTCCTGTTTCAGTGGAAATTACGTCAACACATTAAAAAGGGATCAAGCGTAGTGTTAGTTCTGGCAGGTCACGTTAGTCAAGCTCACATCAGGTGACTGTCAGCTGATCTTCATACATACATATATATAAGCTCCTTCAGTACTATCAGCAGCTATCGCGTTTCTCCAGAGCTCATTTACCCTCCTCATCCCCAGCTCCTACTCTCGTCAGTCAGGATTTGGCATTCTGATTCCCCTTGAATCAGACTAAATTCCAGAATTATGTTGTACATTAAATATTGACATTGATGATATCTGCAATACATTATGTTGGTTCTGTTCTGTTTACCATAAGGGCGGTTATCGCTGCTCTCCTTGCTCTTATCCATGCTAGGCTGCGTGGATGCGCAGGGAGTTCTTGCCCAGAACAGAACCATACCGCCAATCCAAACTGTATGCTAATAGTCAATCATCTTTGACGATAGTGGTCCTGACAGAACTGTGCGTTTCAAGGCACGTCAGTGGGCCTTTACGTTTTTTTCCCCCTAGCATTTACTTTAATGGTATTTTTCTTCATTTAGATAGCAAATAAACATTTGTGTGCACATATGTGCATTTACACTTTTCTTGATAGCCTACTAAGTTTTCTGGTTAGTGGACTGTCATAGTTGAACACGCATTTTAAATCTTGGTTCGTGACTGCAACATTTATTTTCAGAACTGGATGTGCAGACTGAACACACCTCACAAACTACCAGCTTTCAGAGTCAGACACTATGTATGTTTTTCAGTTTGCGTTCAGTACAGGTGTGTGCTTGAGCTCTGCATTTATGACTGTATTGCACAACCGACTAGTCATAAAACACCTGTAAACACAAGCTGTATAGGGAGAACTAAACCTCCACAGGAAATTGTGCACCATGGGAATTTATCTTTTAAGCATTTAGAAAACTATTTTTTTTCTGTCCTTTACTACTCCCACTGTCACTCAAATGCATAGATGTACAATATCTATAACAGAAAATCTCAGATCATATCTGATAACATGTGACTGTACCTCCTAACATGTACAAGGCAGATGATGTTTTAAACACACCACAACATGCATTTACAGACATGAAACATCTGGACACAAAGATTGCCTTACTCAACCATAAATTATATAATTTTCTGTGGTTAGCCTGTATAGCTAAGAACAGTCTGTCATATACACAAACATGCAACATAGACATGACATTTAGAGGTATAATTTACACTAAATAAGAATTTTCAGGATGTTATGGTACAAAATGCCTAAACCATTAATAGCAGTATAATGCAAATCCACAAGCATCTTTATTGAAGTTATTTGAAGTACAGTATAATATGTGTATGTAAAGTATACTGTATATTTCATATGATGATTATTATTATTATTAGATAATAGCTATAATTTCTCAGAGGACTTTGTGAGAAGACCTCATCGATATAATTATGTATATGCTGTGAATATTTAAAATAAAATAAAAAATAAAAAATACAATTAAATAAATGCCCTTGTCACAACATGTGCTGCTTGGTCTGTCACGCAGAGAGCAAGAGATAACTGATGCATTTATATTTCTCAATACTACACTGCTTTTTGCCCAGTAAGTGCAATACAATGAAATTTGTATTACTACAAAATGATTATTTAAAAATGTCATTAGCCACTTGTCAATGCAGTCATTTAAGGAGCTGTCAGTCAGATTCATTTGGTGTCTGTGTAAAATGCCACACCAAACCTTAAGCATATGACACGCAGTGTTATTTTGATGGTGGTGAGCAACTTCCCTCATCTACACAAAGCGGGGGACAAAATGTTCAGAACATTGGTAGTTTCGGTTTGAAAAGCTGCACGCGAAGGGGCAAGCACAGATGTGAGCGAGCACAACACTACTGCCTACAACTGTAGCATATTGAAACATAGACTATATGTTACTCTTCAGAAATAGAAGCTTGATAGAAGTATACTTGGTAACACTTTATTTAGATGGTCCCTTTTGAACATTCTGTTTACTATAAGTAACTTTGAAACTATGTGCCAAATATCTCTCATTAGAGTATTAGTAGACTGTCTGCTTAATATCTTCTAGCTCTTTATTGTGATGGTCCTCCAACAGACATTCTACTGACTATAAGAAACTTTGCAACTACATGTTAACTTATTGTAACAGTACCAGTCTACTAATACTCTCACTCTAATGAGAGTTAATAGACATGTAGGTGTAACGTTACTTATAGTCAACAGAATGTGTTAAAGGGACCATCAAAATAAAGTGAAACCATATACTTTAACCTTTAACTTTTGCATTTGGTTGTATGCTAATGTATGTTGGAAACTCAACAGCAGTCATTCGAGAAAGGCATGTAAAACTAGATCAAACTAGTTTTTTTAGCTTTGATAAGTTGTCCTACATGGGTTTACAGTCCCTTCCTCTGCAAATCAGGAATAGCTTTGTGTACCCACTGACCTCTTGTTTACTTATGGCCAGATGTCTGAAGGCATCACTGATGCATACAGAACAGTATGGGATGCCCGCATGGCAACGTAGATCAAGATCACCTGATCAAGATTTTATGATTTTCATCTGCAGTTGTTAACCAAGTCAGGGTACAACAAACTGGACCGACTGAAGCATATTCTAGCAAATAAGATGATAAAGTGATCTCTGTATGAATTGTGTTTGCAGCCACATCCCTTCCTCCTACTACCACAATGTTCTATAGACAGATGGAGCTACGCACGTCGCCTGCCAGCAGACAGTTCACATGCCTCCAACAGCCCAAACACGCTCGTAAACATCTCATATCATCCACTGAATGTTTACACCTGTCATCTATCAAATCTGAACATTCACCACGACACTTGCAACCATGTGACTAGAAGGTGTAGTACTAAATGTTTTGTGTAATTTCACCAGATCATGTATCAGGCACTGTTTGAACAAGCAACTATTTTTTTTTTCTCCGTGGATTAACCAATGAGAAATTTCAAGAATGTGATTACACACTTGTCTCAGCCGTTGACTATGAACTCAGTTTTATTGTCTGACCTCATGTGAGGGAACACTATGTTCCAGACAATAAAGTAGGTCACACGTCGTTAAACAAAGTCTTCTATCTCCCTCTGCTGGATCTGTGTGCTACTGCATACTTTATATCTGTTACTCATAGAAAAATAATATAAATAGAATGTATCTGGCATAAAAAAAAAAAAAAATAAACATAGAACATTAATTAAAAACAAACAACAACAATAAAATCACTAATATAAAAATATATAAATATTCTTTAAGTTTTTTATATATATATTTTTTAAATTATAAATCATTTTGGTTTATAAGTATTACTATTCTATAAATAGATTTATAAAGACTCATTTAGACCTATACTGCATTATAAGAACAGTTATAGTTACATTTATATTATTTTTATAATTACTTATAAGTCATGCATTTGCTTTTTCAATGCACATGCTCATAATCCATTATACACTGATTTATAAGCATTAATTAATTAGTCAGTCGTATGGTTCCATGAATGGTCATTTTGATTTGTTAAAATCTATATCTCCTCAGCTAAATGCATTCTATTGCTTATAACAGTTTGAAATTATACTTTAAAAAAATAATGTTGCAGTGTTTTGCTAGTATGTAACATTAAAAAAAAAATAAACTTTAAGAAAATATTTTTTTTTTTTCATTATTTTATTACAGGAATCCTATGTTTTCACTTTACTTAAAGCCATCACTAATGCATTTGTAGAGGTTAGTAACTGTATTATTACACACAATAAGTATTAATAAGAACACAACACAGCTATTAATAACAATATATTCACTTATTTGACAGAAATCTGAATTACTAAAAAGTCATTGTAACTATAGTGTAATAACATTATAGCAATGCAGGCTGCATCTTTATAAATACATTCATGAAACCATACGATTGACTAATTAATACTTATAAATCAGTGTATAATGGATTATGAGCATATGCATTGAAAAAGCAAATGCACTTATAAGTAATTATAAAAATAATATAAATGTAACTATAACTGTTCTTATAATGGAGCATAGGTTTTAATGAGTCATTATAAATATATTTATAGAACAGTAATACTTACTTATAAATAAGTATAAATGGGGTTATATTCATTATAAGCATGAGCTTCATAGAAAGTGTTACCATGATGTTTAATTAAAAGTACATTAACCGTGGAATATTTTTATTCACATGTGTAGGTAGAGGAGACGCTTGTTAGGTTTTATTTTTAAAAGTAAATTTCTCTATATAAAAAGCATTGGAATTTTCACTCAAACAGTTTTGAGTTGTACAATACATTTGTGTTTATTGTCATCAAGGAAGCATTTAATTGATTCAAATTTGTGCTTTTATACATTTTAAAATAAATTTTTTACCTGTGATGGAATTTTTTATAGCCATTATTCTAGTCTAAGTAAACACTGTTACGTAACTTTTAATCTGTGTGTTATACATAATTCGTTGGAAATCAATCAATATGCAATCAGATACTTGAGAAACCATTTTATTAGCACAGTTGAAAGCAGTTAAACTACTGAAGTGTGAAAATCACAATATAGTGCCTTTTTAGTTGCTGATGTATTAAACACTTGATTTTTTGTCACTGGACAATGGTAAGTTAAGGGTACGTTTACACGACAACGATGTACTAAACACAGAACGTTTTTTCCTTTGCATTTTTGCATACGGATGACAACGTTGTCAAAACAATACCCGTTCACACGGATCTTCGAAAATGACTACCTGTAAAATACTAACGCTGTATTATTCATGCCAGGCCAGTAGTTGGCGATATCACTTTGCAAAGAAACACTATGCGCCTATAGACTATAAACCTATAAGCCTAAAAAACACATAATACTCATGCGCATGACGTCATCGTTTTCACAAATTCCCATTTTTGTAATTTACACGGAGACAATAACGGTATCATTTTCAAAAAAACTTGCACTTTGAAACCCGTTTTCAAAAATTTGCGTTTTCAGGCCCCCAAAACGCCATTGTCGTGTAAATGAACAGCCAAAACACAAAAAGTTTTCAGTTTCAAGAGATGAAGGTTATGCAATGCTGTCTTGAAGAAAGCAAACCAGGTCAGAAAAAGAAGTGGACAGACGAGATGCACAATGAATAGAGAACAAGTACATTCACAGTCCCTGACTTTAGCTCAGCTGTCAGCTTCATTCACTAGTACATATGAAACGTCTCGGTTACGTATGTAACCCTCGTTCCCTGAGGAGGGAACGGAGACGTAACGTCAGTGACTGACGAATGGGGGTTACGCCTAGAAGCCTATCATCTTCGAGATCTAGAAAACGCCCAATGGCAGTGCCAATGCCATGGGCATGCAGAATTTGCATAGTGTAACTCCGCCCCTCATTGTGGGTATATAAGGAAGTACGCTGGCAACATCGCATTATGTTTACCTGCTGAGGAGCCAAGACTGAACTCCCGGCCGTTCCAGCGGTACAGCGGAAGTGGCAGAGGGACGTTACGTCTCCGTTCCCTCCTCAGGGAACGAGGGTTACATATGTAACCGAGACGTTCCCTTTCGTTCAGTCACTCCGAGTAACGTCAGTGACTGACGAATGGGGGTCCCAATGTAATCACGCCACTCGGCTGTCATCCAGTGCCCTGCGTAAGCGTGAGCTCCCTGTCGTAAGCTAGTACGGACAAAGGACTCCAACTTAACACAGGAATACCAAGGTACACTGGGAAGCATATTCCAGGTGGAAGTATGCGCCAAGTGCCTACCCATAGGGAGGACTTAAGGATACACATATGACCCGCGAGGGGCTGCATATGGAAGAGCTCTGGGGTAACCAGCCGAAGGTGGAAGAATTTTACCCCCAGGGGAGGCAAGGCTTGCCGAGGGAATACACATGCTCGGAGAGGCTTACAGTGGAATACACATGTGGGGGTCGCCCATGGGGGGAACCATGCACACGGTGGCACCTAGCCTAACACGAGGGCCTGGCCGAGTGGGCAGACGCACTGGTGTCGGCATCGACAGTGCTGGAGGAACTCAGGGCTTCAGGGAAACTACCTGAGGAAAAAATCGCACGTATCCAGTCCGTGGAGTGGAATGGCGAGCAAGCGAAGACACCTGAGCCTAGTCCATTACCGGCCACTAGTAGAGGTGAGTACAAGAGAGGACACTGGCTCCACTCAGAGATTATAGAATCTGTCGAATGTGTTGGGTGTCACCCAGCCTGTAGCTCTGCAGATGTCTGTTAGCGAGGCATCATGCGCTAAAGCCCAAGAGGAGGCCTACCCTAGGGGGCATGGACGCCCCTGCATCTGATAAGCCAAGACAATGGCGTCCACTATCCAGTGAGACAAACTTTGCTTGGAGGGAGCCTTCCCTTCAGCTTCCCACTATAACAGACAAAGAGCTGGTCTGAGGTCCTGAAACACTGCGTTCTGTCTACGTAAGCACGGAGGGCTGTCTTCATAGACAGGAACTTAAGCTCGACTGACCACAATGGCTCGAAGGGAGCCCTCTGCAGAGCACTTAAGACTACTGAAAGGTCCCAAGAGGGTACGAGGGGAGTGCGAGGAGGATTCAGTCTCCTCGCTCCCCTCAGGAACCTGATGACCAGGTCGTGCTGACTTACCTTTTTCGTCTCCACAAGGTCGTGGTAGGCTGATATAGCGGCCACATCAACCTTGAGGGTTGAAGGAGACAGCCTTCGTTCCAACCCTTCTTGGAGGAATGAGAGCACGGACCCGATCGGGCATATCCAGGGGTCTTCTTGGCAAGAAGAGCACCACGTGACGAAGAGGTTCCACTTCAACACATAGGCGTGTCGGGTAGACAAGGCCCTAGCGGAAGTGATGGTAGCCACCACCTGAGGTGGTAGGGTACTCAAACCTGCCACGTCCCATCCAGGAGCCACACGTGGAGGTTCCAAAGATCAGGACGCGGGTGCCAAAGGGTGCCCCGTCTCTGAGAAAGGAGGTCCTTCCTCAGAGGAATTGACCAGGGAGGGGCTGTCGCAAGGAGTACGAGTTCGGAGAACCAGGTCCGGCCGGGCCAATACGGGGCGACCAAAGGACCTGCTCCTTGTCCTCCCTGATCTCGCACACTGAGGGAAACGCATACTTGCGGAGTCCCCGCGGCCAGCTGTGCGTCAGAGCATCCGTGCCGAGGAAACCCTCGGTCAGGGAATAAAACAGGCAGCAGTGGGAAGAGTCGTGGGAGGCAAACAGATCTACCTGTGCGTCGCCGAACTGTTCCCAAATCAGCTGAACCATTTGGGGATGGAGTCTCCATTCTCCAGGAAGTGGCTGAAGCCGTGAGCTTGTCGGCTGCACGGTTCAGGACTCCCGGGACATGGATGGCCGGAAGTGACCTCAGAAGCTTCTGACTCCATAAAACGAGATGGCGTGCAGGTTGAGACATACGGCGGGAATGTAGACCACCCTGGTGGTTGATGTACGCTACTGAGGCCGTGTTGTCTGACCGGACTGCACATGGCACCCCAGCAATATGCCTGGAAACTCGTTCCAAAGGAACACCGGCCTGTAGAAAGCTGAGGTTCGACCACGGGGTGAAGGTCTGCAAGCAGGCCCGAGCCACTGGGACCCGGAGCGTGCCCGACTGCCATGCCCATCTCGGGACTCGATCGCGAAGCCAGTGCTGAAGCGGTCTCATATGAAGCAATCTGAGCGGTGTTACCGCGGCTGCAGATGCCATATGCCCCAGGAGCCTCTGAAATAACTTAAGTGGAACCGCACTCTTGCTCTCGATTTGACGGAGGCAAGTCAGCAGTGACTGCGCGTGCTCGCTCGTAAGCTGCGCGCACATGGTGACCGAGTCGATACCGAGAAAAGAGATCCCCTGCACTAGCAGAGTTTGCTGTTTTCCCAGTTGACCCGAAGGCCCAGACGGGATAAGCGCTGGAGCACCAGGTCTCTGTGTTCTCACACCTGCTCTCGAGAGTGACTCAGGAACAGCCAGTCGTCGAGGTAGTTCAGGATGCGAACCCCGTGTTGCCTGAGTGGCACAAGGGCTGCCTCGACAATCTTCGTAAAGACACGAGGGGACAGAGCTAGCCCGAATGGGAGGACCGCGTACTGATATGGAAGTAGGCGTCCTTCAGGTCGATCGCTGCAAACCAATCTACTGGACGAACGCATTTGAAAAGGCGCTTCGCTGTCAACATCATGAACGGAAGCCTGTGAAGGGATCGGTTCAGGACGCGCAGGCCCAGGATCGGTCATGACCCACCGGTTTTCTTGGTACAATGAAGTAAGGGCTGTAGAAGCCGGACTTCATTTCGGCTGGAGGGACAGGCTCGATCACACCCTTCGCCAGCAGGGTAACGACCTCCGCACGGGCCCCACCATGGTGTATCGGACTCCCCGGAACAGGGAGGAGCCTGAGCGAACTGAATCGCATAGCCGAGCCTGATGGTCTTCGTGACCCAGCGGGACAGTCCGGGAAGCTCTAGCCAGGCTCCCAAAAACTGCACCAGCGGGGTAATGCGAACCACAGACGTACCCCGGGTGGGGCAGCGAGGCGGCGTGACCGGCCCAGATGTGGGAGGCATAGCGTCCCGGTGTGGGGGCACGGTCATCAGCCGCGTCCTGACAGAGGAGACCAGGGAAGGACGTGCGTTCCACTGGGGTCTGCTCTGAGAGGAGACTGGCGTCAGAGAGGGATGAGAGTGGTCCTGCTACCACCTCCTTGAAAGAACTTCCCATCCCTGAGCTGTCCGCGACAGGAATGCCGCTTAGCCTGGCGTTTGGCAGGCTGCGGGACTGGGGAGCGGACGGGGGCGTCTTCCTGCGACCACCTCCATGGCGCGGCCCGGAGAAGGTGGCTGCTGCTGGGGCCGGGCGGGAGGGGTGGAAGCCACAGGAGGGTGCCATCGGCGGCAAGCAGACTGAGGCGACTGAGCCGGCAGCTGAGTAAGGCAGCAGCTGGCCGCCGGGGCAGCACGTTTAATGGCCTCAGTCTGCTTCTGGGCGCCAAAGAGGCCAGCCTGGGATATGTGAGTGTTGAGGAACCGGGTTCGCTCAGCCTCTCTCATATCGACCAGGCTGAGCCACATCTCTCCTGGACCACAGCTGTGGACATCACCTGACCCAGGGAGCGCACGGTCACCTTCGTTGCCCAGAGGGCGAGGTCGGTGGCGGCACGCAGCTCATTCAAAGCCCTGGGACAGCTCTACCCTCGTGCACGCCGCGAGCATCCTGGCCTGGTAGACCTGAAGGATGGCCCTGGTGTGCTGAGAGGCGGCGGCCTGCCCCGCAGCTCTGTAGTCCCTCGCCACCGAAGTAGACGAGAACCTACAGGCCTTGGAGGGGTGCTTAGGATCACCGCGCCCCATTGAAGCACTCTGTGCAAGAGGGGGGTGTGGCCCGAGGAATGATCGTCGGGGTTTATGCCACACCGCAGCCCTCAGGTCACCCTGGCCACCAGCCAAGCATCCCATCACGTGGAGAGGAAAATTGGGGTGTGGGAGAGGGGACTCTACCTCCATACGCCTCTACGGGTCACTGAGTCTCGACCGTGATTGCAACTGAGCGTCAACAGGGGGAACCCCAGTGTACCCTTGGCCGCAGCCCCATCGAGGGCAGAGAAGGCGGAGAAGGCCTGCGAACGGTCACGGGAAGACAACGGGGACTTCCAGGACCGCGTGACCTCCTCATGTACCTCGGGAGAGAAGGTAATTGGGGGCGGGGCCTGACAGCTGTCAGGACGCGCCGCACCCAAAGACCAATCATCCCCCGAGATGACATGGCTGTCAACTCCCGGTTGGACTCGGACAATGCTGGCACGCCCGAAGGCGGCAGCATAGCCGAATCTTCATCCGCAGAGGACTCCAGCCCACCTTGAGATGCGGCGATCGACGTCTCGTCGTCATCTGGAGCGCCGAACGAAACGCAGGGCGTCCGCAGACGGTCCCGCTGTTTCAGTCCAACCACTCGCGGGTAGCGGTGTGCGAGGGGGGGTGTGGCCCGATGAATTTATTCCACACCGTAACCCTCGGGTCACCCTGGCCACCAGCCAAAGTACCATCTCTCTCGGAGACGGTAGATTGGGGTGTGGCAGAGGGGACTCTCTTTCCTTTACGGAGGTCATTGAGTCTCGACCGCAACATCGCGATGGTCATGTTCCCGCAGTGAGAACATGACTCATCCACAAACGCTGCTTGAGCGTGCTGAAGCCCAAACACGTCAAGCAGTGATTGTGCCCATCAGAAGGCAACAGAGATCGACCACACCCAGAAGTGCATGGGCGAACCGTCTTTAAATAGACGTGCCACACGCAAGCTCTTTTTGTGAGAGAAAGCTCTGCAGAGTGCTGAAACGCCCAGGGAACACACACACAGCTGTTGCAGATCACTGCACAGATCAGCAGGCAGGCAGTATGCGATCGCTGGAATGTGCTGTCACACCAACACCGATTGGAGAGCTGCTCGTCTCGAAGAAGCTTGACGATATACTCAAAAGGCTTAAGGAGTGAAGAGATAGATGTTCTTGGCTCTGAAGCAGAAACATAATGCGATGTTGCCAGCATACTTCATTATATACCCACACTGTGGGGCGGAGTTACGCTATGCAAATTCCGCATGCCATGTCATTGGCACTGCCATTGGGCGTTTTCTAGATCTCGAAGATGATAGGCTTCTAGGCGAAACCCCCATTCGTCAGTCACTGACGTTACTCTGAGTGACTGAACGAAAGGGAACACATTCTTCATCTGCAATAGTGAAGAGAAGACTGTGAGATACTGTCAAAGAAAGAAAAAAAGGAAAAAAGAAAAAAAAAGGAGAAAAGAAAAAAGGTTTGAGGTTTTTGCAAGGTTGTGAAAAGTTTGTAAGGAGTGCCAATCATGCCTATGAGAAGTGTCGCAGAAAGCATGACATGAAACAAATATCTGAATATCTGAATGCACTTTCTGAATAGCTGTCACTGCTGCAAGCAGAGGATTCTTTGACAAACAGAAAGCTTGAAGAATACAGCATTTATCTGAAATAGAACCATTATATATAGTCAGAACAATAGCCTTGTGGGCAGCATGCTCTTAGACTGCTTTATGTGAATACAAAGAAAGAAAGAAAGAAAGAAAGAAAGAATGAAAGAAAGAAAAAACATTAAACATATCTTTACTATAGTTGTCAGATTCAGTTCAGTGCATCCTTGGTGAATAAGTGTACCAATTTCAAAACTTAGACAGTTAGAATGCATATCAAGTCCCGTTATTAGCTATATTTAACAAACCTTTGTCGTTTAAATCTCCTTTATGAGAAAAATGTATAAGACTATGGATGTGTTAAGGAAATGTTGTGACTTAAGTTGGAACAGAAAGTGTGAATAAGTAATCAGCCTGCACATTCACCGCACTTTATCAGTTAGTATAAATTGTTTAGATTTGAATTCAGTTGTTCCAATCACTTCCATGGCCAAAGGTGTATAAAATCAAGCACCTAGGCATGCAGACTGCTTGAATTCACTGAGCTCCTGAGAATTCACAGAGCGACCCATTCTTTCACAAATGTTTGTAGAAGCACCTAGGCATGCAGACTGCTTCTACAAACATTTGTGAAAGAATGGGTCGCTCTGTGAATTCAAGCGTGGTACCGTGATAGGTTGACACCTGTGCAATAAGTCCATTTGTGAAATTTCCTCAATACTAAATATTCCACGGTCAACTGTTAGTGGTATTATAACAAAGTGGAAGCAATTGGGAACAACAGCAACTCAGCCACGAAGTGGTAGGCCACGTAAAATCACAGAGCGGGGTCAGCGCATGCTGAGGCACACAGTGCACAGAAGTCGCCAACTTTCTGCAGAGTCAATAGCTACAGACCTCCAAACTTCGTGTGGCCTTTAGATTAGCTCAAGAACAGTGCGTAGAGAGCTTCATGGAATGGGTTTCCATGGCCGAGCAGCTGCATCTAAGGCTTACATCACCAAGTGCAATGCAAAGTGTCGGATGCAGTAGTGTAAAGCACGCTGCCACTGGACTCTAGAGCAGTGGAGACGTGTTCTCTAGAGTGACGAATCATGCTTCTCTGTCTGGCCATCCGATGGACGAGTCTGGGTTTGGCGGTTGCCAGGAGAACGGTACTTGCCTGACTGCATTGTGCCAAGTGTAAAGTTTGGTGGAGGGGGGATTATGGTGTGAGGTTGTTTTTCAGGGGTTGGGCTTGGCCCCTTAGTTCCAGTGAAAGGAACTCTTAATGCTTCAGCATACCAAGACATTTTGGACAATTTCATGCTCCCAACTTTGTGGGAACAGTTTGGGGATGGCCCCTTTCTGTTCCAACATGACAGCGCACCAGTGAACAAAGCAAGGTCCATAAAGACATGAATGAGCGAGTTTGGTGTGGAGGAACTTGACTGGCCTGCACAGAGTCCTGACCTTAACCCGATAGAACATCTTTGGGATGAATTAGAGCGGAGACTGCGAGCCAGGCTTTCTCGTCCAACATCAGTGACTGACCTCACAAATGCGCTTAGAGGAATGGTCAAAAATTCCCATAAACACACTCCTAAACCTTGTGGAAAGTCTTCCCAGAAGATTTGAAGCTGTTAAGGCTGGTGGTTAAACCCTACAGATTAAGAATGGGATGTCATTAAAGTTCATGTGCATGTAAAGGCAGACGTCCCAAAACTTTTGGCAATATAGTGTATGTGTGGCTTTACAACATGCTATAACAACAACAAAGCTGATAGAAATGAAATCTAAACTACAATGAAAACGTACTGACATTAAGTTTGCCGTTTTTTCTTTTTCTCACGCTTGCCATCAACATCTCTTTCTAGCACGGCAATAAACCAATCAGACTTGCAAACTTGCAAATAGATAATAGAAATAAACAAGTATGTAATAATATATTATTTGCCACAGATATATTATTGTAACCAAGCATAGAGCTAAAACTAAGGAAGAATAATTACTCTAATAACATTGAGATAATCATAATGTATATGTTTGTTTGCAACCCACTTGTTTTAATTTCTCAGATGGCAGAACGCTGTCTACATGTGTAGGCATGAGCTCACAGACCTCTCTTGTAGTGCATTTCTCCAGTTAGACAGTGTTTTTGTACTATTTTTCGCTACTCAATGTTCCCCACTGCAGAAAATTAATGAGATCCAGTTTCATCTATTAGCAAATCTTCAGCTGCAACATGTCCTACATGTTAGCGGAGCAATTGATCGCCAGTTCAAGCACACACTGACATTAATCTTCCTGCAAACCGCCAACCCAGTGGTGCTAATTCAACACAAAGGCAGAGGCTATTTACATCCCCAAACACTGAGTGAAATGATCCATGGTGGATACATGAATTCCTGTAACGTGATTAATGCGACCACCATAAGATAGAGTGGGAAAATAAAGAGCCGAGATCAATACTGCCTTTATTGATAAGCTTTGCAGAATAAACTTGACATTTATCTGCTTAACGGATCTTTCAATACATCACACTGAGAAAAATATATTTCCACGCTAACACTATTACACTTTGAAAAGGTCAAGGGAAAGGGGGGGGGGGGGAAGCGAAACTCTTGAAATCTCTGTCAAATTACCGAGCGCTCTCTATTGTGCCTTTCCATTTACTGTCTTGAAAAGCACCCAGAAGCAGTTTGTGCAACAGGAAGCCGAGTGTTTCTTTTAAAGGACAACATAGAGCCATCAAATCAGTGGCAATTTGGCGTTTTGTCGAGAGTGCATGCAGCGGCCAACGATTTAGCCTTGGACTAACATAGTGCGACTGCGGCTTTCAGCTTGGTGGAAAGGGAAGCTTTCATCTCCAGTTGCAATCATTTCATTGCTCATAAGGCACACATAATGTCCCTTTACCCTCGGCTTCAATCCTCTGCCCAATCAAGCACTCTCCTCCGTACCCCCGAGTGGGCCCACTGAGCGCTACCATGCTGCGATTCGAACGTCTTTCCATGGAGGACGCGTTCTGCAGAAGAGGATCAATAGAAGGATTCCATGTGCAAAGCTAAGGTGACAGGCAAGACTGTAAGAAAGGAGAGCGCGACCTTTGAGAATACAATTTGAAACATCTCCCAAGTACGCAGAGCTAACTCTGACACCCCGCTGCGCCTGCACTTGTGGATCATTTATTTTCCTGGACAGTACCAATTGGGGAAGGGAGTTGATCCTGGCAAACAAAGTCAGATGCATCAATTTCAACACAACCTGCACTGGTGCCAAAGCTTGTGCTTGTTTTCCTTTTCCTTTTGTCTTTACCCATCAGTGTTTGACCGAGGGTTATTTGTAAAAGACTTGTACGTCTCCTCGGCTTCCCGTCTTGTCCGAAATCACTTTTGCAGAGTGCTTTCTGGCTCCTTGCATTATCTCTCTTTCAATTACAGCCGAAGGCTCATCTACATAGTGCACATTGTAGGATTCACTCTCTTAGACTGTGCTATTACACCACAACCGTGACAGGAAATCCATAGCCGTCCACCGAAACGATTTAGCTTCCACTTTCCTAATGCAGCAGGAACTTGCGTGTCATTTCTTTTGTGAGAACCCTGATAAATATTTTAAAGGCTAAGGCCTTGTCTGGAGGGAAGGTTACTGTCAAAGAACTCAAAATTATAACCATATATTTGAAATGATCCATTTTTTCTTCTTCCACCGGACAACACGCCTGACATTTTCTCGCTGCCCTGCCCCCCGCTGGCGACATTTGTTGCTAATGCATTTCATAAAACACCTGTTATCTATCATGAAACTCTGTGTTTCAGATTACTAGAGTTGCTTTCTGAAATCATCTGTCATTTCATGAATTAGACATTTTGCACAAAGCCTGCAGATGCGGATCACGGTCAACAGGGGGCAGTGTGACCTGCCAAATCAACAGCCAGCGTGTCTGTGTCCCCCAATTGGTGCAGTCTTGTTTGAAGAGAAAAATACTGCATTGCATTTAGGACAATTGTGTAGCAACAGCAGGATGAAATGCCTG
Source organism: Coreius guichenoti (assembly GCA_039654105.1). Classification (NCBI taxonomy): domain Eukaryota; kingdom Metazoa; phylum Chordata; class Actinopteri; order Cypriniformes; family Gobionidae; genus Coreius; species Coreius guichenoti. The sequence continues at coordinate 13,715,293 of CM077173.1, read as the reverse complement.
TGGATTTCACACAGTCTCTGGCAGTCTGTATTGTGCACCTCAATTTTGTTTGGACAACCTCCTCTCCATGTATAATTAACATTGATACAATTACTATTCTTTATGTCTGGAGACACGCATAAATATAAACTGGGGCATGCAGTGAGTTTACAGAGCATTTGTGCAGGAGGTCTGCTTTAATACTACACTGTAATGAACAGCTCTCATTGTGCACTTCAAGGACAATCAAATTTACATTCATGCTTATTTTTGCTTCCTAAAATTGCCTGCTTGAGACACCACATAATTAGCACTCTGAAGAGTTCTGGTTGGCTGCTCCTCAGTTTGCACACGCTCATGTGCGGAATTATCAGTATGAGCAACACAAAGAGGATTTAACAGATTATCACTTGGCATTACTTGGCAAAGTAACACTTTTATTGTGGGTTTCTACTTAAAATGGGAGAAGGTTTTTGCAATGCTGTAATATTTTAGAATTGTATATATTTATATAATTTTTATTATTATATTTTAAAAATAACAATTGTATTACTGTATTTTTCACATTAAGCTAAAAACAAATAAAGGCATTATAATTTTCTTTAAATAATACAAATTCTATTGCTGTATTTTTTTTACATAACAGATGGCTAAAAACAAAAATGCATCAGTACATTTAATTTATCAATGCATTTAAATTCAATGCATGTCATTTTTCATGTGATGTTGTTCACTTTTATAGACATCCAGACGATCTCAATGTAAAGTAGAAGATTTCAGTCTTCTCTCACCAGAAAACGTGACCTGAATCGGCTAGACCGAACCAAACCTTGAGCTTTTCCCAGAAAGAGACCATCTCTCATGTAAAATCATAGAGGCCTTGAGCTTCCATCTCATAAAAGCCATGTCACAGTGTCGACAGCCACACAAAAAGACACTTCCTGCAGAGATCTTACATTCTCGCGTACGCAGCCCGAATTACAAAGGAACTCCATTAGATCCTCTGTGAGGCAAGATGCAATTAGCACTAGATTTTTGCATGCAAATTGAATTACTTGTTTCCATGGGACCTTAAGACCTCAAAGACATATTCCCTCTTGTCCCTGAAGCAATGTGGGTCTGGCAGCATTAACATTTGATAAGAAGGGTCGTTTACAACTCCCAGCAGCCTGCGAGACTCAGACAGTGACCTTTCAAACCACGGTAAATTTCAGACCTTTAAGATTTGTGCCGCTCTTGTCTGGACAATCGGAAAGTTCCTTTGTTCGAATGCAGAACGTAACCCTTTATTCTTTAAATAACTCACATAATAGCATTAATTCTTCAACCTGCGATGACTATTATTCATAAGCTACATGATGCATTTGGTAGAGTGCTATTGGGTTACAGTTTGGGACAATGCTCGGTTCCTAGTGCCTTGTTGCCAGGGAATCCATCTTCTGTATGTAAAGCATCACCTGGCGTCTACAAAGCAACATTAGCGAGGATATTGTGGTGATTGATTTCATAACAATACAGTTGTATATCATCCTCTAGTGAAATCTATTTAATCTAATTTGAGTGCATTGTAAAATGCTCAGCCCAGAGAAAGCAAGTGACAGGGAATAACAATCAGCTTCTTCCCAGGAGTGGGAGGCATCCAGGGAATTTGTTCTGAACAAGGCAAAAATCTGAGATGAAGTGAGCAAAATAATGTTAGCATATACATATTCATCATTGGTTCACATTATGTTTGACTTACAACTGGTTATATATTGCCAGTGGGCACAAGGACAGTGATAGACTCAAACAGCAAGATAAGACAATTTGTAGGGTGAGGTGCTCATTGCCATAGGAAGAAAGATAGATAAATCATATCAAATAAATAAATAAACGCTGCAGGCGGCTGAGAATGTCTTTGGATATACTTCCTGTCGGTTTGATAAGGAAATCACTGATGCCAAACCGCTTTGCCTTATGTGCTGAGAAACAAGAATGACATGTTTATTTTCCTATGAAACCAGATGTTAAGTGGATACGTGAGAATTACACTAAAGGCTGTGGATGTACAGTCCTGAAGAAGCGTGTTTGCAGCTTGTTCACAGAAGGATCAATTGCGATTCATCATAATGTTACTTCAGTAGAAAACTTTGATTCCTCTACTTGCTCTTTTCTCTGGTATCACCTCCGAGCAGAATCAATGTGAAAATAGTGGGAACTCTTGAAGCTGATCATCTGAATCTCACACACACACACACACACACACACACACACACACACACACACACACACACACACACACACACACACACACACACACACACACACACACACACACACAGACAGACAGACAGACAGACACACACACAGCATCAAAACCAGAACATCCTGCTTATGGCATCTTGTCTGCTTCCCTCTAACTATGAGAGTTCAGAGCCTAGAGTCTGATTTTCTTTTCACGCCCTCATCTATTTGGAATCTACACCAATATACTTCACTGGTCTCATAAAACTGCACTTACAGCTTGAATTTCACATCTAGTTCTGCAGCTTTTATTTGTATTCGGGTTCTCTAAATGGATGACTTTATGTTTTTAGAAGATTTCCTCCATCTTTTTTTTCCATTTTGTTCTTCTCTTCCTTCCTAATGTCTCATTTTCTTCCTTCATCACTTACGTTCTTTGATCTTTCCTGCTGTTTTTCCTCCATTCTTCCCTTCATTCGTTTTTCTCTGTTCCTTCCTACTTTCCTTCATTCTTCTCTTCATTAATTTTTTCTCCCTTCCTTTCTACTTACCTCAATTCTTCCCTTCATTCCTCTTTCTCCCCTTTTCTACTTTCCTTATTCTTTTCTTTCATACTTTCCTCTAATTCTTTTCTTTTCATATTCTCTCTCCCCTTTTGCTCTCCTTTCTTTAACACTTCCTTTCTTTCCTTTTTTCTTTCCTTCCTTTTCCCTTCTTTCACTTGTTTCTTCCTTTCTACTCTCCTTCCTACTTTCCTTACATTTCTTTCTTTCCTTTCTTTTTTCCTTCCCTTTCCCTACTTTCAGTCATTTCTTCCTTTCTACTGTACTTTTCTTCCATTTCCTTCCTTCCTTTTTTACTTTCCTTACATTTATTTCCTTCCTACTTTTCTTCCATTTCCTTCCTTCCCTTCTAATTTCCTTCTTTCTTTTTTCCTTATTTCCTTTCCTTCTACTTCCTTTGCTTTTCCTTCCTTCATACGGCCTATTTTCAAATCTCTTTCTTCCATCATTTTTTTCTATTTTCCTCCCTTCTATTATTTTTTTATTTTGTCCTTCATTCATTCCTGTATTCTTTCCCTTTCATTCCCTCCTTCCTAAAATCACTCTTTCTTTGTCCTTTATTCATTCTTTTCATCTATCTTTACCGTCCTTCAATTCATCTTGTTTCTTTATTTTTTTCTTTCCTTTCATTTTCCCTCTTCATTCTTATCCTTTCTTTCCTTACTTCATCCTCTTTCTTTCTTTCTTTCTTTCTTTCTTTCTTTCTTTCTTTCTTTCTTTCTTTCTTTCTTTCTTTCTTTCTTTCTTTCTTTCTTTCCTTCTGCATTTATCATTTTTGAGGCATGGTGATTTTACCTTGTTTGATGCCAGACTCACCCATTACTGCAAACTCCTAGAGGAACAACACAGGTTTGCTGCCAAGCAAATGACTGTTCCCACAGCACACAGTATTTGCTGTTTCCTCTCTCTTGCCTGTGGTGGTGTTATTGGAGTAGGTACCACAAGGACAGAGTAAAAACCAAAGGATTTGTCCAACAAGCTTCAAACACACTCTGTCATGGCTCTGCAGCAGTTCCACCCAGAAGTAAGTTTCTAGACCTCTATTTCACAACAAAGATGGAGACATCAATAAGATCAAAATAAATAAATAAAAAAATCACAATGACAGCATAGGGACCTAAAGTCCAAACACTGAATTGAACATTTATATGTAGTACACCACAAAGGACTAGCCAAAAGTAAGTTAAATATGTGTATTTGATGCTTTAAATCAATAGCCTTTGCATGAAACAGGAAGTCCCCAGTTTAAAATGCTACAAAAAGCAGTTTGGCAGAACTAGGAATGAGCAGGTTTCAAGAGCAAAGGAGATAAGACTAATGGGAATTGTATGATATATGAGACTTGATAGGTGTGATGAAGGGGATTTGGAAAGGATATGGCTAGATAGTGATCCTACATAATCTGTTCCCCTTCATATCGAACATTTAGCCTAGCATGATGGGTATGATGCTCAGGGACCAGCACAGACTGAAGATCAGAAATCCAGCTGAGAGACTAGCATATAGGCCTGTCTTTTTTAGCACACTGACATAGTGTAATCAGCGTCTTGTCAGGCAGTAAAAAGGAGGAGTAAAGCAGTCTTCTGTAGAGCACTCAGCCCACTGTAGCCTGCGTTAATAAGCTTTGTGCGTCCTGTTTGCTGCAAGGCAAATGATGTATAACAGGATAGCGAGAACAGAGAAGGAAAAAAAGTTTTTAATGTCACCGCTGGGTTGAAGGTATTTCTTCAACATTTCCTCTGTGGAATCTCTGCAAATTTACCAAGCACACTCTCTCACTTTCTGGTGAGATTAGGTGGCTGTCGGAGCCGTCGCTGTCTAATGACAACGCTTTAATGAGGGGTCATTTCTCCCTGGCTGGTCACTGCTGGGGGGAATGAATGAGCTTGCGAGGGAGGGAGCTAGTCAGGGAGGCTGGGACTGGTTCTCTGAAATATTCCCTGCTGGAGGGGGAACGGATCTTCAGATACAGCTCCCTGGGCAACGGCGTTAGAGTCACATCTCGGCTCTACAAGGCGTGTACGCCAGCCCTCTCCGACTTGAAGTTTCTCTGACCACAGCGAGGCCAATTAGGGGTGCGCTGTTGAAAGAGCAGCAATTATTCTTTCGCACGACACGCATGGCTCCTGCATTCCACCCATTATTATCTCCTGGCTCCCCCTCTGTGAAAAGCTGGCAAACTCTTCACGCATCCCTACTCCTGTGAGCTTCACTGAGTCTGGCTGTCCAAAGCTGGAGACCGGCAATGACAGCGCTGAGGTGTCTGGGCTAAAATAGGGCATGAAATAAAAGCAAGCAAGGGAGTGATTAGGAGAAGACCAGGAAAAAGACAGTGCTGGTTTCAGTCTCTGCCTCCTACTTGCAGAACACGCCTCATTCAGATTCACAATAATTGCTTATCCCACGTCAAGGCACAATGCAGGCAGAGGCATCAGTATTACAAATGATTCAAGATATAAAAGGCCGGTAGTGTTTTGCAGCATTAGCGCAGCGTAACACGAATCCCTTAAAAAAACGTAAAAGCTGTCCTTCGAATGAACTGCGAACAAAAATTGCATTAAAAGAGCTCAGGATATGCCTCATTCAAGATGACACATTTTGATGTGGAATTTTTAAACCACCGTAGGAGCTTCTACACCCTTGCACTGGGAGTTACATCTGCCCTTGGTGTTGGCTCCCCGTAGTCACCCTATCTTCTACTGAGTCATATAAGTAGACAGCTGAGGGGCTGGAATCAGAGGCCTCCTGTGAGGAGCTTGCTTGGGGAAATGTAAAACAGCTTGTTAATACAAGCCGAATCCCTGTGAATTAATCAGACACATTACGTAGATGTAACTTGATGGTAAGTAGTGAACGGAGTGACAGCGAGCAATTAGTTTGTGACTTAGTACTTGGCTCCTGAGAGATTTCACCTTGCCCTCCTCTGAAGAACTCCTGTAGCTTCTTTCATATCTTCGGTTCATATTTCGCTTCAAAACAAAATTCATGCTTCTCCTTTCGAAAGAGGTATTGATGAAAAATAAAGCTAGTCTCCAAGACCGGGTTTCCAACCGTGGTGCAGAATAAGATACTCCTCAATTCACAGTGACCATTGAGCTTTCAAGTCTTTGATTTTTTTCGCCTTTTCAGACAGTCAAGGATCCACTCTGTTGGTGATACTACTAGGAAGGCTACACGATAATAAAGGAAATTTTGATGGGGTGCACAGCCTGCTTTCTTCCCTCTTGTGACACTGTAAAAAAAAAGTTCCATGAATGAGCAATTCACTCCTTTCATCTTGGTCTGACGCATCTTGCTAGCTTTTAGTTTATTCAATCAGGAATAGTCTTCTGACCACGGAAAGGCGTTGCTGGACTCCACCGTGCCGTGGAAGCAAACCCACGCTCTCTTGTCTCTTTGACCTGCCTGAGCGGTTATTCTTTTGAAATACTTTTCCAAATAGTGTGGTGCTCTGTCCACTGACTCAGACCCTGAAACCCAATCATTGACAGCAGAGAACAACAAAACGTTCCCAGGGCTGTCATTTACAATGGACACACAGCCACAGGAGCTTGTTTTACAGCTCTGTTGAGATAATCAATGAGTGACTTGGCAGCACTGAGGTCCTATTGAGGCACATTTCCCACTCACTGCCTTTCTCTTTCTCCTTTTCTCTGCCTCAGTCCTGTCCTCACTCCGTCTCTCGATTGAGAGATTGTTCTCAAATAAATTGATTTGATGGTATTGCTGTGTTTGATAACATGAGAAAGCCAATGGACTCTGTCAACACAAGCTCCATCATCCAGCGCGCCTTCGCCACATTCATCACAACCGGCCTGCTCTACTTAAATGATTGTTTATTGCTAAGACTAATTTAGTTCAACAGGCGACTACACGTCTTGTAACAGTTCTCGCTGATGCCTGAAGATGGAAGGCAGTAGGGCCAAGATTTCGCTGGAAGACGGATAGCTTTTAACGCTTAGATAAGAGAGACATGCTGAAATAAGTCACAGCCATCTAGCAGACATAAAATCGAGTGGCACTGCCCAGCCTTGTCACACAGCTGCTCAGGATAAATTGATGCGTGGCCTGTCCACTGGGGCTTCTAATTGTATTTTCTTTTACGTGGTAGGTTTTGTCAGGGAGCATCTGTCATGTATGACATCTGTAAAATGACAGCCTTTCTTGAGTCCGGAAAGGAGGCTGCTAGGTCTGGGAGATCATGATACCCATGAATTTTTTACTCAGACATCACTTCAGTGGTTTTTAGCCACGATGAAATACACTACAGATGTTTTTTAAACTGATAAAGTGTCATGTTTTCTCTTTGACCATCTACATCCCTGCCACAGGATCTGATAAAAGAATTGAAGTGCTGTTTCAAAATATATTTGCTTATTTTCTATTGTCATGACAAAAGTCAAGTAATTTCTACATGCGTTTGTATGAATGTCCTGAAGTGGCCTTTTAAAATATTATAATTTTCTCTATATCTATTTTCTCTAACATTTGATGACAAAGTATGTACTTTATGTCAATAGAAAACTGAGGCTCACAACGGATGTGAATTATAGTATATTACCAACATCAAATCCATGAAATAACACACTTTCACAGCCATTACAGTACCTTGGGCTTTTCTGTGGTCATGATGTTCTACATTCATATTTTACTGGCACAGCAAGCTACTAAGAAATATGGCACCAAACAACAACCCTAGCTGTGACTGGAACATAAATGCAATCTTTTCAACCTGGGGGCTTACAACAAGAAGTCGTGTGCAGTATTTAAAGGTTCAATGATACAACAGAGACAATTACTCAATACAGTAAAATTCCAAAGTTATCTACATCTCTTAGTGCCCCACTTTGCATCTGAAATGGCACTCTTCCAACAGTTGAAACACAGAGCCCTAAACCTCTGAACTACATCTGAATTCATCTTTCTTTCATCTCTGGGGGTGCATGAGCAACACCACACTTTCAAGAAACATGCTACAAAGAGAAGCATAAGACTTCTGGAAGAAAACAACAACTACAATCTGATGCTGTATGCAGCACTTTCATAGTTGGAGCGTTGGCTAGTGTTTGGTTTTCACCCTAAGCTTTACAACAATTTGTATGTCTTTTCTTTCATTGATTTATTCATTAATTCATACATTTACTGAATACAGCATAGTGGAAACTGTCATGCATGTCTAATTCTACTGATTTTTAAATTCCCATTTGAAGATCTGATCTAAACAAGATGAGATATACTGATGGACTCTATTTCACCCTTGGGCATGTGTATTTTGTCATTCTTAAAGAGTCATTCTTCTAATAATAAAATCTTTGTATCATTTATTTATTATCTGGAATGTAGTCAAAAAACAACTATGCAGTCATTATATTCACAATATACAAAGTATATTCTAAGTATGCACCGATTATGGCCAATACCGTTAACCTATAATTCTTTATATTTGAAAGCTGATAACCTATATATTGGCCGATAAATCTAAATCCAAATTTGTATTTACTTTGAGAGACTGATTACAAAACAAATGGCTCTCCATTAAAAGCCATGTCCCAAACACTTCAACATAAATCAAACATATACAATACAATAGCATAGTGTAAGATTCCTTAAATTTTAAAATTAATTTTACACTCCTATGGAGTTTTTTTCTTTATATAAAAAATGGTAACACTTTACAATAAGGTTTAATTTTGTTAGCATGTTAGCATTAGTTAACATGAACCAACAATGAATGAACAATACTACTTCTACAGGATTTATTCATCTTAGTTAATGTTAATCTCAACATTTTTAAGATCCAAAGTTGTATCTGTTAACATTAGTTAATGCACTGTGAACTAACATGAACATAAATATTTGATTAACTAACATTAACAAAGGTTATTGTTCTCTGTTATGGTTATGTTAGTTAATGCATTAACAAATGAGACCTTATTGTAAAGTGATACCAAAAAATCTATTGGCTAAAAAAAATAAACTGATGCTTTGCTAGAAGGTTAATTAACTCAACGGTAGCTGAAACACGGCCACTAAACCCTAAGAATTTACAACTTTTTTATTACAATAGTGTATACAATTATAATGTTATGTATATGACAGTCCCAATCATAGTTATTAATGTTTTGCATTGCTGTTTGAGCGCGTGCTGAAGCTGAAGCGCTGAATGAGCACCGGGAAACTGAAGAGCTTTGCTAGCGGGTTATTTAACTCAACGAAATGCATCCTACATGAGATTAATCAGATATTTATACTTTATACTTAGACTTATATCTGCACAAAATGACGCAAATGCACAAGCGAACTGTACAGTGCTGGTTAGAATGTGTAACTCCTGTTCTGGATGTGCTCCCCACAACAACACGCTAAAACACTGCAACTAAACCGAGAGAATTCACTACGTTTTATTACAACAGTGTTCTCATTATAATATTATGTATATGACAGTCCCATAGTCATAGTTATTAATGTGCATTGCTGTTTGAGCTGCGCGCTGAAGCTAAAGATGATCAACAGTACAATGAAGCGCTTAACTGCATCATTAATTAACTCAACCAAACGCATCCTATATGAGATTAATCAGATAAATATACACAAGATAATCATAATATTACAACTTACAATGGCACAAAAGGCTGTGAATGCACAAGCGAACTTGACTGTGCTAGTCATTGTGTAACTCTGTGGACGCTCTCTTCCTGCAACAACGCGCTGAAACACGGGCACACAAAGAATTCACAACATTCTTTTACAGTCGTGTCCTCATTATAATTTTATGTAGCCTATATGAGATTTGTGCTGCACATGTTGCACTTAACTGTATCTTCCTTTTTTAAGTGATTCCAATCATATCAATCAATTCAAAACCATCATGGCGAACAGTGCGCATCTGAAGTGTCTCAGCTGAAGGAAATAATCCACTATTTATCGGCTTTAATATATCAGTCTAATTTTCTTATCGGATCGATAACGATAACATTAAAAATGACCATTTATCGGCTGGTAACGATATGGTGGCGATATGTCATGCATCCCTAGTGTATTCACAGTATTCATTATGCAGTCTTTTTTTCTCATTTAAATACCGCTTTGGACATTTGCAGTCCTTACACTTAATGGACTGTGGACATATGATATAATGACAAAGATCAATGTCATTATCCTAAATTGTTACACAGCCCTTTGGAATACTTCATTCTTATTGGTCAGTCTCATAAACTGTATTTTTGCACAACCACCAAACTGACTGTCCCAGGCAACCGATTTTCTAGCTATGCTGGTTTCATGTCTCACATATCACTCGGCAGTCTCTTTTCCTCGCATAATAAAATAATTTAAACTCAAATCAATATTTAATGTCAAATTATTTATTTATTTGACAAGTAGCCACATAATAAGTGGGATAATGTAGAGTCAGCCGGTCATTTCGGCAAAATAAACCCCATTCAGGGTGATACAAGACCCCTGTTTATCTTACAATAATGACCTTTACAGGAAAACTATATAAGTGCATATAAAAGCACTGCAGTTTAGGGACTGGGAGCTTTGCAAACATCTAAAAGCTTCTGGGGTAAATAGAGGGGGAAGAGGAGAGATGGAGAGGTTAAAAGAGAGAGAGTGAGAGGGAGGGAGAGAGAGATTTATGTAGGAAGAAAAATTACCTTTGTCGCACAGAAGGACAGTGGTAAATGGTGCGTCATTCTGCAGTAATTTACAAATCGCGGAGTGGAAACAAAATTAGATTAAGAGGGTACGTTGAAATGGACCTGCTAAACATCACTATTAATTACACTGTTGTCAAGGGCAAAAATTATTTATTTTCATGGCAGAGGGGAAAACAAAGGCTGTTGGTGGGTTTAAATAGGTTTACAGGCATTTTTCACTTGAGCAACCTTAGAAAAAAAAACAAGGAAAACAGATTTTCAATTAAAGGACACTAATGTCTACATTACTACTGAAGCAATAAACTTTCTGACTTATGGTGAACAGCAAGAACAACAAAGACACCGCAGCTTTACGACTCATTGCAGACATTAATGAGCAAGAAAATGTGGGTTTTCGTGCCTCCAAAGATCAACCATTTTGGATGTTTCCCATTAAATTAGTATCTTCAGATGTCTCGATTCTATCATGCAAAAAAAGGACAAAGATACCACCCTCACTCAAAGAAAAAAGTCACATCTGGCCAAAGAAAAAAAAGAAAAAGAAAAAACCCTCTCTCAGACCTTGTGTCATCTTCACATTCTTTTGTTTTCTAATTGTAAAAGCAGAGGAGAAACTCTGCGAAGCTGTCAAAGCAATGAAGATCTCAAGCTGACAGAGCGGTGAACTTCTTTGCAACTTCACAGGAGGTGAGCGGTCCGTCCAATTCTAGTCTGAGCTCAGCTCATTAGGGCACGTCTGCGCAGGCAGCCGGGGTATGCGGCTGCACCCGGTCCACCCCAATGCATGCATCCAGAGGGGCATCTGGCAGGCTGCACTTTAGGTCAGTCTATCTGAGAAGGGAGCGCATCAGCAGCCACTTCATGGATGGCACGCTGTCTGCAGCTGACAGCTTGTCATTTATCACAGCTGAACAGTGGCGTCAGGTGGGATCATGATTAATTTCACTTTACCACTTTAAGAAATAAGCTCTATAAATCATCGTAAGCTCCGTGTGCAAGTTTTGTTGTAGCCACATGACAAATCTTTACCACATCCCGCTCCGCCTCAGCAGCCTACAATGGGTCCTGCCACACGGCTCACAAAAACCAGACACCGATGGCCAGGAAAGAGAGTGACATTTTGTAAGTACCCCCAAGGATTATTAAAGCAAGACAGCTCCGAAAGAAACCACGTTGGCCATTTGTAAAGATAAATGCCTAACACTCTTCCTTCACTGTCCATCTGTTTGTTGCTTAGCTTAATGTTTTTAGCTTTAGCTTTATTTGGCATCTTAACACATGCTAATGATATAGATGTGTCATTGAGATATAAAACAGACTTTAATCAACTGTGGGTGGAGAGATATCGCTCTACACAAGTCAAGAGGTAACGTAACATCTTCGATAGCACAAGTGGCAGCTTGCCAAGCCGTCAGTATGCTTATTAACAGTTTTTATATCACTTTAATCAGATGTCTTGGACTATAAGCTAAAATTGTGCTCTGCTTTCACAGGGTGAGTGCTCAAGTCATTTTAAAAGCATGTAATTGATGCCCATGTCACATCTGAAGTTATCATCTACCGCTGAGATGCTGTTTTTCTTTCCAGCTTTGGATGCCAGGCTACTTAATTAAGTGATGACTTCCAAATTTAAATCAGATCGCTCGAAATGCACGGTACTTTTTCCTTTAAAAGTGCCTTGTCAAAGAACCGATTCACTCAATAATATATTCGGTAGCCAAGCGTGATGCTATCCCTTAATCTATTGTCCACCGCCTCCATATCTCTTTTCCGGATGGCGGGTAATACTTCAGGACGGATGCCCTACATGCTAGAGTAATGTGACACTTAAACGATTTCCTCATAAGGCCCGGTGACAGATAGCAGTGGGTAAACAGCTGCTGCATGTTACATTTTCTGTCCACTCGGTATGCATTTCAGTGACCGCACTTTGCTCCAATTTATTCCCATCTTGGAGATATAGACCATTTCCAACTGTGCCAAAATCCATATTCCCCAATAACACAGTATGCACTTCCCTGGTGAACTCAACAAATGCCACACAATCAGGGCTCCCCAGCTGCTAAGCTATGCCCCACAACACTTTGCTCAGGCACAGAGGCAAGTGAAGCTAATCGATTACAAGGCTGTGCCTCTCAACCAAATGTAGTCCTGTTTCTAAGACGTAGTCCCTGAAAAGGAACTTGAAACTCAAAATTACATTCATCGCATGGAGAGAAGAAAGGAAAAAATGTGTTTTTTTTTTTTTCCACCAGAATAAGGGCAGAAAATATTTTGTATGCAACAGATGTGTAGTGTTATCATGATACTGGAATCTCTAACATCGATACAGTTCCTTAAATATTCTATACTATTTTCAATGCCATGAGGAAAAATTGCCACAACATTAAGGGCATAAAATGTGAACAGTATCTAAACTAATTCAATTTTGACCCTAGTAAAAGTATTATCTTATCAACTGAAACTGTCTGAGAGTTTCAGTTTCAGTAGATAAGAGCTTTGAGTGGGATTATACTGTATAATAAAAATATTTCTATGACAGACATATGTTGCTATTGTAATACAACTGTACTCTGGATTAAAAAAAAATAATATTTCATAATGTGATTATTTTACAGTAGTAAAATTACAATATTTATGATTTATTTTCTTCACTTGCAAGAGTTAAACGCTCCAGCTTTTATTTTGATTGAAAACTGCAGGTTTATAAATGCTTGTTAGAAATCTGCATAAAATGTTGCAATCATCTGTCCACAAAATATTGGAAATTACACAATTGTAAAAAACAAAACTAGTGTCCATCAATGATGGTATCGATGGAATGGAATTAAGATTTATCAGAAAATTTATATTTTTGACAACACCCATGGTTGCTATTGGACATTTATATTCTCATTGAAGTATTCTTGTTCTGAAGTTTTAATTGGCTTCAATAAATAAAACATTTGTGCTCCACCTCAACAGATGTGCACTACGCCGTTTCATATTTGCCACACAGGTATATGGTAGGTGTCATCGATTGTATTTCTCAGTCTCCCTGAAAGAAGTAAACAAACAATGAGAAAAAAATAATATTTCAGAACTTCATCATTGTGACCTGTTTTCTATATTGCACAAACTCCTCTCCTCACAGAAGCTCCCGAGACACCATCATTTATAGCTTTGAGCTACAGTAACTGTGAGATATGATTGCTCTGAGCACTTCTCATGCGCAGAAGTTTCAGATGGTGCAAATGAAACTAATTTGACTGTGGAAAGAGCGCTTTAATGCATTTTGAGTGCTTTTTGTAGACTCTGCATTTGTATGGGTGTTTCACACGCGCACAGCACCGTTGTTCGGTTGGGAGGGCCAGGCTCGGATTGCCATCGCCACAGGCAGAGGGCCAACTGCGGTATCAGGGTACTGGGAGGGTATCCCATAAAAATGCATGGCCACATGCTGCTTCCAAAGGCTTTTCATCTTCCCTCTGTCTGCCGAGCCCCAAACACCTGGAGCACAAGGGGAGTCCGGAGTGCATGTGTGTGCACAAGGAGGGATATGCACACACACAGGGATGCGTGGGCTTTGTCTGCCCGTCTGCCGGTCAGCTCTCTGACTGCTTATTAATTTAGAAGCGTTTGCGGTCTCTAGGGACAGAGAGATAAATGCCAGCAGCAGAGGCAGGCCGGCGGTGAACTCATAAAACCTATTAAAGGAAGCTGTTCATCACCTCCATCAGCAGGCCTGATTATGGCCAGGGCCAGCTGTAAACCTCCACAGCCCTCAGTGGAGCCCCAGACACACCACTCACTCCGTAGCTGAGCTGCCCACCCAGCGGCTCCCATTACGGTGAGGGATGAGACCGCTATCCCGACTACATATGGGATTTATCGACAGACGCAAACACAGCGCCCAACGTAGCTTTAAATGCCAGTCACTGTGGTATTAGTGGCTGACTTGTTTTCCCTCACAATTGCGTTTCGTGTGTCAACAGTGTTGGATTATCATACAAATACTTGTGAGATGAACATTTATAAAAAAAAAAAAAAAGACATTTGCTGCCTCTTGCGGTTGCCACAAATACAAGATAAAGATAAACTCATCACCCTCCATCAGATTTCCCCTCGGTTTTGCTTGTATCAGCATGCGAGCGCACCAGCCAGGGCACTTTGCTCCTACTCCATGTAGTTTTGTTCTATTAGGAGGTTATATTCACAGCCTCCCTTCCCCTTCAATGATGTATTTCGCTTATTTGTGTCTTTACGCATCACAACCGCCGTTTAGAAGCTCTTGCCCGCAGAGAGTAGGGAAGCGGCGTGCCAAAGCATCAGTCAAAGACCGAACCTACTTTACAATCAAACATTATGAACTGCTGTTGGAATTAGGACAGCTTCCAGGGAACTAGGGGACACAAAATTATCCAAATCCCATTAATCTTTTTTGAGAGAGATGCTGACATTTTGTAGTCTAATTAAAAATGCCACACAATGAATTTTCGAATGGTAACAATAATTAGCAATTGCCTAGGGACGAGAAAAGGGGACACAAATGCGATGGCTACGGCGCATATGTGCTTGGCTTTTCGCTTATCACAGTCAGATGGGGAAAACGGGTGAAAAAGGGCTCTTTGATGCATTGTAGTTCCGCATGTTATTGTGGTTACACATTCTCTGAACCTCAATTAATTAAGTAGCGCAAAATGCCATCACATGCTGCGAATAATTTAGATTAATGCATCCATTAAATTATCTGTTGCTATAATAATCAGGCATTTCCAAGGAAAATTTCCCTAGTAATTACTATTATATTATATTTATTATATTCAATTATATATGACCTTGCCATTGGCACTATGCTATACTGTTTATGCTAAATGCAAATGTCCAGTTCCAAATGTATTAATTATATTATATTATATTATATTATATTATATTATATTATATTATATTATATTATATATACATGACCATGCCATTGCTAGCACCATGCTATACTGTTTATATAACATGATAATTGCATAAATGTATGCAATTATAAATGTATATATTATATTATATTATATTATAATTATATTAGGAACTGAACATTTATACATTTGGCATGTTATGTAAACAGTATAGCAATATGCTATGTCATGGTCATACTAATATAATATAATAAATACAATATAATAATAATAACAACAACAACAGCAACATGTTATGTAATGCAGTGTCTAAACTCATTTGCATTTCCTTATACATTTTCTGCTGGAGATTGGAGGGGCCAAAATGACATCTTCAGTCCAGATGCTGGGGCCAATCATGATGTGAAACTGCCAAGTGGTACACTCCTTAAGATCCATCCATCCGTCACTCCAATTCCCTGGTCAGCAAATCATTTCTTTTCCAAAGACACATGTGAACCAGACATCTCCTCCCCACTTTAATCATCACTCCATGTTCGAAATAACAGAGGCTGTCCCGTGGACCGCTGTCGTTTCTGGTGATCATAACAGATAATTACCCGCCTCCCTGGACAGCCATACTGCACATTTCTCCCAGAAGCACTATCTCCTAGTGAATGTGCTGTACTCGTGAAAGCTCAGAGTGTGAGTAACGAGCTAGAAGTGACAGTGATTCAGTCCCTTATGTCACCCAGATAGTCTTCAGGAGGCAAGCAAAGGTAAGTCAAACTTCACATACAAAAAATGACTTTTTATCTTGAGGAAGAGAATGAATTAATCAATAAAAAGGATGACCAGTAAAAAATGGTCCGCTCATAATTCCTCACAGGTGGCAGGTCTGGATCTGAGCGTGTGTTTGGCAACAGGGGGCACTGTTGCTGTTCTGAAGGAGAGAGCTGGCAGCTTGCCGCAGTGAGTTAGTGACCAAAGAAAAATCATTGCTCAGTGACCGACGGGGAAGCTACACTGATCGCCATTGATCCTTTAGTGCTGTCCCCTAGCTTGACCACTGCCCTTGTACCCGTGCAAGGCTAGCATAGTTTTATCAGACTGGACCACTGCATTACAGCCCATACAGAATAACCCCATTACTGTACGGATGCCTCTGTGTGCAATGAGGGGAACGGCAAGTGAGAGACCTCAGGAGCTCTGAGGATGTTCTGCATATTACCTGGATATTGTACATCATCCTTATCGGTTTGTATTAGTGGGCTTGTGTGAAATGACAAACAACACATTATAAACTGTCTTTATTTGATAAGGAAAATTAATTATATTGGGAATGGGGGGACATTATTACTGTAGCTCATCCCAATCTGAAAGTCAACTGTAAATTCAGACATACTGTACATTGAAGTAAACTACTAATACTGCACATAATTTACTGTACACATCAGTGCAGGTGCATTAGTTACATGCATTATTTTGTAATAATAATGCAATTAGTAAATAGAAAGAAAATTCTGTTATGGGTTGGTGATGAAATGTTATGTCACTATGATTAAACTGGTGGTCAAATAGTCATATTACATGTTACAGAGGAAATAAAATGTGTGAAATAAAACATACTCCTAATAAAAGCATAACAGCAGGTTTTGATGGAATGACAATAGTGTCACGAGTAGGATCAGTTTGGAGTTTTGAAAGTTATTAACTTATAAAAATAACACCAACATAATTTGAAAATTAATTTAATTTGTTTATTTAAACGTTTTTATGATGTGTCCCAAGTACGTATAATATAAAATTACAAACAAAATCTCGTATGACACGAGTTATTTTACAATATGAACCACTGCACTATAGATATTGTAAAAAGATGAAGATAGATAGATAAACTGATCAATTTATTTTCTAGACACATACACAGACACAAGCTCCCACATAAACAAACAAACAAACAAACATGCACTTCCACATGCAAACCCACATCCACAAACGTCTCAACTAAAATCTATAATCAAGATCCTGTGCTCCACCCCCTCCAGTGAGGCCAATTGGTATTCTGGGAGATCCTCTACCCCCTGTTGCGTTCCCAGTCTCCAACCAGGAAAGAGAGGAAAGAGGTCACTAAGCCCAAGGATGAAAGATGCCTGGCGATGGATTAATGGCTAGTAGAACAAATGAAGTCTTGGAGAGAGTTTATATCTTTCAATACAAAGCAGAAAAGTGGATGGCTACCATATTTTATACTAGTCCTCGACACAGTTTGCCTGCATTAGCACACCTCTGAAACAGCAGTGAATTTCACCATACATGGGAAGGAGAATAGGATGAAATCTACTTACTGCATTGAAATGAGGTAACACACATCTTTCAAGTGAAATTGAGTGTTGTTGGCAGTACAGTGGAGTAGGGCTCGGATTGAAATTGGATCGTGGTGTAGGATGATGGTTATTTTAAACACAACATGCACAAGGTATAAATGTATATAGGGGTTGAAATAAGACAAAAAAAAAAGGATATGGGGGTCATTCTTAGAAAACAATGAAATAATGCATATATTTTCTTTTAACAGACAGCAAAAGAGCTCATAATTACTCATTTAAGGAACACCACATGACCTAAAATAAAATCACATGAACAGTAAATGGACATGACTATTACAATAAAACAACATCAAGCAACAATAAACAGAAATGCAAATTCTATCACTAATAACCATTTCTGTTGGCATTTCCAATTATACAGCCGTAGAGATATCTGGGTACTCAATAGCACTGCTCATGGGCAGATGCTACAAATACTACAACAGGCAAAAGCTCTGTTGATGTTGTGTAATGTGTATAACAAAGCAGTAGGGCATGATGGGGCTAAAGGCCTCTGGGGTAGAAAGCCCTTTTGATTTTATTTTCTTTCACAACTCAAAACCACACACATCTAACCAGCACAGCGCTAGTTTGTCTATATGCCCTGCAAAACGTTCCTGATCCACGGGGTCATTAAAAGATAATATACGAATATAAAAAGAATATAAGAATATAACTTAAAATGACACAGCTACTGAGAATCCATGAAACTACAATATATATTTTGAGACAAAAGACTTATGATTTTCAGATATGTTAACAATGATTAAATGGTTACACTTCTTAACATTGGTTGCATTAGTGAAACAATCAATGAAAAATCCTAAAGCATTTATTAATCTTAATGTTAATTTCAACATTTACTAATACATTGTAAATATATTAATATTGTTTAATGAACATGAACTAACATGAACCAACAATAAACAGTTCTATTTTTATTACCTAAAGTTAACAAAGATTAATAAATACTGTAACAAATGTATTGCTCATTGTTACTTAATGCATTAACTAACATTAAATAATAGAACCTTTTTGTAAAGTGTTTAATAAAGTAAATTCGGGGAACAAAGGCCTCTTGTTGAAAGGGCCCCACTGTGGTCAAAAAGGCCATTAAAGACACCGTTTCAGTGGGAGGAAAATGCAGAATACCTGTAGTGCAATAAAATTGTTTTCCATAACTGGGAGCGAATAGATTTGTTGTGAAGTATGTGCAAAGTGGGCTCACATTGACTGCTCCATTCACAGAGATTCAAGTGTGAAATACACCTGTCCTGTACTACATTACAGCTCCAGGATCAACACCATACTGTATTAAAAGCAAAATGCTAATACTTCTTAAAGTTCTATATGTCAAGATGACAAAATATTTTCTACAGCATTTATTAAACAAATACTGATGTTAATGTAACGTGAAATGCTAAAAATGTAGTAACGTACACTACCATTCAAAAGGTTGGGGTCGGTAAATGATTTTTAAAATGTAATTTATTTCTCTGATGGCAAAGCTGAATTTTCAGCAGTTTTCAGTGTCACATAATTATTTAGAAATCATTAGAATATGTTGATTTGGAGATAGTAAGAAACATTTCTTACTATCAGTGTTGAAAACAGTTGTGCTGCTGAATATTTTTGTGGAAACCGTGATAGAAAGAAAGCCATTTATTTGAAATAGAAATCTTTTGTAACATATGTCTTTACTGTCACTTTTGATCAGTTAAATGTGTCCTTGATGAATAAAAGTATTAATTCATTAAAAAAAAAAAAAAAAAATCTTTTGATTAGAATATGTAATAATTTATGTTGTAAAAGTAGTGTTCATCTTTTTTAAACGAGCTATTAGTTTATGTTAACGTATACAGTCGAATTGTATGGTTAAAAAAGTTAACAGCAAAATAAACAAGTTAAAATACTTATGAAATGCCAAAAGGTTATACAATTTGTTGAACAAGCAGGCAGCCTACTCAAAAAAAAAAAAACAATCATTTAAAAATAATTCACGTTTGTCAATCTGCATCATTCCACCTTCGCATTTGCTCTCAGTCTCGGATTTACGCCAATGTATGTGTTACTTATGCATGAAGAATTAAGTTAAAAGACTTGCTGCAACAAGGAACGCCATCACATCTATTCAAGGAAACTTTTAAAAACATACAAATCAATACATCAAGGTTATGAACTCCCAATCAATAGTATTCCGTGGCGTGGAATGGAATTGAAAAAGCAGGTATTGGGAGATGTTTTATTATCTGTGCTGGAGGCTCAAAGTTGCGCTGACCAAGGAGACCCAGATAAGAATACAATAGCTGCTCTGCTGTCAGCAGAGGTCATACTCCAGTGAGTTGAATTCTGCCCGTTACTCCTAAACTAAAGTTTCCTCATAACCACGTTTGTGCTTGCCGAACTCCTGTTTAGAATCTTTCAAAAAGCCAGCTACTTTTGTAGAAGCCACACATATATGTCGAGTGGTGCTTCAGACGAGTGTTCTAGTTTCTCCTGAACAAGCTGATAAAGCCTTTAGTCCAAGAGAAGTTGTGAAAGAGGGAGTGAAAGACGGAGGCTAGCTACAGCAGTAGCCTTGACTCCTAAGGATACCCACGCAAGAACCCATAGAGAGAGCCTCGGGACTAAGGCTGCAAATCCAGCCTGATCCGTGTGACCTATCCGAGCTTCATAGATGTCTCTTATCTGACCGTGGAGGGAAGTGGAGGGAAAGGGAGGGCCTCTGGCACGGTGCTGCGTGTGGCCCACTTGCACTTACTTGTTTAATTGCCTCAGTGTCTTTTCCACACGCTCTACGTGGCCTCTGCCCTGTGCACGGAGATGTGCTCACTGTGATGGTGCAGCAAGAGCCGAGCGTGGTAATGTCATTATCTGCAGAACTTTCTAGCAACTGTCAAAATCCAAAAACACTGCATCTATTGCAGGACTTCCTAAAGTGCAGCTGATTTTTTGTTCTTCTATTCAGCTCATGTTGGCCTAGGAGCCAGAAGCTGAGAAAAAAGGCACATCAAGAATAATTTATTTGTGCTTGTTGAACCACACAGCAGATAAACGCTGGGTCAACGATCTTCAGCGCTATTCGGATTTGGCTATTTCGCTGTGGGATTTGTTTTCTAAAAGATTTTTGAGTTGCAGTTGTTAAATGAAGAACGTCTGTGATTTAATGCACCGATTCAGATGGGATTGGGATCTCTGTAGTATACTGAAGTGGGAGTTTGTGTCTGGATGTGGACGTTACAGAAGGTTGTGTGCTCTGGATGTGTGCATCTGATCATTGTATATACTTTATAATCAAGGGAAGAAATTAATTAAGGTTACTATATCGGTGCTATATCACCGTCTGTTACTTATTTAATAAAATAATACCCAACAACAACAAACAAAATTAAATAAATAATACAAATCACTATATATATATATATATATATAAAAAATACATTGCTCACCTGAAAGAAATAAATGTGCAAATTAATAGCATAACAGAGATGAAAAAAATCTCCTAAAACTATGATATGCATTTTATTTCATTTATTTTTATTTTGAAAAACAGATAAGAAAAATTCAGCACACTATCATAACTTGCAAAAACATATTTAATGTAATATTTTGGTCATCCAACCTGGTCATGCATTACAAGAAAGCCTGATTAAGGTTGGATTACATCAAATATTTTTAGGGCTGCACGATATATTGGCCACCATATCGGTATCGGCCAATATATGTTCATTTTTAATGTTATCGTTATCGTTATCGTAAAGATTATATAAAAATTTGGATTTTAGATTTATCAGCCAGTGTATCGTTATCAGCTTCCAAATATAAAGAATTATCGGTTATCGTATCAGCCAAAATTTTCATATCGGTGCATCCCAAAATATTTTAGGCTTTTGAAAAGCTATGCAGTGTGTATTTAATATTTTTATTAAATAATTGGATGGATAGATGGATGGATCAGTCCTATTATATTCTGAATTAGTTTATAAAAAAAGAATTAGGTAATTGGCTGGATAAATTAGCAATTTATCAAATAAAAAGTTGTACAAGATGTGTTTGATTTGAATGGGATTAAAATCACAAAGTATGTAAAAACAAATTTACCAAACTCCACAGAGACTAGTCTTGTCCAAATAAGGCTTCTTTCTTCTCTGCTTTATTGAGAGAACAGTTAGTGAAAATAAGAGCAACAGAGAAGGGGATTAATCCCTTTGTTGGGGTTTAGGCTCAGCGTGTCATATTAGTCCAGTCTAGGTGAGCCAGCCCTCGCTCTCGTTTGCCAGAGAAGAAGCAGATGGCTTGGACGCCACACATCCCACAGGAGGTGAGCTCGGTTGCGTTTTCATCCCTTCCTTCGGTTCATGAGGTCATTCAGGTGGAGCGAAGTGTAATTGGCAACATGTTGGCAAATGAGGACGCTAAGCTAGTGGGTAACATTCATCCAGACTTGTAAATATCAAATGAAAGTGAAGAGTGAAATTACCTGTCGAGAGGCTTCTCTTCATTAAATACCATCTGAAACGTAACACAGTTACTAATGGGTTCTGCAGCTATGCCGGATGATATCAGAGAGAGGCATACATCAAGAAACAGATTGTTAATATCAACCGTTTCATCTGGCTGATGGTGAAATAAAGGCCAATGGAGCTTGCAGTAACACGCCGCGACATGGAGCGCCGTCTAATGGGACGAGCAGTCTGCACGGCAGGAATGTAATGGAGTGAGACGTCATTTTTCACCAGGGAGCATGACGAATGTCAAGGTGCTGCAACATGCTATTTGTAAACGTAGTGCTGAGACATACCCTGATTAGCCAAGGTTAGGCCAGGACAAATCAGACCACTTCCCTCACGAACACTGAAAGTTTCAACCTAAAGGAGTACAACGCAACTGCAAGTCATTCATTTTCAAAGAGTTAGCAATTTCTGGCGACGTTGGTGATGTGTGTCCAGTGATGTGACAAAGTTGAGAAAAGTTGAATGTTGTGTACATGAGTAGTGATTCAATGTGGTGACTATATATCTGTTTGCGCAGCATGTTTCAAAGTGAAGCTCCTGATCTGGTGTTTTCCGCATCTCAGAATGGCTCAGTTCACAGTGAAAGAATGCAATGAACTCCATCTCTGCATGTGCTGTGAGTTTAGCGTGCATTTGGGAATGCAACGGGCAGCAGTTACGCTTTATTTTCACATTCACATAATGTCCAACATTATTTTGGGCAAATGATTACAGCCAGATAATGCACAGATAGACCCAAAGTGGTGCTCAAGCACCTCCCCTTTTGGCTTAGATAAGGCACTGTTTGACACCGCTGTAAAATTAAACCACTAATAAAACATCTCAATACAGACAGCCTAACTTAGGCAATAGCCCTCCATTAAGATTAACAACAAGCAAGCTAGTCTGGCACTGACGTAAAATAGCTTCGAGCAAGGTCAGAAATGCCACCAAAATTAATAAAAAATGCCCCCAAAATTCAAGATATGAATTGCCCTTGTACGAGTTCTTGTACTTTGTGTTTATAACATAATATTGTTCAGCAATATCACACCAGCAAGAGTGCTATTTTCTTGAATATCAGTGACCATTTTTAGACACATTTTTGTCACTGTTGACTGTTTTTGCTCTATTTTGCCAACGAAAAAAGTTCCAAACAAAGCAGAAAAGTTGCATCTCCCAGCAACACATTGCGGTGTTTTGTTCTTGAAAGATTCACCATTTTTTAATGAAACGGTTGAGTCAATGATCCAATGACCCATTCATAAGGTCAGTGGACACTTGCTTCTTTCATGAATGAATCAGACAGTTTGAACGAATCGGCTAAACGAATGATTCTACGATTCACTTATGACTTGCCGCCACCTACTGGTTTTAGTTTCATGTATAATAGTACCATTTCATTTTCCCCAAAATTTAATTTTTTCTATATTAAAATTTTTATATTTAGAACATTATTCTCATAACATTATTTAGGCAATTGTAATTGCAGTGTAAATGGATTTTGATAAATGGTAAGATGGATTTTCTACCAAAATAAAAGCCCAACTGCAGTTTTCCGTCAAAATAAAAGCTTAGCTCTTGCAAATGTGGAAATTCAAAAGTATTGTAATTTCCTTACTGTAGCATAAAGTAAAATAATATACTTATGAAATATTAGTTTTTATTTATTTTGCAATGCATTTTCTTTAAAATATATGGCTATTACTTTCATAACATAAAATTATTATTAATATTATATTATAATTGATGGCTTCCTAAAACACCAGTGTGAATGGAATGTAAACTGAGATACTATATCACAACTAAAAAGCGGTTTGAGTCCCCTTTAAAGTTCAAGTCACCGGCTTTTCCTTTTGTTCAATTTGCAGACTGAACATGGGTTGGCGCTGTTCATTTTGAACTCTCAAATTGCACCAGATTGATGAATTTAAATTTAAAATGTACAAACTTTTCTTACAGTAGTTGGGCCTCTAGAAGGACCGAGGTCCACCCACCTCACAAAATCCAGTGGGAAACACTGCTGCATGCATACATACACTACCGTCGCAAGGGCTGTGCCAAGTGTGCGACCGCACAGGGCCTCGCGCCTCCCCAGGGCCTCGCTCAAAGTAAAGTGACAGCTGACTTTATGATATAAAGCCAACAGTTAAAGTTCATGTTTTTGTCCTTCAAAATACTATAGTTAAAAGACATAGCTAAAAATAAGACTGTGTATCGTGATGCTGTATTATTCTGCTTGTTAAAAATGTATTATGCAGTAACTTACAATATTTCTCTGTGCGTGAGACTGTGCGTGTGACTGATTCATGCGCATACATGTCATCAGCATGGCATCGCACGTCAAGTTCGTAGAGCTTTATTCAGTCCATTAAAATTCTGATTTTGGCCGCCTCTGAAATGGGTCAAACCATAGATATTACCTGAGAAATGGATGTGCATTTATTGCACGGACGGAGAAAGCATGGACGCATGCAGGATTTCATCTGACGGTACGCACAAAAGTTTTTTTTTATTTAACACTATAAAGTTAAATAAGCTTATATCCTATCCTTATATCCTTTCGGAGCATCAGTGAAAACAACAGGGCCTCAGAATGTGTATTCTACTCTATCTCTAGATGTTTTAAACGTTTTTAAGTCTGAAAACTGGAAAAAAGCAACGAAATAGTCAGACATCCATTTAGCGCATGTTCAGGAAAACTACTAAAAACAGCGCCGGTTGTTCTCTCAATACTGTCTGTTTATTTTACTGACTGAGAAATCGCTTCAGATGATTCAGTGAGAGAGCAGTTCAAACGAATGCTAGTGGATTCAGGCCGTTTTGCAAACGCGTTTGACCCATTCATAATTTAGAACACAATTTAAGCGTCAAAATCTGTGCACAGCGCAATTCAGTTACACAGTTTAACTTCTTGAACCTAATGCTGTTAAACTGAATATTATTTTTTTCCCCCTTAAATATCCACATAAACAACAAATTGCTAGTCACTATAGCAACAGTAGACTCCCGTAAATATCCCCACCCGGGCCTCGCACATCACGTTTGCACAGGGCCTCGCACCCCCTTGCGACGGGCCTGCATACATACATACATACATACATAGAACATACGATAACGCTTTAGATTACAGCCCGGAAAGTACTGCGTAAGTAAAACAAATTTACAGCATAACTTTCTGTAATTATAGTGTAACTATAAAGTACATACGTGTAGGTATAAGGGAACAATATGTAATATTTGGGGAATAAAGGGGGAACTACCAGGAAAATTAACAAATTATTTATACTGTAAGTATTTTTTAATTATGGGGTAATTATCCTTGTTGTTACAGGGTAAGTGGTGCTTGTTCCCCTCTTGTTTCACGTAGTTACAGGATAAGTATGAATCTACGGGCTTTAAATTAAAGTGGTGTTTGTTCCCCTCTTGTTTCACGTAGTTACAGGGTAAGTATGAATCTATGGGCTGTAAACTAAAGTGGTGCTTGTTCCCCTCTTGTTTCACGTAGTTACAGGGTAAGTATGAATCTGCGGGCTGTAAATTAAAGTGGTGCTTTTTCCCCTCTTGTTTCACGTAGTTACAGGGTAAGTATGAATCTATGGGCTGTAAACTAAAGTGGTGCTTGTTCCCCTCTTGTTTCACGTAGTTACAGGGTAAGTATGAATCTATGGGCTTTAAACTAAAGTGGTGTTTTTTCCCCTCTTGTTTCATGTAGTTACAGGGTAAGTATGAATCTACAGGCTTTAAACTAAAGTGGTGCTTGTTCCCCTCTTGTTTCACGTAGTTACAGGGTAAGTATGAATCTGCGGGCTGTAAATTAAAGTGGTGTTTGTTACCCTCTTGTTTCATGTAGTTACAGGATAAATACAATAAAAATATGTACACAATCTGGCATCACTCGGAAACATTTATTTGAAAAACAACTTTCAAAACAGATTTACGACACTTCTTATTCATTTATTAATTTTTTAAAATAAACTTTTCATTTCAAATACTAACGTCCTGACAGAAAAAAAGCATGTTTTGTCCCTTTTTTGTTTCTCTTGCTTGGCTTCTCCTCCTCTTGTTCCTCTTCTTCATTTTCATTATTTCCACTGAAGCAATCTATTGCTATTCTGTATTAGTATTTATTAAAATAAAAAGTACACCCAGAAATGCTCTTATAATTGACTAATATTTTTGCTTCCGACCAACTTTTACCAGAGCGTGCAATATGAGTAAAGAGCAACGTGAAGCTTCAAGCTTTCATAACGTTCTCTGTATTCCTGAGAATAGAACTGGCGTCTCTGTATTCCTGTCTTGTATGTTTCTCATTGCTATTATCATATATTATGTTATTGTTTGTATACTGTTGTGAGCATTAATTAAAAAAATCTAATAAAATAAAAACCGACGGCATCCGACATCCGCATGACTAGAGTTTCTCAGTGCGCTCACGCTTCAAGTTACGTCAAGCGTGAACTTAATCCTCTCATGCATGCGCAGGTGACTGTGGGTCGGAAGCGATAGTCTACAGGTTAAAAAATGTAAAATATTGGTATTTTTCTTACAAACAAACACTTAGTGTTTCACTTCAGAAGACATTGATTCATCCATTGGGGTTGTATGGATTACTGTAGTTATTGCTGTATGTGCTGTTTGATGCTTCAACTTTTAGGAACCCAAATAAGTTTTCATTAGCAGAGATTATTTATTTTTCTGTGTTCATCTGAAGAAAGAAAGTCGTATACATCTCGGATGGCATGAGGGTAAAAGACGAGTAAATGGTGAGGACATTTCTGGGTGTACTGTATTTTCTTTTAATAATAGCTAGAGACATAGGATTCCTTCTTAAGATTCATCTGTGGCAAGAACGAAAAAGAAGAGGAACAAGAGGAGGATGAAGACAAGCAAGAGAAACGAATAAGAAGTGTTGTAAATCTGTTTTGAAAGTTGTTTTTCAAATAAAGATTTCTTAGTGATATTAGATTGTGTACGTGTTTTTATTGTACTTAACCCTGTAACTACATGAAACAAGAGTGGAAAAAACACCACTTTAATTTACAGCCCGTAGATTCATACTTACTCTGTAACTACGTGAAACAAGAGGGGAACAAACACCACTTTAGTTTACAGCCCGTAGATTCATACTTACTCTGTAACTACGTGAAACAAGAGGGGAACAAGCACCACTTTAGTTTACAGCCCGCAGATTCATACTTACCCTGTAACTACGTGAAACAAGAGGGGAACAAGCACCACTTTAGTTTACAGCCCGCAGATTCATACTTACCCTGTAACTACGTGAAACAAGAGGGGAACAAGCACCACTTTAGTTTACAGCCCGTAGATTCATACTTACCCTGTAACTACGTGAAACAAGAGGGGAACAAGCACCACTTTAGTTTACAGCCCGAAGATTCATACTTACCCTGTAACTACGTGAAACAAGAGGGGAACAAGCACCACTTTAGTTTACAGCCCGTAGATTCATACTTACCCTGTAACTACGTGAAACAAGAGGGGAACAAGCACCACTTTAGTTTACAGCCCATAGATTCATACTTACCCTGTAACTACATGAAACAAGAGGGGAACAAGCACCACTTTAATTTACAGCCCGCAGATTCATACTTACCCTGTAACTACGTGAAACAAGAGGGGAACATACTTACCCTGTAACTCGTATGTTACTTACAGTATAAATAATTTGTTAATTTTCCTGGTAGTTACCCCTTTATTCCCCAAATATTACATATTGCTCCCTTATACCTACACATACATACTTTATAATTACACTATAATTACCGAAAGTTACGCTGCAAATTCGTTTTACTTACGCAGTACTTTCCGGGCTGTAATCTAAAGCGTTACACAACATACATACATTTCAGCTTTGATAAGGTTTAGCATTAACCCGAATAACAACAACAAAAACATCTCAGAACAGAAAAGATAATCAACTGGCTATTATGAATCATGCAATATACAATGACTTTCCCCAAAGAAACTGATTCCTTGTTATAGTAGAATGATGTCTGATTTTTTTGATTTGTGATCAAACTTCAAAAGCTATGGCCAGTTGTGCAGCCCACCAATAACGTTAAAATATCCAGCAGTACAAATGCCTACTAGCAACCAACAACCCAGCGACCTTCAGTTATGAAATCCCTTTATGTCTGAACAACGAACGCTACGAACATTCTCACAGAAACTTGCCTCTCCAGGACATCACCTTTACCTGCAGGGCGGTGGTGCTTTTCAGCACAGAGTACTATGGAATTGATTGACGCATCGGAGCCATGTTTTTGCCACACATGCTTACCGCTCAAACATGATCTGCAAGGATGCGGTTTTATAGGTCAGCAGGCACGAGCGGCTTCTAACAGAGCTATTTTGAGTGATGATGGAGAAAGTTGCTGGTGTGGAGAGCCGTGATTTACTGGCTCGTCCGGCTCGGTAATGAGGAGTAATTCTGCCTTGACACCCCCCCCCTCCTCCTCCCCGCTCCGCACCTCACCACCCACCCCTTTTGATGAGCGGTGTCAGAGAAACAGCGGGACGGTCAGTGCTTCTTCACTATGTCTTCTGCAGGAAAGGAGAACCTGACACTTGTCTTATTAACCACAGGATCCAGCATGTATCTTCATTAATAGCCTATTAAAAGCGACAGGGAAAATATGAGAAACTGACCTCTTTTACACAATTTCCGTCAAAGAAATGGGGGAGAACTTACATGATTTATGTTTCCAGGAGAAAAAAAATAAGTTATTTAGCTGAAGTTCAAAGGCTAAATAAATCATCATTAGCCCAGCAAAGGAAAAAATAAAAATAAAACAAATCTTTAAGGTACCAAATGCGACCAAATCA
The DNA here is from genome assembly GCA_039654105.1 of Coreius guichenoti. Lineage (NCBI taxonomy): Eukaryota > Metazoa > Chordata > Actinopteri > Cypriniformes > Gobionidae > Coreius > Coreius guichenoti. The sequence goes on along the minus strand of CM077173.1, from coordinate 13,686,291 downwards.
GAGTTCATCCCAAAAGGCATTCCAGATGAGAGCCAAACCATCATTTGCTGGTCTAACTCATGACTCAGGCTGGGCTAGAACCAGCAATAGCCTCGAGGTCAGACAGGGAGTAAAACTAGTGTTCCAGAGCCTTTTTACCGCACTCCACAAAACATTCAATACATCCTGCGGGAAGGGATGCTGGGAATTGAGGTACAGGTGATAAATGTCAGTGTACATTTATATCAAAAGATATCCATTCATCTAGCTGTGTGGTGAATAAGAACGAATTAACCTTGATCACCTCAAATAACTTGAAATTGAATGCGTCTGCAATGCCTGAGGTTTTCAAACAACAAATGCGACAATGTAATCAGACATTAGAACATACAGTACAGAACAGCTTGTGCAGGTCTACTGTATATCATGACTCCATAGGGCATTAATTAATTTGAATGTAATTTAAGTTCATGCAGCCCATGCAATGTAAACCAAAACGACAAAATCAAGAATCGAAAGAATACTAAAAGCAGCGAATCAAAGCCATGTTGTTTATTTCCAGTATTAGTTTGGTGTCCCTTCAGAGAATGAGTCAAATGCAATCTCATTCACACAGAGAACAGCAATGAATCGAAGAGGAAGGCGTCCTTTCCTTCTTTAGTCTTAATTAGTTGTAGCAAAGCCCGATACACTCTGCTCCTTTGAATGGATTCACTCTGAAAGGACCAAAAAGCATCAAAGATGTAATTTTTGGTAGTTTCAGTTTGGAAGAACAAGAGAAAATCTTACCTCTTTTCCCTAAGAATGATTTTAATTCAGTATCCACACACCCAGATATTATCTTTATGACACCACTCCATCCAAGCTCACACCTCATGGATCTCTTCTCATCAACAATTTAGTCAATGATTCGCAATTAAACGTCAGGGCTTATTAGACCAACATACTGTACTATCTCCACTATGAAAGGGTGTATTGCTGTAAGTAAGGTCAAAGAAGGTCAAGCCTGCTGAGCCTGGAGACACTTGGGTTGACTAAACTGCCTTGGAGGGCTCATAGTCCACACAGTGGAGGTATAGAAATAGAACAGTGGATGTATGGATGGATGGATGGATGGGTAAATAAATAAAAAAAAATCCCCCCTTCCAGTCTGTTTGGAGGAGATGCGCATGAAATACCCTAGGGGTGAATCTTGACAGTGATGGTCTGCCACCTGAGTTTATTTGTATCATTACTTTACTTCAAAGGATCCTCCTGTTGGATATTGCCATTAAATTGGCTTTCCACTGGCTGATCTTATCATAGCAGTACACTCTTCAATCCATCAACCTTCACATCTGAAACATTTCAAGAGGTAAAATCTAGCATTTGCTTTATGAAAAGGATTTTGAAGGGTGAAGCAGAGTTGGTGCTTTTCTCTGGCGGACCATGAGGTGCTTGCCAAACAGTATCCTGTGGACTTCTGCTAATCGTTATCATAATGCTGCTTAAGGAAAAGGTGTGATTAAGAGAACCTATTACAAAACCAGTGTAGTTCTGAAGCTTGGACAGAATTGTGTGTAATGGACCAGTGTCAGAAATGGACTTTACATTATCTCAGTTCATCTCTCTTTTTTATTAATGTCCATTCACTTTTGGTAAGTTTTTTGTTTGTTTGTGTTTTTTTTGGGGGGGGTGGGGTTGTCAAAAATAAAACTGTCAACAGGCGAGAAGCGATTTATTTTTTACCTGCCATATTTTAACCTACAGTGGAAAGAAGCTTTAAGCTATCAGGCTCTATTTCATTCATTTCCAATTGATTAAACAATATGTAAATATCATGAACTGAAAGCAATGCACATATTTCTATTTCACAAATAGTTTGTTTTAACAGTAAACGAGTTGGAGTTCAACTTAAAGGACTTCACTGTGCCTGTGCAGGATAGAGCGCAACAGAAAGGAGTGCAATGTTTATGACAATGCGTGTTCCTTCAGAACATTCTATGACCAGTTGACACCTATTTTGTGCTTTTATTTCTATTTATCTATAATTTAGTGATTTTACTCTGTCCTGCTGCTTTCAAACTGTTCCTTTTTATGTTAAAAATGTTTATAACAATTATATTTTAATCTAAACACTTCTAACTCTTTGTCTGCCAGCGCCAGCCTTTTTGATCATTTTCACAAAACTTTCATGGCCCCCAAAATATTTTGTTTTACAAATATATGAATATGAAATATATCAAAAGAAAGAACAGAGCCACTGCTTAAAAAAAAAAAAATTAGCAAGTCTTTTTAATAAAATGTTGTATATGGCTAAAATTCATAAAAAAAAAAAAAAAAGCAACATTTTGGGGGGAAAACCTGAGAAATTTGTGTCCGGATCGGATTCAACACCCCCAAAGCTTGCACAGGTCCTATACTTCTTTCTGAGTCAAAATTTCATTTGGTAATATTAGGCAGATTTTGATTTATAAGATATTTAATGTTTGATGATTGCTTTATTTTTCATGTGCGTAAGCAATGCTTCAATGCTTGTTTCTTCTACTTTTTTTGCCAGTGTTTCGATCCAGAGATTCTGTACTCTTTCAGAATATGCGTAATAGCGCCCCTAACGTATAACAGTGAGAACATGGATTGCCGGAAAATTCAGTCAGTCAATGGCGGGGAACCGTTGTCTTATAAATGATGGAAAATTCCATCAATGGAAGGGAAAGATTTAAACAACTATACATTTATTTACATTTACATTTACATTTATACAACAAATATTTGTTCTTTAATAACTTGGCCCTGGATGTACCATAACGATGCAAGTATTTTTAAGTTAAAATGTTTCTTTAATAATAAAGTTTTTTTAAGGCAAAGCATTCAAGTAGAGTATTCTAGTGAAAATTTGTAATTCAACATTAATAATACTGTTGAAATTGAATGCGTCTGCAATGCCTGAGGTTTTCAAACAACAAACACAACAATGTAATCAGACATTAGAACATACAGTACAGAACAGCTTGTGCAGGTCTACTGTATATCATGACTCCATAGGGCATTAATTAATCTGAATGTAATTTAAGTTCATGCAGCCCATGCGGTGTAAACCAAAACGACAAAATCAAGAATCGAAAGAATACTAAAAGCAGCGAATCAAACCCATGTTGTTTATTTCCAGTATTCGTTTGGTGTCCCTTCAGAGAATGAGTCAAATGCAATCTCATTCACACAGAGAACAGCAATGAATCGAAGAGGAAGGCGTCCTTTCCTTCTTTAGTCTTAATTAGTTGTAGCAAAGCCCGATACACTCTGCTCCTTTGAATGGATTCACTCTGAAAGGACCGAAAAGCATCAAAGATGTAATTTTTGGCTGTCATTTTGGAAACTCTTGCCTCCTCTTTTCCCTAAGAATGATTTTTATTCAGTGTCCAAATACCTGGATATTATCTTTATGACACCACTCCATCCAAGCTCACACCTCATGGATCTCTGCTCACCAACAATTTAGTCATTGATTCACAATTAAACATCAGGGCTTATTAGATCAACATACTGTACTATCTCCACTATGAAAGGGTGTATTGCTGTAAGTAAGGTCAAAGAAAGTCAAGCCTGCTGAGCCTGGAGACACTTGGGTTGACCAAACTGCCTAGGAGGGCTCATAGTCCACATGGTGGAGGTATGGAAATAGAATAGTGGATGTATGGATCAATGGGCAAATAAATAAAAAAAAAAAAAAAAAAAAATCCCACCTTGCAGTCTATTTGGAGGAGATGCGCATGAAAGACCCTGGGGGTGAAAAATCTAACTGTACCGAAACATGACCCCCAAACCACAATTAGATAAGTAGATAAGTACTGTAAACAGAAAGACAGACAAATAGATAATTTATAAAGTATTAAAACTTGCATTACTAATAATCTATCAGATAATCCATTTCAACATTGCACATGCAGTAGATGCATAAACGATTTTCCATGAATTAGATCCTTACAGCTCTCTTATATTATATAATATCAGCATCATGTAATATACTAGTGTAATGGACATTGATTATAGTGTAGTATAGTACAGTATAGTATAGTATATACTATTATATTATATGAACGTTTCATAACTAGACCAGGGCTGCTTTTCCCAAAAAGTGGGGATTGCCACCAATGGTCTCTAGAGTCAATTTAGCTCACAATGCTTTTGAGAAGCGCAGCCCTGGTTTGTTTGTAAAGTTTCTCGAGATGATGCAGGTTTTTCAACACTTAGTGTATTATAGAAAATGTCCACAGTTTGCCCTTTCTTCTTTACACAGAGCTGCCAAGCTGTTGTGTGTTTTTATCTGTGCATCTGTGTGTGTATTAGATCTCCAGGAGTTAATCCCTCTGGCCACATGCAGACTGCAGTTGTTTCATTACAGTTAGCAGCACACAAGGCGAAAGGACAGCTTGCAGAACAATTCATCCGCGTTATGTCTCTGTTCCTGGGTTCATCAGGAGCAGAGGAAGGTCACTGTCAACCTATGAGGAAATATCAAAGGCGCTCTCTCTTTCACAGTCTTTGAGTCTGCCTCTCTCAAACTTGCCCGCCCCTCAGCCCAGTCAAGATGCTGCCTGCCGATTCCACGTTCAATAGAATCAGCTCTCTTCCTCTCACAGCGCTCCCACATGCAGAATAAAAAGCAATGTCTATATAGAAGAGAAACTGCAAGACATTTAACTAGCAGACATTTTTAACAATGAGGAGGAAAATTGCCTTCATGCAGAATTTGGAGTAAAAGTATGTGTCACACAAAAAGGAGGACATGCCAACTAGGGCAAGAGTTCTTGAGTGTCTTGACCCACTCCTTACACCTTGAATAGGAAACTGATTATTTTCGACTGAACGTGAAAGCAGGGTATTCATGATCAGTTAGACGTAATCATCTTTTACTGAGGAAAAAACACTCCGTTTCACGATTTGACTACACTGATTGCTAGCAACTATTAGATATTTTCAGTGCTATGAACCATTACTGAATAAACTGAGGGGTTGATTCCCTGTGTTTGACTGCTTAACTGAAATACACCTTGGGATAATTGCAGTGGAAGTGTATGGGAGTAGCATATTGAGGTTGTGCGGTGCCCTACAGCCTATTTATAGATGTGCAGCGAACTGCAGTATGAGAGTGAGGTGAACCTATGGTTACTTGTGTACCCATGTGGATGTTCACATACAGCAGTGGAAGAGAGGGGGAGTGTGTGTGGGTAAGTGTGAATGCATCTTTGTTTGTTTGTGAATAAACAAGTGCATGGTCTGTTCACACACAAGGTCACATCTTTCTGTTTTATTGCTGTGGTTTTAATAGACAAAGAGATCAAGAATATGAATGACATCTACAGCTCTCTTATATGAAATCAATGCTAATCAAGGCTTCAAGGCTATCTATACACAGTACTCCTCAAAGCGGACAGAATTAGCATATATACACGTATTTGAAGCAAACAAAAAAGTTTTTTTTAAATTCAGACAAAAAGACAAAAGGTACAAGACTGTGTACTTAAAAGCTTTAATGAGGGAAAGAACGACAATCCAACGAAGCATTGCGAACGACAATCGAAATAAAAATGAGAGCATAGGAAGACTAAATTGATTACATCATTTGCAGTGCTTCATTGGATTGGGTAGATGCTAAAGTCTTCTTTTGGCACAGTTTTCTCTGATTGGTGGAGGGTTTTTTTTGGTAACACTTTACATTAAGGTTCCCTTTGTTTGTCCCTTTTATTTAACTCAAAACCAGATTCCAGATTTATTTCATGATGCAGCAAAAATAGACTGTCTTAGTGAGACTGAAGGGTGTTGTATTTGTGGTTTTCTCATTAATATCTCATGACTGCCACTTTTCTTAAGATGTTCCTTACCAGAAGTTACTGTCTTACCCATGATATTCCACAAAAGGCTCATGCCTATCCACAGCAGTGTATAAAACTGATTTCTTGCTTATCAAGATGAAATTATCAAACTTTATTTTGAAATGTAAAGTGAACACACGTGAACCATTTGTTAATGAGTTACAAACATAAAAACCTGTGAAAGTGAACCTTAATGTAAAGTGAACACCTGTGAATCATGTATTTATTAATGCACGCACAGAAGTATTTTTTTCTGATGAAATATTTTATGTTGATGCATTGTATCCGTAAACACAACTTTAAACTTGAACATTAACATATTAATACGCAATCAATAATTATTTTTGATATCATGATAAAGACCACTGTAACCTGAGCATCTGGCCATCCACACTTACAGTAACGTTACATGCGCGTGACAGAACCGTCCGAGGGAGCGCCAGAGCGGTTATTTGTGTATGGTAACTACAAACTAACACAGCGATTACACAATTAATATAAACACTTGAAAAACATAGTCTGCAGCGATGTCACCTCAGTTAGCTTACCCATCAAATCAGGAACACTTAAAATTTCGCTTCAGAGCACGATAGAACAGCGTGACTTCTTCTCCTGAAAAGTGAGTTTATCTTTATCGGATGCTCACTGTCACGCCAGAACATACGTGCTTTAGTGATGTGATCCTGTAAGAGTAGAATAAAGTTGTCTAGTTTTCTGTTTTATTTTTATAAGTTGTCTAGTTTTCTGTATTCATTAAGGTTCACTTTCACAGGTTATAATGTTTGTAACTCATTAATAAATGCATCACATGTGTTCACTTTACATTAAGGTTCACTTTCACAGGTTATAATGTTTGTAACTCATTAATAAATGCATCACATGTGTTCACTTTACATTAAGGTTCACTTTCACAGGTTATTAATGTTTGTAACTCATTAATAAATGCATCACATGTGTTCACTTTACATTAAGGTGCACTTTCACAGGTTATAATGTTTGTAACTCATTAATAAATGCATCACATGTGTTCACTTTACATAAAGGTTCACTTTCACAGGTTATTAATGTTTGTAACTCATTAATAAATGCATCACATGTGTTCACTTTACATTAAGGTGCACTTTCACAGGTTATTAATGTTTGTAACTCATTAATAAATGGTTCACATGTGTTCACTTTACATTAAGGTTCACTTTCACAGGTTTTTATGTTTGTAACTCATTAATAAATGGTTCACATGTGTTCACTTTACATTAAGGTGCACTTTCACAGGTTATTAATGTTTGTAACTCATTAATAAATGCATCACATGTGTTCACTTTACATTGGGTTTGCTTAGGTTACTAATGTTTGCAACGCATTAATGAATGGTTCACAGGTTTACACTTAAGATTCACAAGTAACTAATATTGGAATTAAAATATTCATTATTAAGATCTCATCAAGTTATGGTTGTGCTCTTGTGTTTTATTTATTTATTTATTTATTTATTTATTTATTTATTTTTTCAAATAAAGTTTGATAATTAAAAGCAAGAAAATAAAAAAAGCAAGAAATCAGTTTTATACACTGCTGTGGATAGGCATGAGCCTTTTGTGGAATATCATGGGTAAGAAAGTAACTTTTGGTAAGGAACATTTTAAGAAAAGTGGCAGTCATGAGATATTAATGAGAAAACCACAAATACAACACCCTTCAGTCTCACTAAGACAGTCTATTTTTGCTGCATCATGAAATAAATCAGGAATAATGTGTGAATAAATACATTTATTAAGCATTTATAACATGTGAGTTAAAAAGGGCTCACTATTTGGCAGGTATTGCGTTAAAGTCACCGTTTTTATTCATGCTGTTATAACTGCTTATCAACGATCTATAATGCATTTGTAAATGAGTTATTAGTCATTAACAAACACCTTTATAAACCCTTTACAAAGGGAACCTTAATGTAAAGTGTTACCGTTTTTTTTTTCTTTTCTTCGAGGTCGACCGATAGTGGATTTTACCAATAACGATAACTGGCCGATACCCAGGCTGGCCAATAACCGATTAATCAACCGATAGTTTTTTAAAACAGTACTGAACCATGAAAATGTGCTGTACTTTTTAAATAAAAAAAATAAAAAATAATAATAATAATAATATATGAATTATATCTTGATGTTAGTTCAAAGTGCATTAACTAAATGGTAAAATGTAAAAATGTATTAGTAAATATTGAAATTAACAATGAACACTACTTTTATTAACTTTTATTAACCTTAGTTAACCTTAGTCACAAATTAACTCATTTTAAAGTGTTACCATTTCATATAGTCATGCTTAAAGATGGCCAAAAAACGCCACAGCATTGAAACTAGACACAACTTGACCTCTATTCAGAATCATGGGTAATGTAGTTTGCACCAGGAATTCTGTAAAACAATTATTTGAAAATAATTTGAAATAATACAGGCTGATGACTTTAACAAAAGCATATACTATGGATGACAAAAGCATATACTAGCAACCTTGTAGCTCACAGCAGGTATGTCTTTAAAGGTTTATAAGTTATTGTTCAAAATCAGTACCCCATGGAGAAAATGAATGGGGTTTTTAATTCCGGAAGCCAAATGTTGAATTCTATTTTTTTAATTTTTTTTTTAGGACATAAAGGAAGAGTCATTGTTTATGTCCTGCCCTGACATTGTTTCAATTGGAACATGCGTTAGTACATGAAATGCCCTGTTTATCAAGACATTTCTTGGGGTCTTGAAAAAAGTAGCTAATTAAAGTTGGATAACGGCAAAATGAGTAATTGATTTCTCACATGCTATTTTTGCTTGCACATTCCCCAGTGCTTATAGATCTTTAACAGTTCGCAAAAGATTGAAGTTTTGAAGAAAAAAAGAAAAAAGAAAAAAAAACCATTATGGAAAGTTTTCATTCAATTACTCTTACCCACTAAAACATTTTCTTGTTCTTACACTTATATAGCAAAACTGTTCTCCATGCTCTTGGTGTCTTCTGGTAATAAATTAAAACAACCGCTCATACAATGAACAGCACGGAATGTGAAAATAAATACAATTATTACAGTATAAAAGATTTTATTTGAGATCCGGAAATTCAAAGCATCTTTTTAAAAAGAGAATATCTGCTTGAATGACCCAGAAGCCTCTGGCTTGACGCATAATGACAGAAGAATCCTGAAGCGTGTCTGTAGATTATATTGTACCATGGAAGATAAATCAAATGTAAACTGACTGAGCAAACACGCATTTCTCTGCTGCCAAGGTGATGGTAGATAAAGCAATGCATTAAATAATTTTCAGGCTGAAAGCTACGCAATGGTGTTCAAACCACTGATTAGCAATACCTTGAATTTTCGAGGATAAACACAGATGATCTGACTGAACGGAGAGGAAGTGATTAATCTAAGCCTTTAATTTCCTCATCATGCAGATCAGGACCAAACTAGGCTCTTAAAACTACACATATTATATGAGAAACACTTTTCAGAAATTGAAATTGAGTGATACATCGGCCAGATCTCTACAAGCCACTCATAAGATCTGAGGGAATAATGGAATAAACTGACAGCAGGTTCAAGGCTTAACATGTACACTTTGTGAAGCTGAATAAAAGTTAAGAAACCAGCAATGCATGAGTCATCCATATCTCCATTTTGCAATATACTGTAGTCAACAACCAATTATTAATTGGGTTATTAAACACCCAATTATTACTACCTTAATTACAATTCCTAAGGTTTATGACTGTGGCTAATCACTGTCCTTACCTATGACTCATTCTTGAACATGACTTTGGATACTAGCAAGGGTCTTAATCTACTAAACATTGGAACACTGATGACTCAATTACCCGCAACACGATTACTAGGCTGTGCATTAAAACGTAGCTGGTATTTATCAACAACATCGCTGCTTAACCCCATCGTTCATCTTCATTTTAGCTGCTAAAAAGTACAGTGCCATTATGCAATATGCACTTGTCCTACATTTTTTACATTAAGCTAAACAGATGATGCACACATTTAATGGCAAAAATGGCAAATAAATAAATAAATACAAATAAAACAAGTAAAAAAATGCTTACAATATAAATATTAGTCCCTAAGTACAAAATGTCGGAACATATGGGGGGTATTTAAATATCAACTTTGTCATCATGGATGTTATTTTAGTATTGATTTTATACTATTATAGTATTTATTAATTTGTTAAATTAACTTTTTACTTCATTTTTAGTTTAATGTTTAGTCATTGTCTTGTGCTTGTGTCTTCTCAGTTTACCTTTATTTTTTTGTTCAGTGTTGTTTCAGCCATTTTAGTAATATAACATAATTCAGCTTATTTCAATTAGTTGCCAAGGCAACATTTCTAATTTTTGTTAGGTTAACAAAGGTTACTATTTAATATTTATATTTGATTTCAGATTCATTTCAATTACCAAAAATAGTTTTAGTTCGTTTTAATAGTTTTAGTTAACAATAACAACACTGTTTTGGCTTTTGCAGTGCTACTAGATGAACATATAAGTACACTGGAATGATTTTGGAAATGGGACATACTTAAAGGTGTAGTGTGTAGTATTTATGAGGATCTATTGACAGAAATGCAATATAATATACATAACTATGTTTTCAGTGGTGTCGCCATTTTGCGCCGTCATGTTTCTACAGTAGCCCTAAATGAACAAACTGCTCTACAGAGCGCTAGTCACTCTCTGCTCTCTCCGACAATGACATTTTTGTCCTGCGTCGGCCCCCGTAGCTACTCTATGTGCTTCGAAAGGGAGGGGTGCGCTTTGGGGGATTGCAATTCACAACCTCACCGCTAGATGCCGCTAAAATTCACACACTGCACCTTTAAAGGGTTAGTTCACCCAACAATGAAAATTCTGACATTAATTACTCACTCTCATGTCGTTACAAACCCGTACGACTTTCGCTCATCTTCGGAACACAAATGAAGATCCTTTTAATGAAATCTGAGAGCTTTCTGTCCCTCCATTGACAGTCTACGCAACTACCACTTTCAAGCCCCAGAAAGGTAAGACATCATTAATCCATGTGACTCCAGTGGTTTACCCACTTTGTTTGGGCAAAAAAAAATATTTACCACTTTATTTACAAAATATTTTCAGCGCACATTCACAAGAGCACCACGTTGGACGTGAGAGCAGACGTTGTGTGAACGCTCGTTGGAGATTAATATTTTTGTAAAAAAAAAAAAAATTTTGGGTGAACTAACTCCCTGTGCAGTGCACTTATTACTAAACTAGAGTTGGGATTGAGAAACACCCTATAATTCTGAAATTTTAACAACAGGTGAAATGCTCAAAGAAATTATGTAAAATCCTGCCATTTGGCTTATAAGTAACTGCAGACTTCTTTGACTTAATTGACTCTCCTTCAAGGTATATGCTGAGTGAAATGAAATAAAAAAGCAACTGTTCATGGAATGTTAATACTTAACTTTCCCCCATGGGTACAATTAGTTAGTGGACAAAAGAAACAATTGCATTATTCAAACGATTTCAAAAGGTTGAAACAATTAATGAGACATCAGGCCCTGTGGTCACAGCCAATCAAAGGTAAAGACAATCCTTGACGCCATATATGATTGTCTGTGTGAAAACAATGACCATGCAATGACTGAAGAGTGTGTTTCAATGCAATCTAGAAGGCACTTATTTTAGCTATAGCACATGTGTGGCTACTGATACTTAATTAGCTTTACAATCTTGATAAACTCTTGTGTTAGTGGTAATTAAGGATGTTAAGGACAAACATAGCAAATACTATTAATTTTGGCATGTGAAAACTGAGCATTTTGACTAGAAATGTATACTTCAAGTCTAAAAGCTTACAAAATGCTAGAGCTGTGTGGTGAACAACTGGCACAGGCAGGGACGTCGCAGGTATTTTGTGAATATCAAATTGGACACGGCTGTCGATTTAGATTTGTTTTGTTTTATATGAATGCAGATAAAGTATATCTGCCTTACATTGGCTGCTGTGTAGATGCAATGGCTCATTTACCTACAGCAGGTGATAGGTGCGTGCCAGTGTGGAGATAAGCAATAATCGGCGGGAACAGATTGGAGAGGGCTTATTAATGTGCAGGAGGTGGTCAGACCCATCCATTTTTCATTAGGCCCACTACATGAGTGACATTTTCCAGTCATTGCGAGGAGTGACATTTCATCCCTACATCCACAGTTCATTGGCTAGGTTCAGGCACTACAAAATGTACCCACAATGCACTGCTTCATGCTAGGATCTTTGACAGGCCTTGCAAATGTTAGAAAACTGGAAAATACTATTACTTGACATCGCCCGAGGCACTGCATATTTAAACAAATCATTCCCAGTCTTTTTCACGCAAGTAACAAGATCTATGAAAGCCTGCACGATATGGTATTTTTAGTCGCGGATATGATTGAGTGAAAGCTGTCTGTAAATGAGATTTCTGTAATATTTAAAACGCTACATTGCCTATTACGGCTAGAAAGAATGTAATCAGACTTTCCTGTTTTGAAATAAAATGTCTTGAAATGAAAAGCTTTTAGAAAAATACATGAAATTGTTTCTTCCTTGCATGAAAACAAAGTACATTCACCACGTATTTAAAAGCATTAGGTTTATGGTTCCCTCTTTAAATCAAAAGTGCCTCTGCAAAATTTATTTACTGGCTTTTCCAGGGCATGGGCATGGTAATGTGTACACGTATCGCAAAGAGAAAATTAAATGATCGATACACACAAATAAGAGAAATCTTCAGGAGAGTACTCCATCATTCTTTGTATTAACTGGGCTCAGCTGTGGATGTTCTGTATTGACATGCTTAACGTTCATGTATTGGCTCTGATCTATGAACTTCTCCTGAGAGAAACAAGCTTTCTCTATCTGTGTTAGTGAAGGCGCTCTGGGTAAGAGGCAAGACTTATCTTAATGTTCTTGTGAAGCCGTAACAATGCTATCAATGCCACAGAAGAATAAAATGGTGATCCTTCAATTGGAGGCTTCCCATCTTTTTTCATTTGTTCAGTGGATATCCTAGTAGTCTCTGTGTTTGCTCTGTTAAATTATGATTAGGACAGGCCATAGCTGCCATTAACAGGCATACAGCTAATCTGATTTTGACACAGACTAAAAAAAACACCAGTTCTGTCTTGTAGGTTTGACTACGGGGAGTCTTGATGCTTAATGAGTTCCTGCAAAGCAAATATTGATGTCATTTATATGAACCAAATCAAATAAGTAGATAGATAAATACATAAATGACAGAATTTAATGTAACTTTTATTTTTAATTTTTTTTTAAATTTTTTTTTTTTTTAAGTTATTATTTGTATTATTATTAAATTTAAAAAGGTAAAAGAAACTCTCAGGTAGGTATGTTTTTTTTTTTTTTTTTATAAATATTATTCTATACATATTTAAACCTGGAATATATATGATAAACTAACTGAAGGCTTTTAGCTGAAATGTCTTTGATTTTTTTACCCTCCTTGGAATGACATCCTATTAGCATCTTTGTTTAGTTACTTTAAATAATAAACTGAAAAAAAAAACAGCAAAAACAGCAGTCTTAAATAAAATGCTCTTCTCATATAGATTTGTATTTTATGTGTTTCTATATGTATTTTAAAGTGGAAATGAAGCAGTCAGTCAAGTTTACATTATTTAGTAAACTGATTTCCACTTTAATAAAAAAATATATATATATAACAAACACGATTAATGTAATCATTTTAAAGAACAAAAGGATGTTTTGTTATAGCTTTTGAAGCAAGGGCGCCGCCATCTTGCAATACCACAGCGTGTGACGCCACAGGGTTTGTTTGCTCCATTGGCCAGTGAAGTAATAAGCATTTCTTTATTTTTTGAACACATGCTTGTTTTGAAATGGAGGAAGAGAAACTTGAAAGGACTGTTGAGCCCATAAGAAGTCCAATTGCTTATGCATTTGAGCAGATGCGGCGAGAGGACAGAGCAGTTCTGCCATTACAGGTGGAAGAAGTCGTGAACCCGCTGGTTCAACCACCTGGTATAACTGTGGATGGTGTACGCCGATGCCCACCGTGTCAAAGTTCATGTATTGCATGGTCACTCCTGCATCACCATGGTGCATACATTTAGCATACTATGCCAGGAGGTGGACATGTTGGATGTGGCAATGCTTTCTCTTGAACATAAAATAAATGTTACATACAACTACTACGAACAAGCCAGGGTAATGAAAATATGTCTGAAAGTTCTGACATAAGAAGCCACATGAACGATATTGTATGAAGCATTGTTTGTTTACATTACGTTGCACCTAGTGGTGTGCGATATCGTCTGCGATAATATCGTAATTGTTGTTTTAACGATGTGTGATCTGACATTATCGAGTAGCCTATGTCCCTCACACCCAGAGAGTGCACACATACACTACGTGTAGTCTAGTAGGTTAGAGTGCATGCTTTTACTGCATGATTTAGTCTATTAAAATGCTAAAACGTCCCTAAAATTCAAGTTAAGGCAGCAAAAATGCCCCTGTATGTATTTTATATTTATATAATTTAATGTAGTTAATCAATATCACACGAAGAGTGCTGTTTTTCGCCAGATATCAGCATGAAAACAAATGTGATATTGATTTTATACAAGTTCAATAAACAGGAAGTTTATATTAAGTTGCTTACATTTTAGACACCATATTGCCTGTTTTTGCTCTGTTTCGCCAACGAAAATAATTCGAATCAAAGCCACAGCACTGTTGTGCATCTCTAAGCAACACACAGCGGGTGTTTCCTTACTGAATGAATTCGCTTTTTGAACGAATCGGTTGAATGAATGATTCAATGACTCACTCATTAAGATAGTCAAATGCTTGGTTCCTGAATGAATCAGCCGTTTGAATGAATCGGTTGAATCTCATTTATTAACAATGACTTGCTGCCACCCACTGGCGGTTTTAATTTCACGTTTAAAGTATCTTTTCGTGTTTTAAATCATTTCAAATATCAATATTCAACTTTTCATGTTTAAAACATTATGCATTTGTAATTGCAGGTTATTCATTTATGTCACCTCTGAGTTGAATTAAACAGACTGTAAATACACCTAAATGCCACTTCAGATGCAGCTTCTGTGTTTCCTCTCCATTGCAAAGATGAATTATGTTGATACAGATTTAATTTGATTGGTAACAACCCTTATTATTAGAATTTAAACAATGCTTGGGATACCACGATCAAAACTTTATGATGTAGACAGTTTGATGTTGGATATTCATCCAAATTATGGTGGTTCACGACTTCTTCCACCCGTAACGGTAGTACTGCTCAGTCACCATATCGTCTTATATGCATAAGCAGTTGGACTTGTTATGGCCTCAACAGTCCTTTCAAGTTCGTCTTCATCCATTTCAAAACAAGCATGTGTTCAAAAAGTAAAGAAATGCTTATTACTTCACTGGCCAACGGAGCAAACAAACCCTGTGGCGTCACACGCTGTGGTATTGCAAGATGGTGGTGCCCTTGCATCAAAAGCTATAACAAAACATCCTTTTTTCTTTAAAATGGTTACATTAATCGTGTTATATATTTTTTTTATTAAAGTGGAAATCAGTTGACTGCTTCATTTCCACTTTAAGTTTGCATATGCAAAGTCGTACTAACAATACTGGATTACATGCCATGTTAAAATCATTATATGTGAGATATCATATTAGATGTGGTATGAGGAAAATTAACCTTAGTGGAATGCAGTTTGAACTAAAAAAAAGCTGAATGTCATATATTCTCTATACAAACTGATCTGGGGTAGGTACTATTCTGGGGTATGCAATGACTTTGCAGGCAGAGAAAAAGACAACATGAAGATCCCTGTAGGTTGTTCATGGTATAACAATCTACGGTGTTTACGCTGATGACAATGTTTCATAATCCATTAGATGAATAATATTAAGAATGGCTGTTCAGACAGAGGGAAATGTTAAAAAGGATTGTGCATAACTTCCAGTCATGACATTGTGAAAGAGCAACGTACATCTGGTCATGATGAAGATCACAGTGTTTTATTACTAATGATTATGTGACTACATTATGTGCAACATGAAACTAAATGTTACAGTGAAGTTGCATCACAGCTCTCTGTCAGTCAAGAGCATACTGTGTCTAAGCCACACCAAAGTTTCATGCTGAGTTTGACATTGAATCTGGTCCAATTATTTGGCAGACAATCTTTAGTTGGTCAGATAATTCAATATACAACAAGTGATTCTAAAATACGCTCAATCTGGAGACATAAATATTACTGATCCTTAAGTTTTGTGTCATTTTAAGCCAAATATCCACAAATTAGAGTAGAGAGTGAAAATCATAAAATCACTAAATACTTAAGAAAGGAATAGACAAAAGACTGAATGATTGTTTCTGACTGGTTAAATATGATCACCCTTAAAGAGAGTCTACCCAAAAATAAAAATAAAAATTAAGTAAGCCACAATATTAAGTAATTGTCCATACAACGTAAGTGGATACGATCTAAAACGATTCTTGATCTACATTTTTTATAATTAATTAATGAGTTAACCGACTCTAATTTGTTTATTTAGAAAAAAAAAAAAAAAGTACATATTAATAAGAAAAACAATGTTATGTTAAGCTTATAGCTTCAAACAATGGGGAAAAAGAAACTACAAGCTTTCAAGTTTCTTAGAGTGCTTTAAATATCTGAAAGTTTTCCAGACAAGGGCAGTGATTTTTATATCATAAAAGCATTTGGAGATGCAAGTTCATTTAACTGCTTGCATGGAGTCAGGCACAGCAGTATACAGCGAAAGCCAATCAGAGTGAACAAATGTGACGCGTGAGGATTTGAAAGCAGACATCTGTCAGTAAGTGAGTTTCAGATACATTTT
Source organism: Coreius guichenoti (assembly GCA_039654105.1). NCBI lineage: Eukaryota > Metazoa > Chordata > Actinopteri > Cypriniformes > Gobionidae > Coreius > Coreius guichenoti. The sequence continues at coordinate 13,669,542 of CM077173.1, read as the reverse complement.
TTACAGCATTCCAAACAAACGGCATAAATAATGCTTTCATAGAGCATTTGGCAAGGAAAACACTGAAAAACCTGTGAGAGAAAGTTTTTGGAATCGATTCAGAATCGTTGAAAAATTGAGATGCATCAGAGAATCTTTTTTTTTTTTTTGTCCCACTCGCAGTGGATATACTATATGATATATGAGCAATTTCACACAAGTAGCCGTGTGATATCTCTCTATTTTAGCACAGCTGTCATTCGGTCATAGGCACGAGGCTGCAGGCAATCACAGTCGTGCTGATATAGAGCCATATCGCACGGCTACGAGTGTGATATTGTGTTTATACAATAGTTCGACAGCACAAGTGTGTAAATAAATAAACAACAACGGAGTGTCTTTTAAAACCCTCTTTTTGTGCGGAACTACTTCCTTCTGCCACGGATTAAAATCTCAAGTTGACAGTTTGACAGTTGAGACCAAGCCCCTGTTACTAATTCTAAAACGTCACTTTAGAACTAGTAACGAAGGAACGTTGAGTCGCTTCATTGAAGCTTATTGTATTATGTAGAGTTAGAGTATTATGAGATCGAGAGATCGACATTACCTGCATCTAGCTGATATTCTTCAGGTCAATCTTATAGTCATAATTACAAAATCATTTTGAACTGAGGAAAGAGATATCTTTGTCTTTGCCCTTTTAACAGTTAAGGGGATTTCCCATGACAGCGCTAGTCAGTGCATTTGTTGCATCTTATAAGGTGCGTCTTTAAAAGGTGTTGTTTAAAGTAAAAACAACGTCCTTGTTTACAACGTGTTTCAGTTCCTTTCAATATAAAAGTATTTGCTACCGTCTCAGTCATAAAGACATCCAAAGGCACAATAATGTAACTTTCACTGAAGTTGAAATAATCTCTAACAGACCCTTTCTCAATACCAAATACGGCATGTGTTATTTATGTTATTAATGTTTAAATTAGCAATATTAGCCATTATAAAAGTATAATACGTTTGTATAATAGGAAATAAACACAAGCAAACAGTTCAGTCAAAAGTACAAAAGCTGCGCTAGTTATAGTACAGGATTTCAGTTAAATAAAAAATTAAAGTTATGAAACATAACTTTGCCCAAATCTATTTGCTCTGGAACAAGTAACTGATTAATAAGACCAAAGAATGCCCATTTGATGCCCTGGAGCTCACATCTCCGAAAACATCTAAACAAATTGTCAAATATGCGCTGTGTTTATATATAAGTTGCATATTTGAGGTCTAAATAACTACATTCTCGCCTAAAAACACAACAATAGTAGTATTTGTTAAATTATGGTGATTTGCTCGTCCGCCATGACACTCGCTGTGAGAAATGTTGCAAGCGGAGTGATACAAACTGTGAAACGGTTCCCGTGGTGATACTGGTAGAATATTGTATGGCTGGAAAAGGCTCAGATTTGACCAGAATGAACTGTTGTATAAACAGACGTATTAAGAGTCTAGAGTATCTAAGCCACACTAAAGTTTCATGCCGAGTTTGACAGTGAATCTTTTGCAATTATTTGGCAGACAATCGTAGTTAGACAGATAATTCTATTGAATTCAATCAAAACGAGTGATTCTAAAATACGCTCAATGTAGAGGTATAAATACAGATCCTTGATTTTTTTTGTCATTTTAAGCCAAATTTCCACGTCTTAGCATTAGAAAGAGAAAATCGTAAATCACAAAATAATGAAATCATACATTGGCAAGTTCTTGGAATCATTCCAGAATTGTTGAAAGAATTGCAATGAAAATTGAACAATATATTGTTTTATCGCTTTATTAAAGCCACTTTGGCCAGAATTGAATAAAATATATTCAGCTGTACTTTTTTACAGCTGTAAAAAAAAAAAAAAAAAAATCTGTTAAATCAAAAATATTGTTCAAAGTTGGTGTCTCTCGCCATAACTAGAACAAAGGGCATGAGAAGGACATGTGGGTGAGTAAATGACGACAGCATTTTCTTTTCTGGTCGAACAATCCCTTTAATGTGATCATATTTATCTAACGTCTGACATTTCTGGCACCTCAAAAGTATTCATGACTTCATTCCTGTTGTATCTTGTTGCCATGGACAGACCATGTACAGATGAAGAACATGTTGGGGAAGTAGAGATGGTGCTGCTTGACTGAACACATCTCCTCCAGCAGCGCTGTGTAAGCTAACTGAGATCATGTGATTCACACATTCCACTACAACTCCATCCAGCGCTTTTGCCCGGCGGAGTCATAACACAGTCTGCTACCACAAGATGGTGAATATTCCAGCAAAAAAAGTGCAGATTGCTCGGCCAGACCACGAAGCAGGCCTTGTCACCTTGTGCAGGGTGCAGAAAGCAGAATTGGGAGGGTAAAAATGAGAAGTGACAGGATATTGATTTGCTTATCGCCACACTGCAGACACACAGGAGTGGAGGGTGAGTGGGAGGTTGGTTATCAGTCGTCCACGTCTGATAGAAAGAGAGAAAGTGAGAGAGAGTGAGAGGAGAGAAAGAAAGATTTCTCAACTGATTGGTTTGCCTCATTTTGGACTCGACTTTCTCAGTGTGTGTAGTGCTGACAGGCGTGCACTTTTACAGTAAATGAAAGTAAGCTTTCTGATGTGATAGGATTATGCGCTTATATAGAGCAGATTGAAAATAAAAGAATGCTATCGCTTCTTTTGTGGATTTGGCAGAATTGCCTGCAATTAGGTGGTTTGGACAAAAAAAGTGGACAGCATTTTTTAAGAATATACTTATAGACCTGCTGAAAAAGGTACAAAAGAAAAATATAATTTCAGCAACGAAAGAGGCCAAGTGCAGTCCATCTAGGTCAGATACACTTCATTCAGCCAAACCTAATCTGCATGCTTTAAAATGCCTTTAGCCTATCACTACTCGGATCAAACAGAAACTTGGCATAACAATGAGGCCAAGAAAAGAGACCCTGCTAGCGCTAGGTATTTTCTGTAATCAACACGAAATGGAAAAAAAAAAGAAAGTATTAGATCAATATTTAGCCTGCCCATTAACTGCTGCACAGCATCAAGCTGTTTTGCATGTGCTGTTCATGAATTCAGCCAAAACAAGCCCTATGTCGCGAAAACAAGGAACGCAATATTACCTCCACAGGTGCTACGTTGATGAGAATGAGGTAGATTACATATGACGGCCTGCTTAAAATGCAGCTCTATGTCAAGAGGTACAGCATGTGAATGGTGTACAACAGGAACTCATTTCCCCCTCTTTTCCACATGGAGTCCCTGGGCTCCTCACGTTCATTTTCACTTCCCATTTGTTTGATAACAAATAGAGGTTCAAAGCCCAGATGGGAAAAGACACCATTAATGAAATCTCTCCTGCATGAGACTTGGGTTGTCTCTGAAGGTGCTTGCGGTCAGGTCATGATAGATCTCGGCATTGGTATGCTACAGAAGTTCCTGGCTCTTCCCAGCACTTGTCAAAATAAAGTTGGATTTTTGCGAAACGAAAAGGAGCCCTCGTCCGTAAAGTGAGGTGATTAACTGACAGAGGTTGCCTTTTTCATTAGGATCATTATGATGAAAGTGCAGTCATTAATGAATCTTACAAATCCCATGCTTTTCTAGGGAGAAATGGATAAGTCAGCTATATATGTGAACATACATAAAAATTATTACAGTGGGGAGAACAAGTATTTGATACACTGCCGATTTTGCAGGTTTGCCCACTTACAAAGCATGTAGAAGTCTGTAATTTTTATCATAGGTACTCTTCAACTGTGAGTGATGGAATCTAAAAATCAAAAATCCAGAAAATCACATTGTATGATTTTTAAGTAATTAATTTGCATTTTATTGCATGACATAAGTATTTGATACATCATAAAAGCAGAACTTAATATTTGGTACAGAAACCTTTGTTTGCAATTACAGAGATCATACGTTTCCTGTAGTTCTTGACCAGGTTTGCACACACTGCAGCAGGGATTTTGGCCCACTCCTCCATACAGACCTTCTCCAGATCCTTCAGGTTTCGGGGCTGTCGCTGGGCAATACGGACTTTCAGCTCCCTCCAAAGATTTTCTATTGGGTTTAGGTCTGGAGACTGGCTAGGCCACTCCAGGACCTTGAGATGCTTCTTACGGAGCCACTCCTTAGTTGCCCTGGCTGTGTGTTTCAGGTCGTTGTCATGCTGGAAGACCCAGCCACGACCCATCTTCAATGCTCTTACTGAGGGAAGGAGGTTGTTGGCCATGATCTCGCGATACATGGCCCCATTCATACTCCCCTCAATACGGTGCAGTCGTCCTGTCCCCTTTGCAAAAAAGCATCCCCAAAGAATGATGTTTCCACCTCCATGCTTCACGGTTGGGATGGTGTTCTTGGGGTTGTACTCATCCTTCTTCTTCCTCCAAACACGGAGAGTGGAGTTTAGACCAAAAAGCTCTATTTTTGTCTCATCAGACCACATAACCTTCTCCCATTCCTCCTCTGGATCATCCAGATGGTCATTGGCAAACTTCAGACGGGCCTGGACATGCGCTGGCTTGAGCAGGGGGACCTTGCGTGCGCTGCAGGATTTTAATCCATGACAGCGTAGTGTGTTACTAATGGTTTTCTTTGAGACTGTGTTCCCAGCTCTCTTCAGGTCATTAACCAGGTCCTGCCGTGTAGTTCTGGGCTGTTCCCTCACCTTCCTCATGATCATTGATGCCCCACGAGGTGAGATCTTGCATGGTGCCCCAGACCGAGGAAGATTGAACGTCATCTTGAACTTCTTCCATTTTCTAATAATTGTGCCAACAGTTGTTGCCTTCTCACCAAGCTGCTTGCCTATTGTCCTGTAGCCCATCCCAGCCTTGTGCAGGTCTACAATTTTATCCCTGATGTCCTTACACAGCTTTCTGGTCTTGGCCATTGTGGAGAGGTTGGAGTGTGTTTGATTGAGTGTGTGGACAGGTGTCTTTTATACAGGTAACGAGTTCAAACAGGTGCAGTTAATACAGGTAATGAGTGGAGAACAGGAGGGCTTCTTAAAGAAAAACTAACAGGTCTGTGAGAGCCGGAATTCTTACTGGTTGGTAGGTGATCAAATACTTATGTCATGCAATAAAATGCAAATTAATTATTTAAAAATCATACAATTTTTGTTTTAGATTCCGTCTCTCACAGTTGAAGTGTACCTAGGATAAAAATTACAGACTTCTACATGCTTTGTAAGTGGGCAAACCTGCAAAATCGGCAGTGTATCAAATACTTGTTCTCCCCACTGTATATTCAGAAGTGAAGAGGGCCTTGAGGCTTCTTTCATTTCTGACCGAACAATCCTATTCAGAAAGTGTATTTACCTAGTTCTGCTAGGATAATTCCATTCTGCCTCCAGTAGTACATACATTGAAATGATACTTCGTTGTTGAACTAAAAAGAAATTGCCTGAAAGCAAAGCTAAAAAGAAATTCTATAAATGTTTTAAAGGAAAAATTATGCCCCTGTCTGAAGAGGTTGTAACTACACCTCATGGTTCTAAAAAGAGTCTTTCCTCTTTGACAGCCATTTAAAATAAGTTTTGTATAATAATGACTACTTTCATCACGCCCAAATTTTTTTTTTTTTTTTTTTTTTTTTTTTTTTTAAACTAAATGCTGGATTTTGCCCACTTTCATACTGTGTAAATGTGAAACCAATGTAACTTCAGTGTGAAGTGTTCATGTGCTTTTTACTTCATTCTAACCTGAAATTGCGCTTCATTACCATAGCATAGCAGAGGTTCCCAAAATAAGTCCATAGAATGCTATACTATAATTTAGCAACCTCATTATTAATTGATTTATAATTTCACGCCGGCCTTCACTGAACATCAGTTTGCAGCAATAGCTTTCATTTGTTTTGAGATATAATCAAATCTGGGCCACATTCAGTTGTGGAGTGAACAAAACCTTATTAATCACAAACATTTTTATTGTAGTTTTGCCACTGCCTTCTTTTTTAGGTCTCTTAAAAGCATAAAATACTTCCTTTTTTCCCCATGTCTGCTACCTTTTATGTCACTGCCCAGGATGGTCTCTAGGTAAGGGTTTGGGACTATGAACATTCTTGTGGTGGCATTAGCCAATGAGCAACATTTATAGTCATTGCCTCCAAATCGGTTATTACCTCAAGAAGTTATGTGGTCAAAGATAACATTTCAAATCACATACTGCCAACTGCCATTGAAATTAACGGTAATGTAACAGATAGATGTCCTCATGTATTACAGACCTACTTGGACGTACCACACACAGAGTTTATTTGAAACATTCCATCCAACTCAAGTATTTAAAAAGATAATCAAGACAAATTCCCAAACCGCATATTTCCTCTCTCTAAATCCTCTTCAAACATAACATAAATTATCTTCATCTCATGTGGGCCCTTAACCTTGGAGACTATGCGAGTACCTGTCATAACTGAAGAGTGCTCCAAATTTTGCTCACTATGAACACCAAGTACTTCACATTACGAATCAGCAGCATTCGTTAATTTAAATATTTATATGCATAACGTATGTACACAAGGTGATCATCGATGCATCTTAAGCCTTTCCTGTTAATTATAGAAAACACTTTGCAAGGCTTCTGAACTACAGCTGCAAAGTTTGTGTTCTTACAAGGTTAATCTTCAGTATCTTTGTCATTGAGACAATAGAGTTGTCAGCCTATTTAAAAAAAGCCTAAATTGATCCCTTAACAATTCTGTTAATAGAAAGATCTCTGGGACACAAGGGAGAGATAGAGGGAAAAAGGAGGGCTGATTAAATCGTCTTCATTTACTTAACTTGCAGCTAATAATACAATTAGAACATCTCCAGGCAAGAGTATTGTAGGGTTAAAATGGGTGCTGTGGAAAATGAGTCCCTCAGATTAATGGGAGGAAATGAAGACACCCACACATGAATGCTGTCCATTCCACCAATTCATCACTTTCATCCTCATTGAAGCCACTCAGTTATTACAGAGGAAGTCTTTATCATCACGCTACTTATTTCATTTCACCCTTCACAGGGGGCATTTGCTCACCGATGTGGACCTCTTCGGATCTGACTAAAAAGTCATTTGAACCATCCCGTGCCCCCCTTCTGCCGCCCATCCCCATTACCATAAACCCACTCAGTCATGATAACCATTAATGCAGCGTCTTATTAAAAACCTATCAATACACACGCTGCCATTGCACTAATGGGCAAGAATTTCTCTCCGTTAGGTCCGGACTTGCGTTTCCTCTCCGGGCTAATGAGAGCCATCCCTCAGCATCTCTTTGAGCTAAATCACCTTTATTTGTATCTGCCTACTCGTACCGCTAGTAATTTATAGAAGTGTGCACAATGGGAGATGCATTAGAGCTGGCCTGGAGGGGGGGCATGCTTACAGGGTGATTCAGTTCGGCACTGGACTCGTGGTGAGCTGTTAATTGTTCTTCGTCGGAGCTCCGGTGATAAAAGAGAAGGAGTCGCTGATGCGACCGCTGATGAGGTTTTATTTCACTCAAGTTTATTTCCCTAAGCCACGTCAAAGGGAGGACGCCCCTCCAAGAAGTTTGCCCTCTAACTCAAGGGAGGAATTGAATATTGCTCTATCCGTCTGAGCATTTTACAGCTTCTACTCGCCAGCCGTGAGAAATGTGGGGGTGTATTTACACTGGCGTTTACAGTGCGAGACAGAAGCAAGGCTCATCCTCCATAAACGTTGCCAGGAGTCAGCGAGGCTAAATGGCGAAGTTTAAAAGATGTTTGGGATATAAACATATGTCTGTAGATGAAAGCAACATTAGGGTGCCTAGGGAGACGTCAGATACGCAGCTAAATTGCATATTCTGCCTTAAAGGTTGGCTTATTGATCGAGTTCAATGTGTTGTTTAGGAGAAAGGTTTATATTCGTTATTGTCACGGACATGCGGGTTCGTCCTCAGGGACGACGGAGGTAAATAAAATTGTATTTCGTCTCAGTCGCTCTTGCAACATTTTCCACAAATAACTACAACTTGTCATCCTGATTATTGAGATTTTACAAAACAACAACAAAGGTCTTACTTGTCCATGTAAGTGGTTACAGTGATAGCAAATAAGTGGAGCTCTCACTTAAACTGTCAACAATGGGCAACTAAATAGCACTGCAATCTGAAAAAGAGCCTGACAACAGTCTGCAGCCAAAAGGAGCTATGAACAAACAAGACATGTTGCACTTCAACTACTCAGCTTGATTGCCGCCCGAGTGTCGGACCCTGTAGATAGTGATGTATAGATCCTGGTGAATCCATATACGACATCCCTCGAGATCCTTATAATGGTCATCGCAAAAGAAGGCAATAATGTCTTATGCAATCATAATCATGTTCCACCTTGGGACCGCTACGAGCCGGCGGTGAGGAAAGGCTCCTGCCAAGCATGAAAACTATATAAATACACTTTGAGGACTTGTAGGGAAGGTGTAGATTTGGATTGGTGCCAGTCACATATCCAAGGCAACAAAAATCATTGGCATGCTGAGTCAGGTGCCAACACACATACATTATACATCTGCTCTGTCTGTGCCGGGGCTATGCACGCTGCATTTTAGATTATGTTTGCTCACAAACGCTTGTGGAATGCATGAAAAAAAAAAAAAATAAATAAATCAAATGCCCTTAGGTCTAAGCAAATGCTTTGTGAGGAAAATATTTTAAATAGATGCTCATTTGACATCTTAACAAAAGGAAGGATTTGGGACGGTTAGTCCTAAAGCTAAGAGACAGTGTGGATGGAGGGGGTGGTGGGTGTATACACTTGGGGGCAGTATTGCAGCACAGAGGCTTCAAACTATAAATTCTGAATAAGAGATAGGTGGGCCATCCTTGGGGCTAAATTAGCCCTCTATCAGTCAGGACACATTGGGTTAGCAATCCACAGATGCAGAAAAACAGGTTAAGTTGACATTGTTGGGAATATTAGGGGGATGCACTTACCAATAAATAAATAAATAAATAAAAATCTCTAGTTTGTCCACTCCATTGTACTCTTCTTACACAAAATGCATTTTATTTTCATAAATGTGCAGGGAGGAGGAATTACACACACGTTTATGTGTGTGTGTATTGACTACCAGTCAAATGTTTGGAAACATTACTATTTTTATGTCTCTTATGCTCATCAAGCCTACATTTATTTGATCAAAAATACAGAAAAAAACAGTAATATTGTGAAATGTTATTACAATTAAAAATAATGGTTTTCTATATTAATATACTTCAAAATAGAATTTATTTCTGTGATGCAAAGCTGAATTTTAATCAGCTATTACTCCAGTCTTCAGTGTCACATGATCCTTCAGAAATAATTCTAATATGCTGATTTATTATCAGTGTTGGAAATGTTGTGCTGCTTAATATTTTTTGGAACCTGTGATACTTTTTTTTTCAGGATTCACTGAAGAAAGAACAGCATTTATTCAAAATAGAAATCTTTTCTAACAATTTAACAATCTTTACTATCACTTTGTATCAATTTAACACATCCTTGCTGGATAAAAGTATTAATTTCTATCAAAAAAATTAAAGAAAAAAAAAAATACTGACCACAAATTTTTGAACGGTAGTGTATATTGTTACAAAATATTTCTATTTTAAAAAATTGTTCTTTGTTCAAAGAAACTTAAACAAATGATCACAGGTTATAAAACAGTAAGCAGCACAACTATTTCCGACATTGATATTAAATCAGTCTTTCAAAAACATTAAAAATAGTAATGTTTCCAAACGTTTGACCAGTACTGTGATATGATTTCAATTGTTTATATATATGAATTGCTAATTAAAAAGCCTGCAAGGCTACTTCAAATCTCTGCAGTGTCATGCACATACAGCGAAACATATTCTTTTAAACCTGAGTGCTGCCAAATAGATTACTAGCAGCAGACATCACAATTCCCATAGTTCAGAATATTTTATGCCGACACATGCAGTCGTCACTCCCTAGGCACATTTGTTGGGGATTTTATTGCTAATGTATGTAAGGCAGTTAATGCTCACAGATGAGAAAATTCCTGGGTGATGGGCTGTAAAATCCCAAATAGTGTAAAACAAGCCCCAAATGAATATTTTGGGAATGCAAACCCACTAGGCAGATCACAATGTCTCCTCTGAGCCTCACTACCCCCCCCATAAATGTCACACAAATCATCTAATATATTGCCAGAGTAAACACATGCTGCATATTAAGACACCTGCTCAAATTTACTGGACATCAGTAGCAAATTAACGTTCATATTATCATTGTCATTTACCAGTGTTGTGTCTATAAATCGCCTCACTTCATTTGCATCAGTGGGCAGAAGTGTCATGCCCATTCAAATCGAGAACAAGCGCCCCCTCATATTTCCAGGTGGTTTTAGACTGCAAGTATTTGTACCTTGGAAAATTAAGAAAAACAATTACTGTAGTTAATAAAATAAATAAATAAATAAGGCATTTACGTTTTAAATTAAGCTGGTCAGTTCAATCAAGCTGAACCGTCTGCATATCATTTGCACAGGGTAATGTATTCTTCTTATAGTTTTAGTGCTGCTGTGTTGTCATAAACACATTTAACACATGGAATACAAAGTGAATAGCTGCGTTTACATGGACCCTAATAATCCGATTGTAATTGGACTAGTAGCACAATCGGAATAAAAAAAGTCACATCCACGTCAATCTGAATGAATTGGCCAGATCTGATTAAAATGTAATTAGGATTGTAAGGGGTGGTTTATTCCTTTTGTAATCCGATCGAGGAGGACATATAAACACCTGATCGGATTGAAAACTGAAAGTGACGTAGAAATAGAGTAATGACGAGTGGGACAAGCTGTTCTTCCTCTTGAATAAAGTGTCATAAATGAGTGTTCCATCATTCTAAAATTCTCTTTCCACTCAGCTTCTGTGAAGTGGAGCAGGACAACGTCCCACCAGTCCTTGTTACGGACTCTCATCCACAGTCGAATGGAACGGAAAAGGGCGTTTTTACTGCTTTATAAATATAAGCAGCATGGCATAATGGTCCATATGCTCGTCATCGGCTAATTAGCACCCGAAATAGATCAATATTAAGTCTGCTTTTTAAAACAAAGAAAAGGAGGATGGTTAGTATGCAGCAACATCGGGAAACCCTGTATATTCGTGCAGTGTGCGCATGTCAAAAGATTAAATCCGATCAGAAGCTTGTGACATATAAACACGCACATCAACCCGATCACTTTATTTAGTGCTCATGTAAACACTACATTCGGATTCATCAATCGGAATGAATTCATTCAGATTGAAGCAAAAAGTGTCCATGTAAACATAGCTAATGAGTGAGTGAGTGAGGTGAGTCAGTGAGTGAGTGAGTGAGTGAGTGAGTGAGTCAGTGAGTGAGTGAGTCAGTGAGTGAGTGAGTGAGTGAGTGAGTCAGTCAGTGAGTGAGTGAGTCAGTCAGTCAGTGAGTGAGTGAGTCAGTGAGTGAGAGAGTGAGTCAGTCAGTCAGTCAGTGAGTGAGTGAGTGAGTAAGTGAGTCAGTGAGTGAGTCAGTGAGTAAGTGAGTGCGTGAGTCAGTGAGTGAGTGAGTCAGTAAGTGAGTGAGTCAGTGAGAGTCAGTGAGAGTCAGTGAGTAAGTGAGTGAGTCAGTCAGTCAGTGAGTGAGTGAGTGAGTGAGTGAGTGAGTGAGTGAGTGAGTGAGTGAGTGAGTGAGTGAGTGAGTGAGTGAGTGAGTGAGTGAGTGAGTCAGTCAGTCAGTCAGTCAGTCAGTCAGTCAGTCAGTCAGTCAGTCAGTGAGTGAGTGAGTGAGTGAGTGAGTGAGTGAGTGAGTGAGTGAGTGAGTCAGTCAGTCAGTGAGTGAGTGAGTGAGTGAGTGAGTCAGTCAGTCAGTCAGTCAGTCAGTGAGTGAGTGAGTGAGTGAGTGAGTGAGTGAGTGAGTCAGTCAGTCAGTCAGTGAGTGAGTGAGTGAGTCAGTGAGTGAGTGAGTGAGTGAGTCAGTGAGAGTCAGTGAGTGAGTGAGTGAGTGAGTGAGTGAGTCAGTCAGTCAGTCAGTCAGTCAGTGAGTGAGTGAGTGAGTGAGTGAGTGAGTCAGTCAGTCAGTCAGTCAGTCAGTGAGTGAGTGAGTGAGTGAGTCAGTGAGTGAGTGAGTCAGTGAGTGAGTGAGTGAGTCAGTGAGTGAGTGAGTCAGTCAGTGAGTGAGTGAGGTGAGTCAGTGAGTGAGTGAGTGAGTCAGTCAGTGAGTGAGTCAGTGAGTGAGTGAGTGAGTGAGTCAGTGAGTGAGTGAGTGAGTGAGTGAGTGAGTCAGTCAGTGAGTGAGTGAGTGAGTGAGTGAGTGAGTGAGTCAGTCAGTCAGTCAGTGAGTGAGTGAGTGAGTGAGTCAGTGAGTGAGTGAGTCAGTGAGTGAGTGAGTGAGTCAGTGAGTGAGTGAGTGAGTCAGTGAGTGAGTGAGTCAGTCAGTGAGTGAGTGAGGTGAGTCAGTGAGTGAGTGAGTGAGTCAGTCAGTGAGTCAGTCAGTGAGTGAGTGAGTCAGTGAGTGAGTGAGTTAGTCAGTCAGTGAGTCAGTCAGTCAGTCAGTCAGTCAGTCAGTCAGTGAATGAGTGAGTGAGTCAGTCAGTGAGTGAGTGAGTGAGTCAGTTAGTCAGTGAGTGAGTGAGTGAGTGAGTTAGTCAGTCAGTGAGTCAGTGAATGAGTGAGTGAGTGAGTCAGTCAGTCAGTCAGTGAGTGAGTGAGTGAGTGAGTCAGTGAGTGAGTGAGTCAGTGAGTGAGTGAGTGAGTCAGTGAGTGAGTGAGTGAGTCAGTGAGTGAGTGAGTCAGTCAGTGAGTGAGTGAGGTGAGTCAGTGAGTGAGTGAGTGAGTCAGTCAGTGAGTGAGTGAGTGAGTGAGTCAGTGAGTGAGTGAGTTAGTCAGTCAGTGAGTCAGTCAGTCAGTCAGTCAGTCAGTCAGTCAGTGAATGAGTGAGTGAGTCAGTCAGTGAGTGAGTGAGTGAGTCAGTTAGTCAGTGAGTGAGTGAGTGAGTGAGTTAGTCAGTCAGTGAGTCAGTGAATGAGTGAGTGAGTTAGTGAGTGAGTCAGTGAGTGAGTGAGTCAGTGAGTCAGTGAGTGAGTGAGTGAGTTGCCAGGATGGATAGAGGTTATGAAACATCATCATGCCTTTACTGGAGGTCGTGATGTGACATTGTTTTGAGCCGATAGCTCTGCTTAGTGCCTTCCACATCAGCCTCGGAATGACTAAATCCTCTCGTCAGGGTCTCTAACCCTCTGCATCCCTGCTAGTGGTGTGCATTCACACCCTTTGAAGTGGCCTCACTCTGACCTAGTCACTCGGCTTGTCTCCAGATTGATCTGTCTGCACCCCAAAGGTCTCAATGCTCTCTTTGTTGCTTGACTCACCAAGGTTGCACATCATGAGAGAATGACCCCTAACACCTCAAGTTGCTCTTATATTATTTCTTGGAAAAGATTGCAACAGAAATTGTTAAAAATCACACTGAATAGCCCTATAATACAGCACTTATTTCTGAGACATGAGACAAAGCATGCCTTGTAAATTAACCTGAAATGAATCAGACATGATCACTAGAAGGATCTCAACATAAATATCCATAAATAAATCACATTAAAAACCAATAACTATAAAGAGCTATGTTATATGGTCTTTGATGAAAATTTGACATTATCACTCAACACAATTTATCACTATTATATATAATACCACGTAGCCTCAGTTCATTCACTAATTGAATAAAATGCTAGATTTGTTAGTATTTATAATATCTGACATATCCGATAGCGTTCCTGAATGACAGAGAAGAAAAATTAACATACTGTAATACAATACCCCTGAATTTATCAATAAATAATTGAAGAGTTCAGATGCAAAACCAATTAGTCCGTCTGACGTTTTCTTTTAAAAGAGATTTTTTATCAGGCTTCTATGTTCAAGTTCAGTAATTTCACTTTAATGGCAATGAAAAGGTTATTAGTCAGTTGTTGAAATGCCTTATTTTCAAAAATGTCACTTTAGTCAATTCATTGGTATTTAACAAATCTGTCTATCAAATTTGAAAGTCCATGTGTGCTTTTTTTGCAAAACCCTGTAAGTCCACCTCTTTGGACAACAAGACACAGTATACAGTTGCAAAATCACTAAAGATGCAACTGGAAACATTGCAAATGATGAAAGCAGAATTCAAAATGTAACAATGAAGAAACTGATCCACACAGTAGGGGGAGCTGATGCAAGTGACTTCCACCTCTGTTTCTGTCAGAGTTTTACAGAAGCACAAGAAACACTGTTGTGTTTACTTGCTACTCGCGAAATCGACTCGGTTACTAACATAACCTCGGTTCCCTGAGAGAAGGGAACGAGTATTGCGTAAGTGAGCTTACGCTGATGGGAAAACTCCTTTTCTCGAGAATATGAAGCCAAAAATTATCCTTATAATTTTATATATGTAAAACACAGTGCAGCTGCACAGCAGACCCAAGCAGAGCGTACTAGCGCGCTGATTGGCAGTGCTGCGGCAACTGCACGAACCTATGGCGAGGCGGCTGAGGCATGCGAACCAATGGGGTCGCTTCGCGCCCAAGCACGTCAACTCCCGGATCGGGGACGGAGACCGGACGGAGTCGGGCCTATAGTTATTGCAAATGTGTTATACATTCATCTGTTATGGGATTTAGATAAAACCAGACTGGACAGAGTCGGGCCATATGATATTGCAAATGTGTTATATATTTGTTTATATGGAGTTAGATAAAAACTAGACAGGACAGAGTCGGGCCTATAGTTTTTGCAAATGTGTTATACATTTGTTTATATGGAAAGAACCCTAGCTTGCAAAGCAGGAACCTCCAAGTTATAGAATCTAATAAATGTGGACAGAGAGGCCCAGCCTGCCGCCGCACAGATATCTTCAAGTGGTATTCCACTGGACCAAGCCCATGACGAGGCCATGTCTCTAGTGGAATGAGCTCTGACGCCTAAGGGGCAGCAGAAACCTTTTGACTCGTAAGCCAGCGAGATAGCATCTACTATCCATCGCGATAATCTCTGCTTCGTGATCGCGCAGTGATTGCGGATGTCAAAGCATACAAAGAGCTGTTCCGACTGCCTAGATGCGGCGGAATGCCCTAGATAAACTCTAAGAGCCCTGACGGGACAGAGTAGGTTCGCATCTCTTTTGTCCTCAGACGAGGGAAGAGCTGATAGCAATATGACCTGTGCTCTGAACGGAGTGGAGAGCACTTTGGGTACATAACCATGTCTTGGTTTGAGGACGACTCTGGAGTCGTTAGGCCCAAACTCAAGGCAGGATCATGTAAATCACCAATTCGCTTGACTGAAGCTAGTGCCAGCAAGAGAGCAGTTTTCAGCGAAAGGTGCTTCAGGCTCACAGACTGAAACGGCTCAAATGGGGCACCTTTCATGGCCTCCAGGACCGTGGAAGGGTCCCATATAGGAATCGATGGGGGTCGAGGCGGGTTCAGCCTCCTAGCTCCTCTGAGGAAGTGCACGATTAGGTCGCTTCTCCCCAGTGACTGTCCGGCCACGTGACTGTCCGGCCAACGTGAAATGCTGCTATGGCCGCAACATATACTTTGAACGTGGAAGGGGCGTGACCCACGTCCAAAAGCTCTTGAAGAAAGGAGAGGACTTCTGTCACTCCACACGAGTGTGGGTCCAGGTTTCCGCGCTGTACACCAGCTTGAGAACACTGACCATTTTAGAGCGTAAAGCCGCCTGGTTGAAGGCGCTCTCGCTTCAGAAATAGTATTCAGCACCCCTTCTGGGAGGTTCCCGGGTATCTGTTGATGGGCCACATATGAAGAGCCCACAAGTCGGGACGGGGATGCCAGATCGTCCCCTTTGCTTGCATGAGGAGGTCTCTCCTCAGCAGTATCGGCCATGGGGCTGTTTCTAGCAGCTGAGTCAACTCGGAGAACCATAGTTGGTTCCTCCAGAGAGGCGCTATTAAAAGCACTGCACACTTGCTCTCCCTGATCCGTTTGATGACCTGAGGTAACATCGCGACTGGAGGGAATGCATACAGTGGGCGGCTGGGCCAGCGCATCCCTGTTCTTGGAGAAAAATGTTGGGCAATGAGCATGGTCTTCTGAGGCAAAGAGAATGACCTCTGCCTTGCCGAAGACGCTCCAAATTAGCTGAACCGTTTGTGGGTGAAGAGACCAGTCCCCTGGGGGAATGTTGTCTCTGGATAGCATATCCGGACCCTGGTTCAGAATGCCTGGCACATGCGCTGCCCTTAGCGAGCGCAGGTTGTGCTGAGCCCATAAAAGGAGGCGTTTGGCCATGGTGTGCAGGTTGCTTGACCTGAGTCCACCCTGGCGATTTATATAGAATACCACTGACACGTTGTCCGTTCGGACCAGGACGTGGTGACCCTTTATGTATGGGAGGAAAGCTTTAAGCGACAGATTGACCGCTCTTATCTCTAGACAGTTTATGTGCAACCGTCTCTCCGAGCTTGACCAAAGGCCGGAGACGGGTCTGCCCTCGTGCAGGGCACCCCAACCTAGGTTGGATGCATCTGTTGAGATCAATTTCCATTTCGAGACCATGCCCATACTCACACCAGACTGGTACCAGTCGGCTGCTTTCCAAGGAGCCAGGGCTTCGATACAGCCGTGGTTCACTTTGATGCATAAGTGGCCTGACCGCTACACGCAAGGTTTTAACCAGCACTGAAGGGGACGCATGTACAGTAGACCCAGTCTGAGTACTTCTGATGCTGAGGCCATGAGGCCTAACATCCTCTGAAAACGTTTGAGAGGAGTTTAAGTGCCAGCTTTGAATGACGCTGCTAGGTGCTGGACAGTGAGTGCGCGCTGTGACGTAAGCCGCGCTCTCATCCGCACCGAGTCTATAACTGTTCCCAGAAAATAAATATTCTGGCTGGGAGACAGCGCGCTCTTGGCAGTGTTGATCCTGAGACCCAGACATTCTAGATGGCTCAGGAGCTGTGAGTTATCAACTGCGCCTCTGATTGGGCTATAACGAGCCAATCGTCGAGGTAATTCAGTACTCGCACTCCCCGTAGTCTCAGGGGGGCAAGGGCCGCATCCATGCACTTCGTAAATGTACGGGGTGCTAGGGATAGACCGAATGGTAGGACTGTGTATTGATAAGCCTGCCCCTCGAAGGCGAATCTCAAGAATGGCCTGTGGCAGGGTGCTATCTGAATGTGGAAGTAAGCATCTTTCAGATACACTGTGAAAAACCAGTCCTCTGGGCGGATTTGTTTTGTTGTCAACATTCTGAACGAGCGTGGCATAAGCGCTTTGTTCAGATGTCTGAGATCTAGGATGGGTCTGAGACCGCCATCCTTCTTTGGAACGAGGAAGTAGCGACTGTAAAAAGCCTGACTTGCTTATTACTAAGGGGACAGTTTCCACAGCCCCTTTTTCTAACAGTTTCAACACTTCGGCGCGAAGCACGTGACTCACGAGTAACCTCGTTTTATTATGTTCAACACCCCTTCTGATATACCGGGGATGGGCTCCCAGGCCTCGGCCCGCATAGCAAGGGGTTGAATTAAGTTTGGGGACTGGCCACTTTGCAATAGGGACCCGGTCGCCCGGCTGGTTTGTGCTTGGGACACTGTGGGGACAGCGCTTACTTGTGCCGGCACGTACTGTGCAGTGGGTGCGCGCTCTACATTCAGAACGCTCTCGGCGTGAGCTGGCGAGTGAGTCAACAGGGGGTAATCTGTGTGATTTTGTGAAGCTGTGAACAGTGCTTATGTGCAGGGGTGCATACTGTATAGTGGACACACTGCCTACAGTTAGAACAGAGGAAAAGCTCTTTTTTTGTTTTTATTAAGGTCGCCGTTAAAATGGCGTTTGTGTGCAGGCGTGCGTGCTTTATAACAGGCTCGTTGACTGCAATATTGATATCTCCAGTCGCCTGAATAGAGGGGACTGGGAGAACAGCGCTGACACCACTGGCGGCTTGAGTAGAAGGTGCGGGGTCGAGACACGCGGGGAGTTCTCTGGCGTGGGCTCGCACGACTGCTCTGGCATCTTCTGTTCACGGCGTTTCTTTTTGCGCAGCCCGAGAGCGGGAGGAGGGGGCCGGGATCTCCATCGAAGCCCATTGATTCGCACGCCTCAGCCGCCTCGCCATAGGTTCGTGCAGTTGCCGCAGCACAGCCAATTAGCGCGCTAGTACGCTCTGCTTGGGTCTGCTGTGCAGCTGCACTGCGTTTTACATATATAAAATTATAGGGACAATTTTTGGCTTCATATTCTCGAGAAAAGGAGTTTTCCCATCAGTGTAAGCTAACTTACGCAATACGAGAGTACTCTCGAAAGGGAACCTGTCATTGCCACTGTAACGATAGACAAAACATGATAAAAACTTGCAGCGTGGCAATTGAAAGCACACCGTCATTCATCTTAAAATCATATGATTCGATTTGCGTCTTCTGATGTTTCTGTGGACTTAGAGGACTTTGCTCAGAAAGAGAAGTGGTGTTTAGCGGTTTCTGCCAACATACCGGTATTTCTGAATGGGATGACAGTGGGATTTAGTGGACTTGAAGCAAAAGCATTTGATGAATGTATACTATGTGCGGAGAGCATTCGCTCAATATCATTATCTCATGTTTGACAGAACCATTTAATTCTATACTTTTTATAGCCTGTATTGTCCCATGTCTTAAATATCAGTGATAAATGTGTGTAACGTACAAAGGCCTACATGCACAGAGATAGGGCAATGTATTGTCCTTCCTATAGTTTTAGTGCTGCTGTGTTGTCATAAACACATTTAGCAGATCTCGGGGGAGGGGGCGGGGCTAGTCTTTCACCGGCTAATTGAAAGAGATAGACAAGCTTGTTTAATAGTACTAGGGGAGGGGAGGATGCTGACATTCCTTATATTAAATTGCAGTCCGGTGAGTGATTGAGGATTCTAATCCTGTCTAATGCACTCCTTGATACTTTCATGCTGAAATCTGTCGGCTTGAACACCATCTCCCGCCCTGCACTTAATATCCTTTGAAAAGCTTTAAGGAATCAAGGGCAATAAATTATATCATGCGAATAAAATGCTCGATGAGTTAGTGGGAGGAGTGTTGCATTTATTGCTCTCTTCTCCATTATTTCATTTTGTCACATAATTAGATTTAATTATTCAGTTCCATCTCTAATCTGCGCTCCTCATTTCCCCCCAAAATTAATAACGTGGATGCTTTTTCTTTCTTGCGCAATCCACATATCAGTTGTTATCTCCAAAGTGCTGGTTCTTATAGCCACAGGATAGATAAATGGCATGTTAAACATGAAAAGAAGAAAGTGTAAAAAGGGAAGCTCGAATACATGCACTTAATGGCCATTAACCAGAACCAACTTAAATGCAAAACACATTCTTTGATTAATTTGTGTATTAATATCGCAGACTATGACATAATGTGAAGACTTAAATATGAACATGGAAATTAGACTAATTGCCGGAGACAGAGGTAATAAATAAATAAATAAATAAATACACAAAAATCATGTAAGAACCGCTATAAATTTCCTCTTGAATCATTCAACAGAACTATAACAGCCCAAGGGGACTCTATAACAAGCTGTTTCCCTTGAAGGTTGCTATGGCCTTCAGCACTGTAGCTCTGGGGATACCCTAATATATAAAAGATAATGAGAAATTCATATACCTATGGCATCAGTCACCAGATTCGGACCAATGCACCGGTGTCACCACTTAATTCCAGGGAGGTGCTATGTTTAAAACACTAATTTAAAATCCCCACTGGATACAGGGTAATTAGATCTTAATCAAGATATTTT
This sequence comes from Coreius guichenoti, assembly GCA_039654105.1. NCBI lineage: Eukaryota > Metazoa > Chordata > Actinopteri > Cypriniformes > Gobionidae > Coreius > Coreius guichenoti. The sequence continues at coordinate 13,649,745 of CM077173.1, read as the reverse complement.
GTTATCTATGAGAGGCGTAAGCAGGGATTCGTGAAAACGCTAGCTGTACTTGGGATTTAAGCGTAATTATATAGCCCAATGTTGGCTGAGGGGGTGTAACAGTTTCATAAGATATCAGGAAGCCTTCTGCCTTTCGCTTGTGAACCCTCCATTCGGCCCATCTTTAGCTTAGCGTCTCTGAACTCTGCTGCGCACCTTTCACCAAATCCCTTACTAATTGTTTCCGTCTCCAAGGTAGCGAGATGCGGCTTTGATGTTCAAAACCCTCCTTCCTTACAAAGGAGGCTGGCTGTGGGAGCAGAGGAGGAGGCAGATGGGCCGCGACAGGATGCAGCGAACCTGACGTCTCTCTTCCCCTTTCAAGTGCTCTGGTTCAATCAGTCCTCACCATACAAGCTGTTGTGGAGCACCTTTGAAATCAGAACGTCTGCACAATAGTCTTGACTGCTAATGACTTCTTGTAAAGTTCCAAAGCTGCTCTGATTACCCACCCAAACAAGCGTCAATGAGTGTGCATATGCTTGCGTGCATGCTCACACGCAACTCGTCTCTCTGGCAACGCTCATAAAACCAACATGAGGATGCTGGCAAACAATTAATATGTTAATTCCGGGAGTCAATACCAGGCAATGGAGCAGGTGCGGGGTTGAGCGTAAAATAGAGCTTTATAAAATGCGCCCTCCCTTCCAGCCCCCACTTCGCAGGTGACAGGAAAAGTCAGAGTGAATACATTCTATAACCTCAAGCTACTGACCCAATGAACAAGTCCAGCAAATGAGCTTTTTACACAAAGAAACCTGCTCCTGTCTAGATACCAGTGCAGCAATTTCACTCCTTCCCCATTATAATAGGTATGACCTGTTTTCCATAAGACTCACTGCAGCAACTCAACATATTTGATCTCTATGATTTGTGTGAAATGTGGTTCGGCTGCTGGAGCAGAAAATTTTTGCCCAGTTAAATCAAATGGTAGAAGATTCTCAAGTGATTCATTAAAATTGGCCATCCAACTGGACCACAGCCATATCAAACTGAGACAGATACAGGCCCAGTAAATTTGGCACAATCTATGTGCTGGGATACCAAGAAGGGAGAGGAAACTTCCTTGTTTACAGCTCTAAACAAACATTGTTTGATACATTTTTGGCTGACACCTGTGGCCCATTCTTTGTATGTCACTCAATACATCTGTGACAATACATACAGTAATGCTGTATATATTACCTCTTGAACAAAGCGGTACATTTAAATTAGAATTATCTTCCATCTATTTTCAAATCACGTATCCTTTGTAGGGTTGTGGGTAGGGCTGCAACTAACGTTTATTTGATTTTTTTTCCTCGCTTAATCAGATAAAAAAAAAAAATCTAGAAATGATTATATATTAAAAATGAATTTTGAGCCATTATTTTAAACAACGTAATTCCACATACTGCCTAATGCTGTCCTCCAAACAATGTGTAATATAAAAGCCTATGAAAACAAATATAGTGAATGTATCTATGTAGGCTATGCTGTACATTATAAGCAAAAAAAAAAAAAAAGGGGTTAAAATACAAACATTGCATTCTAAATAAAAAAAACAACTGATTGCCAACTATTTTTAAAGCAGAAATTAAAACGACAATTAAAAATTATAATAAACAAAAACAAAAGCAAAAAATGTTAAATGCACACATTCACTCGACTGAACATAGTAATAAAATTACATTTATGGGCTATTCCAACAATAATTAGTGCCTTTACTGTTACTGCTCTCATATATATGATTACTTGTGTTACATGTACATTTTTTAAATCTACACTTCATTTCTAACAAAAATATTTTAGCAAAATGTGTATTTTAGTCAGAATTGCGCTCCTATCTACTGCTATCCGTCTGTTTGATATGCATGCGCCCACCAGCACTCGTTCATTCAAGTCAGTGAAGGGTCCCAAGTAGGGCTGCACAATTTGGCTTATTGTGATTATGAAATCGCTAAAGCTGCGATTATTTTTTATGTGCAGCTTGTCAGTGAAGCACGGCTCTGTGTTTAATAGTAAATGCTGCTCCATCTGAAAGCACTGCGAGTTTGAGTCACTTATAATGTGCATTTGAAAAAGCAACACGCGTCAAACATCTTTCCAAACATGAGAAGCATTTATGAATTTCTTGTCCAACAAAAGACAACATTTAACAACCTGTTTTTACTCCAAACTCACTTCATAACGACAGTTGAGCATCCTTCTGTGAGATGATGTGGCTTCTTACACAAAATAAATGCTGATTTATACTTCTACGTCGGACCTGCGCCGTAGCCTCTACGCTGTGGGCTATGTGTCGATTTTCATTTATACTTCTGCGTCGACGTGCAGTTACAAAGGCAGAGGGAGCATGATAACCCCTGAGGGAGGGGTTCTGGTTCTGATCGGCTCGGAATGCAATTCCACATTGAATTTTGCTACATTTATTTCAGGACATTTAATGAAAATGCAATCACAAGTGTCTTAACTGAGTGTAAATGGAATTAGGAAGACTAACATTTAAATGATAATTTTACTACAACTTTTGCTTGAACATGTTAAACATATCTAATCATTTCTGTAATACATTTTCATTTTCCAACTTATAAAACGTTAAAAAAAAATGTTTAAATTATATGTTAAAACTAGTGTGGAAATAGCACATTTAAATTATATTATTAAATTTTAATTAGCATTTTGCTCCAAAAGTTGAATTTAAATACAGAAATACATTGTTATTTTACATACTGCATTGCCATTTTGCTTATTACATTTCAAATTGAATATTGCTATCCATATGCTTCCATAGCAAAAAGCCTGAAAGAGTCATACAGATGAAATTCAGATGCCTACTGTACCTCGGAAAATCACAAAGAAATGGCTAATCTATGTCACAGTAAATGTGAAGTGTGAGATATCACTTCAGAGATCTGGAGGCAGCAGAGAGCAAATCAAACATGCAGATAGAAGGGCATAGTGTGGCACCTCAAATTGAGTGCCTTGAAAGTAGACTAATGCATCAGGTTGCCTTGAAAGGGGAAGAGTGCAGTCCTTTCCATTCCTGAGCTTCAAGGACTCTCCTAAATTGGTTGGTGGGGCAAAGAAAGCAGATATATGTGTGAGAGAGGGAGAGAGATGGGGAAAGAGAGAGAGAAAAAAAGATAGAGAGAGAGAGTTACCTGCTGTACTCAGCTCATGAGTGGTTCAAAATTCCAGTCTTAAGCTGATAACAGCGCTAGCTGAAAGTACTAGTCAAAAGGTGGAAAGTCTCCCTTGTCGGGTGGCAGGAGAACTGTACAAGGAGATCTGGGCCACAGGAAAGCCAGCAGCTGTTTCCATCAAAGCCATCTTACATCTGAGTGGCCATCTTCCTCCTGCGCGTGGTCCAATAATTCCAGTATTCAAGCATCTCCACCTCTACAATGGAGAAGTACTCTCTGCACTTCAGACGTGGTGTTGGGAAAGGTAAAAGATCCTCCATATCTTGCCAATATCTCAACAGTTTTGCAAGAGGCTGTAAAAAATAAAGCCCCACAACATTTGACAAGCAATTATCTGGCTTTTGTTACCAAGATTGCTTTTAGAATAAGCCAAAACTTGTTTAAATTGATTAAAAAAAAGAAGAAAAGATTAAGAACATGAACAAACAAATTTCATCTGTTTATTTACCAACTACAGTAAGCAAACAATTATTTGAGCAAGTGCAATGCAGGCCCAAAAAAATACATTTGTGAATAATTGTGCAGAAAATGCCATCATCCCATTAAAAGTTCAGTTAAAATACAGAAATTACCTGCTGAGAGGAATTACTTGACTTTCTTGGTGCCCTGACAACTAAATAAAGACAACAACTAAGAAGTTTTCCTTTCTCTTTAGTGTGTTATGTAGCTGTTTGTGCATGTATAAGATCTGCAGAGTTACAAAGCTCAAAGTCTCAAACAAGAGATTTTCTTTGTAAAAGTTAAGGCTCAGCCACACCTTCCTAAAACACTTCGTTCAAACACACCCCCACATCTCTACGTCAGTATGTGGGGGCAGAGTTTCATAACACCGCCCAAATGTTTACGCAAAGAAAGAAGGCGTAACTTTTATTTGCTGTAGTATTGTTGTCGCCGGCGCCGCCATGTCGTGGAGACGCTGTGTTTTTTGTTGCGAAAGCCATACTACTTTGTTTGGCCTTTCAAAAGAGGGGACAATTACAAAACAATGGCTAAGCTTTAGTTACAACACTGTTCCAGAACAGTACAACCCAAATATTCGACTGTGTGCTGCGCATTTTTCGGAGGACTGTTTCTAGCACCTGGGAGAGAACAGACCGTTTCTACATCTTTGTCGTTTCTATGATAACAAATGCAAACTTACCAATCTGATACTTTCTGATCCAGTCGCGCTGGCAACGTTGATCGATCAGCTTGGTCATCTGCATCATCCGGATCAGATTCGGGCTCGAATTGATAAGGTAGAACCGACATTATCATCTGTCATTGCTTTGCTTTGGGAGCTGATGTTCCAAAAATGGTAAGAAGCGTGACATTTCCTTCAGACACTTAAGGTATTCAGGCCAATCACAACGCACTGGATCGCTGGCCAATCAGAGCACACCGCGCTTTTCAGAACGATGAGCTTTGTAAAAATTGACAAGTTTCAGAAAGGAGGGCCATAGAGGAGCAACAATAATATACAGTATGTGTAAAATAATGACTTTTTTTTATCTAAAACTGCGTAAACACATTGCATTAAACCAAATACACAAAATAATGTTCTTTTTAGAACCATCATATGACCCCTTTAATAGACACTTTCTGACCAATTCAGTTTACATACAGTTTAACCATTAGTGAAAGAAAGTCAGTACTAGAGATCAACATTGATATCTTAAAGTGCCCCTATTATGCTATTTTAAAGGTTCCTAATTTTGTTTTGGAGGTCTCCTACAACAGGTTTACATGTCAAAAAAACAGTTTCATTTTATCATAATATACATTGCACATCACCACATTTTTAAATGATTCTCAAACAACTGGACGGATGAATCCGTGAGCCTACTCTGCTCTGATTGGTCAGACGGCATGGTAGACTAATGTTGTGATTAGTCTACCATGTACAGCGCCTGTTTCGGAAGCTAAACGGCCATTACCATAACTGAAGTTCAGCTCCATTCGGAGGCTTCCTCAGGCCTCAGCGATTGTACACACTGTAAAGACAGTAAAGATGACGTCGATTTTACCATATCAATACAAGCGCGAGTCCGATGATGAAACATTGGAAGAACTAGCTATTCAACCCGAACCTCCATAGCAAGAACGACTTGAGCAGGATGTTTCTCAGTGATACGCTACTCATTTTGAGGTACATTATGAGATGTTGCAACTGTACTTCCTTACCATCAGCATTAACAAGTGTATGTCCATCAACAAACCCATGTGTGTATTTCTAATTTATTGCGGTGCACATGCGGGAACTGTATCAACAACAGCCGAGCACTAACGTAAATGACTGATGTAACATTAAAGTTTGTAGTAAAAAAAAAAAAAAAAAAAACTTGCTCCATCCTTTATCTTTACTCAAAGTAGTATGAATGACAGAAAATCGCCATTAACCTAGAGGTCGAAGATCACACCGGCGCGACTGCCTCGATTTTTTTTCTTATCATCTTAAAAAGACTCAAATAACTGTCGATTTTTATCTTTCAGGCAAGTGTTATACATCATTATAATCTGTTAAGTTTCTACTTTTATTTGTGTACAGTCACAATAAAAACAAAATATTGTGCTTTTTGCAAAATAAAGAAAACAAACATGATGCGCGATCAGCAGCCTCTCTCTCAATGACGTTCATTCAGATAGTCTTCAGAAAATGACCTGTAATTTAGTGAATACTTATCACACAAACATGAGACATATGTCTAAAGAAACGTTGAAATGTCAGGTTTTAAATAATGTAAATCAAAACGAAAACAATTCTCTGTTTATGTAATCTGTTTGAAAAGAGAGAGATGTCAGCTAATGCGGCCACACCCACGGAGCGCGCGTTCTTTTGAAAGTCAAACACTGAAGATCCATGAGAGCAGAGTCAACGCCCACATCAACTCAAATAAACACATCAACAGTCCTGTGGTAGGCCTACTTTACATCGTTTTGAGATGGTGAGGAGGAATAATCCTGGAATAATTTACCTCATGAAAAGCTGTTTATATAGCTGTTTATAAAGCGGTAACTTTATTCTGTTAGTGTCTGTGAATATTAAACGCAAAAAGAAAATGTCATAGACGTAAGACTGTTTAGACAAGATTTCTTTGGCCTGTTTTGGACAGATTATTAAGTGTTTATTGTAAAATAGCCTAGTGTCACATCAATAAAGCTTTTATTTGCAAATTTCTGCTCCGATGCTATACATATAGGTCAAACGTATAGGTCAAACGTTTTGTGTTCAGTAGCCATTAAAACGTATTTTGTTTCATATTGATGTTTAAATATTATAGCCTAATGTTATTTTTTTTTATTTAATATATGTTGTGAAAAGTGAACAGCACGAGTAGTAAAGGACACCATAAATTGCGCAATATATCAGAAGTCAAGAATATTTGTCAGAAATGATTTTGACCACTTCATTAAGTTTTGTTTTGTAGAAAGCCTTTCTTTAAAGTGAATTTCGTTTTGTATAAATTCTATCTTAATTTTAATCAATGTTTTTAATATATTTGCTTCTTATTTAATAAATAAGAAGCAAATATAGCAGACAATAGCCTTAGCGCTGGCGTGATCATGCATTGCACGCGTGTCTCATAAATGAACCGAAACTCGAAATGATATTTGAGTATTCTGTGTATCGGATAGTTTACAAAATCAAGTGATTCAGAAAATGTTTGCCATTGAAATGACTGGGAAAAAAGTGTCCCAATCAACCTGAATTCACCCTATACTCTTTGAAATCATAATTGCATTGCATTATGTTGTTTTAAATCCCAAATATTTTACTTTTAACATTCATCATTACCAATTATTCAGTTATTTGTATTTACTGAATACTGAATTGTGTTCAATGTCACAATATTACTGTTTTTTTAGCATGAGACTTCTTTTAAAAACATTAAAAATAGTAGTCAAATCTTTTGATAATTTAAAATATAATAGGCCTTTGTAATGTGCCTTTGTTGACTACATTCTAAATAAACTACAACAAAATATATTTCCTTTGTCCTGTTGCTTAGCTCTCTCAATTACATACCTGAGGCTCATTCATTATGCAGGTCATTATGCAGCTCATTGGGTTCTTTTGTTCTCTCAGATGTGAATCACAGCATTATTCATGATCATTCACGCCTCTTCGCATATGGCCTTTGTAAAGAAAAAGTCTTACAAAATGTAAATCAACATATTGTTTTATGTAAATGAGTGGGCACAATGATTCTCACGTCAGTTTGAAGCAAAAACTCTAGGCAACAATACCCAAAAGTATTGTGGATACATATCTATTGTGTTTTGAGGCCTTGACTTACATTTTTTGTTTTGTCAAAAACCACGCATAAACGTTATTCTCTCAAAAATACAAGCATGTACATACATGTTGCTCACATATTATGGTAGCCCAGTTTGTGCTGAATACAGTGTAATGACACTTTTGCCATTAATGTGTTTATAAGCAACTGAAAAAAGCACAAATGTCAGAGCATGTCAAAACTTCTAAAGGGCCCCAAAACAGCTCAGACTTCAGAGGGTTAACAGGCACAGTTTTAGGTAATAGTGGCCCAGCTGCTTAGCAGAACTATTTCAGTAAGACAGTAATAACGTGAGTTAGTCGGTTAGCGGAAATCTTGCACAATATAAAACACAAAACTACGTATTTTAAACACCCAGTAGAAAATATATACATCAATAATTATTCATACTTACAGGTTGTGATTCTGAGGAGCAAGTTGGTCCAAATAAACTGGGCACTGACCCATCTTTCAAGAGCAAACGCTTTGCGAATCCTGTGTTGAACTCCGAGATTTGAGAAGCAGTCGTCAGTAAAATGACGTTTGAGGGCGGATCAAGTTGTTCATGGGCGGACAACGTACAACATAGGCGGGCATTATGCAAATGTTTTTTTCGAGTGATGTAGAACCTTCACGCAGTAGGATTCCAAATACAAATGACTCGTATAGGCGGTTCAGAGTTGATTCTTTCTTTGGGAGAAAATAACTATCATGCACTTTCGACTTTACAACTTTGCAGAGCGTTTACATTCATAAACAGCTATATTACACACTGCATGAAAGGGAATATTCGAAAACCCATAATAGGGGCACTTTAATGTGCCTTCAGTAACAAAATATCAGAAATGCACCTTGGAGGAACACACATTACAGATACCTTCACTTATGGGCAAAAAGATGGTAATTTCGGTCACACTTTAGTTTAGTCCAGTTCTCAATATTAACTAACCATTAACTATGACTTTTGCCTCAATAAACTCCTAATTACTGCTTATTAATAGTTAGCAAGGTAGTTGTTAAGTTTAGGTATTGGGTAGCATTAAAGGATGTAGAATATGGTCATAAGAATACATGTTGTTAACAATGATTAGGGTATATAGATAATTGAGCATGGGTGCGTGTTGATGCAGAGCTGCGTCATCTGAAGTCCTCGCAGGAGTTGGAGTCGTCTCTTCACAGGTGATGGTCATCTGAAGTCTTCATAAGAGGCTGGATCCAAACTGGAGCTCTCTAGTTACCTCGGGAATTAATATGTGTACTAATAATAAATAAGTACTAATAAACAGCCAATATCCTAGTAATATGCATGCTAATAAGCAACTAGTTAATATTGAGAATTGGGCCTTAAACTAAAGTGTTACCCTAATTTCTTAATAATGTGGAATAATTCTTGCATACCCTACTTTTATTAAGTGCAACACTGCTGTTCAATAAGTTCCTTTATTAGCCCCAGCACATCCAGTACTTTACCTGCAACTGCACTTGCTGCACTCTCAAGAGTACCTATTCTTTTCACATACACATACATTTGTTAAAAGTTAGTCAGTTTGTGTAGGCTATTTTTACCTGGTAAATAGATGTTCATAAGAAGTAGTTGTTTATATAAAGAGGTATCCATAGTGACTATACCGGTTGAGCACATTTCATTAGGATCATTATTACATTGATGTAACAAGTATGGCCATTATTTATAACTTTATTGTTGATGTTTATGACTTATGTGCCTCAAAAGACTTACTTGACATTGTGCTGCAAAAACTTCATACAGTCACTGGGCGCTTTATTAGGTATTAGGTTCTCTCGTTAATGCAAATATCTAATCAGCCAATCACATGGCAGCAACTCAATGCATTTAGGCATGTAAACATGGTCCAAACAGTCTACTGAAGTTCAAACTGAGCATCACAATGAGGAAGAAAGCTGATTTAAGTGACTTTAAACTAGGGATGCACCAATACCATTTTTTCAGAACCGATTCGATCTGATACCAAAAATTCTGAGCATCGGCTGATACCGATACCAATCCGATACCAGTGCAGTTTTGTTTAAAAATTCAATGTAGAATTTCTATACCTCAGTGTGTTGAACTGATAATCACTCTTTTGTGTGTTAAACACAATCTACTAAATACAGACAACTTCATTATGAAGAAAAACAACAAATTAAAAAAATATTTAATCACAATCTATGACAAAAATACTACTATAAACTAGATGGTGGATAAACTAGATTAGTGGATAATTCAGCAGCAAAAGTTACTCTAGAAAAATCATGAGTGACAATAATTGTATAAAATCTAAACATTTAGTGAAAAAAAAAAAACATTTAGTGGGGAACAAATAAAAGTGAATAAGTGTAGCACTAAATCTGGTAAAATGTTACACGTTGTAAAATACATTCATGAAAAACAAGTAAATATATTTATAGAAATAGGGCCTATATACTAAGAAATTAAAATACAGTTATTTTAAATGTATAGCACAGCTTTTTTAATGAGGCAGCAACATATTATTCATATGGCAGAACAAGAAAGGCTATTAATAATCTTTCATTGCGCAAAAGCATTATAATACGAAAGGCTCCAATACAGAGCGGCACAAAGCACGTTGCACAGTGCGCATGATGATGCGCTTGAAGCAACATGGAGTCACAGCGCGCGGCGCTCCGCCTTGAAAAGTTCAAAATACAAAGGGAACATATATCGATGCGTAGTGTATCTATCTGTGCAATATTTTATTGAGCCTTTTCTTTTAACAGTTTAAAATTTCTGTGCGTGTGAAGAACAATACAATCTTTAGTCCAGTGTTGTGATCTAACAGACACCCGGTAGAAAGTAACACGATTTAGAAACCGCAATAAACTCCAGCCAGATAAAGTCATTTTATGCGAAACCATAGAGCGTTATCTACAGATCAAGCATAATAACAGGAACACTGAATCATCTTGGAGAGTTTCATCGTGTTGACTGTCGTAACCGAACGCGACACGCAGTTTGAAAGCTGAATGGAGAATGACTGACAGCCGCAGCGGAGGGAAGCATTCACGTGAACTTGAATTTAATGACTTAAATATTCATCTGTACCTCACATTAAACTATGGAATGGCTTCAGAACACTTAATAGTGCACGAAGCATTAATGATGCTTTATAATGTTTTTGTGCCTTTGTGGGGCACTGGGGCTTAACAATAACACAGAATATTATATGCACAGTATCGGATTTGGATCGGTCCTGTCTGACCGATACCCGATCTGGCAAATAATGGCGGTATCGGAGCCGATACCGAGTATCGGATCAGTGCATCCCTACAACATGACATGGTTGTTGGTGCCAGACATGCTAGTCTGAGTATTTCAGAAACTGCTGATCTACTGCAGAAGTGAACACACAACACGTCAAAGCTTGAAGCAGATGGGCTACAGCAGCAGAAGACACACCGGATGCCACCCCTTTCAGCTAAGAACAGGAAACTGAGGCTATGATTCACACAGGTTCACCAAAATTGGGCAAAAGATTGTAAAAACTAGGGTTGCGCGGTATACCGGTACTGGGAAAATACCAGTATATATTTTATTTCAAACGGTACGATGATATGATTTTGCTCATTTTGGTACTCATATGCTGCTGTTCTGAAGTTCACCGCTAGGTGGCAGTGTGCTACCCAAACCGGCAAATGTGATAACAGAGGAACAAAACGGATAAAGCAGTTTAATCTCACTCAACACGCCCAAAACTAATTAAAAAAGAAGGCAGTAGAAGTGAAATTTGGAATTACTTTGCTTATAAAACTGATGAACAACCATTAAACCTTGCCAAGCATCTGTCACTTGCCAATACTGTCTTGTACAAGACGAGATCGACAGACGAGTGCATCATTCAAACTATCTAATTTAGACATTTATTTTTTTTTAACACTGATCAACGCACATACATAAGATTATATCGTTTAAATAACACGAAAGCGACACGCTAGAATCAATGATGTTTAGATCTCTTAAAGGGATCATGAATTGAGAAATCAACTTTCCCTTGTGCTTTTGATATATAAAAGGTCATGGTAATATAAGAATATCCTGTAAGTTTCAGAGCTGAAAACTTCCTTGTTAGTCAAAGAAAAGCTTTTATTGACAGCTGGCTCAGCAAACGATCGATCTGCGAATGTGCGTCCCTGTGACGTCAGAGTTCAGTGAAGCCACCTCAAGACCAATGCCCAAGTATCTGTAGCCCCACCCACCGACTCGTGCATGTAATGACATTTTGATACAAACCCGATTCCAAAAAAGTTGGGACACTGTACAAATTGTGAATAAAAAAGGAATGCAATAATTTACAAATCTCATAAACTTATATTTTATTCACAATAGAATATAGATAACATATCAAATGTTGAAAGTGAGACATTTTGAAATGTCATGCCAAATATTGGCTCATTTTGGATTTCATGAGAGCTACACATTCCAAAAAAGTTGGGACAGGTACCAATAAGAGGCCGGAAAAGTTAAATGTAGATATAAGGAACAGCTGGAGGACCAATTTGCAACTTATTAGGTCAATTGGCAACATGATTGGGTATAAAAAGAGCCTCTCAGAGTGGCAGTGTCTCTCAGAAGTCAAGATGGGCAGAGGATCACCAATTCCCCCAATGCTGCGGCGAAAAATAGTGGAGCAATATCAGAAAGGAGTTTCTCAGAGAAAAATTGCAAAGAGTTTGAAGTTATCATCATCTACAGTGCATAATATCATCCAAAGATTCAGAGAATCTGGAACAATCTCTGTGCGTAAGGGTCAAGGCCGGAAAACCATACTGGATGCCCGTGATCTTCGGGCCCTTAGACGGCACTGCATCACATACAGGAATGCTACTGTAATGGAAATCACAACATGGGCTCAGGAATACTTCCAGAAAACATTGTCGGTGAACACAATCCACCGTGCCATTCGCCGTTGCCGGCTAAAACTCTGTAGGTCAAAAAAGAAGCCATATCTAAACATGATCCAGAAGCGCAGGCGTTTTCTCTGGGCCAAGGCTCATTTAAAATGGACTGTGGCAAAGTGGAAAACTGTTCTGTGGTCAGACGAATCAAAATTTGAAGTTCTTTTTGGAAAACTGGGACGCCATGTCATCCGGACTAAAGAGGACAAGGACAACCCAAGTTGTTATCAGCGCTCAGTTCAGAAGCCTGCATCTCTGATGGTATGGGGTTGCATGAGTGCGTGTGGCATGGGCAGCTTACACATCTGGAAAGGCACCATCAATGCTGAAAGGTATATCCAAGTTTTAGAACAACATATGCTCCCATCCAGATGTCGTCTCTTTCAGGGAAGACCTTGCATTTTCCAACATGACAATGCCAGACCACATACTGCATCAATTACAACATCATGGCTGCGTAGAAGAAGGATCCGGGTACTGAAATGGCCAGCCTGCAGTCCACATCTTTTTTTTACCCATAGAAAACAACTGGCGCATCATAAAGAGGAAGATGCAACAAAGAAGACCTAAGACAGTTGAGCAACTAGAAGCCTGTATTAGACAAGAATGGGACAACATTCCTATTCCTAAACTTGAGCAACTTGTCTCCTCAGTCCCCAGACGTTTGCAGACTATATAAAAGAAGAGGGGATGCCACACCGTGGTAAACATGGCCTTGTCCCAACTTTTTTGAGATGTGTTGATGCCATGAAATTTAAAATCAACTTATTTTCCCTTAAAATGATACATTTTCTCAGTTTAAACATTTGATATGTCATCTATGTTGTATTCTGAATAAAATATTGAAATTTGAAACTTCCACATCATTGCATTCTGTTTTTATTCACAATTTGTACAGTGTCCCAACTTTTTTGGAATCGGGTTTGTAAATAACAGGCCTACATGGAGCTAAACCGGATCAAACTTCCAAGCAATAAAGCTTATGGCATGTTTCAAACATGCCATAAGCTTCCTTCGGATTCCAAAATGCATGGTTGAACTTTATTTTTAATGAAGATCTAGCTCACGTGGGGAAGACATTGCATTTGTTTGCTTCATTTCACTGCGGATTCGTTTGTAAACAAGAGACTGGATTTGCAGACAGTATGAGATTAAAAAATGATGCTGTGGCTTCTGGATCTGACAGGAATGTTGCAACACAATTATGTGAGTAAAATTTTTTTTTTTATATGTGATAGTATTGCATTGTTACGTTTGATATATACTGATTATGTATGTGTCTAACTAAACATAACTTCCATGCTGTCAAAGGCTTTGTATTTGAGTTGGTTCATTGTCCTGCAATTCGTGATCAGACTTGAACATGTATGGCTCGCACTATCTTAAATAGTGAAATAAGCGCGCGTGTGTGTGTCTGTGTGTGTTATGCACGGTTCACGCTTATATCCACCGATTGGGCCGGCCAAGTAATAAAAAATAACATTCCAATTAATTGCGGGTGGATAAGAGATAAATCATTGTGTTTGTTTGATAAAGACATTTTGTGAGCCCTGTGGGCGAATCATTCCGGTTGCCATTTCTCCACATTGGAAGTTATCAAAACAATTCCTCACGTGTAATGACTAGGGAGCCGAGGCTCATTATAATATGCAAAACTGTTATCCAATCATAGCAGTGGGCGTTTACTTCCAAGTCTTCAATGCAGCACGCCCATAAAAATCGAGCGTTTCAAGAGCTAGGCTCAAAACTAGGGTAGAAAATAGCCTATTACTTATTCATTATGATGTTTTTGAATGTAAAAACCATGCGAACATCATAAGTTGACCTCAAGCAACAGTATAAATTTTTTTTTAAAAAGCCAGTTCATGACCCCTTTAATATTTGCACTTAATCAGCCTGGCCTTCTTTACATTCGCGCTGTTTTGGACTGTTTGAATGAATTCGATTCCTGGATCACTTTTAACGGTTTAACGGCTTAAAATGGCCTGATCACAAACAGAGAAGCAGAGTCGGGTTAAAGAGTTAGAATGGAAATGTCCTCCTCCCAGGGTTACAGGTGCTTGTAGATGCTCAGTGTGATTGTGATAAACTCCCGACTTCTAAGATCATCTAACTGCGTGACGAAAATTACGTTAATGACGTAGCTTCACTTACTTAAGCCTAAGCCTAAGCCTAAGCCTACGTAATTTATTTGCGTTAATTGCGTTAAATTATTTTAACGCGTTAAGGAATTTAAATTAATCACATGCATTAACGCCTTAACGGTGACAGCCCTAGTTTAAACATAAATCCATCTCTGCGCTTTTGATCATAAGAATGACAAACAATATGCATTACTCTACACTGCACAAAACTCTGCATTTGAACAGTCAATACCAAATACTTTAACAAATAATAAAATGTACTTACAGGCTCTGATTCAGAAGTGCTATTACCCCATTTTTTGGAAATAGCCTTTGTGCACAGCCGGCCTTGTACTCTCGCAGGTTCACATCAGAAAACTGTCCTCCGTAAAATGCACTGAACACACACGAACATTTGGGCTGTACTATTCTGGAACAGTGTTGTAAATAAATCTTAACCACTGATTCCTAATTGTGTCCACTTTCGGAAGTGCTGCTTTTGCTTTCACATAGAATCACACAGCCTCTCCACAAAATGGCAGCGACAACACTACTACGATAATTGAGACAGAATAAATCTTTTTGTGGAAGACTTTGAGCTTTGTAATCTTATAGATGCACAAACAGCTACATAACACACTAAAGAGAAAGTAAAACATAAAAAACTCATTATATGACCCCTTTAATACATTAAACAGGTAAATCCTTACAATTAAAGTTAATAAAAAGTGATTTAGTGGCAGAGGCAGCACGTTTATTAGGCTGCTGTCACAGATCCGATATACTGTTACACATGCGTTTTCCTTCTCAACTATTTACATTCACGTAAGACATAACCGACTGTTTATGTGAATACTCACGAAGACGGACATTTTGGCATAATTTTGTGTGTATTTGACCGTTTAAGGAAAACAACTCAATTTGGAATGCGCAAGCTCTTTATGTGAGGGTTTTGTGTGCATTGTTGGTGTGAACGCAAAGAAAACCGTCTCTCAAAGAGCTCCCAAGTACTACTGAATGATATAAAATTGCTTGCATGTTAAAATTGGCAAGGTTTAAAAAGACGTGGGCAAGTGATTTCCATCAGCTGTCCCAAAAGTCGGAAATCGCTGCCATGACGCGTTGCTATGGGTGGCTTGTGTCTTGCTTGACTGCTCATTCTGACACTGCCTCCTCTATATTTTTAAAAAAAAATAAAATACAATAAGTTTGTATCAGTATCATATTCATAACTGTGACCAAACTGCTTACAACACCGGTCGGGAACCTCTAGGCTCGCGAGCCATATGGGTCATTCAGTGAATGCCTGTGGCCTGACGGCAGGAGAAAACAAGCCAAACAATCACGATTTTTAAAACCTTTTTCATCATTAATCAAAGCTATTATGCGAAATGTAGGCTGTCAAGAAGGAGGCAAGAGAGGCAGTGTCTCCTCAAAAAACTGGATAATACAATAATCGATATTACAGAATAAAACAACGCAAATATTAAAAAATGTGATATTAAAAAGTGTAAAAATTGCTCGTATAATAAAGTAACAGTGTCCAACAGCGACACCCGCAGGTAAAGTTACAGCAGGTTGCCTGAGCCCATTGCCTTTTAACAGACCCGCCAAAGTCGCGCTATGATTGGATATGATCGGTTATGGTTGGATATGATTGGTTCACGTGATAAATCCCACCTCTTGATTTCGTGCGCGTTCTCGAATCGGCCTAAAGACTAATTGAAAAGTAAGTAAACAACTAAGCCATTTGGATATCACCGCTTTATGTCACGTCAAAATCAAACCTGAAATGGCCTGAAAACATGACGACTGTGGGGTTTTTAGTGAGCAATCAGCTTGGGGAAATTAAAGATACATCTTCGTTTCTGTCTTTGACATTCATTGTTTACCAGGCTTGATGTAAGTAAGTTGACTTAAAAAGAAAAGCTAAACATTAGTTTACAAATAAAATATATTGTTTAAATTGTTACTGCCTTTAGTTATTATTTTGGAATAAATGTAAAAATGTGTAAAAACACTAATTTGATAATTTAATAAATAGAAAATTATAGTGTAAAAATAGAAAATGGAATTCTATTTGGTCCTACTTTTTTGTGTAGCCTAATGTTTATTTAACCAGGAAAAATGAAGTGTAACAAGGACATATATTTATATTTGATATGTAAAAAAAAAAAAAATGTCTTCCTCATTTTAAAACACCACCGCACACCACTATATATAGCTATGCCCATTTTTTACATTTGAGCCCCTGCCCCCGAGGAACTCTCTGCACGTCCCTGTATTGCAGCGCGCAGCTCGCTTAAGGCCGTTTCAGGCCGGTTTCACACTGCATGCGTTAGCAGAGCGTAAGCAGCGCATATTTTTTTCGGCGCCCATGTTAACAGATTAGAGCATTCACACCGCACGCAGAGACGGCGCGGCAGCGCATCGCAGGAGCAGAGCAGAAGCGGCAGTGCCGCGATTGTTTCGGCGCCGAGTCTATTTTTGCTGCGCTGCTTACACTGAATTAAAGCCACAGTGCATTGTTCTTGATCAAAATTGGCCTGATTAACATGAAACATAAATTTCACCATGAAATCATGTAGTGAAGTGTTCCGTGTGTTTCACAATCACCATATGACATCCAGTGCTGTGAAAAAATAAAATAAAATACACGAAAACACATCACTGCCAGAAGTTTTTGGCCAAATTTCAAAGGCCTGTTTAAATAATTAAAACTAGAGGCATATCTTAACTTTAAGGTTACTTTTATCATGCAAACTACCTATATACAGCATGTTATATATGTGTTTGGGACAGAGGGGAACACAGTCGCATTCGCAGCAGATATATGCTGCCCATCATAAATCAAAGCACGAGACAGACAGGGGTCGGAGGAGAACACCGGAAAAGGTGACAGAATGGAAGATAGTCTGTATTTACAATACACACGCCACGGTTCAGCTGCGCGTGACAAACGCTGGCAGTATGAAAGCACAACGGGCGCGCGCTGCTCCCGCTCTCCATACGCACAGCTTCTACCCTGCCACCGCACTGCTTGTGCGTGCAGTGTGAAACCGGCGTCACACTGCAAGCGTGAGCAGCACGTATTTTTTTCGGCGTGCATGTTAACCAATGAGTGCATTCACACCGGCAGCAGGAGCAGCGCGTGAGCGTCAAGCAGGAGCGTCGCGTAAGCAGCAGTGAAGCGGGGGTTTCGGCGCCGAGCCTATTTTTGCTGCGCCGCTGACGCTTAATTAAAGAGAAATCACACTTTTGATGGACAAAATAAATATTTCACATAAAAGTGCTCAGAATGCACAGAGTAAGCATGTCTAGCGGGTTTTAACAAGAACTGTAGTATATCAGAAAATCAAATAAAGAATCAAAGTATTTATAGAAGTTTTACCCATTTAAACTTAACTTTAATTACTCAGTCTCTGTATAATGTATTATATAAAAAAGTAAGCTAGCCAGAATATATAATATATAAACTTTCTTTTGTAATACACAAACAGGTAGCATATATAGGCTCTAGCACTACCCAAATCAAACCCGAGTTTTTTTTTTTTTTGTCTGCAGAGTTTTTTTTTTTGTCTGCTGTCTTGTAAACATATCGGAAACGACATGATTGGAGCTGTTTTCTTGGTTGTGTTTGTTGTTTACCATTTACATGCGAATATTGTAGCCTACACCTCCCCATGTTAACAAACTTTCAAGACTATCAAGTTTATAAATGACCAGCTTCTAAAAACAAATATAGTCTAGTTGTCTTTATAAAGAAATACTCACTTATATAAGTGAGCATTATATGTAGCGTTGAAGCCGCTGCTGTGACGCAAACGCTTCCAGTGTGAATACTCTCGCGCGTCAGCTGCAGCGACGGTGTAGTTACGCTGACGTGAAGCTCATGCACTGCTCACGCTTGCAGTGTGAAACGGCCGTTATAGTGCAGCTGCATTGTCTTTTAAAGCCAGAAGCAATTTGCTAATTTTGTGAGGTAGAGAGGGGAGACGCAGTATTGCTGAAATTACTTCTCACAAGAAAGTTAGGCTTAAATCAAGAAATCGCGGTTTTGAATAAAAATGTTAGCAAACGTTACATTTAGACATGTTGACAATACAGCAATGATAACAGCTAAGAGAAGAAAATGATCCGAACACATGATGGCGCGCCTGATTAACCGCTCTCGTGTGAGTCGGTGTGACGTGCTCTATTAACGTAGAACACATCACGTCTTAAGCGGCTATTCACACAGAATGCGATATTGTGTTGAAAAAGTTGAGGCAGTGGAATGGGAAAAAAAGCAAAGATATTAGACGCGAGTTGAACTTTCTTCAAACTTGAGCGTCGCATTTTTAAAATGCCGTTTCATGGGTGAGACGCTGCTAAAGACGCGAGACACGAGTGCAACAGCCAAATGCGTCCTCCAAACATAAAAACAATAGGAAAAATAGCTCAATGGAATGCAAAAACCTGTAAAGATCTACTACTGTATGTTTGATAGTTCATGTATACATGATGGTAACAGGCTGAAAGGTGCTGTTATTTTATAAGTTAATATATAGTTTATAAGTTAAAGTAGTTAAGTTACATTCCAGCTACCCTTTTGAAAAAGTAGTTAGCTACACTACAAATTACTATCAAAAAGTAGCTAGCTACATTGAAACTACTTTTCTTTTTTCTTTACAATGACATTGTTACAAATAACTGAATAATTGTTAATGAAGAATGTTATAATATTTGGGGTTTCAAGCAATATAATGCAATGTAATTATGATTTCAAAGAGTATGGGGTGAATTCAGGTTTATTGGGACACTTTTTTCCCAGTCATTTCAATGGCAAAAACTGTCAGAATCATTTGATTTTGTAAACTATCCGATACACACAATACTCAAATATAGCCTATATCTCAAACTGGCTGACAAAGTGCAAAATGGCTACAAATTTAACATTAGTGCAAGAACAAAATGTATGCAGCTTAAATTAAATACTCAGGAGTCAGGATTAGTCTAAAAATGGAGGTTAAACTCACAGCACATGCAATGATGGAGCGCGCAGCATTTTGAACAGAAACGCTCTGAGACGCCAGTCATGAGCTGCTCGCGTGAACAGTGTGCTTTGCTTGCCTATTTCTTTTCGTTTTGAATTGTTTTGTTTAAAAGTGGACATTTCAAGCTTTCTATACACATATTTCTCATGTCTGTGAGGCAAGTAGCCTGCTGAGTTTCGGTTTATTTATGAGACACGTTCAAGGGTAATGCAAGTGATCGCTCCGGCGCCTCCATGTCACGATTATTGTCTGCTATAGTCTATTTGCTTCTTATTTATTAAATCCAGGCAATTGGCTGATGAAAAACATTGATTAAAATTAAGATACAATTTATACAAAACAAAATTCACACTAAAGAAAGGCTTTCTACAAAACAAAACTTAATGAATTGGTCAAAATTATTTCTGACCCACTCAATGTCTTTGACATATTGCGCATCTTTGCACTTTTCATTATCAGTATAGCCTAGATGAAAATTAAAAATAACATTATAATATTTAAAAATAAATATGAAACAAAATACATTGTTTAATGGCTACAACAAGTATAGTAGGCTACAAAGTCATGTCGGAGCGGGATTTGAGCGAACATTGTTTTACCGATGAGCAGTTCATGAGTGGAGCGCGCCTGCATAGAGCGGAATATTGAGCTGAGTGTCACACCGCTCCTCTTCGCTCATTACAGGCTCGTTCTCTTCAGAACCCAAAATGGAATGTAGCTTTTGGTCGCGCTACACTGCTACTTGCTGGATAAAGTAGTTAGCTACTGGAAAAGCTACACTGTTTTAAAAGTAACTGAGCTACTGACAAGCTACTGAAAAATGTAGTTAATCTAGTAGCGTCGCTACTTGTAGCTCGCTACTGGCCAACACTGCTAAGAACTATACGTTTGTACAATATTTGCCTTCATATTTCATGCATATTTGGAATATAACTTTTTTAACCAGATGGTTAATAAAGAGAATGTTACCTGAATCATATTGTAGTTAAGTTTTTTAAGTCGACTAGTTAAAACATAAACTAAACTAGTTAAAACATAAACTAGTTAAAAAAAAACCTAAATCGTGAATTGAGATTTCATTTTTTTGTCATATCGCCCAGCCCTACAAGAAAGTTTTCAAATTACTGATTTGATGTGATAATATTTGTTGATTCATTTACTAATAAACATTTGCGGTAATTTCCCGCTATATAAACGCGAAACCTGTGAGGAGGAGTAAAATGATGTGCCATACCCGCAACAAAATTCAGACCTTGTATGGTATCGATTTAATATTGATACTAAGGTATTAGATTGTGTTACCATACCGAAGCCAAAATTGTGGTATCGAGCTATTCCTAGTAAAAACATTACTAGGTCTGATGCGTCTCGATTTCTGCTGTGACATTCAGATGGTAGGGTCAGAACTTGGCGTAAACAACATAAAAGCTTAGATCCATCCTGCCTTGTACCAAAGGTTCAGGCTGGTGGTGGAGGTGTAATGATGTGGGGGATATTTTCTTGGCACACTTCAGGACCCTTAGTACCAAGAGTTTAAAAGTTATAGCCTACTTGAGTATTGTTGCTTTATGACCACAGTGTACCCATCTTCTGATGGCTACTTCCAGCAGGATAATCCGCCATGTCACAAAGCTCAAATCATCTCACACTGGTTTCTTGAACATGAAAATTAGTTCCCTATACTCAAATGGCCACCACAGTAACCAGATCTCAATCCAATAAAGCACCTTTCGGATGTGGTGGAACGGAAGATTCGCATCATGAATGTGCAGCTGACAAATCTGCAGCAACTGCGGGATGCCAATATGTCAATATGGACCAAAATCTCTGAGGAATCTTTAAAGTACCTTGTTGAATCTATGCCACAAAGAATTAAGACAGTTATGAAGGAAAAAAGGGGGTCCAACCCCTAGAAAGGTGTACCTAATAAAGTGGCAGGTGAGTGTAAATTTAATTTAAAAAGTCAATACACTTGTAAGTCATTCTATAACTCGTATAGTGCATAAAAACTCATCTGGAAATCTCTGCAGTATGATTTTGAAATGTACCTACTTGTTATTTAATTGATTGACTTATTTCCAGAGCAGATACACAAGTACACAAAGACAGATGCGCACACAGAGGGAGTGATTAAAATCGAATTATTTTCTTTCATTATCTTTCAGAAAGATGGTGTCCAGAAGTCACAGAAAACCATAATTCCTTTTTGCCATTTTATATTTGCATAGCAGGAGAAAAACAATTAGACGCATGGGGATTAGACATATTAGCACTGTCCCTTGGAAATGAATTTATTACCTGGCAGCCCACTTAATTGATTTCGTGCCACTGCATCATCATTCCTGTCTTAAATCCTGATGCTGTCTGAATGTAAATCTTCCCAAATTTGAGCCACTACCCAGAACAAAAAGCTGAGATCATTTTTGGTCTGCATGAATCAATATCTTCTCCAGCACGTGTCAATTGACGGCAACATGTAGTTAGCAGTGAACCAGAGGGTGCGTGAAGGTGCTCAGAGAGTCTTTAATGGAGTCTCAGAGGGATATAACGAGGAGCTCCTTGTACCCGTTTCAATTTCTGTTTACTAAGTAGGAACATGCACAACGAACAAAAGCCTTTGATGGTGGAATCATCCCTGAGCCCCTATTTCCAAAGAAGAGTGTGTCTTGCTAACGACAACATGAGGTTAACAGCAAATTCAGAAATAATGTGCTATTTCCCTGTGGACCTCCCCCTGTCCTTTTCATTTTCTTTGTGCCTGAGGAACGTTGTGGATGAGGGGGACAGATTCCTCACTAAGTCAACATGATGTGACTGCACTGCTGCCGGTGTTTGTGGTGGAGGATGGCCGGGGCTGCCCAGGGAAATTAAGTCTCTCATAGGTGCTGTTCTGATTTGTAATGGCCATCGGTGTGTGCCTGGAAAAACAAAAGCAATGCGGTGCTTTGTACTGACCACTGTTTTGAGGAACTGAAGGGTTGTTGTTTGTATTGTTTCCTGGGAAGACAAGACAAGAATCTGAAAGTGGGAACTGTCATGGTTCATATGTACGCAAGCAATAACAATTAATAACAATAACAGGGTTTCAACTATGCATTGATCACTTTATATTGACTTGTTCTCTAAAACACCACAACATTTACATGTTAAAACTCATGCCAGCAGGGGCCAAGATAAACATTTTGCAGGAAAAAGTGTTGAGTTAAACAGTGAGGATAAAATGGTGGGTTACTTAACAATAGTCAGTAACTTCTATCCATCCATCCATATTGAAATTAAGGATTTATATATGAATGATTTGGAAGTCACAAATTGACAGAAATGCCCACTACCAAAGAAAACTGCCCTCAGTGGCTTTTGTTTAGTCTTAAAGGCTGAATAATTCTGAACAAACTCAGGAATTTTGACAGAAAAAAAAAGAATATTATTTACATTTACATGACACTCTTGTTTTCTCTCTCTTTGTGTGTGAGTGATAGAAACGGAATGCTCTCGGCCAAGCCAGGGTGAGTTGAGCACCTACACACTAGAGTTTAAAGTGCATTCAATATGCTGCACATCAATAGGAATAGTGCGTTCACTGTGCTATAAAGACACGGAGAGTTACACGTTCAAGTGTAGGCGAGTGAAAATATATCTGTGCTAAACTTAGTCTTGGCCTCTAACTCAATCACTGACGAGTAAAATCCAACAATTTGTTAAGCCAATGGCTAACGATAGACATTAGGTACATATTTATGCACTATTATGTCGTTTTGTGGTTATAAATAGTGCAAGTAGTGTGTTCACAGTGAAAATTCCAAAAAGGAAAAAGTGCACTTTAAATACTTGGAGGATGCACTTAATTGGTGGACATTTAATGCACTCATCTGCTACAGTTTTAATTTAGCGGAGGGGAGGGGTTATTAGGCTTTGATGTTGGAAGACAAAATAACCTTATTCATACACATACACATACATTGAGTATATAGTGCATAGTAATTATTTAACTGCCTAGCACAGAATTTTGTTGCATACAGTGGGGAAAACAAGTATTTGATACACTGCTGATTTTGCAGGTTTTCCTACTTACAAAGCATGTAGAAGTCTGTAATTTTTATCATAGGTACACTTCAACTGTGAGAGACGGAATCTACAAACCCGATTCCAAAAAAGTTGGGACACTGTACAAATTGTGAATAAAAAAGGAATGCAATAATTTACAAATCTCATAAACTTATATTTTATTCACAATAGAATATAGATAACATATCAAATGCTGAAAGTGAGACATTTTGAAATGTCATGCCAAATATTGGCTCATTTTGGATTTCATGAGAGCTACACATTCAAAAAAAGTTGGGACAGGTAGCAATAAGAGGCTGGAAAAGTTAAATGTACATATAAGGAACAGCTGGAGGACCAATTTGCAACTTATTAGGTCAATTGGCAACATGATTGGGTATAAAAAGAGCCTCTCAGAGTGGCAGTGTCTTTCAGAAGTCAAGATGGGCAGAGGATCACCAATTCCCCCAATGCTGCAGCGAAAAATAGTGGAGCAATATCAGAAAGGAGTTTCTCAGAGAAAAATTGCAAAGAGTTTGAAGTTCTCATCATCTACAGTGCATAATATCATCCAAAGATTCAGAGAATCTGGAACAATCTCTGTGCGTAAGGGTCAAGGCCGGAAAACCATACTGGATGCCCGTGATCTTCGGGCCCTTAGACGGCACTGCATCACATACAGGAATGCTACTGTAATGGAAATCACAACATGGGCTCAGGAATACTTCCAGAAAACATTGTCGGTGAACACAATCCACCGTGCCATTCGCCGTTGTCGGCTAAAACTCTATAGGTCAAAAAAGAAGCCATATCTAAACATGATCCAGAAGCGCAGGCGTTTTCTCTGGGCCAAGGCTCATTTAAAATGGACTGTGGCAAAGTGGAAAACTGTTCTGTGGTCAGACGAATCAAAATTTGAAGTTCTTTTTGGAAAACTGGGACGCCATGTCATCCGTACTAAAGAGGACAAGGACAACCCAAGTTGTCATCAGCGCTCAGTTCAGAAGCCTGCATCTCTGATGGTATGGGGTTGCATGAGTGCATGTGGAATGGGCAGCTTACACATCTGGAAAGGCACCATCAATGCTGAAAGGTATATCCAAGTTCTAGAACAACATATGCTCCCATCCAGACGTCGTCTCTTTCAGGGAAGACCTTGCATTTTCCAACATGACAATGCCAGACCACATACTGCATCAATTACAACATCATGGCTGTGTAGAAGAAGGATCCGGGTACTGAAATGGCCAGCCTGCAGTCCAGATCTTTCACCCATAGAAAACAACTGGCGCATCATAAAGAGGAAGATGCAGTTGACAGTTGAGCAACTAGAAGCCTGTATAAGACAAGAATGGGACAATATTTCTATTCCTAAACTTGAGCAACTTGTCTCCTCAGTCCCCAGACGTTTGCAGACTGTTATAAAAAGAAGAGGGGATGCCACACAGTGGTAAACATGGCCTTGTCCCAACTTTTTTGAGATGTGTTGATGCCATGAAATTCAAAATCAACTTATTTTCCCCTTAAAATGATACATTTTCTCAGTTTAAACATTTGATTTGTCATCTGTGTTGTATTCTAAATAAAATATTGAAATTTGAAACTTCCACATCATTGCATTCTGTTTTTATTCACAATTTGTACAGTGTCCCAACTTTTTTGGAATCGGGTTTGTAAAATCCAGAAAATCACATTGTATTATTTTTAAATAATTAATTTGCATTTTATTGCATGACATAAGTATTTGATCACCTACCGACCAGTAAGAATTCCGGCTCTCACAGACCTGTTAGTTTTTCTTTAAGAAGCCCTCCTGTTCTCCACTCATTACCTGTATTAACTGCACCTGTTTGAACTTGTTACCTGTATAAAAGACACCTATCCACACACTCAATCAAACAGACTCCAACCTCTCCACAATGGCTAAGACCAGAGAGCTGTGTAAGGACATCAGGGATAAAACTGTAGACCTGCACAAGGCTGGGATGGGCTACAGGACAATAGGCAAGCAGCTTAGTGAGAAGGCAACAACTGTTGGCGCAATTATTAGAAAATGGAAGAAGTTCAAGATGAGGGTCAATCTCCCTCGGTCTGGGGCACCATGCAAGATCTCACCTCGTGGGGCATCAATGATCATGAGGAAGGTGAGGGATCAGCCCAGAACTACATGGCAGGACCTGGTCAATGACCTGAAGATAGCTGGGACCACAGTCTCAAAGAAATCCATTAGTGCTTTTCTGCAAAGGGGACAGGACGACTGCACCGTATTGAGGGGAGGATGGATGGGGCCATGTATCAAATCACCTTTATTTATATAGCGCTTTTTACAATGGCAATTGTTTCAAAGCAGCTTCACAGTGGTAACAGGAAAATAATGCAACAGAATTTGATTCGGCTGTACAGCCGCTCTGGTGAAAACGGTGATGTCATCCAGCTCATTTCAATTATCATATAGTGTCAATGCGGGCAGATCAGTAATATAGTTGAAATTTAAGTGTCCCCAACTGAGCAAGCCAAAAGCCAAAGGCGACGGTGGCAAGGAACCAAAACTCCTTCAGGGCCAGAATGAAGAAAAAAAAACCTTGGGAGAAACCAGGCTCAGTTGGGGTGCCAGTTCTCCTCTGGCCGACGAACAAATAGTGTATGATTATGATTCTGGCAACATTACAGGTCAGAAGTCATATCAGATCAATAGATATTCGTAGGATTATTCGAAAGATTGGAGTCATCACGCCGGGGACGGGTTTAATGAGGATGTTGTGTCGATGCGGCATTTACAGGGGGGAGTTTAATTGACACGGTCTCTACAGACACTTCAGGGATGCGGTCGTCATGTCCAGGCTAAGGTCCACCATCTGGTCCGGATACGGCCCGGATCCGGCCGACTGCAGTAAACCTCGGGATAAACAGAGAGACTAACATTAGCGTAGATGCCATTCTTCTTATGATGTAACGAGTACATCAGGTGTTATAGGAAGTGTTCCCGGTTCCGGCTGACCTAGTTAATGCAGCCTAAAACAATCATTTAACTGATTTGAATAATATAAATTAAAAATGTTTTATGTGTATGCCATAGTAAAGAGATGTGTTTTTAGTCTAGATTTAAACTGACAGAGTGTGTCTGCTTCCCGAACAATGCTAGGAAGACTGTTCCAGAGTTTAGGTGCTAAATAGGAAAAGGATCGACCGCCTGCAGTTGATTTTGATATTCTAGGTGACCGCAATAGACGTGATGGAGTATAATGCGTTAAGAGCTCGCTCAAGTACTGGGGAGCTAAACCATTTAGTGCTTTGTAAGTAATCAGCAAGATTTTAAAATGTATACGATGTTTAATAGGGAGCCAATGCAGTGTTGCCAGAACCGGGCTAATATGGTCATACTTCCTGGTTCTAGTAAGAACTCTAGCTGCTGCGTTTTGGACAAGCTGCAGTTTATTTATTAAGCGAGCAGGGCAACCACCCAGTAGAGCATTACAATAATCTAGCCTTGAGGTCATGAACGCATGAACTAACTGTTCAGCATTTTGCATTGAAAGCATGTGCCGTAATTTAGATATATTTTTAAGATGGTAGAATGTAGTTTTACAGATGCTAGAAACGTGGCTTTCAAATGAGAGATTGGTATCAAAGAGCACACCCAGATTCCTAACTGATGACGAGGACTTGACAGAGCAGCCATCGAGTGTTAGACAGTATTCTAGGTTACTACTTGTGGAGTTTTTTTGTCCAATGATTAAAAATTAATTTTTTTCTGAATTAAGTTGCAGGAAATTACTAGTCATCCAATTTTTTATATCAGCTATGCATTCCGTTAATCTTGTGAATTGGTAAGTTTCGTGAAGAAATATAGAGCTGAGTATCGTCAGCATAACAATGAAAATTAACGCCATGCTTCCTAATAATATCTCCCAGTGGTAGCATGTACAGGGTGAAAAGCAACGGTCCTAGCACTGAGCCCTGCGGTACTCCATACTGAACTTGTGTTCGGTGTGACATCTCTTCATTTACTGCTACAAACTGATAACGGTCAGATAAGTATGATTTAAACCATGCCAATGAAATTCCACTAATGCCAACATAATTTTCGAGTCTATTCAAAAGAATGTTGTGGTCGATAGTATCGAATGCAGCGCTAAGATCGAGTAACACTAACAGAGAGATACAACCACGATCGGATGATAAGAGTAAATCATTTGTAACTCTAATGAGAGCAGTCTCAGTACTATGATACGGTCTAAATCCTGACTGGAAATCCTCACAGATACCATTTCTTTCTAAAAAGGAGCATAATTGTGAGGACACTGCCTTTTCTAGTATTTTTGACAGAAAGGGTAGAATTGAGATTGGCCTGTAATTGACTAATTTTGTAGGATCAAGTTGCGTTTTTTTAATAAGTGGTTTAATAATAGCCAACTTAAAAGTTTTCGGTACATATCCTAATGTCAAGGATGAATTAATGATATTAAGAAGAGGATCTATGACCT